>JASDDO010000022.1:555706066-556319924 GCA_030015575.1 Agapanthus africanus | reverse complement strand
CAAGTTCCACCAATGGGAAGAAATGTCCCCATATGGTGAGCGACACTTGTAATTCCTTTCGATTTACAAGGAGAAAATACTCTTGTAAGATCCTTACGACTTACAAGAGAAAACACAATTAGAAATCCTCATGACTCCTAAGGAGAAAATACCCCTACGAGATCCTCTCGACTCATAGGGAGAAATACTTTTAGGAGACCCTTATGGCTCATAAAGTCAAAAAGCCTTAATCGACAGGATCCTAACCCTGTTTGTTAAGCCATCTTTTTTCAATTCGACAAAGGCAAATGATGATTTGCTCCTGGCAATATCCCAGGTGTAGCGATACTGATGTCTAAATAGGTATCAAATTTCAAGTCCTCTCACGGCAAATGATGATTCGCTCCTGGAAATATTTCAGTGGTAGCAATGCTGATGCCAAGATTAGTATCAGATTAAAAAAAGCCGAAATGGTAGGACAACTAGCAATAAAAAGTATCGAGTAAAAACAAAAACAGCCGAAATGATTGGGCAATCGCAACTTTCGCGACATAAAAGCTGAAAAGATAGAGAATCGTGAAAAGAAATAAAAAATAAAAATGAAACTTTTCTGCCCTGCAAGTATTTCCATATTGATTCTTGTATACGATCTATGAGCACAAATGAAAGAAAGGGAACCATATTTTCCCACTACGCTTCATCAAAAGGAGAATCGAGTCTTGATGGTACATATACAACCTAGAGACTATCCCGGCGTTTCTTCTCAATCCAGCAGGATGCAGACGCAACGTCATCATCAGAAAAGAAAGACCCAAGAGTCAAAGCAAAAAATGGAGTAATGGAAAAATTCTAACTCCAAGTCTTGACGATACATATACAACCTAGAGACTATCCCGGCGTTCCCCCTCATTTCAGCAGGGTGCAGATGCAACTATCAAATGAAATTGGAGCAAGGGTACATTCCTAACTCCGGACTTTAATTGCAATACATACAGTATAGAGGTCCTATAGATGTCTACCCTACTTCAGCAAAGAATTGGCGTGACATCATCAAAGCAAAAACGAAGTGACGACATAGTCCTAATTTCGGAGCTTGACGACAGTATATACAAAGCCTAAAGACCGATGGAGATCATCCCACCCTAGAAGGGTGCGGTTATGACTCACCGGGACTCCAAATTGAGCCTAACCTCAAGTAAAAAACACCACGGCAAATACTTAACGCTTGTTCTTCCAACGGTAATACAAATACTCAAACCTAAGTGTTAGTTATATGTATGCCCTAGAAGCCATTACTATACATAGGATGTATATTGTAGTGGATGCTGGGACATATATAGGGAGGACTTTCTTGCTCGACATGATAGTATGCTATCTGGTTGCACTTTACCTTAACATGTATGTTGATTGTCTCTCTGTTACATGTTGGTAAAGCCCTTAAGATGAGTACTTGACTACCTGGACTATGATGTGGATCATACTAGTGGGGACATGGTAGTCTATAAGTACATCCTTCAAGGTCCCTAGTCGTGGGTGTATCGAGACGGGGCATCGATATACCAGAGTAGACTAGCGTATACCTTCTCGACCCATACAGATGGGCGATGGATGATCTCATATCCATTGGTGTTTGACATCAGAGATGATATACGGGCGCTCAGTGGAGACTGGGTACACTGGACGGACTCGCCGAGAACTCCCAAATGGTATTATACCTTACGTCAGATGGCAGTTCTCTGGTGACACTGGTACAGAGTAGTCTGTTGACCCGAGATCGTCATTGAGTCTTGTGTGATTCCCACTGTGCTTTGATTTCCACCTTACCACGTCCAAGAGGGCGTGCAAAATGGTGGTTTTTGGGTACAGTCCCGATTCACATGGAGGCAATGAGCGATAGGAGGGGATTCGTCTCTCCCGGTATAGGGAGTTGATGTTGCGCTGTGTTCGATTGGCTATAACCGGAAATCCCTGGCCAGGGTTGCTGAGATATACTGATAAGTGTTACCAGTAGTTTCTCGAACTGTTATAGACCTCATATCGACACGACTTATCGAGCTATTGGGGTCTGACGTTTACCACCCCTAGGCGAGATATGCGACATATCAGACGAACAGACCGGACTGTACGGTAAGTGTTACTGGTTGGATTCACAGGAGTGTGAGCGGGCTTGCTCGTCGATCTTCTGATCGCTCAATACCCAGGTGGCCGTTACGTTTAGCAGACCGCTTGCGGCTTATGGGTGTTTGATATGATCATCACCTGCTGCCGGCGTATTGACGAGTCTTTAGAGTCCTACACAGAGGTTTCCTGGCTCAAGCGAAACGAAATAGGAGCGCATATGAGATATGTGCGGGACCGAGAATGATACCGGTATGTGATACTGTATTCGATTCTCGCGATTTGTGACATGGATCAGTTATATGCGATATAGTCGGGTTATCGGATCAAGTGTTGATTCGATAAGTTGTTACTGTAGATATTAGTCGGTTATATGCGATATGACCGGATCATTAAATCAAGTGTTGATTTAATGATTTAATGCATAATTATATATTTGATATATTACTTTGCGTTAACTGGTATCGGTTCACTTAAGATGGATTTTCTCACTCACTTATGCACATTGTATATATGATATAGTTTTGTGCATTTGATTGTATCATGTTTGATGATACATGAAAGCTAGGGTTTGTGTAAAGAATTAAACCTTGGTTAAGTAAATGGTTAGGGTTTATATTTATTCATTCATTTATCCTTTTAATTTGGATTAAAAAGAAATGGGATAAAAGAAAAACAAAATGGCTTTGTTTCTTTCTTTCATAAAGCTTGTTGAAGTTTCATGAAGCTTTGACCATTTTGTCTTCATCCGTAACCCTAACCATTCATCTAACCTTAGTCAATTCTCTACACCTAACTATAGTTAAAATTATGATAAGAATTGATTTTTCTATTCTATTCTAATACTTATCATAATACTATCTTCTTCTTCTTCTTCTTTAAGAAGAAATCCTAGTTTACATCAATGGTGATTGATGAAAAAGAGTAAGAAATCCAATTCTAAAGTGAACCCACTTCCTATTTCTTCATCCTCTACCTCTTACCAAGTAGTATAGGGTGTTTCCTTCACAAGTTTTCATGGCTTGGTGAAGGTGGAGCTTGATCTTGTGATGCCTCGACGTAGATCATCTTCGGCATCGTCGTCGATGACCTAGCCCGCTTTTTCTCCGATGAAGCCGACGCTAGAGCCCGGGATCCGATGATCGCAGCGAGGAGACATCATCACGGAGCTATAGAGGTGGAGCACCAGATCTACAAGGGTTGTATTTCCGTTCACATTATAGTTAAGTTGTTAACTAGTTTCTTAATTCGCCTAAATTTCTAGTCAACGATCCGTATTAGGGTTTCTCGGCACCCGTAAAATTTGAAATTGGCATGGTTGATGCCTTGTGAGACCTCTTGAGTGTGCCTAGGAACCCTACAGTGGTATCAGAGCCTAGCTAGAGCCTTAGGCGATGCGTAGACGAAGTTTGAAACCCGAACGAACCCGAAACCCTAAAATTTGATGCTCTCTGGACTTTTTTCAAAAACTGGGTTTTTTCCAGATTAAAAATTCTTAGAAAATTCGGTAGGGAATTATAAGAATTACGGCGCAAAAATTGCCCACTAATTCATCTAAAGAGCGGCAGAACCGCGGCACAAGCATGCTTGTGCGGCGGTTCCGCGGTCAAATTATTAAATTGTCCAATAATTTTTGCACAGTAATTCATAATATCTGGTGCTGGATTTTCTGGGATTTTTTAATATTTATTCAAGAGTTGAATAATCTGGGATGTTTTGGAACTTCGATGATTCGATCGGATTATCAGACTTTGTCTATGTGTTTTCCGGATAATTGTTGAATATGTTAAAAAAGTTCGACCGGATATAAATACCCACCTTTTCCCCTGTCGGGAAATTTCCAAGTGTTGGATTTTTCTGTGGTTTAAGGACGTTCTAAGTAGTGCAAGTAACGCGGTGGTCCCTCTAGAAGACAACAAACCTTAACTCGATTATGTGACCGTCTTGAACTGCCCTTTGAACCTTCGGGTTTGGGGCAGTACGGCGTGCCACATGTGAGGCGTTGGCTTGACCCTTCTACGGCTGGACCGTTGGTACTGAGTCATGAAGTGAATGTTTTTGAACTTGTTTCATATGTTGAGCAGTTTTGGGAAAACTTGGGTGTTCGATTGTTCGATCGGAAAGTTTAACATTTTCTATTTATCTGGAATGGGATACAACATTTGGAATTCACAAATAGTTATGAGATAACTAATATGAATGTTATAAACATAGCAGTTTAGTCTCACTTGATCGATTGCCACAGAATTTTGATGTGATCAAAAGTCCGTCGCAATCACGTAGCGTACGCGGATACTCGCCGGGTAAACTTAATAGACAGCCTCACTCCATAGCCCCGACCAAGTGACTATAGGAGAACCCCGTCGCCGAAAGCATCCGTTCGGGTGCTCGTGGTAGCGGTGTTCAGCCTTGGTGCACTTCGTCGACGGCGTCGGGGGTACGGCTGCCTACTAAAGTTTGCGACGAGCATTCGATCAGGATGTCGGGAATCTTGTTGAATTGCCCGACTTGATATTGAAAAGAGTTTTCGATAATGAGACTAAAATGCGGGGTTTATAATTGTTAGGCATGCGATGTCTAAGTATTTCATTTGTTTAGGCATGAGATGTCTAAAAGTGTTGCGGATTCCAACTGTTGTAGTTTTACACTTTCTTTTCTGTGACCGTAAGTGTAATATGTGTTATCGCCGGTTTCGTTGCTATATGTCAACGACAATTGGGATGCGCATATTTACTTACGTTGATGACATATGATGTTATGTGTTGCTGGATATGTTATATTGGATCGTCGTGTTTGAATAGCCGGGGGGTTTTTATGAGAGATGAGTGTTTTTCATTTTCATTCATGTAAAAACTTAATTGTAATATTCTTTTATTGGGGCACTTCCAGGTAGCGGAAGATGTCACCTTTTATATATTATTTACTTTTCCGCACTAGGATAGACCCAAGGAGGGGAGCACAAGTAACCGGGTTCTAGGGTCCAGTGGGAGACCAACTCGAGGAGTCGAGTCTGGGTCTCCTAACTCTAGAATTGGTAGGGTTGCTTGCCGCTCTCGTAGGGGTCTAGGGGTGTGGGTTTGGCTATTCATCGCGACCGTGGAATCCGTGTTTTATACTGGCTCGTATTGAAAACATGGACGTCCTAGTATATCCAATATTTCATATATGTTTCTTCTGCTGCGATATCTGTGATGTGATCATGTGATGTTCTGTGATAGATAGAGTATATAGTATATATGATATATTATATAGATGTTACTTATGTTTTACACCTGCGCTAGCCCTGCCCTGCTCTGCCGTTAGTTACCTAACCTAACGGTGCACGAGGGGACATCGAGGCGAATGCGGATGGCATAAGTGTACGTCGTATTTATCTGTGATGTTTAGGTACTTAAATGATAGGACTTCATTAATGTGATTGATGAAAGAAAAGAAACCTAAGATGTCGTGGAATCGAATTTCAAAATAAAACAGGTAGCTACAGTTCTTGCTTTGCACAGCGGTATATGTGATATATCCTGCACCTTATTCGATGAGGAAAGGACCGAGATCCCTTTACCGGGAGTGACTCCTTTAGCAATAACTGGCAGATGCTACACACTCGGTTTGTCTTTTGATTGCTTTTAAGAGTTCTACTCTGCACAGTGATATATATGATATATCCCGCACCTCATTCGACGAGGAAAGGACCGACTATCCCTTCACCGGGAGTGACCCCTTTAGCAAAACTGGAAAAGCCTCAAAATCACTCCATTTCTAAACTTCATTTGATTCTACAACGATATCAAGTTCATTACGCAATAGGTTTTCAGAAAAACCTGTCGTAGCCCTCCGTCATTTCAGATAAAGACTATTTAGTATTCGTGCTGCGTTTGTTGACCTCTGTCAAGGCTTAGTGTGCGGTAGCTAACTAGTAATTATCTGTAAAGCATGTAATGTGATTGGATTAGGGTAGTCGTACGACCTTGTAGACCTCTGTCAAGGGTCGTGCGAGTGGGTTTGATTGAATCAAGAAATGATGGATTGAACTTGACTAGTGCACTATGGTTTGTTGACCTCTGTCAAGGTCATGGCACACTAGGGGCAAAATATTATCGGGAATTTCAAGTGTTGAAATTTGCAATGAGATTGCATACCTTCTATGAGATAGTTGGATCCCGATACCCACTGCGAGTAAGAGTTACTCCTGGGAGAGTTTTACACATTACAATTAGCCGATCAAGTAGGTGTCTAGAAAGGTGTTAACGGGGTTACGCCTCTGGGAAAACGAGGTTTACATTAATTAGGTCCGTGCGAAAGCACGGGGCACCTCCCTCAAAGTACCAACACTGGCCTGGCTGAAAGATAGACGAACTTGTAGTGTGTAATTAATCCCTGCTAGTCTTTCCTTTTAGGGTTTGAAGGAAGATTTGATAAAAAGCAGTGGGAGCCATCCTGATTAGATAAAATAAAAACCAATCTATTCTTGTAAGAGCATACGCTGAGTGTTTTCTTCTCTCTCTCTCCAGGTAGCGACCATATCACGCCTTAATCAAGATAATAATACAGATATTGACCGAACCCGCTTGTTATACTGAGCTGGGGAACGTTGGTCCCGCTCCAACTTATAATTGTTATAAGACAGAGCAGGAAATTGGGGATTACCAGAATTCCCGTGCCGCCCAAACGAAGAGAGTGCATGCTGATGCATCACCTTCGGGTGTGTTCATTATAAAGAACTGTTTCTCATTATCCTCCGCATCCTGCGTATATGATACCGGATCAGGATCCCAGATATGTAATCTGTTACATAGGGCTACAAAAGGATAGAAAAACTGAGAACGGGTGATAAGTTTCATGAGACAGAAAACGGGGCAAGTGTTGCAGCCAAGTCTGTTGGTCACTGTCACCCTGTATTACTAATACATTGATTCTGAACAAATGCTATTAGATACCGAACCTGATATACAAAATCATATCAGTCTCTTTAGTAGTAAAGAAAGGATAAAATTTTGTATTGTTGGATAATGTTTTGAACATTTCCTATATCAAAAGTTGATCGGTTCAGGCACGTTATCTAAAAGCATTGATGTTCTAAATCAAACTACAGTTCTTAGTATACAGAACACACACAAGAGGAATAGTTCAGAAATGAACGGATCCTTCTTGAGGTATTGTAGACTAGGTCATATCAATGCGACCCGACTAGCTAAGTTACATTTAGATGCATATTTAAATCAGTTTGAATTTACATCTTATGAAACTTGCCAGTCATGTCACAGAGATAAGATGACCACAGCTCTGTTTATTGGAAACAGAGAAAGAGCTAGTGAACTCTTGGGATGATACATGTTGATGTATGTAGGTCCCCTGTCTACACATGCCAAGACCGGTTCTTTGTACTTCATTATATTCTCTGATGATCTCTCAAGATTCAGACATATGTTCCTGTTGAAACACAAGTCCGAACCTTTTGAGATATTCACGGAATATAAGTTAGAAGTAGAGAACCAATACGGGTATAAGTATTATGTCCTATGATGAGATCAAGGAGGAGAATACTTGAGCACGGAAATCCTGGACTATTCTAAAAGGAGAACGAGATTCTCTCTCAGCATTACTCCTCCGTATACACCATAGCATGATGGTATATCGGGGCGGAGCAATTGCACCCTATGTTATATGGTGTGCTCTATGATGAGTACTACTGAGTTTCCTATTTCCTTTTTGGAAGTTATGCACTTAAGAAGTTACATACCTATTGAATAGGGTTCAAATCAAAACAGTAGCCTACCGCTTCATATATGATATGGAAAGGGAAGAGCCCATATCTTAAGTTGGCTAAGATTTGGGGTTGTCCGGCCTATGTCTAAAACCAAAATCCGGACAAGCTCGAGGCAAGGTCTGTTATGTACAACTGGAAAGGTTCCAGCTATACAAACTGCAGATGATGATTTGATAGAACCAAAGGATTCAATAGTAACCAACGAACCTCAGCCTCTCCGCCGATCTAGTAGGGTTCCTCACCCACCTGAGAGATACTTCGGTTCCTCTATGACAGTTGGAGCGAGGATTGCATCATGAGATGATGACCCAACTAATTTCGAGCTGGCCATCAGGAGTGGGACTTTGTAAGAATGGCTGGATGTTTAGTGATCTGAGATGGAATCCTTATACACCAACAAAGTATGGACTTTAGTTGCTATATCTGAAGGGTTAAATCCCCATCAGGAGCAAGTATATCTTGAGAAGATTACTTGGTGTACATGGAAAAGTTAAGACTTTCAAAGCTAGACCTGTTAAAGGTTTTCGTCATCGACCAGGCGTGGATAATGATGAAACCTTTTCTAAGGAGCTATGCTTAAGTCCATCCAGATCCTACTTGCCATGGCTACATACCATGACTACGATATCTGGCGGTTGAGTGCCATGACTGCTTCTCTAGATGGTGTTTTAGAAGAGAGCGTCTATAAGTACACAGCCAGAGGGCTTCGTAGACAGTGGGCGCAGCGGAAACGTGTGCAAGATGCTTTATAGGATAAAGCAGGCATCGCGGAGTTGGAACATCTGTTTTGATGAGTTAGTCAAACAGTTTGACATTATCAAAATGGTAGATGAACCTTGTATATACAAAAAAGGTAGTAGGGAGTATGGTGGTGATCCTCGTAGAGTACGTGGATGACATACTCTTGATAGGGAAGAAGTTTCCTATGCTACGCTCGGTCAATCTCCGCTTATCACAAGGATTCTCCATAAAGGATCAAAATGATACCTCCTAAATTCTGAGTTCTCATCTATGAGATAGATGTAATTGGATGTTAGGATACTCACTAGATGTAGTGAGATGGTATCAATCGATCCTGGGGAGAATCACTGGAAGGGTTCCAGGGTGATAAGGACGACTGAATGTCAGTCACAGGCATTGTCTTTACCCTCAGTAAAGGGACGGTATGTTGGAAGAGTTCCAAGCTAGATACCGTGACATACTAGAAGATAAAGGCTGGATACATCGCTATTTAAGATGCTACCAAAGAGGATGTTTGGGTGTATATTAGTTCAAGAGATGAACTTCGTTCCTACCATTGTGAGACAATGGAGTTGTGGCTAATGCCAGGAACCCCGGTCCCATCAGTGACCCAGACATAATCTAAGGCAGTATCACCTGATCATGGAGATGGTTGATCTCCAGGGTGATCGAGGTTAGGAGAGCGGACTCAGAGGATAACACGGCGGATCCACTCACGAAGGCCTATTCCCAGAGAGAGACTTTTATGGGATGGTTGAGTATGAGATACTACAACCACTGCTATCAGATGGCCCTAGTGCAAGTGGGGGAGATTGTTAGTTATATGTATGCCCTAGAGGCCATTACTATACATAGGATGTATATTGTAGTGGATGCTGGGACATATATAGGGAGGACTTTCTTGCTCGACATGATAGTATGCTATCTGGTTGCACTTTACCTTAACATGTATGCTGATTGTCTCTCTGTTACATGTTGGTAAAACCCTTATGATGAGTACTTGACTACCTGGACTATGATGTGGATCATACTAGTGGGGACATGGTAGTCTATAAGTACATCCTTCAAGGTCCCTAGTCGTGGGTGTATCGAGACGGGGCATCGATATACCAGAGTAGACTAGCGTATACCTTCTCGACCCATACAGATGGGCGATGGATGATCCCATATCCATTGGTGTTTGACATCAGAGATGATATACGGGTGCTCAGTAGAGACTGGGTACACTGGACGGACTCGCCGAGAACTCCCAGATGGTATTATACCTTACGTCAGATGGCGGTTCTCTGGTGACACTGGTACAGAGTAGTCTGTTGACCCGAGATCGTCATTGAGTCTTGTGTGATTCCCACTGTGCTTTGATTTCCACCTTACCACGTCCAAGAGGGCGTGCAAAATGGTGGTTTTTGGGTACAGTCCCGATTCACATGGAGGCAATGAGCGATAGGAGGGGATTCGTCTCTCCCGGTATAGGGAGTTGATGTTGCGCTGTGTTCGATTGGCTATAACCGGAAATCCCTGGCCAGGGTTGCTGAGATATATTGGTAAGTGTTACCAGTAGTTTCTCAAACTGTTATAGACCTCATATCGACACGACTTATCGAGCTATTGGGGTCTGACGTTTACCACCCCTAGGCGAGATATGCGACATATCAGACGAACAGACCGGACTGTACGGTAAGTGTTACTGGTTGGATTCACAGGAGTGTGAGTGGGCTTGCTCGTCGATCTTCTGATCGCTCAATACCCGAGTGGCCGTTACGTTTAGCAGACCGCTTGCGGCTTGTGGGTGTTTGATATGATCATCACCTGCTGCCGGCGTATTGACGAGTCTTTAGAGTCCTACACAGAGGTTTCCTGGCTCAAGCGAAACGAAATAGGAGCGCATATGAGATATGTGTGGGACCGAGAATGATACCAGTATGTGATACTGTATTCGATTCTCGCGATTTGTGACATTGATCAGTTATATGCGATATAGCCGGGTTATCGGATCAAGTGTTGATTCGATATGTTGTTACTGTAGATATTAGTCGGTTATATGCGATATGACCGGATCATTAAATCAAGTGTTGATTTAATGATTTAATGCATAATTATATATTTGATATATTACTTTGCGTTAACTGGTATCGGTTCACTTAAGATGGATTTTCTCACTCACTTATGCACATTGTATATATGATATAGTTTTGTGCATTTGATTGTATCATGTTTGATGATACATGAAAGCTAGGGTTTGTGTAAAGAATTAAATCTTGGTTAAGTAAATGGTTAGGGTTTATATTTATTCATTCATTTATCCTTTTAATTTGGATTAAAAAGAAATGGGATAAAAGAAAAACAAAATGGTTTTGTTTCTTTCTTTCATGAAGCTTGTTGAAGCTTCATGAAGCTTTGACCATTTTGTCTTCATCCTTAACCCTAACCATTCATCTAACCTTAGTCAATTCTCTACACCTAACTATAGTTAAAATTATGATAAGAATTGATTTTTCTATTCTATTCTAATACTTATCATAATATTATCTTCTTCTTCTTCTTTAAGAAGAAATCCTAGTTTCCATCAATGGTGATTGATGAAAAAGAGTGAGAAATTCAATTCTAAAGTGAACCCACTTCCTATTTCTTCATCCTCTACCTCTTGCCAAGTAGTATAGGGTGTTTTCTTCACAAGTTTTCATGGCTTGGTGAAGGTGGAGCTTGATCTTGTGATGCCTCGACGTAGATCATCTTCGGCATCATCGTCGATGACCTAGCCCGCTTTTTCTCCGATGAAGCCGACGCTAGAGCCCGGGATCCGATGATCGCAGCGAGGAGACATCATCACGGAGCTATGGAGGTGGAGCACCGGATCTACAAGGGTTGTATTTCTGTTCACATTATAGTTAAGTTGTTAACTAGTTTCTTGATTCGCCTAAATTTCTAGTCAACGATCCGTATTAGGGTTTCTCGGCACCCGTAAAATTTGAAATTGGCATGGTTGATGCCTTGTGAGACCTCTTGAGTGTGCCTAGGAACCCTACACTAAGAAGATTACTTGAAGACGTCTTGTCCAACCTCAGAAGGGATCAGAGACACGACAGTCGCGGACTACTCGAACAGCAGCTTAAAGACTGCATATTGAGGAATACAATAGCCAACACGATGATACCACGGACTAAAACCTTAGTACCACAATCCTAACGGACCTCTGTCATAAAAGAATGGGGGTTATCTACATACAACGTTAGGACAAGTTTGCCTGTAAACCCAAGGGAGGTAAACTAAAAACACTCCGGAATGAGTGAATAAACTTTAAACTCCGAAATGAGTATGTAAACTAGAGACTCCGAAATGGGTGAATAAACTATAAACTCCGAAATGAGTGCATAAACTACTTCGTGCCAGAGCAAAACAATCAAGGAAAAGAAGGTGCAAATACGAAAGGGAAAGATGCTTTTCATTCATACTTCAAAAGAGAATTACATACTTTCGGTGGATAAAAAAAAGGAGAACACATGATCCTAGATCTATAGCGGAAAGACACTAAACTCCGGATATGGATTCTCAAACTCAAAAGCAAGTTTGAGCAACGCACGTTCAGACTCATCAACTATCTTTTTGTTCATCTTTTCTCGGATGCAAGCGTCAGGATCACCACTGATATTCCTCCACCTTCTGATATGCTAATATTATCGCCTTTTGTTGAAAGACACGGTGCAAGATGGCAACAGCATTATCTCGCCGTTTCTTCGAGATCAACCCCATTAGATACACAAAATGTACCTTGTCTTCTGCATCATCGTGCGCTTGGAGCAGCATAACCTCAAGACGCCCGAGTATAACTTCCCAGATCGACCCAACGATGATCTTCAAGAGGGCGGAACGACAGGGGAGCAATCAACCATTGTAATTGTCAAGGCGACGCATCACCTCGTCGCATTGGGCCATAGTGTATTCTTGGCCTTTACAGCGACCTTGGTTACGAATCTCCTCATAAAAGATGATATCTTCAAGATCATACAGATGACCAGCCATGGTATCTGAAAAGAAACCAGGTGGAGTCAGCAATAAAAAATGTTGGGACTACTAACTCCAAAGCTAGTGGGCCCCACGAAATCAAAATGGCGGCTTGTCAATGATGAGATAAGTGCCCATTGTGAGAATCTAAAAGGATTCTCATTAAATGAAAAATGGAGTTAAAAACTCCTAATATCCCCGAAAAGCGGGTTCTTTTAAAGACAACAATAGATTCAAATCTGTGAAAGGGATATTAAAATCCTAAAAGGGAAAATATTCAAGAACAGTAAAGGGAATAAAATTCCCAAACTTCCAAAAAAATAATAATATCATAGCTAAGCTCTGCAAAACAAAATGGAATTAAATTCCCCAATAATGGGATTAAATCCCAGAAATCCCCATGTTGGGAAACAAATGGGATACATAATGGAATTAAATTCCAGAGACCCTCAAACGTCAGGATCAATGATAGGGAAAAACCCTAAGAAGAGAATCAGCTATTCTCAAGAACGCCTGTTGATTCAAACCCTTGAGGTGGACATCAAGACCCACGGTCTACTAAAAAAAAGGTCTAAGCTCTGAAATGAGAAGAGAGTCGAGCTCTGAAACAGATCAAAGAGGGTTTTCTTAGATTTCCAAGACATTGGTTTAAGAAGAAAGCTGAGCTCTGTTAATGGATTAAAAATTCAAAATGAAAAATAATACCCAAAATAAAAAATATATATATCCAAAAGGTCTTCTGAGAGATAAGCTTTGTTCATAATCCTTACTAAGAAAATTTGGCAGAGTTTAACTTTGAGCAGAGGAATTTCGAAGGCAGAGATATAAACTCTGAAACAAAAATTAAATTCTCAAGAATTTTTTTTTCTCAAGGAGGAAGATGAAAAACAGTAGTCACTCCAAGGCCAAAGGCCCTATTAATAAGAAGTGATGGGAATGGATCAACTTCCTATTCCCCTAGGCGATCCAACGATGGTAAAGATGGACATCGTTGCACTTACGTGCAAGCCAAATGAGAGCAACGATGGGAGGCATTTGTTCCCTTATAAAAAAGGGAAGAAAGAAAAAAAGTGGAGAATTCCCCACGTTTTAGGTATCATGTGTTAAACACATGAGTGCTTATATGCAAAGTATATAAGCGCTGCAACCAAACAACTAAAAGCTAAACAGACCTCACGTGTTAAACACGTGAACGTTTATATGCAAAGCATATAAGCGCTAAATAAACAGATTAAAACCCACATTAGGGTCACGTGTTAAACACGTGAGAACACCCTTTTAAAGCATTAGCTTCAGATAGAGTTAAACTCTATACATAGAATTAAATTCTATTTTTTGTATGCAAAGTAAATAAGCACTGAGAGTAAGTGGCTAAAGGCTAAATGGACCTCACGTGTTAAACACGTGAGCGCCCATATGCAAAGCATATGGGAGCTAAATAAAATAGGATAAACACCCGCATCGGAGTCACATGTTAAACACGTGAGGGCGCCTCCCTATATAGAATTAAATTCTAGTCTTAGGAAAACACCTCCCTTGATCTTTCTAAAAGGGAAAGATATTCTATGTTAACAGAGGATCGTTGGATAAAAGATCCAAGGATGATTAAAAAATCACCAAATATAGAATTAAATTCTATTGAGGGGAAATATCTCCCTAATCTTTCTAAATGAGAAGGATATTTTCTGTTAAACAGAAAGTTGTTGGATCAAAGATCCAATGAAATGGGAGAATATTTCTCTATATCTTTCTAAAACAAAGAAAGATGTGTTCTGTTAAATAAAGAGCCCTTGGATTAAAATCCAATGGTGATTATAAATCACCGTTTGACAGAATTAAATTCTGTATATGGGAAAATATTTCCTTAATCTTGTTAAAAATAAGAAAACATAATCTGTAAAACAGAAATCACTGGATCAAAAATCCAACGGTAGATAAAATTTCCCAAATAATTTTTGAGACCAATAAAATCAATTGGAATCTCTCAAAGAGAGATTTTCTCAAAACTAATCAACAATTTGCCTTGCCTATAAAAAGGACCTAAGACTTCAAGTCTCACACACACTCAGATAAAGAGATAGAAGTTACAACAGAGAATTTAATTCTCTTCGAAGAAGAAAATCTCCTTCCTTTCAAACTCTAGGTAAAAGAAAAAAAAGAGATAAAAATATCTCCTTTGGGTAGTATAAACGAAAATGAGGGTTTAACCCTTCATAAAAAGAACTTAGTCTTTCCTCTGATTTGAGATTTGCAAAGAAAATCTCCCCACAAGTTGAGAATTTAATTTTCATCGAGAAGATTCTGTTCTTCAAACTCAAAATCTTAGGGAAAAGAACTAGGTTAAAAAGAAAGAAAAAGAACATATGTTCTAGGAATTTAATTCCTGTAAAAAAGAAAATATAGGGTTTAACCCTACGTAAAGAACTTAGTTCTTATAAAAAAGAAGAAGAAGAACTTAGTTTCGTAAATAAAATTGATCTTTGAACTTCAAAGCAAAGATCTGGGTGATCATTAATAGCCAAAATGCCATTAATAGAGATTAAATCTCTGAAAGAAAAGAGCTTGACGCCTCACGTGCTTCCCACATGAGCGCCCAAAAACAATGAAACTCATCGCCTCATGTGAAACACATGTGAGCCACCAAAACGAAGTTTGAATGTCTCACATGCTTCCCACGTGAGTGCCATACTAAGTGCTTAGCACTCCATATTCAGTCAAAATGACTAAGTGCTCAGCATTGATGGGCAGCGTCCATATCTGAGCACCTCACGTGTTTCCCACGTGTGCGCCAGAGCCACAAATAAGTGCTTAGCACTTCTGAATAAAACAAAAAGGAAAGCCCAAGACCGAGTAAACTAAGCCCAAATTAGCTAAGTCTCTGAAATTTCTTGCAGCTGAGTCCAAACGCTTTGTTGTTGGATCTCAACTAAAATTTGATGATGCTTAAAATATTGCTAAGTTGATCTTAGTCTTAAATAACGTATCCTTATTTAAAATAAATTGAGCCCAAATGCTTATATATTTAAGTTGATCTTAATTTCAAACTTAATTAACGGTCCTTAAATGAAACAAAAATATTTTTGAACTAAAGGAAAGTATAACCTAAGTTCAAAACCCAAACCCCAAATCTAAAATATACGGATTTGGACTGATCCACGCCCTACGGGCGACAACATAAACTAATCTTCGTATACAATCCATGGGCAACCTAAACAAACAAAATAACACACGACACGAAGTGAACTGCTGGAGCAGGAGAAAGTGGTTATCGCAACGATAATGTCATTAACTGCAGGGGCTTGCGCCTGCAGGAAAGAGCGTCCCCACAATAAAAAAAATCCTCACAAATGAGGGAGAATCTGATAAAGTCTGCTACAACGGTCGCATCTATCCAAACCTCCGATATGCGGTGCCATAAATCAACTTGGTATTTTCAGAGAGGTAGATGGATAAGTCTAAATAGCATCTGCCCCCAAATTCAGACTAGACGTCCCAACGTCTTAGTCCAGTCTTTCGGCTGTAAACAACGTCTATAAGAGAAAGTGCCGACAAGTAAAAGTTGTCTTAGCTTGATCCTTTTCGGCGATGGGAATCTGGTTGTAGCCTGAGTAACCGTCCAAGAAAAAGTAGAACTCATACCTGGCTAAGCGTTCCAATATCTGGTCAATGAAGGGTAGAAAGAAGTGATCTTTCCTCGTCGCGGTATTGAGTTTTCTATAATCAATATATACCCGCTATCCGGTTTAGGTGCGAGTTTGAATCAACTCATTTGTCTCATTAGTTATGACCATGATGCCAAACTTTTTAGGGACAACGTGAATAGGATTTACCCACTGGCTATCAGATATTGGGTAAATTATACCATTATCTAAGTATTTGACGATTTCCTTCTTTACCATCTCTTTCATGACGAGATTCAACCGTCTTTGTAGGTCACGGGCTAGTTTGGACTCATCCATCATATGTAAATGATGTTCAATAATCAAGGGGCTAATCCTTTTGATGTCCGCCATTGTCCAACCAAAATCTTTCCGATTCGATCTCAAGACAAACATAAGAGCTCTCTCTTGCTCTAAGGCTAGAGAAGATAATATAATGAAGGGTAACGACTAATTCTTACCTAAATATGTATACTTAAGATGAGACGGCAGTGGTTTGAGATCAAGTGTCGGCGGAGAGACGATAGAAAGTAGGGTAAGAGAATGATACCCGGACTCCATGAGAGGTTCATAGCTAGCATAAGAGACTGACTCAGATAGCTCAACTAACTCGTTTGAAAAGTCAGAGGATTCGAACTCGGGGGTTGACTTATCGACAGAAGGGTCCCGTGAATCAAGATCATCAAGGAAAGTGAACTCTTCGTATTCCGTATTCGTGTCAGAAGTGGTTGGATCAAACAATAACGCACCAGTGGCGTCTAGATCATTGTAGAACAAAAACTCCTCAAATTCAAAACTATTGGAAGCTATCTCATGGACAGAACATATATTTATCATATGAGCAGAAGGTTCGGAGGGTTGACTTCCTATCCTGAAAATATTAAGTTCAATTGTCATCTTCCCAAAGGATAGGATCATGGAACCGTTACGATAATTGATTACCGCATTTGAAGTTGCGAGAAATGGTCAACCAAGAATCACCAGGATTTGGTTCCGTGGGTTCACTACAGGCTGTGTATCTAAAACTATAAAGTCCACAGGGAATATAAATTCCCCGACTTTGATCAACACATTCTCTAGCTCACCCTTAGAGTGGGTGATAGATCTATGGCCATCTGAAGAGTGCAGTGCATGGGTTTCAACTCTCCTATGTATAATTTCTCATAAACAGAATAAGAAAGAAAGTTAACACTAGTACTAAGATCGAGTAGAGCGCGATTGATGTTTTTACCCCTAATAGTTATAGAAATTGTAGGACAACCGGGGTCCTTATGTTTCTTGGGAAATTTTGGATAAGAGCATCACTCACATTGCTCGCTAAGAAAACCTTTTTAGGTACATGAGTTTTCCTTTTCTTAGTGCACAAGTCATTAAGAATTTTTGCATAGGATGGAACTTGTTGGATAGCATCTAAGAGAAGAGTATTAATGTTAACTTGCTTAAACATTTCCAAAACCTTCTCCATATGTGGACTTGGTTTATTGGGCCTCAACCGGTTTAGAAAAGGAGCTTTATTAACAGGGGTTGGGTCCAGCACTTGGGGTGAGGTTTCTGGAGATGGAATGGATTCCAAAACTGGAGTTGGGGTGGTTTGAGAGGGTAATCCATTCAAGGAAGTGGACTGAAAGTTCGAGCCCAGTGGAGAACGGAGAATGGGCTCGAAAGAAGATGTTTGATTAGAAGAATTAGAAGTAGAAGTAGTAGCCAGGATGTCATCGAAATCATCAACTCATTCTCCAACAAAGTTTTTCAGCATTCTTCCCGATCTCAATATTGTTACGGCACTCACATTATGATTTTGTTGGTAAAGAACAGTGTTAGTATTTTGTAAGTGGTCGTGATTTGGTAGAGGTTGAGATGGAAGTTTTACTTTCTCTCTTTCACTTATCGCGGCGTTTAACTATGTAATTTGTGCTTCGATAGATTTAATAATTTCACCGTAGGAAGCAGTGTGTTGTACTAAAGTTTGGATAAAAGAAGTTAAACTAGTCAACGTTTGCGCGGATTGTTTAATAAAAGCTTCTAAGCTTCTTTCGAGTGTAGAGATTTTGTTGGTATCGGCAGGAGGAACATTATTTTGTGGTTGGAAAGAATTGTTATAAGGGGCAAAGTTGTTGGCCGGATTTTGAAATAATTGCGGTTGAAAAGGCTGCTGAATTTGTTGTGGTGGTTGTTGTTGCTATGGAGGAAGCATTTGGTAGTTATTTTGACTTTGGAACTGATTTGGATTTTGGTTTTGAGTTTGTTTTTGGTTCCAAGCAAAATTAGGATGATTCCTCCATTCCTGATTATATGTGGATGAATAAGGATCGTTTCTAGGTCAATATTGAAAAGTAGCATTAGTTTGTTCTTGATCTTGAAACGGAGGATTCAAAGGATATTCTTTAGTTAAATGTGACGAGTCAAAATAGCTACCACACATGATTTTGGAGAGAGTGACTTGATTTAGGGAGGCTGAAGAAAATTTGCTCTCAATAGCTTCGAGCTTCTTTTGCATCGCTGCCATTTTGGATTTCATTGCGATGGAAGCATCAAGCTGATGGATACTGTTCACCGCCGAAAAACGCGACCGGGACGTTAGGACATCTGGCCTAAATTTTAGAGGCAGATGCTATTTGGATTTTTCCTTCCACCTCTCCGAAGATGCCAAGTTGATTTATGGAACCGTGTATCAGTAGTTTGGACGGATGCGGCCGTTGTAGCAGATTTCGTCAGATTCCCCCTCATTTGCGAGGGTTTTTTTTATTGTGGGGACGCTCTTCCCTGCAGGAGTAAGCCCCTGCAGTTAATTATGTTACCGCATCGCGATAACCACTTTCTCCTGCTCCAGAGGTTCACTTCGTGTCGTGTATGTTTGTTTTATTTTCTGTTGCTCGTGGATTGTATACGGAGACTAATTTATGTTATTGTCCGTAGGGCGTGGATTAATCCAAATCCATATATCTTAGATTTGGGTTTGGGTTGATTTAAGGATCGTTAATCTTGTTTGAGATTAAGATCAACTTAAATTTTAGTTAAGGATACGTTAGTCCAATTTGAGACTAAGATCTACTTAACAGGGTTTTAGGATCATTCAGATCTAACAAAAGATCATTTGGGCTCCATTGTTTTAGTTTAAGGACATTACGGTCCGTTGTTAGTTTAAGAACGTTTCGGTCCATAGATCACCATTTTTGAGGTGAGTGTTTAGTTTAAGGACGTTTCGGTCCGTAGTAGTTTGAGAACGTTACGGTCTATAGTAGTTTGAGGACGTTACGATCCGTAGAGTTTAGTTTGAGGACGTTATGGTCCGTAGATCACCATTTTGGAGGTGAAGGTTTAGTTTAAGGACGTTGCGGGACGTTATGGTCCGTAGATCACCATTTTGGAGGTGAAGGTTTAGTTGAAGGACGTTGAGGTCCGTAGTAGTTTGAGGACGTTACGGTCCGTAGTAGTTTAAGGACGTTACGATCCGTAGAGTTTAGTTTAAGGACGTTACGGTCCATAGATCACCATTTTTTTGAGGTGGGGTTTTAGTTTAAGAACGTTACGGTCCGTTGTCACCATCTTGGAAACAACGTTATAGTTTGAGGACATTTCGGTCTGTAGATCACCATTTTTGAGGCGATGTTTTAGTTTAAGGACATTACGGTCCGCTGTTAGTTTAGGGACATCTCGTTCCAATATTCATCTTGCGCACACGTGTATTTGTTACGTGTCGGGATGAGCAAAGGTGATATGGGACACATCCAGTTTGGGATGTGGTTTAATTTGGGATATGCACGTCAGTTTGGGAAGTGCACCGAAGAGCAGTTGGTTATCGGGACCCGCCACCTCTCTGAAGACGTTGAAAAATTACAACGATATGTATCAGAGGTGTGGAGAGATGTACCCTTGAACCAATTCCCATGTCGGAGGAAAAAGATCGTAGTGGATCATCTAAGAATTGTTAGTCATTTTTGGAGACTAAGATTAACTTAGGGGATGTAGGATGAACCTTATTTTGGATATCATCATTTGACAGATCATTAGTTATGTTTGGGACTAAGATCAAGTTGGGGAATGATGAATACATAAGGGTTTTGACTCTCTTAGTCAGGTTGGACTAGGTCTGGGTCTCTACAATTACCCAACAGTGTTAATGTGCTGAGGCATATCATTCTCACATGCATTTCATGCGGGCACCGAAATAGTGTTAAACACTAAATTTCTGTGGCGCTCACGTGGTGCACGTGAGACACCTGATTAGTGTTAAACAATAGGGTTGTGTGACGCTCATGCGACACACGTGAGGCGCTCAAATATGGGCACCGCCCAATTATTTCTCCCTTTTATATAAATGTTGAGCATTTGATTCTTGTGGCGCTCACGTGTGAAACACGTGAGGTGCCCCAAAGTTGGGTTCTGCCCCTTGGCTTTATTGCCTCTCCCTTTATGTAAGTTCTAAACACTTAGTTCCCGTAGTGCTCACGTGTAAAACATGTGAGACGTCCTAAATGAGGGCAATGCCTTCTTATCTTATTTCCTCTTCCTTTCACAGAAGTGCTAAGCACTTGATTGAGGGTAGCATGCAAAACACGTGACTATTCTAAGAAGTGTTTCTTGCTCCTCTTTTAAACACCCGTGTGGGAAACACGTGAGGCAGTCTCATCCATTTTATTTTGTTCATTAGAAACACTCACGTGGTAAACACGTGAGGTCTTGTTATAATGTTAAACACTAACGAATCACCATGCTGTTTTTCTGTGATTTTGAGGAATCAAGTTCTCCATTTGTTCTTTGCAAGAATTAAATTCTTCTTACAGGATTAAACACTAGATTTTTTGGAAAAATTAAATTCCCATATGTGTTTTTTTTAAGAGTTAAACTCTTTGGACTCAGTCCTTTCTCCTAGGCTTTGAATCTGCATGACAGAATCTTCCCGATGAGAATTCAATTCTCAACTTGTGGGAAGATCTGCCTCTGCAGATCTCAACCAGAGAAAGAACTAAGTTCTTATATGAAGGGTTAAACCCTTAGAGAGGCGAAGGAAAGATAAAATGATCTCTGTGTTTTCTCTTTACCTAGGGTTTTTAAGGAGGGGGTTCTTCTTCTTTGAGAGAATTAAATTCTCTCTGTATTTTTCTTCCCTTCTCTCCCTGTGTGTCCTCCTCTCCTCGCTCCTATTTATACGAGAAGAACAAGAATCAATTTGTTAAGAGAATCCCTCATTGAGAGATCATGATTGATTTCATGATCTTTTAGATCAATCGGTGAATTTTATTCACCGTTGGATTTTTAATCCAAAGGCTCTCTGTGTAACAGAGAAGATTTCTTATTTGTTTAACAAGATTATGAATATCTTGTTAGTTTTAACAAGATTAGAATTTTATTCTATCATATCTTTTTAGTTTAACAAGATCAGAAATATATTTTCTTCATATAGAATTTAATTCTATCATATGATTTAATTTGTGATATTTTATCACTGTTTCCTTATTTAAAATCAGGAAAGCTTCTGTGAAAAGCTTCAGAAGAGGGTCAAGTGCTTACACGTGACTAGCGGTCACGTGTTGGCACGTGACACCTAAAAACGTCATCAAGGCAAGTTCGATTCCCTGACTACGAAGAAGAAAAGGAAAAGCTTCAAGGAGAGTCACGTGCTCCCACGTGATCAGGGTCACGTGGCGACACGTGACGTTGAAATGCAAGCGTCAAAGGCACGTCGGTTAACTGACCAAGTCAAAGAAAAGGCTTCAGAAGAAGTCACGTGCTCCACGTGACCAGGGTCACGTGTTGGCACGTGACGTTCAAGGCAGCAAACGCGTTTTCAGAACAACCAAGGAAAGAGAGTTCAAACAAGGGTCGCGTGCTCACACGTGACCAGGGGTCACGTGGTAGCACGTGACGTTTAAGCAGCAATCAGAAGACACAGCGCAGAAGGCTCATTCCAAAGGGGGTCACGTGCTCACACGTGACCATGGGTCACGTGGTCACACGTGACCGGCTTTCAAAGCCCATTTTATCAACAGAATTAAATTCTGAAAGAAATTCAGATCTTTCCAAAGGAAAGCGGTTATCTGGAACCAATCAAATTAAAGATTCAGAGGTCATCTATTTATGGAAAATCTCGGGTTTGGAAAGATTTCCCCTTTAAATCTAACCAAAATAACAAGGGAGAATCTCGGGACTTGAAATCCAACGGTGAATAAAATTCACCTAATAATCCAAAGGTCCAGAACGAATGAAGGATGCAAATCAAATCTCTCAATGAAGATTCGTCACAAAACTAATTTATTCGGCTGCTTCTCCTATAAATAGGAAGGAAGAGATACAAAAAAGACATACATGCGCAGAGAAAGAGAAAAGGAGGAGAGCTTTGATACTTTGAAAAGACTTGGATCTTCTGCAAAAACCCTAGGTAAGAAGGGGAAGGCCTTTTGAAAGAAGGAGAATTTAATTCTCAACAGAGTTTAACTCTGATACATAAAACAGAAGAGCATATTTCTTCCCTCTTTGATAGAGGATCTGCAAAGTGCACATCTCCCCTTAAGGTTGAGAATTTAATTCTCAATGGGTCGAGATCCTGCCATGCAGATCCAAAACATAGAGAAGGAATGCAAGCATGAGAATTTAATTCTCACAGAACTATAGGAATTTAATTCCTTTAAGATAAAAGTAGGGCTTGACCCTGTATCATGGGAATTTAATCCCTTCAAAATAAAAAGAAACAGGGTTTAACCCTAATTAAGAACTTAGTTCTGTTGAAACAACGGGAATTCAATTCCTTTAATCATAATTTAACGGGGACTGGAAGTTTAATTCCTTAAAAAGCTTTTATTAGGGTTTAACCCTATTCAGTCCTCCACATAAACGAGGAATTTAATTCCTACAGAAGATTCAGGGTTCGATCCTACTCCAGAATATAAGTCTTCAAAAGGAAGTAGGAATTTAATTCCTTTGAAAATTAAAGCCCGAGGAATTTAATTCCTGAAAAAAGATCAACAGATCCTCTAAAAATGACATACATAGAGGCAGGGTCACGTGCCACCACGTGACCCCCCAAGAGATCTATAGAAAACCCTTTGAGGCAGTCCCTCACGTGACCCACGTGACCCTTAACAAAAGCTCTAACAAATGAGCATATGAATGCCTGTCACGTGATGGCACGTGATGCTCTGAAAAATGCAGCGATTTCAGCAGAATAAATGGAAAGAGGGCGTTCTCACGTGTTGCCACGTGACCCCTTTTGCCTTAGTGTTCAACACTAAATTGGAACTCTCAAGCCCAGTGTTAAAACACTGTTGGGCCTTAGCATTCGACACTGATTAAAGAGCCTTGTTTGCAGTGTGTTTAACACTAATTTGAAAAAGCCTTATTGCTGGTGTTTAACACCAATTATCTCTTAGTGTTGAACACTAACTTATCAACCTCATTTCCAGTGTTCAACACTGATTGCTCCGAAGTGTTTAACACTAGGCTTTGGCCCAATTGGCTAAAGGGATAGAGGCAAAGCCTCTCCCTCAATGGACCAACAAGAAACCAATATTCCAGACCTGACTGGACTTAGCCCAAGCTGGCCATAAGTCCTCAATTCATGATTAACTGGGCCAGTGGGTTCATAACATAATTAATGGGTCTTGATCCCAAATTGGGCCAAGGACTATTTAAGCCACTCCGGTTCTAGGGTACATCTCTTCACTCCTTTGATACTCGGCATTGTAATCCCTCAATGTCTTCAAAGAGGTGACGGGTCCCGACGGCCACACATTGACATGGACTGTGGGGTCCTTAAACCCATGCCTAATGCAAAATTCCTGGTCACGTGGAACGCGGATAACGTCACTCTTTGACCCCGCGGAAAACGTCCAGAGCGGAGCCTGGTCCTCGCCGAACACGGCAATGAACCCGTGTGAAGCATCTAGTGCAAAATTCCTGGTTACGTGGATAACGTCACTCTTTGACCCCACGGAAAATGCCAAGAGCGGAGCCTGGTCCTCGCCAAGCACGGCAGTGAACCCGTGTGAAGCATCCAGAGCACATACCGGACCGTGGAGTCCTTAAACCCATGGACTATGACGTCCTTAACCTTGACCGAGATGTCTTAAAACTAACAATGGACCGCAATGTCCTTAAACTACCCATGGACCGCAATGTCCTTAAACTACCCATGGACCGAGATGTCCTTAAACTACCCATGGACCGAGATGTCCTTAAACTAGAACCATAGAGCCTCCATACGCTCTTTTGTTGGATCTAAACGGTCCTGTTTAAGTTGATCTTAGCCTTAAAGATGGCTAACGCATCCTTAAACTTCCAAGCAGACTGGACTATGAATCCCCCTAATTAACTCTGGCTCGAGGGTACATCTCTGAACTCCTCTGACATCTGTCGTTGTAATCCTTCAACGTCGTCAGAGAGGCGATGGGTCCCGACGGCCACACATACGATGGACCACTATGTCCTTAAACTGGAACAATAGAGCCCAAACGCTCTTTTGTCGGATCTAAACGATCCCGTTAAGTTGATCTTAGTCTCAAACTAGACTAATGTATCCTTAACAAACGTTTGAGTTGATCTTGGCCTCAAATATGGCTAACGTATCCTCAAACCAAACCCACAAACCCAAATCTAAGATAATACGGATTTGGACTAGTCCACGCCCTACGGGCGACGACATAACTCGGTCTCCGTAAACAATCCACGGGCAACAAAACACAAAACAAACACCCACGACACAAAGTGACCATCTGGAGAAGGAGAAAGTTGTTACCGCAATGCGGTAGCGTAATTAACTGTAGGGGCTTGCGCCTGCAGGGAAGAGCGTCCCCACAATCAAAAACCCTCAAACGAGGGGGAATCTGACGAAGTCTGCTACATCGGGCGCATCCGTCTAAACCTCCGATACATGGCGCCATGGATCAACTTGGCATCTTCGGAGAGGTGGACGGATAGCACCTATTGGCATCTGCCCCGAACCTCAGGCGAGACGGCCCGACGTCCCGCGTGTCCGTTCGGAGGGGAACAGATTCTGGCACGCCCGGTGGGACCTTTTCCTCTTTCCACTCCACACTTCGTGTGTCGTGATTCGTGAACCAATCGCGGTTCGCTAATGATTGCCCTTGGGTTTCAAGATACTAAGAATTGGCGTCTTGCCTATTGCAGAAAACAAAAGATCGATGGCTGCTACTTCCGCGAAGTCCTTCAACTGCTCAAACTGCAATTGCGACCAACGCTCTACCTCGCCAGGAGGTATAGCCTATGGACCCCAAGCTGCTTCGTTGTTCACAATGCCGGTGGACCAAGTGACTCAAGCCACTACCGGATTGTTCTTTGGGACTATGCTCCCCCCATCAAGCTTCGTGGCGCCAGTGCTGACAAAGGAAACTCTCAGGAAGTCGGTCTTTGATCGTCTTACCCCTGCCGCGACTCCTCTCAACAAGTCGCCCAACGTCAACGCCTCGGTCTTCTCGAGATT
Organism: Agapanthus africanus; assembly: GCA_030015575.1. Taxonomy (NCBI): domain Eukaryota; kingdom Viridiplantae; phylum Streptophyta; class Magnoliopsida; order Asparagales; family Amaryllidaceae; genus Agapanthus; species Agapanthus africanus. Next base: position 556,294,225 of record JASDDO010000022.1, on the reverse strand, counting down.
GGGCCAGAAAGCTTGCAAACTCATCATGGGGCCTACAATCTCAGAGAAGGCTGCTTCTAAGAAAGCGGCCGCTCCTGCCTCCGAAATCGCCAAGGCGGTTTCCCCGGTCAAGAAATCGATCTTCACAAGATTAACAGCTTCGACTCCCGCTCCCGCTGCACAAAGGACATCGGTCTTTGACAGGATGACACCAACAACGACCCCCCACCCATATAGGGGGCAAGACGAAACCATTCTTATATCTGACTCTACGCCGTCTGCTCGACGTGCTCGACGTCGTCATTGGCGCCGAATAAGGAAGGCTGGGGGCAACTCCCCCTCTGGATTGACTCCACCAGCCCCGGTGGTAGAAGTTAATGCTGCTGTTCCAACTGGGAACAACTTCGAAATGTTAAACAAGGTGCGAAGGAATTCCCCTACTGCAGTGCTAAAGAGGTCTCCTCCCCCATCAGGAGAGGTTGTGGAAATAAAATCAGACCAACCCCGATCTCCTCAACGGCTGTCTTCCAAAATCTATAAGGTTTGGCGGCAGGCCCGAGACTCAATCATCGATCCAAACTTCTCTCGCCAGCATAAGAAGCTGAAAATCCAACCGAAGGCTGGTCACCAGGCTAAACCCCAAAAGGCTGTCTGGACGCCCACCACGACGGCCCCCTCAACCTCCATGGCACATAAAAGGAGGGAGCCAGAGAAGATCCCTCAACATGCAACGACGGCTAAAAGCAATGAGCCCAGACACCCTAAGTCTGGGGCCACGGTAGTGCACACTGTTTACATGGTCTCTGGAAAGGAGGAAAGCCGCACTTCTACGGGCCACCGACCGCTGACCCGATCCGTGACGAAAGCCCAGGAACAACAACAAAAGTTGCAGGAAATGATGAGTGCTATGGCTGCACTTACCGGGCCAAAAGAAAGCCCAGAAACGTCCTCAGACGCGCGCCGGGAGGAGGAAACCGATGCTGAGTTCCTTCGCCGGACATTGGAGAAAAAGGACAAAGAGGCGGCTGAACAAGCGGCTAATATACAGCGCATGGGCCTTCTCTTCCAAGATATGATGGGAATGATGATCCAACAGGACCTACCCGCTGAAGATCCCCCAATCGTCCTGGAAGATGACCGAGGAGAAACGTCAAATCCACCACCAGCCCTCTCTACGGCCAGGGAGGAGACGATCTCTAAAGCTGACTTGGCCGACTACATAGCCCAGCAAATCCGGGTCCATCATGCGACTGAGGCAGCTGGTCAAGTCGTGAAAATGGGGCGGCCGTATCCAAGCTGGTACGATCAAATCAAATACCCGTAAGGCTATACAATACCGAAATTCCATGTGTATAAGGGGACCGGCAATCCTCATCAACACGTCGCCCAGTTCCGGGCCCTCTGCGGTAACACCGGCGGTGACGATAAACTGTTGCTCCGCCAGTTTGTGGGCAGCTTATCAGAAACAGCGTTCGAATGGTATTCGGAACTCCCGAACAATTCTATCAAAACGTTCGCTGAAATGGAATTGTTATTCACTCAGCGATTCGCGAGTGCCAGCGAACGCACTCCAATGACTGCTTTGATTAACGCCAGGGTAAAACCAGGCGAAACCTGGGTCCAATATGCTATACGCTGGCGGAATTTGTGGTCGAGATGCGAGCAACGCATTGAGGAAGCACCCGCAGTGGGCATGTTCGTGGGAACCCTAGACCCCCACGCAACTATCTCCCAGTTTATGATGTTCTTTAAGCCAACCACATTCCAGGCTTTAATCGACAAGTTGGCTCAGATGGACCAGATGGGTCATAGACCACCTGCCCCGAAGCCAGAACCTCAGAATGACAAGGGTAAAGGAAGGGCAACTTTCGTCGCAAATGCCCAACAGCAACCCGACGCCCCGAAATCGGCAGATCGATTGGAAGAAAGACGCCGATATTATAACGAAAAAATGAAGCGTCCCTACTCGTTCCCACGAGACAAGACGAAACGGTTATTTGAGCTGGCAATACGCAACAGACTTATAAACCTACCAAATCCAAGGCGACCGCCACAACCCACCGAGGTGAATAACCCTAACTACTGCCCTTACCATCAAACGGTAAGTCATCCGATTGAAGATTACTTCGTCTTCAAAGGATGGATTGAAGATCAATACCTCCAGGGGAAATTTGTACTGTCCGAAAAGTGGAAGGTGAACCCACCACAACCGCATACTCCTAAGAAAGCAGATACACCGGGGGCAACCTGCTCCTTTTATTGGAGAAGCTCCATGGGAAGTCGTACTATCAACTAAAACCAAAAGGATGCTGAAAGACCTTCATGCGTGCCCTGCAATCGAATGGAAGGACCCTCTTGAACCTCAAATTATCGAAGGGATGCTGAGGCCCCGCCCAACTATGAAGACTCATGATAAAGATCCAAATACTCACGTCCAGCCGTCAAAAGCATCGAAGAAAAAGAAGAAGAAATCCAAGAAGCCCGCGAGGCTTGGAGACGAGCGCACGAAATTGCAGAAGCAAATCGACGCGTTGGAAGAATATAATCAGAAGGCGCGAACTCCTGTCACACTGCGAGAATTCCTCGACCACACCTTTCAAGAAGAAGATGATGAAGAGAGCTCATCGGATGAATCCAAAGAGTATGTGGCAAGTTGTAACGTAATCTCCCACTCGCTTACCGATGACGAGAAAGCTCCTGACACCAAGAAGCCGGAGGCAAAGCCCGAACCAGGGCGTGCGAGGCTGACAACTGATATGATCAATGCCTTCCTAGACGAGATTCGTCTAAAAAGTAAAGCGGATCAGGAGCGTGAGAAGGCAGCATCAGAAGGAACCAAATGCGGGCGACTGAACGAAATAGTTGAGCTACCCCTGCCAGAACGAAAGGCGTCCGAAATGGACAGGAAGATATTCAAGACAAGGAAAAGGTTCGCCAAAGCCATGTCAATGGGAATGAAGCTACCACCTTCGGAAGGAAATAGGCATGATGGGGCGGAAAGGCACCCTGACTATTGCGCATATCATCGGAAAATCTCACACCCCACAGAGGAGTGCGACGCCTTCAAGATATGGTGGCAAGGATATGTTGCTCGTCGGCAACATTTTAAGCGCATGAAACGCAAGAGCCGTCGGGAACGAAGAAGCACTGTCGACAGGCGCAACAGAACTACTGGCAGCTGTGACATGGTTAACGTCGGGGGGTCACAAGTTCTCACCTTTGGGAGCGACTCTGAGGAAGAAATGACTCTGGGCCCTCTCTTTAAAGAATCCGTGTTAGGGAAAGAGGAGGAATCAGAGGCCTGCGAGAACATTCAGCTGCGCAATCGCACACTCCCAGAAAAGAATCTCGGGCCCGTGAGCAGAAAAGATAAGGGAAAGGAAAAGGTCATTGAAGATATCACTTTAGATGACCAAGTCACGAAAGAACTGGCTGCCAAAGACCCTCCTAGGAGGAGTAAAGTGGACTATAACATCCTCGTGCATCTAAGGAAGCTACCTTCTCAGCTTAGCATTCTCGACGCCCTCCTATTATCAAAAGAAGCACGGGACTCGCTAATTAAGGCATTACAAGAACCTGAACAATTCCAAGCCTTCCTCGCCACTGAAAAGATGAAGGACGAACTGGAGGAAGTGCATACGGCCGACGTCACTTTCGGTGATGAAGACCTCCTTCTCGGGACATGCGACCATAACCGTCCCCTATATGTCTCCGGATACTGCCATGACATCAAGATAGGCAAGATCCTGGTGGATAATGGATCCTCCGTCAATCTCCTTAATGTTCGGGTGTTGAAGGAAATCTGCATGAGTGTGCAACATCTCGCTCGGGATAAAATTACTATCTCCGGTTTCGACTCACAATTGTCACGGACTCTCGGGTCCGTGATACTAACGTTACGCTTCGGGCTTCTCGTCACAGACATCAAATTCCATGTCATTGACGCCAAGACCTGCTACAATGCCTTGCTCGGCCGTCCTTGGTTACACGAGTACAACATCATCCCTTCTACACAACATCAGTGTATGAAGTACTTTAAAGATGGTTTCGAGTATACTGTAACAGGTGAGTTGAACCCATTTTCCGTGAACGAAGTCCGCAAATACGAGGATGCGAAATACTTTTTGCCAGACTTCGAAGATACAGAAAGGTGTCGCAACTCGGAGAACAAAGCCGCCGCCACCATCCCTGTTTTCGGAAGCGATACCGAAGAAGAGGAAGAGATAGTTTATACAGGGCCATCTCAACGCAACAACCGGAGGACGCCCGCCCCCATACTGGTCTTTGGAAGTGATTCAGAAGATGAGGTCAATGCCGTATTCTCCAATCGGCTTTCAATGCAATCACACCTTAGCGATGGCCATAGTTTGCAAATCACCATGGTACCGCGGGAACACTACAAGGATCTCGACACGCTTCAAGCTCACAGTGTGCAGGACCTGCAAACGTTTTACGTCCCTCCCAGGCGTAGGGGTGAGAAGGTGATCCTATTCTACCGATCCTCAGAGTTGAAAATAGAGAAAGAGATCTGGCATGGCGCAGATGCTACATGCGACAGACTCCAACCCATCCGTCTGCCCAGATACTATACGAACGGATTAAAGAAGCTATTGAAGCGCCAAGGAGTACCCTTAAAACAAACTGTTCGACAGGCTCGGTTCTACAACAGGATCTGGGATGTCCCTGGAACCCAACGCAAATTGCCCAACGGGAAAATGGAAACACTTGGGCTTGGATACGCGAGGACCGGAAAACGGGAGCGAGCCCACAGCAGCTACGCTATATATACCTTTGATGAAGAAGAGGACGCCCTGTCAGAAGATGCCGATCCCTCATCAAAACCAGACCCTGCGATTGAAGCACCAAGTCCGTCGTTTGAAGAACGAATGGGCAAGCCTATCAGGAAAGTGGGTCAGAAAGCTCGGGAAGACCACAGCCGCGAAATGGCCATTTACGAGAAGGCCAGGACGCAACGTCTATTTCAACAGACTGCAAAGGACAAAGATGTTCATCCTTGTCAACCCATCATGCGAAAGGCCCGATGCGGAGACGGAAATAAGTCGAGAAGCGGAAGGAAGAGCCGACAACAACGACGCAGGATTATAGGGTTACGTGATCGGGTACTGCACAGCTCGGATTCGCCCTTCATAGAAAAGATGAGTCGAGCGTACTCCTTCCCCCGAGACAAGACGGAAAGGTTACTCAAGCTCGCCCTAAAACATCAGATGATCATGCTTCCAGAGTCTAGACACCCTGAACAAGCTAATAAGCCCTCTCGCTCGGACTATTGCTCTTATCACCGAGCCATAGGACATCCTACCGAAGACTGCTTCACATTCAAGAACTGGGTCGAGGACCAGTACCGACGGGACAGATTCGCTTTATCCAACAGCTGGAGGGTAACGCCGCCCCGAAAGCACGAACCCAAGGCCACAAGAACGAAACCGGATCCACCTCAGTCCTGGGAGCGGATTCGTACCTGTTATACGATTACGATATTAAAAGAAGAGCCCAAGAACATGGATGACCTTCCCCAATGCTTTGAGAACGGCGATGATGAGGTGATCTCAGAATTTCCGCCCGCTCCGAAAGAACTGGAAGATGGCATACATACTACGGCAGATAACCTCAGGAAGATTGAGTTGGGATCGGCAGATGACCCGCGACCGACATTCGTCAGCGAGCTACTCTCTGAAGAAAAGGTGGCCGCGTTAAAAAACGTGCTGCTACGGCATAAAGACTGCTTCGCGTGGAACTACTCTGAGATGCCAGGATTAGATCCGGAGGTCGCTGTGCATAGATTAGCAATATCTCCAGATATCAAGCCGGTCAAGCAGGCGCCAAGGAGGATGCGACTCGAGCTTGAGATGAGCATCAACGTCGAAGTCAAGAAGTTGATCGATTCCGGATTTATCCAGGAAGTCCAATATCCCGACTGGATTGCCAATATCGTCCCGGTGATGAAGAAGAATGGGACGGTACGCATATGCGTGGATTTCAGGGATCTCAATAAAGCCTGTCCAAAGGATGATTTCCCAGTACCGGTAACCGAGCTAATGATAGATAACACGTCAACTCACGAGGTTTTCTCCTTTATGGATGGTTCGTCAGGATACAATCAGATAAAGATGCATCCCGAAGACCAGAAGCACACCGCTTTCCGAACCCCTTTGGGTATATTCTGCTACAGGGTCATGTCCTTTGGTCTAAAGAACGCTGGCGCTACCTATCAAAGGGCCATGACAAAGATCTTCGACGACCTCATACATGACATTGTCGAGTGCTATATCGACGACCTCGTAGTGAAGAGCATGTCATACGAAGAGCATCTAGACCACCTGGAGACTGTGTTTCAACGCCTCCGGCAATATAATTTGAAAATGAATCCCCTCAAATGCGCGTTCGGAGTCTCCTCGGGCAAATTCCTGGGATTCATCATTCGGCACCGAGGTATTGAAATAGATCCGTCAAAGATTAAAGCGATCATGGAGATGCCTCCGCCAAGAACCCTCAAACAGTTGCGGTCCCTCCAAGGGAAGCTCGCGTACATCCGGCGATTTATCGCCAACCTTTCAGGCAAATGCCGCCCCTACAGTCACCTGATGAAGAAGGGAACCCCATTCGTCTGGGATCAAAAATGCCAAGGTGCACTAGACGAGATCAAGCAGTACCTGCAGAACCCGCCGGTATTGGCTGCGCCGGTCAAGTGAAAACCCCTCATTCTGTATACAACCGCCCTCGAAGGTTCCTTGGGCGCATTATGGGCGCAAGAGAACGATCAGGGGAAAGAGAGAGCACTCTACTACTTAAGTCGAGTTCTACTGGGGGCAGAAAGCAATTACTCTCCCATTGAAAAACATTGCTTGGCGTTAATCTTCGCGATAACAAAGATCAGGCACTATGCGTTGGCACACGAAGTCTGCCTCATCTCGAAGGTGGACCCTCTTAAATACTTGATGTCAAAAGCCATATTGACGAGACGACTCGCTAAATGGGCCCTGCTCTTGATGGAGTTCTCGATAACATATCAACCTCTCAAGGCAGTGAAAGGCCAGGCCATTGCCGATTTCCTCGCTGAGCACCCGATACCGGCCGATTCTCCTTTGAATTGTGACTTGCCGGACGAGCATGCATTTGATGCGATTAGCGGTGGAAGCACCTGATGGGAACTCTATTTCGATGGAGCGTCCTCCGTAAAGAAACAAAAGCAAGGTATCCCAATGATCAAATCGGGGATAGGCCTCATCTTTGCAACTCCACAAGGAGGGATAATGCGCTTCGCCTTCTCCTTAACAGAGCCGAGGACAAACAATGAGGCTGAATATGAAGCTCTGATAGCAGGCCTCGAAATTGCCATCGACATGGGAATTGAAGACCTCCTTATATACGGGGATTCTCAGCTAGTCGTTAGTCAAGTAAATGGTGACTACCAAACGTGCAAGCCGGAGTTGGTAAAGTACGGCGAAAAGGTGCAACAACTGTTGGCCCAAATTCCCTCCTATATTTTAGAGAACATACCGCGCGTGGAGAACAGCAAAGCAGACGCGTTGGCCAAACTTGCTAAAGAACTGGCTGACGAGAACCTCGATGATGTCAGAATCGTGGTACAAAGCCATCGAGTGCTCACCCCAGCAGAAATACCTCCGGAATTACATAAAGAGGGAGCGACTGAGCAGACGACCCTACAAATAAAAGACCAAGAGAAGGCCGAGGACTGGAGGGAAGTCTTCATAGACTACTTTAAGTCCCGCCGAATGCCCAAAGAAGCGTCCTCAAGACATCAGCTCATGAAACGAGCTCTATCTTTCGCTCTCGTCAACGATACTCTATACAAGAGATCGTTTGATTCTCTATGGCTAAGATGCTTAGGACCTGACGAAGCGGAAAGAGTCATTCAGGAAGTTCATGACGGACTTTGCGGTTCTCACCAAGCAGGCCCAAAGATGAAGTTAAAAATTAAACGGATGGGTTACTACTGGCCCACGATGATCCTGGACTGCCTCGAGTATGCGAAGCAATGCCACTCGTGCCAGATTCATGAAGACTTTATCCACCAACATCCAAATCCACTACACCCAACGGTGACCAGCTGGCCATTCGAAATGTGGGGGACTGACATAGTCGGCCCCATTGAGCCAGCATCATCTCGGGGACATCGTTTTATCCTGGCGACAACTGATTACTTCTCCAAATGGGCAGAAGCAATACCACTGAGGGAAGTGAAGACGGAGAATATCCTCCATTTCTTCAAAACGCACGTCATCTATCGGTTTGGAACCCCACGGCGGATTATCTCCGATAACGGGCCATCCTACAGAAGCCATAAGATTAGCCGCTTCGCGCAGCAGCACAATATAGATTGGAGGTATTCTTCAGTTTACAACCCACGAGCCAACGGTCTGGCCGAGGCCTTCAATAAGACCTTGACGAAGATCATAAAAAAGACCGTTTCCCGGAATAAGAGAGATTGGCACGAAAGGCTGCAAGAAGCCCTTTGGGCTTATCGAACTACATTCAAGATGGCCACGAACACAACGCCGTACGCATTGGTATTTGGGACGGAAGCAGTACTCCCCCTTGAGATAGAGTTACCCTCTCTACGAGTGGCAGTCCACCACGAGCTGACGGACGAAGAGAATGCTCACCTTCGGCTTGAGGAGCTTGATGCCCTCGACGAAACCCGGCTCATAGCGCAACAACATCTAGAAGTCTACAAAGCAAAGATGACGCGCTCGTACGAAAGATTGACCAGGCCGAGGACATTCCGACAAGGCGAACTCGTGCTAGTGGTCAAAAGACCTATGATCCCCAATCGTGCCAAGCGGGGGAAATTTGAGCCAAACTACGAAGGCCCTTACATCATAGACAAGGTCTACCAGGGTGGAGCCTATCTACTCATGGACATGCACGGTGAAAGACCTTTCACGCCAATAAACGGCCGTTTCTTAAAGAAATACCACGCTTAATGAGCCATAGCCTGGGTCAATGATAGATGACGACGACTATGTCCGCTCGCTATCTTCCTAGGCTTAGACTTTACAAGCAATGGCTGGCCCTCCCATAACGACGGACCGAAACGTCCTTAAACTAACGACGGACCGAAACGTCCTTAAACTAACGACGGACCGAAACGTCCTTAAAACTATCCACGGACCGAAACGTCCTTAAACTAACGACGGACCGAAACGTCCTTAAACTAACGACGGACCAAAACGTCCTTAAAACTATCCACAGACCGAAACGTCCTTAAACTAGCGACGGACCGAAATGTCCCTAAAACTACTACCGCAGCATCGTCAGGCTGACGAGATAAAAAAATAATAATAATAAAAAGAAAAAAATATATATGAAAAAGAAAAAAAAACGGTATGTCCATAAGCAAAAGGGGCACGGATGAAAACCCGAAAGGGCTCCGTGAGTAAAAACAGCAGGACTGCCGGCGAGTGTTTGTGAAAACCTGAAAGGGCGCAACCTCGTTAAAAGACACTTACAAGATCCTCTCGACCTTGTAAGGAGAAACCACCCGCGTGAGATCCTTACGACTCACAAAGGAGCAACACACTTAGGGATCCCCACGATTCCTAAGGAGAAAATACGCTTACGAGATCCTCACGACTTGTAAGGAGAACTCTCTTATGGGACCCTCACGGCTCATGAGACTTGAAAGTCTTAAGTTACAGAAACCTAAACCTGTTCTTAAGCAAATCCTCCACAACCCTCGATACTGCCCTACAAGCGGCTCATACTGACCCTTGTATACAATCCACGGGCGCGAATAAACATTTCCCCAGCAAAGTCCAACCCTTGTAGGTCCTCTCGACCCAGAGGAGAAATCCCTCTTGTAGGATCCTTACGACTTACAGAGGAACACACGCTTAGGAATCCTCACGATCCCTAAGGAGAAAATACACCTGCAAGATCCTCACGACTTGTAGGGAGAAATACCTTTGTGAGACCCTTACGGCTCATAAAATCAAAAGCCTTGGTCGACGGGGCCCTTAACCCTGTTTGCTGAGCTACCTTTGTTCGTCATCGACAAAGACAGATGATGATTCGCCTCTGGCAAAATTCCAGTTGTGGCGATGCTGATGCCGAAATCAGGTACCTTAAATCCAGGCTGGCAGCGAAAAAGCTGGCAAGCCACACATGCCTACAAAATAGCCGAAATGATGGGGCAATCGCGACCTTCACGATATGAAAGCTGAAGTGATAGAGCATCGCGGAAAAAGGAATAAAATAAAAGTGAAATCCTCTCCCTACAGGTGATGTTACATCTAACCCTGTATACAATCCAGGGGCGCAATCAAAGAAGGGATCATACTCCTCCCCCGAGTTTCATCATAAGGAAAAGCCAAATCTCGGCGGTTCACAGATAGCCTGGTGATCACCACCGCGGCATTCGTCTCGATATAGCAGACGCGATACCAGCAAACGAAGCGAAGGCCAAATTCCTAGCTTCAACGTCTTGACGACGCAACATCACCGAAAGGAGTCACGGCAAAACCCCTGGTTCCAGACCTCGACGGTTCACCAGCAACCCAGAGACAACCACGACATTCGTCTCGATACAGAGGATGCAATGCCAGCAAACGAAACGAAGGCCAAATTCCTAGCTTCAGGGTCTTGACAGCAAGTCATATAAAGCCTGAAAGACAATCGGAGATAATCCTACACCAGCGCGGAGTGGTCACCACCCTGACGTTCGTTTCGATACAGCAGATGAAATATCACCCCAGCGTTCTTCCCCCAGCAGGATTCGGACGCGACAAAGCAAACGAAGCGAAGGCTAAATTCCTAGCTTCAACGTCTTGACGGTAAGTCATATAAAACCGGAAAGACATTCAGAGATCGTCTCATACCAACATGGAGTGATCACCACCTCGACGTTCGTCTCGACACAGCAGACACAACATCAACCGAAACGGAACAGCGGCAACCCCGAGTTCCGTGGCTCTGCGATACATATCACCAAGAGCCAAACCTATATCCCGTGAAATGCGGATACAATCAACAAACTGTAAGTCCGTGTTGCCCACCCCGGTACTTTCGGGGAGGCGGAAAACATAATAAAAAACGAATTTTTAATGACTTAGGCAACATGGACCAAGCTTGTGAGGATCTTTGCTAAACTAAAACTAGCTAACCCTAACTACAAAGTAGCTAAGTGATGGAAAGGTTATACCTTTGGTCTTTAGTCCTTCTCTCCTTGCTCGTCGGAATGGTAGAAAGGCCTCACCTTGCTTGTCTCCTTCCGTCAAAGAACGATCCACCCGAAAGCCTCGACCTTTGGCTTCAACTCCAAGCTAGGAGTAACTAGAGTGCAAGAAATGCTAAGACTTGAACCCTAGAAGTGAGTAGAGAAGATCAAGTGAAGGTTTTTCTCAAGCTTTTGTTTCTCAACACATGAGAGGGAGAGAGCTTGAGGGAGAGGATGAGCAAGAGAGAGAAAAGATATGATAGAATGATAAATTAGTGAGCCATTCTCACTAATATGTGTGGATAATAATTTTAATTAGATAATTAGCTTGAAAATTGTCATGATAAATCATGACATGACCATTATCATTTCAATTTTGCAAAGATCAAAGAGCATCTTCCAAAACAAATGATGATGGTCAAGTAGTCAACAAGGTCAACAAGTCAACGAAGTCAAAATGTCAACAACAACCATGCACAATTTATTAAGCTAATTATCAATTAACTATAATCCACACAAAATCAATAGGGTTAATAAAATGACAAAAGTCATTAACCCTAAACAAGGTCCTCTCCCTCAATCCCAAGCAACCGTGCATACGCACCCGTATTCGTGATCCGAGGAACACGAACACAATGAGAAAAACCAATCTCAAATCATATACTAGGATCCGGCTTAAACCAAAGCCCGCTAGTATAAACTGTCCGGACAGCAACCGTGCACAAGTGCGCGGATGCGAACGAACCCTGTCGCAAAACCATGCGACCTCTACTCGTTTTGCCTAAAGGCGAATAGCTCTCTGTGTGGGACTCTAAAGACTCGACACTACGCTGGCAGTGGGTTTAACCACAGACCGCAAGCGGTACTAGCTGTACGTAACGGTCCCCAGGTAGATGTCGATAAGAAGACTGACGAGGTGAACCCCATCTGCACTCCTACTGAGCCTGTATGTGACAATCTCCGTACAGTCCGGTCTGTTCGTCTGATACATCGCATGGCGGGCCTAGGGGGGCGGTGAACGTCAGTCCCCTAATAGCGGTACAAGTCGTGTCGGAGTGAAGCCCAGAACACCCTGAGATAACACTGGAAACCTACCAGTATATCTCGCTTGCCCTGGCCAGGGACTACTCGTGTAATGGCTCTCCTGGACACAGCGCGATGTCAACCCCCAATACCGGGAGAGACGAATCCTGTCTAACCGTCACTGCCTCCAAGTGCTTCGGGACTGCACCCAAAAACTACCTGTTTGCACGACTCCTCTGAGCCGTGGTAGGGTAGTAATCAAAGTGCAGTGGGAACACACTCGAGGCGAAGTGACAGTGTCAAGTCAGCGGACTAAGCTGTACTCATGTCACCTGGGAACTGATAACTGACGATAGGTATATTACCAACCAACAGTTCCCGACGAGTCCTGTCCAGTGTACTCGTAACCTAACGAGCACCCGCATACTATCCCAAGTACGACGTACTAACGGCTGTGGGACAGACCGTCTCCCACACTGGGATGAGAAGCGCATACGCTAGTCTACTCCGGAGTATCGATGCCCTGTCTCGATAGTCCAACGACCAGGGACCAGTATAAGGATGTGCTTATAGATTACCCAGCTCCCACGAGTGCGAGCGCCATCACAACGCTGGTAATCAAGCAAAGATCCTAAGGGCTCTACTAATATGTATATCTGCAATATGCTAAAAGAAACACATGCACATATTAAAGCAGAGACAAACCAAGTAGCATACTACCATTTCGAGCAAGATTGTATATACAACTGTGAATATCCCAAGCTTCCATTAAGTAATATACAAACTAGTATGATACAGTAATGGCCTCTAGGGCATATACACTAACAATCTCCTACTTGCACTAAGGCCATGTACTGGCGTATCGAAGACCTATCATCTCGATCAGCCGCTCGAACTGAGTCTGGGGCAAGGCCTTGGTGAATGGATCTGCTGTGTTATCCTCTGATGCAACTCTCCGGACCTCGATCTCCTGGCGATCTACGATCTCCCTGATCAGGTGATACCGCCTTAAGATGTGTCTGGATTTCTGATGGGACCTGGGTTCCTTCGCTAAAGCTATAGCCCCGTTGTTGTCGCAATACAGAGGTATTGGGTCAACAATGGACGGAACCACCTGAAGTTCTTTCAAGAACTTCCTCATCCAGACAGCTTCTTTTGCGGCATCAGATGCAGCGATGTATTCCGCTTCCATAGTCGAGTCAGCAACGGTTTCCTGTTTGGAGCTCTTCCAACACACCGCCCCTCCATTGAGGGTAAAGACAAAACCCGACATGGACTTGGAATCATCCTTGTCACTCTGGAAGCTGGAGTCAGCAAAGGCCTCAATCTGCAGGTCTTTTCCGCCATACACCAAGAACATCTCCTTAGTCCTTCTCAGGTACTTGAGAATGTTCTTTACTGCTATCCAATGTTTCTCCCCTGGGTTTGACTGATACCTGCTTACCACACTCAGTGCATAAGCCACATCCGGTCTGGTACACAACATCGCATACATTATAGAGCCTACCGCAGAATCGTAGGGTATAATAGACATGCGATCCCTCTCCAAATCAGTTTTGGGAGACATCTCTTTGGAGAGAGTGATCCCGTGACAAGCCGGTAGATTACCGCGCTTGGAATCTTCCATACTGAATCTCTTCAGTATGGTGTCGATGTACCTGGACTGCGAGAGTCCTAATATCCTCTTGGATCTGTCACGGTAGATCCGGATACCCAGAATGTAAGAGGCATCACCCAGGTCTTTCATGGAGAACCTGTGTGACAAGAACCCCTTGACAGATTGTAGCATAGGAATGTCATTTCCTATTAAGAGAATGTCATCCACGTATAAAACGAGGAATACTACAGTTCTCGCTACAAATCTACAATAGATGCATGGTTCATCTGGATTTTTGATAAAGCCAAATTCTTTGACCGTCTCATCAAAGCAGATGTTCCAACTCCGCGATGCCTGCTTGAGTCCATAAATGGACTTGAGCAACTTGCACACCTTTCCGCTGCTCCCACCCTGAATGAAACCCTCTGGCTGATCCATATAGACACACTCCTCTAAATGACCATTTAGAAAAGCTGTCTTTACGTCCATCTGCCAGATCTCATAATCGTGGAAAGCAGCGATGGCAAGAAGGATCCGAATGGATTTCAGCATAGCTACTGGAGAAAAGGTTTCGTCATAGTCCAAACCAGGTCGCTGACGAAAACCCTTTGCTACCAGTCTAGCTTTATAGGTCTCAACCTGTCCATCTACACCAATCTTCCTTTTGAAGATCCACTTGCATCCTACGGGTTTTACCCCGTCTGGAGCAATGTCCAACGTCCATACTTTGTTGGTGTACATGGACTCCATCTCGGTCCGCATTGCATCCAGCCATTTTACCGAGTCGACGCTCTGAATGGCTTGCTGGAAGCTAGTAGGCTCATCACAATCTAGGATGCAGTCCTCTCTATCCCCGTCAATGAGAAAACCGTAGTACCTCTCGGGCGGATGAGACTGCCTACTACTCCTGCGGAGTGGCACGGGAATGTCTTGATCTTTCGAACCTTCTGGCTCTACTAAGCTTTCAGTAATAGCTTGCGGTTCTGGAACTTCTTCCAGTTCTATCGCGCTCCCACTTAATTCTTTTTCTATGAACTGATGTTCTAGAAAGTGGGCATGTCGAGAAACAAGGACTTTTTGTTCCTCTTCGCAATAGAAGTAATATCCCTTGGAGTTCTTCGGATATCCCACAAACTTGCACTGTACTGAGCGTGCCTCGAGCTTGTCCGCATGCTGCTTTTTTACAAAAGCTGGACATCCCCATGTCTTAATGTGATTAAGATGAGGTCTCTTCCCACACCATATTTCATATGGTGTAGTAGGCACAGTCTTAGTTGGAACTCGGTTCAAAAGGTATGCCGCTGATTCTAGCGCATATCCCCAGAACGATCGCGGTAACTCAGCATTACTCATCATGGACCGTACCATATCCAATAGGGTCCGGTTCCGTCTCTCCGATACACCGTTGTGTTGCGGAGTGTATGGAGGAGTAAGCTGAGAGAGAATTCCATTCTCTTTTAAGTAGTTCAGGAATTCGGCACTTAAGTATTCTCCTCCTCGATCCGATCTTAGGATCTTGATACTTTTGCCGGTTTGTTTTTCTACTTCATTCTTATATTCCTGGAATTTTTCAAAAGCCTCGGATTTATGTTTCAATAAGAAGACATAACCGTACCTTGAAAAATCATCCGTAAAGGTAATGAAGTAAGAAAAACCGCTTCGCGCATGTGTAGACATTGGACCGCACACGTCGCTGTGTACGAGTCCCAAGAGCTCGCTCGCTCTTTCTCCATGTCCAGAAAACGGAGCCTTTGTCATCTTTCCTTTGAGACAGGATTGACAAGTTGCATACGATTGATATTCGAACGGATCCAAATATCCTTCAGTATGTAACTTAGTCAATCTTCTCTCATTGATGTGACCCAGTCTACAATGCCATAAGAAAGTTTTATTAATTTCTGGAGACTTTCTTTTGTGTGTATTCTGGATATTGAAAACCTGTGGTTGGTTTAAAACGTAAATACCGTTGTTCAATGTACCTGACCCAATCAAAACTTGATTAAGGTGAATGTTCACTACATTACTTACAAATGCAAATTCATAACCTTCTTTAGATAATAAAGATACAGATATGATATTACAGGTTGCATTTGGTACATAATAACAACTACGCAAAACCAAAAAGTGTCCATCAGATAATCCCAGGTGATAGTCCCCCACGGCCTCTGCATCCATGCTAGCACCGTTCGCAACTCTGAGGGTCATGTCACCTGCCTTCAAAACTCTACGCTTTCTCAACGCCTGCAAAGAATTACAGATATGAGATCCTGATCCGGTATCCAATACCCAGGAAGTAGAGTTTATTGATAGACAGTTTTCAATAACATACACACCTGAAGCTGAAGCTGCAACCTGCTTCAATTCCTGTGTTCTGGCCTTCCAGGCCCTGCAATCACTCTTCCAGTGTCCTTTCTTATGACAAAAGAAGCATTCCTCCTTATCCACAAGCTTCCCCGCTACCTTTGTTGCTTTACCTTTTCCCTTCGTATCCACTTTACCAACACCGCCCCTTGGTTTGGCGGGGGCTTTCTTCTTCTTTCCCTTGGCTTTCGCCTTGGACCTAGAAGAAGATGATCCTCCTACAAACAAAGTGGATGTTTCCCTACCTTTCTGTAGGGTGCCCTCTGCGCTCCTCAGCATGTTGAGGAGCTCTGAAAGTTCAACCTCTTTTTCTTGTAGGTTAAAGTTCAGTATGAACTGGGCGTAAGTGGAAGGAAGGGACTGGAGAACTATATCCGTATATAGCTCACTCTCCAATGTGATCCCTAGGTCAGCGAGCTCCTCAATGTAGCCGATCATCTTTAGCACATGCTCGGCTACTGATGATCCGACGGCCATTCTTGTCGAAAATAACTTTTTCGAAGCTTCGTATCTTGCGATACGTGATTGCTCTCCATACAGTTCTTTTGTATGGAGCAATATGGATTCCATGTCCATATTCTCATGCCTCCTCTGATGTTCGTTGTCCATCGAGGCAAGCAGGAGGCACTTGGCCTTCGCGCTATCAATCTCCCAAGTCTTGCGGATTTCCTTATCCGCGATACTGGAAGTTGGACCAGGGACAGGGGGAGCTTTGGTGGTAAGAAGATACCCCAGCTTGTCATAGGTGATTGCAATCTTGACATTCCTGAGCCAATCTTTGTAGTTTGGCCCTGTCAATCTATTTTTATCTAACAGTAACTTAAGTCCGGTCATGTTGAATGGTCGCTGCAATTAGGAGAGAGAAAAGAAACACTTTAGCATGATGCTCTTGCAAGTTTAGAGTGGTTTTTAGTTTGTCTAAACTGGATGGCTCCCACTGTTTCTCGAATCCCTTCTCAAACCGTAAAGAAAAGGATTAGCCGGGATCATTCTCACCGTACAATACTTGCTTAACCGTTCAGCCAGGCCAGTGTCGGTACTTCGAGGGAGGTTTTCCAACGCTTTCGCGAAGTTCCTTAATTAAGTAACCTCTTTTCCCTGTGGGCGTAGCCCCGCTAACACCTTTCTAGGCACCTACTAGGTTTATAGCATTGATCGTTAAGTGAGAGTTTTCCCGAGGAGTAGCATATACTCACAGTAGGATCGGGATCCAAATATCATCGCGTGATAAAACCGAAGGAATCCTACCAGAATCATCACACTCCAAATGGTATGCAAATCTAGCAAGTTTCAGTACTTATGAAACTCCCGATGTGGATTTTTGCCCCATGCTCTTATGACCTTGACTTTGGCCAAAATATCATAAGTCACATGTCAAGTTCTACCCGTCATTCTCCTGGTTAATTTGGACCCACCCGTACCTACCCTTGACTTTGGCCAAAATGGCAGCACGACTGTCCCAAATCAACGCATCTATCTATGCTACACATGAATGCCCAAACGCTACCAAACACTATGCCTTGACTTTGGCCAAAATACACAGCTTGAATACTTTTGACCATTCATGTGGTATGACGGAGGGCTACGAATGGTTTTGGCGAAACCGTGAACGTAGTGAACTTGATATGGTCGATGGAACGAGATAGCTTTTAAAAGGAGTGGTTCAAGCTCCGCGTTTAAAAGTTTCGTTTTGAAAAGAACCGAGTGGTTTTCAAAGTGTTCCAATCGACTTTTACTTGGTTTATTTCTTGCATTAGTTCTTTTAATGCGTCCCATCAATTAATCCTACCATTGCAGAAAACAACCAAAATATGACGTACGCTTATGCCATTCGCATTCGCCACGGGGCCCCGTCATCACCCGTTAGGTTACTTAACTAACGACAGAGCGGGGGCTGGGCTAGCGCGGCTGTAAAACATAAGCAACGCCTAAATAGTTATTTATATATATATATACAGCAATGATAGACATTACAGATCACAGATGAATACATTGGATATACTAGGAATCCGCAATGCGTTCGAGCCTGCAACGCAAAGCGGATTACACGGTCGCGGTGAATAGCCAATACCCCACCCAAGACCCCTACGGGTGCGGCAAACTACCCGCCAAGCACCCGAAGCGAAGCAACCTCCCTCACCACCGTGAGTAGGCCACTCGGCACTTCGAGATACCCGGTAGTTTGTGCACCCCCTCCATGGGTCTATCCTAGGAGCAAAAACAGTAAAAAGAATAATACAATGACGGCTACAACCCCGACCCGGTTGTGCGGCCATACAAAGAATATTATTACATCAATTTACATGTTACAAATGAATGAAAAAAAAAACAACGCTCATCTCACATCCACCCCGGCCATTCACCCGCGACAATCCAATCCATTCATATCCACAAACCAATAGCAATCACAGATCATGTATAACCCCGACTAATCGTCTTATAGCGATTAGCCGACGTTCAATACATGCAAGCATTACAGATATAACCGATGTAGTTAAAGTGTAGTGAAGTTCCGAAAAATACGGATTTATAGGCCCACAAAAGCAAATTTTAGTTCTGGAAAATCTGGGCATATAATATATATCCTAAAAATCCCAAAATCAACACAGTAAGACACTGCACAAAAACGATGCAGAGAGGACATCAAGCCGCGGCGCTTCCGCGGCACGAGCCTACCTCGTGCGGCGGAAGCGCGGCGGTTTGGATGATTCTCTGTCTCGTTTTTCTTGTGTGTTTTTAAAAAACCCTGAGATGAATTTACAAATATAAAGTTTTCTATTTTGAGCAGAAAAAATTTCAACAGAAACTAGGGTTTTTCAAAGTTCGGTTTTTGGATTTTTTCGGTTTCGAAACTTCGTTACACTTCACTACCTAGCTAGTTTGAGTTTAGTTAGGCTCTGATACCACTGTAAGTCCGTGTTGCCCACCCCGGTACTTTCGGGGAGGCGGAAAACATAATAAAAAACGAATTTTTAATGACTTAGGCAACATGGACCAAGCTTGTGAGGATCTTTGCTAAACTAAAACTAGCTAACCCTAACTACAAAGTAGCTAAGTGATGGAAAGGTTATACCTTTGGTCTTTAGTCCTTCTCTCCTTGCTCGTCGGAATGGTAGAAAGGCCTCACCTTGCTTGTCTCCTTCCGTCAAAGAACGATCCACCCGAAAGCCTCGACCTTTGGCTTCAACTCCAAGCTAGGAGTAACTAGAGTGCAAGAAATGCTAAGACTTGAACCCTAGAAGTGAGTAGAGAAGATCAAGTGAAGGTTTTTCTCAAGCTTTTGTTTCTCAACACATGAGAGGGAGAGAGCTTGAGGGAGAGGATGAGCAAGAGAGAGAAAAGATATGATAGAATGATAAATTAGTGAGCCATTCTCACTAATATGTGTGGATAATAATTTTAATTAGATAATTAGCTTGAAAATTGTCATGATAAATCATGACATGACCATTATCATTTCAATTTTGCAAAGATCAAAGAGCATCTTCCAAAACAAATGATGATGGTCAAGTAGTCAACAAGGTCAACAAGTCAACGAAGTCAAAATGTCAACAACAACCATGCACAATTTATTAAGCTAATTATCAATTAACTATAATCCACACAAAATCAATAGGGTTAATAAAATGACAAAAGTCATTAACCCTAAACAAGGTCCTCTCCCTCAATCCCAAGCAACCGTGCATACGCACCCGTATTCGTGATCCGAGGAACACGAACACAATGAGAAAAACCAATCTCAAATCATATACTAGGATCCGGCTTAAACCAAAGCCCGCTAGTATAAACTGTCCGGACAGCAACCGTGCACAAGTGCGCGGATGCGAACGAACCCTGTCGCAAAACCATGCGACCTCTACTCGTTTTGCCTAAAGGCGAATAGCTCTCTGTGTGGGACTCTAAAGACTCGACACTACGCTGGCAGTGGGTTTAACCACAGACCGCAAGCGGTACTAGCTGTACGTAACGGTCCCCAGGTAGATGTCGATAAGAAGACTGACGAGGTGAACCCCATCTGCACTCCTACTGAGCCTGTATGTGACAATCTCCGTACAGTCCGGTCTGTTCGTCTGATACATCGCATGGCGGGCCTAGGGGGGCGGTGAACGTCAGTCCCCTAATAGCGGTACAAGTCGTGTCGGAGTGAAGCCCAGAACACCCTGAGATAACACTGGAAACCTACCAGTATATCTCGCTTGCCCTGGCCAGGGACTACTCGTGTAATGGCTCTCCTGGACACAGCGCGATGTCAACCCCCAATACCGGGAGAGACGAATCCTGTCTAACCGTCACTGCCTCCAAGTGCTTCGGGACTGCACCCAAAAACTACCTGTTTGCACGACTCCTCTGAGCCGTGGTAGGGTAGTAATCAAAGTGCAGTGGGAACACACTCGAGGCGAAGTGACAGTGTCAAGTCAGCGGACTAAGCTGTACTCATGTCACCTGGGAACTGATAACTGACGATAGGTATATTACCAACCAACAGTTCCCGACGAGTCCTGTCCAGTGTACTCGTAACCTAACGAGCACCCGCATACTATCCCAAGTACGACGTACTAACGGCTGTGGGACAGACCGTCTCCCACACTGGGATGAGAAGCGCATACGCTAGTCTACTCCGGAGTATCGATGCCCTGTCTCGATAGTCCAACGACCAGGGACCAGTATAAGGATGTGCTTATAGATTACCCAGCTCCCACGAGTGCGAGCGCCATCACAACGCTGGTAATCAAGCAAAGATCCTAAGGGCTCTACTAATATGTATATCTGCAATATGCTAAAAGAAACACATGCACATATTAAAGCAGAGACAAACCAAGTAGCATACTACCATTTCGAGCAAGATTGTATATACAACTGTGAATATCCCAAGCTTCCATTAAGTAATATACAAACTAGTATGATACAGTAATGGCCTCTAGGGCATATACACTAACACAAACTTCCTGGTTACGTGGAACATGGATAACGTCACTCTTTGACCCCGTGGAAAACGTCCAGAGCGGAGCCTGGTCCTCGCCAAGCACGGCAGTGAACCCGTGCGAAGAATCCAGAGCGGAGCCTAGTCCTCGCCTAACGCGGCAGTGAACCCGTGTGAAGCATCTAGCGCAAAATTCCTGGTTACGTGGAACGCGGATAATGTCACTCTTTAACCCCGTGGAAAACATCCAGAGCGGATCCTGGTCCTCGCAGAGCATGGCAGTGAACCCATGCGAAGCATCCAGAGCGGAGCCTAGTCCTCGCCTAACGCGGCAGTGAACCCGTGTGAAGCATCTAGTGCAAACTTCCTGGTTACGTCGAACGCGGATAATGTCACTCTTTGACCCCGTGGAAAACGTCCAGAGCGGATCCTGGTACTCGCAGAGCATGGCAGTGAACCCATGCGAAGCATCCAGAGCGGAGCCTAGTCCTCGCCTAACGCGGCAGTGAACCCGTGTGAAACATCTAGTGCAAACTTCCTGGTTACGTCGAACGCGGATAATGTCACTCTTTGACCCCGTGGAAAACGTCCAGAGCGGATCCTGGTCCTCGCAGAGCATGGCAGTGAACCCATGCGAAGCATCCAGAGCGGATCCTGGTCCTCGCCTAACGCGGCAGTGAACCCGTGTGAAGCATCTAGCGCAAAATTCCTGGTTACGTGGAACGCGGATAACGTCACTCTTTGACCCCGTGGAAAACGTCCAGAGCGGATCCTGGTCCTCGCAGAGCATGGCAGTGAACCCATGCGAAGCATCCAGAGCGGAGCCTAGTCCTCGCCTAACGCGGCAGTGAACCCGTGTGAAGCATCTAGCGCAAAATTCCTGGTTACGTGGAACGCGGATAATGTCACTCTTTGACCCCATGGAAAACGTCCAGAGCGGATCCTGGTCCTCGCAGAGCATGGCAGTGAACCCATGCGAAGCATCCAGAGCGGATCCTGGTCCTCGCAGAGCACGGCAGTGAACCCGTATGAAGCATCCAGAGCGGAGCCTGGTCCACGCCAAGCACGGCAGTGAACCCGTGTGAAGCATCCAGAGCAAATATCGGACTGTGGAGTCCTTAAAATCCACGGACTATGACGTCCTTAACCTCGACCGCGATGTCTTAAAACTAACGATCAACCCCCCCGATTCCCTATGGATTCTGCCCTGGTTCAAGGGTACATCTCTTCACTCCTTTGATACCTGGCGTTGTAATCCCTCAACGTCTTCAAAGAGGTGACGGGTCCCTACAACCAAACATCGGACTGTGGAGTCCCCAAATCCACGGACTATGAGGTCCTTAACCTTGACCGCGATGTCTTAAAACTAGCGTCGGACTGTGGTGTCCCCAAACCCACGGACTATGAGGTCCTTAACCTTGACCGTGATGTCTTAAAACTAACATCGGATTGTGGAGTTCCTAAATCCACGGACTATGAGGTCCTTAACCTTGACCGTGATGTCTTAAAACTAACATTGGACTGTGGAGTCCTTAAATCCACGGACTATGAAGTCCTTAACCTTGACCGTGACGTCTTTAAACTACGATACCTTGAGAGAGCCCTGACTCCGTAAAACACGGATAAGGATGACCATACCCGGCACTTGCAGGCCCTCACGACCTGTAAGGAAGAAAACTCTCTTGTGAGGTCCTTACGACTCTCAAGGGAAAACCCTCTTAAGGATCCTCACGATCTTTAAGAAGAACTCACACCTATGGGATCCTCTCGACCTGTAGGGAGAAAAACTCCTTAGGAGACCCTCGTGGCTCATAAAATGAAAAAGCCCTAGGAAGCAGATCTTAACCCTGAATCCTGAGCCATTGCTGTCCGGCAAGGAGATCAAGATAGAATATCCGCAGAATGCATTCAATGAAAAGGAGACACATCATTAAGAGAAAAATTGTATCTTTTATTCATGAACCAAAATGGATACAAAGTACAATCTATGAAGGAAACAAAGAAAGAGATACTCTTATTCATGAGTATGTAAAAAAAAGGGGGGGAAGAAAAGATAAAAATCCTCAAGTCGGCGGGCGGTGCAATAATTTGACCAACTCATCGTTTTGTTGTTGATACACGGCTTCATGATGCAAGATCTCCAGAAGACGAGCCTCCGCCTGAGCTTGCTGAGTCTGATACGAAGCAAGCCGAGCTTCGAGCTCTTTCTCGGTGGCTTTATGAGCCTCGACCCTTTCGCTAGTAAACGCGGCAGCTTTATCGAGGGCCGCCACCTCCTTGATGGACTCCTGAAGCAACGGCCAGCGTTCATACGCTTGGTTGGCCTTAGTGATAAGGGTAACGCGAAGCTCGCTCGATGCCTGAGAAGCTAACCCCCTATCCGAGAACTTACGGTCGAGCCCTTTCCTCGCATAACGATACGTTCGCTACATGACCACGAAAGCTCGCGTTCGTGACCGCGGCCCCGGAAATAAAACATTCATAAGACCGTATAAATGGGCTTCCGGTCGACAGCGATAATCGATCTGAAACGCGTTCACATCACCTAGTATGAAAAGCAACGAGAAAATTTTCAATGTTTACCCTATCAAGCATGTGTTCACGGTTATACGAGCATCCGAAAAAGAAATAAAATTCAAAGCATTGATTTGCATGCGACATGATAACAACGTTGATAATTAGAGAAAGCTTTTATAAGAAGAACACAATGTTTATTCATGCAAGCGAAGACATGCGTACGAGTACCAAGCCTGCATGGCGGTTCAGCATAAAGCATACAAAGAAAGGACTAATTCAAATACACTACGCTAACGGAAAAGATCACCAAACACCGGATCAATGGCACAAGGGTTAACAAAGCAAAGAACAAAATTCTCCATCTCTCTCTCTGCTTTATCCAGCACGTCAAAGCGACGGTGCTCACGAGGAGTCGCTCCCCATCGATTGGTGCCGTGTTCATCTGCAAAAGCAAACATAATAGCTCGCCGGGCCTTAATCTGGCCCAGCAGATGAATCGAGCAATCCTTCAAAGCCTGAGTAATCAGGCACGCTTCATGAAAGCCCTCGAGCTTTTCTTCTGCCGCGTCGAGCATCGCCAGGGTCATCTCCGCCGGGTGAGGAGGAATGTCGGCAAGCACGGCCGTGAGAATCATCCAGAGCCAGAGAGAACCCATCGGGAGGGGAGACCCTCTACGGATCGAGAGCTCGTGCATGGCCGAGTCACATTCGTTGTCAGAAAGGAGGGGGTCCACCAACCGAGCAGCAAAGCGGGGGATCATCTCCTCAAGAGGAACTTCTTACGGCTGTCGACGAGCATGAGGGCGATTACAAGCCATGGCACTCGTTTCTCTCTTAAAATATATATATATATATATATATATATATATATATATATATATGATATGAATCTCTCTGTGAAAAGAGAAGAAGGCTATAGCCTCATATATAATGAAGTGCCTTAAGTGCTATGCGCGGAAAATCTTGCATGGTGAATTTATTTTCAAGGCCTAAAAAAAAGGAAAGGTACCGAAAGTCAAGGAGATGGAACGATTTCCAAGCCCCTTTTTCAGCACCTAATATTGTGCACTGAAAATATGGCATGAGGAAAATCTTGTGAACCGTCGCATCAAGAGATCTCACGTGTAGAACACGTGAGGCCCAAACCTGCAGTGCATTTAAAAGGAAGAATATGGAGTAGTGCCCTGCATATTAAAGCACAAACAACAATAGTAGCAGAATAATAAGACCTCAGAGAAAAAGCATGCAAACATACAGAGACACAACAAAACTTATCATCCAGACTTCAAGAAGGCAATACAAAATAAAAAGAAAAAACTTTTACAATGGTAAGGCTTCAGACGCGGGGCATGGGTTGAGAAACTCGAAATTAACTTTATTCAAGATCTTCCAAGCATTTCGAACCTCCCGAGTATGCTTTCTCTCGCGGTCACAAGCATCGGGGTCCCCGCGGATGTCCTCTGCCCTCCGGTAGGCACCCAATATGGCTGATTGCTGAAAAATCTGATGAAGGAGATCAATGAGATCATCCCGCCTTCTCTTTGAGATCAAGCCCATAAGATACACCGAATGCACCTTATCCTCGGCAGTGTCCAAGGCCTCGAGCGGTATGCCGGCGCAAAAGAGAGGAAGTGCCTCCCGGATCGCCAGCACGATCAGCCTCAGAAGAGAAGAGCGACGGGGGAGTAGCCTATGGTTGTACTCGTCGAAGCGGCTCATGATCTCGGCACACTGAGCATCGGTGAACTCCTGGTTCTGACTGCGGCCCAGCGCACGAATATTCCCATAGGAAATGATCTCGTCAAGGCGATACAGATGGGCGTCCATGATACCTGAAATAAAAGTCGCGAGAATTATTACAAAATCCCCATCGCATTAATTGCAGAAGGACAACCTAGGGCCAAGGGACCTCAGGAAGCCTCTGTGTGAAGGAAGCGAGTCCTTCATAGGAATTAAATTCCTTATTAAGAAAAGGGAATTAAATTCCCAGAAATATTTTTGGACGGAATTAAATTCCATGGAGTCAAAACGCCATCGTTGTTTCCCCCAAAGATTACCTAAACCCTAAGGAATCTACAGTTCGAAAGCTAGGTGGTTTCCTGTTCTTATGGAAAAACTTGAAGAAAAATGGGTTCTCTGCGAAACCCTTGATGAGGATTTAAAATCCAAAGAGTTCTTTTAAGGACGAAGGCGCTTTGGCCGTTCAACATTATTACCTGAGGAAAAGGGATCCGTCAACAGAGTTAAACTCTGGAAAATTTTAAAACAGAGAGCTAAGCTCTGGAAGAAGAGAATTAAATTCTCAAAGAAAAGTTCTCAGAGGAAGAAGACGAGCAGAGTGAAGGCTCCTATGAAGAGACAGCGGTATTTATAGAAAACAATGGAAACGTTTCATCTCCCAAATCCCTAAATGAATCCAACGGTCGCAAGAGGTGACAGCGTTGCACTCACGTGCAGACACGTGAGAACAACGCTGTGGGGGCATTTGTTTCCTGATTTAAAATCAGGAAAGCTTCTGTGAAAAGCTTCAGAAGAGGGTCACGTGCTTACACGTGACTAGCGGTCATGTGTTGGCACGTGACACCTAAAAACGTCATCAAGGCAAGTTCGATTCCCTGACTACGAAGAAGAAAAGGAAAAGCTTCAAGGAGAGTCACGTGCTCCCACGTGATCAGGGTCACGTGGCGACACGTGACGTTGAAATGCAAGCGTCAAAGGCACGTCGGTTAACTGACCAAGTCAAAGAAAAGGCTTCAGAAGAAGTCACGTGCTCCCACGTGACCAGGGTCACTTGTTGGCACGTGACGTTCAAGGAAGCAAACGCGTTTTCAGAACAACCAAGGAAAGAGAGTTCAAACAAGGGTCACGTGCTCACACGTGACCAGGGGTCACGTGGTAGCACGTGACGTTTAAGCAGCAATCAGAAGACACAGCGCAAAAGGCTCATTCCAAAGGGGGTCACGTGCTCACACGTGACCATGGGTCACGTGGTCACACGTGACCGGCTTTCAAAGCCCATTTTATCAACAGAATTAAATTCTGAAAGAAATTCAGATCTTTCCAAAGGAAAGCGGTTATCTGGAACCAATCAAATTAAAGATTCAGAGGTCATCTATTTATGGAAAATCTCGGGTTTGGAAAGATTTCCCCTTTAAATCTAACCAAAATAACAAGGGAGAATCTCGGGACTTGAAATCCAACGGTGAATAAAATTCACCTAATAATCCAAAGGTCCAGAACGAATGAAGGATGCAAATCAAATCTCTCAATGAAGATTCGTCACAAAACTAATTTATTCGGCTGCTTCTCCTATAAATAGGAAGGAAGAGATACAAAAAAGACATACATGCGTAGAGAAAGAGAAAAGGAGGAGAGCTTTGATACTTTGAAAAGACTTGGATCTTCTGCAAAAACCCTAGGTAAGAAGGGGAAGGCCTTTTGAAAGAAAGAGAATTTAATTCTCAACAGAGTTTAACTCTGATACATAAAACAGAAGAGCATATTTCTTCCCTCTTTGATAGAGGATCTGCAAAGTGCACATCTCCCCTTAAGGTTGAGAATTTAATTCTCAATGGGTCGAGATCCTGCCATGCAGATCCAAAACATAGAGAAGGAATGCAAGCATGAGAATTTAATTCTCACAGAACTATAGGAATTTAATTCCTTTAAGATAAAAGTAGGGCTTGACCCTGTATCATGGGAATTTAATCCCTTCAAAATAAAAAGAAACAGGGTTTAACCCTAATTAAGAACTTAGTTCTGTTGAAACAACGGGAATTCAATTCCTTTAATCATAATTTAACGGGGACTGGAAGTTTAATTCCTTAAAAAGCTTTTATTAGGGTTTAACCCTATTCAGTCCTCCACATAAACGAGGAATTTAATTCCTACAGAAGATTCAGGGTTCGATCCTACTCCAGAATATAAGTCTTCAAAAGGAAGTAGGAATTTAATTCCTTTGAAAATTAAAGCCCGAGGAATTTAATTCCTGAAAAAAGATCAACAGATCCTCTAAAAATGACATATATAGAGGCAGGGTCACGTGCCACCACGTGACCCCCCAAGAGATCTATAGAAAACCCTTTGAGGCAGTCCCTCACGTGACCCACGTGACCCTTAACAAAAGCTCTAACAAATGAGCATATGAATGCCTGTCACGTGATGGCACGTGATGCTCTGAAAAATGCAGCGATTTCAGCAGAATAAATAGAAAGAGGGCGTTCTCACGTGTTGCCACGTGACCCCTTTTGCCTTAGTGTTCAACACTAAATTGGAACTCTCAAGCCCAGTGTTAAAACACTGTTGGGCCTTAGCATTCGACACTGATTAAAGAGCCTTGTTTGCAGTGTGTTTAACACTAATTTGAAAAAGCCTTATTGCTGGTGTTTAACACCAATTATCTCTTAGTGTTGAACACTAACTTATCAACCTCATTTCCAGTGTTCAACACTGATTGCTCCGAAGTGTTTAACACTAGGCTTTGGCCCAATTGGCTAAAGGGATAGAGGCAAAGCCTCTCCCTCAATGGACCAACAAGAAACCAATATTCCAGACCTGACTGGACTTAGCCCAAGCTGGCCATAAGTCCTCAATTCATGATTAACTGGGCCAGTGGGTTCATAACATAATTAATGGGTCTTGATCCCAAATTGGGCCAAGGACTATTTAAGCCACTCCGGTTCTAGGGTACATCTCTTCACTCCTTTGATACTCGGCATTGTAATCCCTCAATGTCTTCAAAGAGGTGACGGGTCCCGACGGCCACACATTGACATGGACTGTGGGGTCCTTAAACCCATGCCTAATGCAAAATTCCTGGTCACGTGGAACGCGGATAACGTCACTCTTTGACCCCGCGGAAAACGTCCAGAGCGGAGCCTGGTCCTCGCCGAACACGGCAATGAACCCGTGTGAAGCATCTAGTGCAAAATTCCTGGTTACGTGGAACGTGGATAACGTCACTCTTTGACCCCACGGAAAACGCCCAGAGCGGAGCCTGGTCCTCGCCAAGCACGGCAGTGAACCCGTGTGAAGCATCCAGAGCACATACCGGACTGTGGAGTCCTTAAACCCATGGACTATGACGTCCTTAACCTTGACCGAGATGTCTTAAAACTAACAATGGACCGCAATGTCCTTAAACTACCCATGGACCGCAATGTCCTTAAACTACCCATGGACCGAGATGTCCTTAAACTACCCATGGACCGCAATGTCCTTAAACTAGAACCATAGAGCCTCCATACGCTCTTTTGTTGGATCTAAACGGTCCTGTTTAAGTTGATCTTAGCCTCAAAGATGGCTAACGCATCCTTAAACTTCCAAGCAGACTGGACTATGAATCCCCCTAATTAACTCTGGCTCGAGGGTACATCTCTGAACTCCTCTGACATCTGTCGTTGTAATCCTTCAACGTCGTCAGAGAGGCGATGGGTCCCGACGGCCACATATACGATGGACCACTATGTCCTTAAACTGGAACAATAGAGCCCAAACGCTCTTTTGTCGGATCTAAACGATCCCGTTAAGTTGATCTTAGTCTCAAACTAGACTAACGTATCCTTAACAAACGTTTGAGTTGATCTTGGCCTCAAATATGGCTAACGTATCCTCAAACCAAACCCACAAACCCAAATCTAAGATAATACGGATTTGGACTAGTCCACGCCCTACGGGCGACGACATAACTCGGTCTCCGTAAACAATCCACGGGCAACAAAACACAAAACAAACACCCACGACACAAAGTGACCATCTGGAAAAGGAGAAAGTTGTTACCGCAATACGGTAGCGTAATTAACTGCAGGGGCTTGCGCCTGCAGGGAAGAGCGTCCCCACAATCAAAAACCCCTCAAACGAGGGGGAATCTGACGAAGTCTGCTACATCGGGCGCATCCGTCTAAACCTCCGATACATGGCGCCATGGATCAACTTGGCATCTTCGGAGAGGTGGACGGATAGCACCTATTGGCATCTGCCCCGAACCTCAGGCGAGACGGCCCGACGTCCCGCGTGTCCGTTCGGAGGGGAACAATCACCATCGGATTTTAAATCCAGGATTCTCTGTTAGAGAAAGATCTTTCCATATTAGAAAGATCAGGGAAAATATTTCCCAAATAGGATTTAATTTTATCACATAGAATTTAATGGGAACATTTTAAATTGGGGCGCTCACATGCTTTGCATGTGAGAGGCAAGAGAACTCACGTGTTTAACACGTGATCCCTGCTGTGGATTTTAGCCTGTTTATTTTCAGCGCTCATATACTTTACATATGAGCGCTCATGTGTTTAGCACGTGAGGCCTATTTGGCCATTAGTTGTTTTATTTAGTTTATTTTCAGCGCTCATATGCTTTACATATGAGCGCTCACGTGTTTAGCATGTTAGGCTTGTTTAGCCACTAGTTATTTATGTTCAGCGCTATATGCTTTGTATATGAGCGCTCACGTGTTTTACACGTGAGGCATGTTTGGACTTTAGTTGTTTGTTTTCAGCGCTCATATGCTTAGCATATGAGCGCCCACGTGTTTAACACGTGAGGCCAAATTTTGAGGACCCTCCCCCCTTTTTTATAAGGGAACAAGTAGATTTTACCCAAAAATATTGGCGGGAACATATACCTACCCTAGATGAAGACGAAGATGATGTTGTTGTTCTTGTGCTCTCCCATTGTAGTGTTTGCTCGGCGAAATCTTCAAGAAATTGCAATGCCTCCTCATCGGATTTTGACATGAAATAACATTGACAAATGGTTTCTAGCATTTGTTTTGTCACTGGATTAATACTCTCAGACATAATTTGGGAAAGTTTCCATTTTTCGAATCCGTGATGAGGGCATTAGACAAAGAGATTTTTGAACCTTTCAAAGCATTTCTAAAAGGGTTCGTTAGGAAGTTAGGCAAACTAGTTGATCTCGCTCTTAATGCGGGCAGTCTTATGATTAGGATAAAATTCTTAAGGAATGCTTTAACAAATTCATCCCAATTGGTGATGGAATGTAAGGAAGTTCTATAAACCCACTTCTCTGCGAGGTCGCACAAGATAAAAGAGAGAATACATAATCGCATAGCATCTCTTGAAAGTTGGGTGGTTCTCATCATTATATATACGTTTTGAAATTTGGTTATAAAAACGTAGGCATACTCAGATTCAAGCTCGTGAAATTTGGGCAACAAGTTGATGAAGTGGGGTTTAATTTCGAAGTTATCCCCATTGGTTAGTGGAAGAGACAGACACGTAGGAAGGGGTCCACGGATGGGGAAGCATCGGTCTTGGAGAGCGATCCATGGTGGTTCTGAATTTATGCACCTACGGGTGGTGGCAACATGGTGTTGTTAAAATCTGGTGGAGGTTCGTCCATCTCGGGAGATGTGATAGGTGGAGGAGAAAAATAAGGTGAATAAGTATCAATCTCGGAGTCGACAGCGAAAACGCGGAGTAAACGGGTGTTGGAATCCCATGTCTAGCCGAACATGCACTAAGCGGGTTTAATGCACTTAGCATCGTATGATAAAGTGGTGATAATGATTTTAAGAAGGTTTTGCTTTGACAAGAATGACGGACGCAAGACTTGACTCAACCAATCACAAAATGCATAATCAGTCCCTCGAGCTAGGGTCACTTAGATCAAATTACTAGACCTCTCCTAGACTTCCAAAGGACAAGACGTAAGATAAATCCTCTATCACTTCCTTATCAATTTTGCAGCCAGGTAAGTGGGAAGTATCCGCTATATGAATCACCGAAATAGCGGGTCTAATTAAGTAAACCACTTTTCTTAGTCACACTTGTCTTAGACACCACAAGAAAAATACGGATAAGTAATAAATTACACATGACCCTCCTTTGTCCTAATTAAGCGCAATTGTCCTTAAAGCCTTGGTCTAGATATTTTTTTATTAATGTAGGGTGATGCGTAGCTTGTTTGTGATTTGTGGGGCCTAAGAAGGATTATGAAATCCCCACCTAATCTGAATTTGAGTTTCTTTCCCCTTAATGTCCATTTTAAATATGCAAACCAATCCAAAATTTAAAACATGCAAAAAGATTTTTAGCGGCGCTGTTTGCAAAGAATCCTGCAGATAAAAACAGTTTATTGGAGTTTCAGAGGAGAGAGGAAGATGATAAAATAATACCAGAAAAATTTGAGGGGGAAAATTTGGGGGCCTAACTCCCTTAGTTGGCTGCGGTTCAGCCGCCAAATACACTAGTAGGCCACGGTTCTGCCGCCTTCTGGTGGAATTTCTTCTCCAAAATTTTGCACCTCATAGCAATGCTCCTCTGGTCCTATTTGATAATCTCTGAATCTCTGTTGGTTCGCTCCAAGTGCTCCAGATTTCTTGCAAAACTCGCACAAGATTCGTTAAAAACACAAAATGCGGTTTTTATTTCTCTTTTTATCTTATTTTCTATTTTTTTATGATTTTAGAAATCAACCCGAATAATAAGAAAAATAATACTACCGTTTCCCCGACAACGACGCCATTTGATTGATGTGAAAAATTGAGTCTTTGTGTGTCCTAAATACCGCAATCAATACCGGTATCCCAATAGCTAGCCGATAGTGAGTACGGGTCGTCCACAGGGAAATGGTGAATTACTTATCTTGTTTTAGACGAGTTAATAAAGAAAGGTGGGGTTTTTATCGTTTTAAACTAAAGATATTTGAAAATTTTATAAAAGAAGGGCTTGTAGTGTTTTTTGGATTAAGTAGATAAAGGATGAATTTTAAAAATAATTCTTTTTATCTTTTAATTATTTAATACTAGAGAAATAGTGATGAATGTGGATTAGGGTTTTTAGAGGGATTAGAGTTTCCCTCTACTGACCCTTGTTCTTCCATTGATCCCTATTTATCTCAAATCCTCAACAAAACAAGTACTAACGAATCTCAAATTATGGCCGTAACTTTCATTAATTGATACCACGCCCGAATAAGAGGGTTAATACTCCCTTTATTGAA
Organism: Agapanthus africanus; assembly: GCA_030015575.1. Lineage (NCBI taxonomy): Eukaryota > Viridiplantae > Streptophyta > Magnoliopsida > Asparagales > Amaryllidaceae > Agapanthus > Agapanthus africanus. The sequence goes on along the minus strand of JASDDO010000022.1, from coordinate 556,261,666 downwards.
ATTTATAAAAATTAAAACGTAAAAAGAAATTAAGGGATTATTTCATCCATTATACTACTTTATCCTACAAATCTTGACAAGTGAGAATTTACTCGCTCATTAGGATATACGAAGTAAACGAGGAAAGAATAAAGATTAATGAACTCATAAAAAATAACAAAAAATAAAAGTGCGGAAAATGCAAAAAATAAATGCAGAAAGTAATAAGACAAGATTAAAAAAAATTACTTTTTATTGAATAAACAATTGCATTACAGATTTTTGATTGCTGAAAAAACTAAACTATAAACCCTAGCTTGTTCGATAGATCTAAATTGCTCGATCGGTAGATGATTATTTCCAAATTACTCTCGGTCCTTTTTATAGGCTCTAGAACTTGAAACCCTAGACGTCATCGTAAAGTATGTGAAAAGACGATCAAGCCCCTGAAATTTCACATTAAACGGCCACTAAATGACCGTGCTTCCGCCGCCCTTTACCCCTTTTAACCGCGAATCTGCCGCCTGTTAGTATGATCTCGTCTCCAGATTTTTTGTGTTATCTTCTCGTGATGTTAGGAGATTTTTCTGATAAAAATATTCTGAAAATAGCTCATTCTCTCTGCAGTTGCGAGATTCTTCAATTTGCTCCAAAATTCGGCAGATTTGGTTTGCTTGATTCAGTTCAATTTGATCTCCTCAATCCTCCTTGCAGTCTTGAACTGATTTGCTGTTTTAATACTTGCACAATATTTCAAATCAAATTATTAGTATCATTTGATTTATTTGAGATAATATTCCAACGAACTACGGATATGATATAATATGATATCTTAATAATAATGATTAAGAATATTTGATATGATATTATATGCATATTTTAATAATTAATGATTACATGAATATTTTATTTAAATTTGATATGCATATATTATACCCAATTATATTAATTATAAATTAAGAAACATATGACAAAATCCTTTTTACACATAAACCTACATATGTTCTTAAATTACAACCAACACCTTTTTGTAACTAATAATAGTAGGGAAGATGATCGTAAAAATGTGCAATAATTATGACTGATCACCAGATTTTACCTGATGCCTACAATACATATATCTGTAAGTCGATGTCGCACACCCCACAAGGTTTGTGAGGAGGCGGAATTAACAAACAACGATTTTTATAGCAAGCAACATCGACCTAAAACCCGGATCTCATCGGAAACTAGCATGACTCAAGAAGGTTCTAATCTACTATGAAGAGATTTATACTTTCGTGTCCAAGTCCTTCGGGTCTTTTTATCCTCTTCTTAAACTCCTCAAGTTTACGGATCAAGCTTGGTAATCGTCTTCCTTGCGTCAAAGAAGATCCACCCGAGAGTTTGTAGTTCAAACTCTAATCTTTAATATGAGGTAACTAAAGAACCTAGTATGCTAATCTAGGTAGCTTAGGAGATGTAGAAAATAATTATGGATTAATTTGTCTCAAATACTCTAGGTTTCTCAACTCATGAGAGTGTTTAGGGTTGAAGGAGAAGAAGAAAGCCAAGGAGGAGAGAGAGTGTTCAAGAGATAATGATATCAAGAATGGCTAACTCTTGATGACTATCAAGCATATCATTTCTAATAATAATAATAACAAAATGCAACCATGCTTCATAGTCATCCAAAAAAAAGTGAGTCACCATGTAGGATGTTTTTCGTCACCCCATTGAGATGGGAATACGCGCGCGCTTGTCAGGCGTACTACAGATTCCCCCTGCCTAGGGTAGGCCGGGGTTTAATGATTGTGGGGATCCGAATCTCCGGCAACCGCGGACTAAGATGCCGTTAATTACCCCTCATCTTTGGGGCGAGAGAACCTCCGATTGACGGGTTAAACTGGTCATGCGAACTCAATGTGCAGTGTACGTGTGTGTTGTTTTGGAAGGGGGGTTTGGATATATCGGGAGCCACGCAGAGTTTTTACGAGGGTCCCGCTACCCGGATAGCGGGCTAGGGGTCAAGGAGGCTAGCAGCCCCCTTGCAGGATGCAGGGCAGCGCCCCATTAGAAATTTTTTTCTAACAGGGACAGTGTCGTGGTGTATGTGTGTGTGCACATATGTATATATGTATATATATATGTATATATAAGAAGAAAAAAAAGGGAAGAAAAGTCATCCAAAGGATGTGTGGAGGCAGCACCTTGGGCGCTATGCGCCCAGGTGCTGTGCGCTCAGGCGCTAGAGTGCCACGTGTCGGCACGGGGGCGACTTACGCCGGAGCGCTTGTGCTTGAGCGCAAGCGCGCCACGTGTCGGCACCGGGGCGACTTGCGCTTGAGCGCAAGCGCGCCACGTGTCGGCACCGGAGCAACTTGCGCTCGAGCGCTTGCGCTTGAGCGCAAGCGCGCCACGTGTCGGCACGTAGGCACTTTGCGCTTGAGCGTAGGGCGCTATAGTGCAAACGCGCCACGTGTCGGCACGCGGGCGCTTTGCACTCGAGCGCTTGAGCGCAAGCGCGCCACGTGTCGGCACGCGGCCGCTCTGCGCTTGAGCGCCGGCGAGAAAATGAGGCTTTTAGCCTGAGAAACAGAAGCTATGCTTCAGAAAGGAAATATTTGATGTTGCTATATATATATATATATATATATGGAGTTAAAACTCCTAGGATGTTTTGAAGCTGATGAAGGGGGTTCTTCTTCTTCCTCCTGTTGTTTGGCCGGATCTTGAAGATCAAGAAGTAAGAGATTTTAAAAATCACTCCTTTTTGAGATCTGGTGGGAGATCTGAGTTCCCCTTTGTGGGTTTTGTGGTGGAAAACTACTTAGTTTTGGAAAAGAAAGAGTAAAACTCTTGATTTAATTCAAAAGAAATGAGAAGGTTTTGAACCTTGGAGAAAGAGCAGGAGACACAAAAAAAACCCTAGTTTTGGGGGGAATGAAATGTATATGGTTTATTCATCATCTTGCCTTATATAGGCTTACATATTTACATATAGCCCCTTGGGCTGTACAAAAATGGCATTTTAGCCATCCCATGGCTCATGTGCCATTTTATTTTTGCTCATAAGCCATGGGCTTACAAAATATTGGCTTTGTGCCCATTTTTTTTACATTCATGCATAAACAATTACATAAAAATTATTTATTACATGATTTTGTTGTTGGCATGGGGAGGCTGGCTGCGGGCTCGACTTGGGCATGGGCTCGCTTGACCTGGGCTTGGGCCCACCTGGCTTGGGGTTGACCTTGACTTTGACTCGGTCAACCGGGGTGTAAATTTTTACCCCAACAAATTGCCCCCCATCAATAAATGCACATTGCATATGTGAGTCGTATGCATGAAATTGATGGATCTTCTTTCACGTGGAGGCGACTTGTTTTGGTTCCCACTTTTGGGGATGCACTGCCTTTTTAAGACGTGGACGGTCGACGCTTGATCCGTCTCCGAGATGGAGTGTTTGTGGTAGACGTTTCTCTGGCCCAGAGTAATTTGGTAGACGTGTCCCCGGCACGGAGTGTCTGTTGTCGGACGTTTCCCCGAGACGGAGTGCCTGCTGTAGGACGTTTCCCCGAGACGAAGTGCCTGTGGTTGGATGTTTCCCCGAGACGGAGTGCCTGTTGTAGGACGTTTCCCCGAGATGGAGTGCCTGTGGTAGGACGTTTCCCCGAGACGGAGTGCCTGCTGTTGGACGTTTCCCCGAGACGGAGTGCCTGTAGTAGGACATTTCCCCGAGACGGAGTGCCTGCTGTAGGACGTATCCCCGAGACGGAGTGCCTGTGGTAGGACGTTTCCCCGAGACGGAGTGCCTGTGGTAGGACGTTTCCCCGAGACGGAGTGCCTGCTGTAGGACGTATCCCCGAGACGGAGTTCCTGTGGTAGGACGTTTCCCCGAGACGGAGTGCCTGTGGTAGGACGTTTCCCCGAGACGGAGTGCCTGCTGTAGGACGTATCCCCGAGACGGAGTGCCTGCTGTAGGACGTATCCCAGAGACGGAGTGTCTGCTGTTGGACGTTTCCCCGAGACAGAGTGTCTGCTGGTTGACGTGTCCCCGATGCAGAGTGTCTGTGTTGGACGTTTCCCCGATGCGGAGTGTCTGTGTTGGACGTTTCCCCGAGACGGAGTGCCTGTGGTAGGACGTTTCCCCGAGACGGAGTGCCTGTGGTAGGACGTTTCCCCGAGACGGAGTGCCTGCCGTTGGACGTTTCCCCGAGACGGAGTGCCTATGGTAAGACGTTTCCCCGAGACAGAGTGCCTGCTGTAGGACGTATCCTCGAGACGAAGTGCCTGCTGTAGGACGTATCCCCAAGACGGAGTGCCTGTGGTAGGACGTATCCCCGAGACGGAGTGCCTGTGGTAGGACGTTTTCCCGAGACGGAGTGCCTGCTGTAGGACGTATCCCCGAGACGGAGTGCCTGTGGTAGGACGTTTCCCCGAGACGGAGTGCCTGTGGTAGGACGTTTCCCCGAGATGGAGTGCCTGTTGTAGGACGTTTTCCCGAGACGGAGTGCCTGCTGTAGGACGTATCCCCGAGACGGAGTGCCTGTGGTAGGACGTTTCCCCGAGACGGAGTACCTGTGGTAGGACGTTTCCCCGAGACGGAGTGCCTGCTGTAGGACGTATCCCCGAGACGGAGTGTCTGTTGTAGGATGTATCCCCGAGACGGAGTGTCTGTTGTTGGACGTTTCCCCGATACGGAGTGTCTGCTGGTTGACGTGTCCCCGGCACGAAGTGTCTGTGTTGGACGTTTCCCCAATGCGGAGTGTCTGTGTTGGACGTTTCCCCGAGACGGAGTGCCTGTGGTAGGACGTTTCCCCGAAACGGAGTGCCTGCTGTAGGACGTTTCCCCGAGACGGAGTGCCTGCTGTAGGACGTATCCCCAATACGGAGTGCCTGTGGTAGGACGTTTCCCCAAGACGGAGTGCCTGTGGTAGGACGTTTCCCCGAGACGGAGTGCCTGTGGTAGGACGTTTCCCCGAGACGGAGTGCCTGCTGTAGGACGTTTCCCCGAGACGGAGTGCCTGTTGTAGGACGTATCCTCGAGACGGAGTGCCTCTAGTAGGACGTTTCCTCGAGACGGAGTGCCTCTGGTAGGACGTTTCCCCGAGACGGAGTGCCTGTGGTAGGACGTTTTCCCGAGACAGAGTGCCTGTTGTTGGATGTTTTCCCAAGACGGAGTGCCTGTGGTAGGACGTTTCCCCGAGACGGAGTGCCTGTTGTAGGACGTATCCCCGAGATGGAGTGTCGCTGGTTTGACGCAGAGGCCGATGTTGGAATTGGTTGGTTTGATTTGTTTGATTTGAGTATACATCAGCATCGCTATACTGGAATATGGTACCAGTAGTGAATCATCATCTGTCTTTGAGAGGATTTGGGAATTGGTTTTCTGTCGGCATCTGCATTGCTGCACTGGAATAATGCCAGGAGCAACTCATCATGTGCCCCGAGAGGATTTGGATTTGGTTTGTTTGGCATCTGCATTGCTGCACTGGAATAATGCCAGGAGCAACTCATCATGTGCCCCGGGAGGATTTGGATTTGGTTTGTTTGGCATCTGCATTGCTGCACTGGAATAATGCCAGGAGCAACTCATCATGTGCCCCAGGAGGATTTGGATTTGGTTTGTTTGGCATCTGCATTGCTGCGCTGGAATAATGCCAGGAGCAACTCATCATGTGCCCCGAGAGGATTTGGGAATTGGTGGCTTAGGAGACAGGTTTAGATCCCTGTCACCTAAGGCTTTTCCATTTTGTGAGCCGTAAGGGTCTCACAAAGCATTTTCTCCCTACGGGTCATAAGGATCCCGTAAGTGTATTTTCTCCTTAGGAGTCGTGGGGACTCCTAAGTGTGTTGCTCCTTTGTGAGTCGTAGGGATCTCACGCGGGAATTTTCTCCTCACACAGTCGAGAGGACTTTGCGAGTGCATTTCATTTCTTTTTTTTTTACGAGTTTGCGCCCTTTCGAGTTTTCACAAACTCGCCGGCAGTCCTGCTGTTTTTACTTACGGAGCCCTTTTGGGTTTTCATCCGTGCCCATTTTGCTTGTGGACATACCGTTCTTTTCTTTTTGGAGAGATCGGGATTGTTTTACGCCCATGGATTGTATACGGTTTTGCAGGATGTATGATCCAGACCGTAGGGCCGGAAAAATTTTGGGACTTTGTTGGCGTATGCATCGCTGCACTGGAATGTAGTACCAGGAGCGACTCATCATTCGCCGTTGAGGTATGAGATTTGGAATTTGGTTGGCGTCTGCATTGCTACACTGGAATATGGTACCAGAAGCGACTCGTCATTCGCCATTTTGGGATTAGGGAGCGATGGCTTAGGAGACAGGTTTAGATCCCTGTCACCTAAGACTTTTCAATTTTATGGGCCGTGAGGGTCCCATAAAAGCATTTTCTCCCTGCGAGTCGTAAGGATCTCGCGGGTGTATTTTCTCCTTAGGAGTCGTGAGGACTCCTAAGTATTTTTTTCCTTTGTGAGTCGTAAGGATCCCACAAAGGTTCGTTCTCCTTATGTATTGTGAGGACACATGAGTGGGTCTTCTCAATGAAGCATAATTCCAAAGGCGGAGACCAGCCGCGTAACTGGTGATTGTGGTGGGGCATGAGTATGATGAGAATTATTTGAGCCCATGGATTGTATGCGGTGGTCAGCATGGGGACCAACCGTAGGGCCGAAAGAATTTTGGGAAATTGGATTTTTGATGGCGTCTGCATCGCTGCACTGGAATATGGTACCAGGAGCGACTCATCATTCGCCGTTGTTTTTTTTGTTTTGTTTTTGTTTTACCGCGATTGCTCTATCATTTCAGCTTTTCTTATTGCGAAGGTCGCGATTGCCCTATCATTTCGGCTTTTATTCGCGGTTGCCCCATCATTTCGGCTTTATTTTCATCTTTATTTTACTCGCTGATTTTTATTGCGAGTTGCCCCATCATTTCGACTTTATTTTCATCTTTATTTTACTCGCTGATTTTTGTTGCGAGTTGCTCCATCATTTCGGCTTTTCTTTATTTTTCTTTTATTTACACAATTTTTTTTATTCACACACACACACACATACACACACATATATACATATTTTACATTCCCAGTTTAACGACTTAGCGGTCGATTGTTCCCAGTTTAACGACGTGGTGGTCCTTTTTGCTTATCCCAGCTCCTTGAACTTTGGTCTTGGCGGAGCTGTGTTGATGACCTAGCTCTGTGGCTTACCGATACATCCGAAGATTGTGAGGTTCTTCCAAGCTTATATTGGTCCTCTGCCCAATCTTTGAAAACACAGCAGTCTTCAATGGTATGACTCAGCACTCTATGGTATGGGCAGTATGCGGGATGCCGGTCATATTCATTTCATGTGGCCTCTTCGGAATAGGCAATTGCAGACCGTTATTCAAAGCTTTCTCGAATAGATTGCGGACCTCATCCCTCCTGAAGGAGTAAACCTTCTTCTTTCTCTCCATTAGAGTAGGTGCCCTTACTGATGCTGGTTCTTGAGGTCGATCAGTCTTTGGTTTGCCCTTTTCAGATAGTGGCACATGCCTGGGAGGATTGGGTTCCCGAAAGGCTTCGGTCTCCATTTGTATGGAATCGGCGGTCGTAGCTTGACTGTTCGCCAACACGCCTTTAGACAGTTCTATCTCTCCCGTCTTGTATTGCCTTTCGATCCAATCTTTGAAGACGAAGCAGTCCTCAATGGCATGACCTATCACCCTGTGATAGGGGCAATATTCTGGGTCGTCGGTCATATTCGCTTCTTGCGGTCTCTTTGATTCTGGCAGCTGTAGACCGTTTCTTAGGGCGTCCCTGAATATCTTGTGGACTTTTTCCCTTTTGAAGGAATAGACCTTTTCCAGCTTCTCTTTCAGAGGTGATTCCCCCCCCCCCCCGGCGTATGTATCGGATGGACTGGAGGTTGATTGCGGCCGTTTTTCACGAAGGCGCTCCGCTGTCAGGTTGAAGGGGATATCAGTTGGCTGCCTCCGGGTATCAATCCCTGGCTCATGAACCAAAATTTGATTCTATTGTAATTGCAATCGGGCGACTTGGGTCGTGAGATCTGCCACGACGTTTACCAGCTCGTCGACTTTTGAATAGACCTCGGCCATCTTCTCATCCCTGTCTTGAAATTTCCTTTGGAGCCATTGGAATAATGCCTGTTCTGTAGTTCCGGATATGACAACCGGGTAATCTTTATTGCCTGAGCTCAATTCCGTAGGAACCACGGGCTCCTCTGGCTTATCGGCCTGAGCGGGCTCTTCCTCATTTAGATCGAGCCGATGCCGGGTAGCGTCAACTATATCATCACCATGGCTGTGAATAAGAGGAGGGTTCGTTTCTTCATGTCCGGCCATGTAGGCAGTGTGGATAACACATTCAGCCATTCTTTCATCACTGGCAGCTGGTTTCGCGGAGCGGTCCGGGCTTTGGAAATTCATAAATTTTAACATGGCCAGAGCCCTAGCCCTTTTGTTGGCTCTATATCTGAGCCGCTTCTGCCTCAGCTTCTCTGCCTTAAGCGCTTGGAAGGCTTCTGCTCTTCAGGAAGCCGCCATAGGCCGAGTGATGGAGAGCTTAGAGAAGATACCCGATCGAACAGTTATCAAGGGCACCGCCGGAGCTTGCCCGAGAGGCGTTGTAGCTTTGTTGGTGTTGATGGCCTTGCCCCCAGTTGGGGCCAAGGAAAGTCGTTCATACACCGACTTGCGTTTGAGTTGGGGCGTCCTTGAGATCACCACATTTGGCCTCTTGCCTTTCGAGACCGGTTTGTCTGCCACCGGGGCTTGAGGAGCTGGGATGGCGCCAACTGGCATGAACATGATAGAGCCGAATAGCAGCAGCGGCTCCTTCCATTGTCGTCCGAGACTGGCCGGAAGGACCGTCCTAGAGTCTATCCTCATCGTGTAGGAGACGGGAGCTGAGTTCATCATCGAAGACATCGTCCGAAGGTGATTGCTTGAAAATCTGCATGAAAAGCATTATTTTAGTATAAATACATGTATGTACATTGATTGAGCTCGCATGAATGCTTAACCCAAAATATGGGAGGAGAGATTGGTCCCACCGGGCATGCCAGAATCTGTAGGGTGTTTTTCGTCACCCCATTGAGATGGGAATACGCGCGCGCTTGTCAGGCGTACTACAGATTCCCCCTGCCTAGGGTAGGCCGGGGTTTAATGATTGTGGGGATTCGAATCTCCGGCAGCCGCGGACTAAGCTGCCGTTAATTACCCCTCGCCTTTGGGGCGAGGGAACCTCCGATTGACGGGATAAACTGGTCATGCGAACTCAATGTGCAGTGTACGTGTGTGTTGTTTTGGAATGGGGGTTTGGATATATCGGGAGCCACGCAGAGTTTTTACGGGGGTCCCGCTATCCGGATAGCGGGTTAGGGGTCAAGGGGGCTAGCAGCCTCCTTGCGGGGTGCAGGGCAGCGCCCCGTTAGAAATTTTTTCTAACAGGGACAGTGTCGTGGTGTATGTGTGTGTGCACATATGTATATATATGTATATATAAGAAGAAGAAAAAAAGGGAAGAAAAGACATCCAAAGGATGTGTGGGGGCAGCACCTTGGGCGCTGTGCGCTCAGGCGCTAGAGTGCCACGTGTCGGCACGGGGGCGACTTGCGCCTGAGCGCTCGTGCTTGAGCGCGAGCGCGCCACGTGTCGGCACCGGGGCGACTTGCGCTCGAGCGCTTGCGCTTGAGCGCGAGCGCGCCACGTGTCGGCACCGGGGCGACTTGCGCTCGAGCGCTTGCGCTTGAGCGCAAGCGCGCCACGTGTCGGCACCGGAGCGACTTGCGCTCGAGCGCTTGCGCTTGAGCGCAAGCACGCCACGTGTCGGCACGTGGGCGCTTTGCGCTTGAGCGCAGGGCGCTGTAGTGCAAACGCGCCACGTGTCAGCACGCGGGCGCTTTGCGCTCGAGCGCTGAGCACTTGAGCGCAAGCGCGCCACGTGTCGGCACGCGGGCGCTCTGCGCTTGAGCGCCGGCGAGAAAGGAGGCTTTTAGCCTAAAAAACAGAAGCTATGCTTCAGAAAGGAAATATTTGTTGTTGTTGTTATATATATATATATATATATATATGGAGTTAAAACTCCTAGGATGTTTTGAAGCTGATGAAGGGGGTTCTTCTTCTTCCTCCAGTTGTTTGGCCGGATCTTGAAGATCAAGAAGTATGAGATTTTAAAAATCACTCCTTTTTGAGATCTGGTGGGAGATCTGAGTTCCCCTTTGTGGGTTTTGTGGTGGAAAACTACTTAGTTTTGGAAAAGAAAGAGTAAAACTCTTGATTTAATTCAAAAGAAATGAGAAGGTTTTAAACCTTGGAGAAGGAGCAGGAGGCACAAAAAAAACCCTAGTTTTTGGGGGAATGAAATGTATATGGTTTATTCATCATCTTGCCTTATATAGGCTTATATATTTACATATAGCCCCTTGGGCTTTACAAAAATGGCATTTTAGCCATCCCATGGCTCATGTGCTATTTCATTTTTGCACATAAGCCATGGGCTTACAAAATATTGGCTTTATGCCCATTTTGTTTACATTCATGCAAAAACAATTACATAAAAATTATTTATTACATGATTTTGTTGTTGGCATGGGGAGGCTGGCTGCGGGCTCGACTTGGGCATAGGCCCGCTTGACCTGGGCTTGGGCCCACCTGGCTTGGGGTTGACCTTGACTTTGACTCGGTCAACCGGGGTGTAAATTTTTACCCCAACACACCAAAGTAGCCGTACTTCATTAATGATCCAATAACACCTCATACCTGTAAGGTTCCTAGGTACACTAATGAAGTCTCACAAGTGATCAAACATGCACAAATCAAAAATTCCTTGTGCCTACAAACCCTAATACGGATCGTTAACTAGATATATAGGCGAAGCAAGCATGTAATCGAATTAAATGCTAAGGGAAAATGACTACAACCTTTGTAGATCCGGTCCACCACTTCCTAAGCTCCGCGATGATCTCCTTCCGCTGTCCAAATCGAACCCTTGACTCTAGCATTGGCATCATCGAAGAATGAACGGGCTTGATCGTCGGTTCGATGCCGAAGATGATCTAAGTCGAGGCATCACAAGAACTAGCTCCAACTTCACCAAGTCAAGAAAACTTGTGAAGGAAACACCCTATACTACTTGGCAAGAGGTAGAGGATGAAGAAATAGGAAGTGGGTAAACTTTAGAATTGGATTTCTCACTTGTTTTGGCTAGTTGCCATTGAAGAGGCAAGCTTTTTCTTCATGTAAGAAGAAGATGAAGAAGAAGAAGATATGATGATAAGTTATTAAAAATAGAAAAGAAATATAATACTTATCATAATCTTACCCTTGGTTAAGTGTAGAGAATCAACTAGGGTTAGTGAATGGTTAGGTTTTGTAGATGAAGACAAAATGGTCAAAGCTTCTTGAAGCTTCAAAGAAAAGAACAAAAAAATCAACCATTTTATTTTCTTTCCAAATGAAGAATGTATAAATAAATAAATAGTCAATAAATACAAAACCCTAACCATTACACAACCATGGTTTAATCATACACTTAACTAAGTATGCATGTATCATCAAACATGATACAATCATGTGCACAAAAATATATCACATATACATCTTGCACAATTCAAGTGAGAAAATCCATTTAAAGTGAACCAATACTAGTTGATGCAAAGTAATATATCAATAATATAATTATACATTAAATCATTGAATCAACACTTGATTCAATGATCCGGTCATGTCACATATAACCGGCTAGTATCCAATGTATCGGCTTATCGAATCAATCCTTGATTCAATAACTAGGTTATATCGCATACAACCATTCGACACATTCTTCGCGAGAATGAAATACGGTATCATATACACGCATTATTCTCGGTCCCGCACATATCTCATATGCGCTCCTATTTCGTTTCGCTTGAGCCAGGAAACCTCTGTGTAGGACTCTAAAGACTCGTCAATACGCCGGCAGCAGATGATGATCATATCAAACACCCACAAGCCGCAAGCGGTCTGCCAAACGTAACGGCCACCCGGGTATTGAGCGATCAGAAGATCGACGAGCAAGCCCGCTCACACTCCTGTGAATCCAACCAGTAACACTTACCGTACAGTCCGGTCTGTTTATCTGATATGTCGCATATCTCGCCCAGGGGTGGTAAACGTCAGACCCCAATAGCTCGATAAGTCATGCCGACGTAAGGTCCATAACTTTCATGAAACTACTGATAACTCTTACCAGTATATCACTGCAATCCTGGCCAGGGATTTCCTGTTATGGCCAGTCGAGCATAGCACAACATCAACCCCCAATACCGAGAGAGACGAATCCCCTCCTATCGCTCATTGCCTCCATGTGAATCGGGACTGTACCCAAAAACCACCTGTTTGCACAACTCAGTAGAGCCGTGGTAGGGTGGAAATCAAAGCACAGTGGGAGACACACAAGACTCTATGACGATCTCGGGTCAACAGACTAAGCTGTACCAGTGTCACCAGAGAACTGCCATCTGACGTGAGGTATAATACCATCTGGGAGTTCTCGGCGAGTCCGTTCAGTGTACCCAGTCTCCACTGAGCACCCGCATACCATCTTCGATGTCAAACATCAATGGATATGGGATCATCCATTGCCCATCACATCGGTCGAGAAGATATGCGCTAGTCTACTCTGGAATATCGATGCCCCGTCTCGATATTCCCTCGACTAGGAACATTTCAAGGATGTACTCATGGACTACCCAGGACCCATTAGTATGATCTACATCATAGTCCTGGAAGTCGAGTACACATCCTAAGGGCTTTATCAACATGTAATCAGAGAGACAGAAAGTATACATGTTAAGATAAAGTGCAACTAGATAGCGTACTATCATGTCGGGCAAGAAAGTCCTACCTATAAATGTCCCAGCATCCACTACAATATACATCCAATGTACAGTAATGGCCTCTAGGGCATACATATAACTAACAATCTCCCACTTGCACTAGGGCCATCTGTAGCAGTGGTTGCAGTATCACATACTCAACCATCCCCTTAAAGTCTCTCTTTGGGAAAAGGCCTTCGTGAGTGGATCCGCCGTGTTGTCCTCTGAGTCTACTCTCCTTACCTCGATCACCCTGGAGATCAACTATCTCCATGATCAGGTGATGCTGCCTCAGAATTTGTCTGGGTCACTGATGGGACCAGGGTTCCATGGCCGAAGCCACACTTCCATTGTCATACAATGGAAGGAACCTAGTTCATCTTATGAACCAATATACACCTAAACTTCCTCTTTGGTAGTATCTTCAGCGATGTTACCAGCCTTTATCGTCTAGTTTGCCACGGTATCTAGCTTGGAACTCTTCCAACATACCGTCCCTCTACTGAGGGTAAAGACAATGCCTGTGACTGACATTCAGTCGTCTTTATCACCCTGGAACTCTTCCAGTGATTCTCCCCAGGATCGATTGAAACCATCACACTACATCTAGTGAGAATCCTAGCATTCATTTACATCTATCTCATAGATGAAAACTCAGGATTTAGGAGGTATCACTTTGATCCTATTTGGAGAATCCTAGTGATAATAGGAGATTGACCGATCGTAGTATAGGAAACTCTTTTCCTATCAAGAGTATGTTGTCTACGTACAATACGAAGATGACCACCTTACTCTCCACTACCCTTTTGTATATACAAGGTTCGTCTACTATTTTGATGAAGTCAAATACTTTGACTATCACATCAAAACAGACGTTCCAACTCCGCGATGCCTGCTTCATTATGTAAAGCAACTTGCACACGTTCCCGCTGCTCCCACTGTTTACGAAGACCTCTGGCTGTGTTCTTATAGACGTTCTCTTCTAAATCAGTATTTAGAAAAGCAGTCAGGGCACCCAACCACCAGATATCGTAGTCATGGTATGTAGCAATGTTAAGTAGGATCCGGATGGACTTAAGCATAGTCACTTGGAAAAGGTTTCATCATTATCCAAGCCTGGTTGATGACTAAAACCTTTAATAAGCCTAGCTTTGAAAGTCTCAACTTTTCCATCTACACCAAGTAATCTTCTCAAGATATACTTGCTCCTGATGGGGATTTAACCCTTCAAATATAGCAACCAAAGTCCATACTTTGCTGGTGTACATGGATTCCATCTCAGATCGCTAAGCATCCAGCCATTCTCACAGAGTCTCTACTCTTGATGGCCTGCTCGAAACTAGTTGGGTCATCATCTCATGATGCATTCCTTGCTCCCACTGTCATCGAGAAACCGAGGTATCTCTCAGGCGGATGAGGAACCCTACTAGATCGGCGGAGAGGCTGAGGTTCGTCGGGAACTATAGAATCTTATGGTTATGTCAAATCATCAACTGCAGTTTTGTATAGCTGGAACCTTTCCAGTTCTACTGAACTGATCCTGCCTCGATCTTGTCCGGATTTTGCTTTAAACATAGGCCGGACAACCCCAAATCTTAACTCGCTTAAGAGATGGGTTCTTCCCATACCATATCTCATATGGAGTGGTAGGCACTGATTTGATTCAAACCTAATTCAATAAGTATGCAGCTTCTCAAGTGCATAACCCCAAAAGGAAATAGGTAACTCAGTAATACTCATCATAGAGCATACCATATCTAATATTGTGCAATTGCTCCACCCTGATACACCGTTGTGCTGTGGTGTATTCAGAGGAGTAACACTGAGAGAAAATCTCATTCTCCTTTAGAATAGTCCAGGAATTCTATGCACAAGTATTCTCCTCCCTGATCTTATCATAGGACATAATACTTATACCCGTATTTTGGTTCTCTACTTCTAACTTATATTCTGCGAATATCTCAAAAGGTTCGGACTTATGTTTCAACAGGAACATATGACTGAATCTTGAGAGATTATCAGAGAATATAATGAAGTATGAAGAACCAGTCCTGGCATGTGTAGACAGGAGACTTTACATACATCATCATGTATCAGTCCTAAGAGTTTACCAACTCTTTCTCTGTTTCTAATAAACAGAGCTATGGTCATCTGATCTTTGTGACATGACTGGCAAGTTTCACAAGATGTAAATTCAAACTGATTTAAATATGCATCTAAAATGTAACTTCAGCCAGTCGGGTCGCATTGATGTGACCTAGTCTACAATGCCTCAAGAAGGATTCGTTCATATCTGAACTCTTCCTCTTGTGTGTGTTATGTATACTAGGAACTGTAGTTTGATTTAGAACGTCAATGCTTTTAGATAACGTGCCTGAACCGATCAACTTTTGATATAGGAAATGTTCAAAACATTATCCAACAATACAAAATTATATCCTTCTTTACTAATAAAGAGACTGATATGATTTTGTATATCAGGTTCGGTATCTAATAGCATTTGTTCAGAATCAATGTACTGGTAATACAGGGTGACAGTGACTAACAGACTTGGCTGCAACACTTGCCCCGGTTTCTGTCTCATGAAACTTATCACCCGTTCTCAGTTTTTCTACCTTTTTGTAGCCCTATGTAACAGCTTACATATCTGGGATCCTGATCCGGTATCATATACCCAGGATTCAGAGGATACTGAGAAACAGTTCTTTGTAATGAACACACCCGAAGAAGATGCATCTCATGCACTTTGTTCGTTTGGGCGGCATGGGAATCCTGGCATTCCCCTATTTCCTGCTCTGTCTTATAACAATTATAAGTTGGAGCGGGATCAACGTTCCCCAGCTCAGTATAACAAGCGGGTTCGGTCAATACATCCATATTATTATCTTGATTCAGGCGTGATATGGTCGCTACCTGGAGAGAGAGAGAAGAAAACACTCAGCGTGCGCTCTTGCAAGATCAGATTGGTTATATATCTTATCTAATCAGGATAGCTCCCACTGTTTTTATCAAATCTTCCTTCAAACCTTAAAAGGAAAGACTAGCCGGGATTAATTACACTCTACAAGTTTGCCAATCTTTCAGCCAGGCCAGTGTCGGTACTTTGAGGGAGGTTCCCCGTGCTTTCGCACGGACCTAATTACTGTAAACCTCGTTTTCCCAGAGGCGTAACCCCGTTGACACCTTTCTAGACACCTACTTGATCGGCTAATTGCAAAGTGCAAAACTCTCCCAGGAGTAACAATTACTCGCAGTGGGTATCGGGATCTAACTATCATATAGAAGGTATGCAATCTCATTGCAAGTTTCAAAACTTGAAACTCCCGATAATGGTTTTTACCCCTAGCACCTATGACCTTGGCTAAGGTCAACAAATCATAGGTACTAGTCAAGTTCTACCCGTCATTTCGTGATTAATTAGACCCACCCACATGACCCTTGGCTAAGGTCAACAAAGCCACATGACTGTCCTAACTAATCGCACCATATGCGGTGTAGGAAGACATCACTTAGCTACCGTACACTACGCCTCGGCTATGGTCGACAAACGTAGCACGAATACTAAGTACTCTACTTCCTAAAATGACGGAGGGTTGCGAATGGTTTTTGTGAAAACCTTTAACGCTTTGAACTTGATCTCGTTGCGGAATCAAATAGTTTTTAAATGGAATGTTTTTGAAGCTTTTCTAGTTTTGCTAAAGGGGTCACTCTCGGTGAAGGGATCGTCGGCCCTTTCCTCGTCGAATGAGGTGCGGGATATATCATATATATCACTGTGCAAAGCGAAAACTATAGTAGCGGTCAAAAGACAAACCGAGTGTGTAGCATCTGCCAGTTATTGCTAAAGGAGTCACTCCCGGTGAAGGGATCTCGGTCCTTTCCTTATCGAATAAGGTGCAGGATGTTCTACTAGGAACACCGCGATGCAAAGCAAGAACTGTAGCTACCTGTTTTCATTTTGAAATTCGATTCCACAACATCAATTAGGTTTATTTTCTTTCATTAATCTCATTAATGAATATCCCATCATTTAAGTCCACCTAATCATCACAGATAAATACAACGCACGCTTATGCCATCCGCATTCGCCTCGATGTCCCGTCTGCACCGTTAGGTTAGGTAACTAACGGCAGAGCGAGGCAGGGCTAGCGCGGGTGTAAAATATAAGCAACGTCTATATAATATATCATATATACTATATACTATATCTATCTGAACAGAGCACAGAACATCGCATGATCACATCACAGATAACGCAGCAGAAAGAATCATATGAAATATTGGATATACTAGGACGTCCGTGTTTCCAATACGAGCCAGTATAAAACACGGATTCCACGGTCGTGATGAATATCCAATCCCACACCCCTAGACCCCTACGAGAGCGGCAAGCAACCCTACCAATTCTAGGGTTAGGAGACCCGGACTCGACTCCTCGAGTTGGTCTCCCACTGCACCCCAGAACCCGGTTACTTGTGCTCCCCTCCTTGGGTCTATCCTAATGCGGAAAAGTAAATAATATACATCAACGGTGACATCTTCCGCAACCTGGAAGTGCCCCAATAAAAGAATATTACATACAAGTTTTTACATGAATGAAAATGAAAAACACTCATCTCACATAAAAACCCCCGGCTATTCAAACACGACGATCCAATATAACATATCCAGCAACACATAACATCACATGTCATCAACGTAAGTAAATATGCGCATCCCAATTGTCGTTGACATATACCAACGAAACCGGCGATATCACATATTACACTTACGGTCACAGAAAAGAAAGTGTAAAACTACAACAGTTGGAATTCGCAACCACCTCAGACATCGCATGCCTGACCAAATGAATTCTTTAGACATCGCATGCCTAACAATCATAAACCCCGCATTTTAGTCTCATTATCGAAAACACTTTTCAATACCAAGTCGGGCAATTCAACAGGATTCCCGACATATTGATCGAATGCTCGTCGCAAACTTTAGTAGGCGGCTGCACCCCCGACGCCGTCGACCAAGTGCACCAAGGCGGAACACCGCTACCGCGAGCACCCGAACGGATGCTTTCGGCGACGGGGTTCTCCTACAGTCACTTAGTCGGGGCTATGGGGTGAGGCTGTCTATTAAGTTTACCCGGCGAGTATCCGCGTACGCTACGTGATTGCGACGGACTTTTGATCACATCAAAATTCCGTGGCAACCGATCAAGTGAGACTAAACTGCTATGTTTATAACATTCATTTAGTTATCTCATAACTATTTGTGAATTCCGATTATTGTATCACATTCCGGATAAATAGAAAATGCTAAACTTTTCGATCGAACAATCGAACACCCAAGTTTTCCCGATACAGCTCAACACATGAAATAAGCCTAACAGCATTCAGTTCGTGCCTCAGTACCAACGGTCCAGCCGTAGAAGGGTCAAGCCAACGCCTCACATGTGGCACGCCGTACTGCCCCAAACCCGAAGGTTCAAAGGGCAGTTCAAGACGGTCACATAATCGAGTTAAGGTTTGTTGTCTTCTAGAGGGACCATCGCGTTACTTGCACTACTTAGAACGTCGTTAAACTACGAAAAAATCCAACAATTGGAAATTTCCCGGCATGGGAAAAAGTGGGTATTTATATCCGGTCGAACTTTTTAACATATTCTAAAATACCCGGAAAAACACACTGACAAAATTAGACAATCCGATCGATACACTGAGTTCCCAATACAACCCAGAAAATAAAACTCTGGAATAAATATTAAAATATTCCAGGAAAACCAACACCAGAAAACATGAATTACTGTGCAAATTTTGAAGCCCAATCAAGTCACGTGACCGCGGAACCGCCGCAGAAGCCAGGCTTCTGCCGCGGTTCCGCCGCGCAATAGAGGTATCAATGAAAAAATTTTGCATCGTAATTCATATAATTCCCTGCTGGATTTTCTGCATATTTTTAATTTGCAAAAATCCACATTTTACAGAAATGTCCAGAGAGCATTTTAAAGTCGGGGTTTTGGGTCGATCGGACTTCTAACTCCGTCGGGACTTCGCCTAAGGCTCTAGCTAGGCTCTGATACCACTGTAAGGTTCCTAGGCACACTAATGAAGTCTCACAAGTGATCAAACATGCACAAATCAAAAATTCCTTGTGCCTACAAACCCTAATACGGATCGTTAACTAGATATATAGGCGAAGCAAGCATGTAATCGAATTAAATGCTAAGGGAAAATGACTACAACCTTTGTAGATCCGGTCCACCACTTCCTAAGCTCCGCGATGATCTCCTTCCACTGTCCAAATCGAACCCTTGACTCTAGCATTGGCATCATCGAAGAATGAACGGGCTTGATCGTCGGTTCGATGCCGAAGATGATCTACGTCGAGGCATCACAAGAACTAGCTCCAACTTCACCAAGTCAAGAAAACTTGTGAAAGAAACACCCTATACTACTTGGCAAGAGGTAGAGGATGAAGAAATAGGAAGTGGGTAAACTTTAGAATTGGATTTCTCACTTGTTTTGGCTAGTTGCCATTGAAGAGGCAAGCTTTTTCTTCATGTAAGAAGAAGATGAAGAAGAAGAAGATATGATGATAAGTTATTAAAAATAGAAAAGAAATATAATACTTATCATAATCTTACCCTTGGTTAAGTGTAGAGAATCAACTAGGGTTAGTGAATGGTTAGGTTTTGTAGATGAAGACAAAATGGTCAAAGCTTCTTGAAGCTTCAAAGAAAAGAACAAAAAAATCAACCATTTTATTTTCTTTCCAAATGAAGAATGTATAAATAAATAAATAGTCAATAAATACAAAACCCTAACCATTACACAACCATGGTTTAATCATACACTTAACTAAGTATGCATGTATCATCAAACATGATACAATCATGTGCACAAAAATATATCACATATACATCTTGCACAATTCAAGTGAGAAAATCCATTTAAAGTGAACCAATACTACTTGATGCAAAGTAATATATCAAATATATAATTATACATTAAATCATTGAATCAACACTTGATTCAATGATCCGGTCATGTCACATATAACCGGCTAGTATCCAATGTATCGGCTTATCGAATCAATCCTTGATTCAATAACTAGGTTATATCGCATACAACCATTCGACACATTCTTCGCGAGAATGAAATACGGTATCATATACACGCATTATTCTCGGTCCCGCACATATCTCATATGCGCTCCTATTTCGTTTCGCTTGAGCCAGGAAACCTCTGTGTAGGACTCTAAAGACTCGTCAATACGCCGGCAGCAGATGATGATCATATCAAACACCCACAAGCCGCAAGCGGTCTGCCAAACGTAACGGCCACCCAGGTATTGAGCGATCAGAAGATCGACGAGCAAGCCCGCTCACACTCCTGTGAATCCAACCAGTAACACTTACCGTACAGTCCGGTATGTTTGTCTGATGGGGTGGTAAACGTCAGACCCCAATAGCTCGATAAGTCATGCCGACGTAAGGTCCATAACTATCGTGAAACTACTGATAACTCTTACCAGTATATCACTGCAACCCTGGCCAGGGATTTCCTGTTATGGCCAGTCGAGCATAGCACAACATCAACCGCCAATACCGAGAGAGACGAATCCCCTCCTATCGCTCATTGCCTCCATGTGAATCGGGACTGTACCCAAAAACCACCTGTTTGCACAACTCAGTAGAGCCGTGGTAGGGTGGAAATCAAAGCACAGTGGGAGACACACAAGACTCTATGACGATCTCGGGTCAACAGACTAAGCTGTACCAGTGTCACCAGAGAACTGCCATCTGACGTGAGGTATAATACCATCTGGGAGTTCTCGGCGAGTCCGTTCAGTGTACCCAGTCTCCACTGAGCACCCACATACCATCTTCGATGTCAAACATCAATGGATATGGGATCATCCATTGCCCATCGCATCGGTCGAGAAGATATGCGCTAGTCTACTCTGGAATATCGATGCCCCGTCTCGATATTCCCTCGACTAGGAACATTTCAAGGATGTACTCATGGACTACCCAGGCCCTACTAGTATGATCTACATCATAGTCCTAGAAGTCGAGTACACATCCTAAGGGCTTTATCAACATGTAATCAGAGAGACAGAAAGTATACATGTTAAGATAAAGTGCAACCAGATAGCGTACTATCATGTCGGGCAAGAAAGTCCTACCTATATATGTCCCAGCATCCACTACAATATACATCCAATGTACAGTAATGGCCTCTAGGGCATACATATAACTAACAATACCTCTACCTCATCATCCATTTAAATAAATGGATTAAAGCACAAATGAGGTGTCTTCTTCGAGAAGCACTCTTATGAAATTACAAGAATACCTCTCATCGTATATGCATACCCATATTTGTACCACGAATACCAAGAAACGAAAATAATCCAATACTATAATACTAGAATACGGTTTAATCCTAAGCCCGCTAGTATTATCCGTCCGATCAAAAATGCGTGTAGCTTGTACATGTATATGATCGAAACTCTGCATGTAAAACCATACGGCCTCTACATCGTTTCGCCTGAACCAAAGAAACCCTCCGTGTGGGATTCTAAAGACTCGATAGTACGCTGGAAGTGGGTTTAATCATAAGCACGTCAGTGGCGCTAGCTGTACGTAACGGCTACCCAGGTACATGTCGCAAAGAAGGCCGACGAGCAAACTCGTCCGAATTCCTACTGAGCCCGTCGGTGACAATCTCCGTGCAGTCCGGTCTGTTCGTCTGAGAGTATCGCATGCAAGGTCTAGGGGGTGGACAATGTCAGACCCTTAATAACTGGACAAGTCATGTCGGTGTGGCTCAAGACCATCCGAGAATCTACTGGTCCAACCACTAGTAATTCTCAATCCGCCCTGGCCAGGGACTTATGGTGTTGACCAACCGATCACAGCACGGCATTGACTCCCTATACCGGGAGAGACGAATCCCCAACAGTCACTCACTGCCTCCATGTGGCTCGGGACTGTACCTAACTAAAACTTGTTTGCACGACTCAGTAGAGCCATGGTAGGGTAGTAATCAAAGCACAGTGGAAACTCACACGAGACAAATGACAACCTCAGGTCGACAGACTATCTGCACTCATGTCACCAGAGAACTGCTATCTGACGCTAGGTATAATACCATCTAGCCAGTCCTCGGCGAGTCCGTCCAGTGTACTCACACCCAGTGAGCACCTGTATACAAACTTAGGTGCACCTCACCAATGGTTGCAGGACCAATCCATCGTCCCTCGTCAGGGTCTAGATATGTATACACTAGTCTACTCTTGAGTATCGATGCCCAGTCTCGATACTCCCATGACTAAGGACATTTAAGGATGTGCTTATCGACTATCCAGCTCTCACAAGTGTGACTGCCATCACAATGCTGATAGTCAAGCAAAGATCCTAAAGGCTCTACCAACATGTATTAACGATACGTTAAAAGAAACATATACATATGTTGAGGTAGAAACAAACCAGATAGTATACTATCATATAGAGCATGACTGTTATAATATATGTGTATATCCCAAGCTTACAAAATATAATGTACAATCCAGTAATATACAATAATGGCCTCTAGGGTATATATCACTAACAACATCATACCTCTATACACATATGATATCATACATTACACACACTTATTCTCTTTACCATTACTTTCTTTTGAGAAAATCCTACCCGGATGTAACTCACCGACGAACTTCTTTTTCCTTTCTCTATCTCTGAAATGTCTGTTAGATGAAAACGAAGTTGCTGAAGGAGACGATGGAGTGGAGCCCACTAATGAAGACTACGCGAAGCTCACGTCCAGTTATTAAGAGTAGTTATCTTTCTTTCGGTTGCCCACCTGTTTAGGGCTTGCTTTCTTTTTATCAATGTAATTATACTATTTAGTTTGCTTTTAGTACTTTGGGATGTAATAATTTTAGTTAATAGAAATAAATACGTCTGCTTTTATTATCAGTTTTGGTACATTGTTTGAATGATTTATTTATACGCGAGCTCGGCCGTTAGGGGGGCTGTGGTGCTGTGCTTTTGTGGGTAGCTGTCTGCTATTGTTTTAGGGTGTTTGGTACTACTAGATTTTTGTATTTTGATAGTATGTAATATCTGGGATCGATTAGCTAGTTTTTAGTATTTCTACGACGCGCGTTACGATTGATCCGACGTAGTTTTAGAGTTCCGGGTAGCTTGCTGTCGTGGGTTGGTTTTGGTGATGTCGACACACATTAGCCGCTAAGCGAACCCTTTTGTAGCTTGAGAGGACCGATTCGTTAAATTGGCGTTGTATTCGTTATTATTACGTAGTTTGCTAAATCCACGCGTTATTGTATTTTATGTTAATAGGATCGCAGGCGGGGATTTCGGACGCTGCAAAGAAAGGGAAGCAGCTGGTCCGATTTACTTAGCTTGAGATCACCGGTAAGTAGATTTAACATCTACGAGGAAATCACCCGTATGGCGTTATGCGTCAGGGCTTGATATGATATTATAGCCGCATATTTATATTCACATAGGTTGATTGTGCATGAGCATCATTACATATCATTACTGTTGTGCCTTGACTTAGTATCTAGTGGACACTGCACCATTACTGACGGTTCATGTTGCACGAGCACTAAATTGTATGCTACACCCACACTGTTGGTAATTGCCATAACACGCACAACCTATACACATATGTGATACTGTATTGTTATTGACATTGATTCCTATTCTATTGCACATATGAAATGCATCGTGCATACATAGTTACATGTACCCCTTTATATGATGTTGCATTGGATTTTGGAGGAAATAGGAACCGCATGATATATTTAAAAACGGGATTCATTTAAAAGAGCGGTTTCCCCTTGATATGCTCATATTACTGTTTTATGTTGCATATATCACATTTCATGAATTTACGCATTGAGATATGGATTTCCTGTGATTTATGGATTTGAGGACCGTGGTATTATTTCAAGAAAGTATGCATTGTTTTGAAAACCCGATTTCTCTTGATATGATATTTCAGTGCGTCCACCATGCGTTTTCTCGGTTCTGAGATGTGTGATAGAAACCCGATTCGAGGAGATGGATGATCCGTTTGCGGGTTCATGGTGGACCCGGTATGGTACCCCGGGATAAGAAAGGGATGTTATGTAGCAGACGATGAGCCTGGCAGAGGGACTACTACCTACCGGTGATTGGTTGGACCTGGCGGTTATCCTGAGGATACCGACCGGAGTCGAGAGATGGATATGGGCCGATCCGGACTGACGGAGCCCGTGGGCCGATCCGGACTGACGAAGCCCGATATATGTGGATTTGCGTGTCGATGTTGGACACGAGGATTTCATGATGTTTTCGAGTGCCGATGTTAGGCACTCAGGTTCCATGAGATTTACAGGATATGATGGCCGATCAGAGTGACGGCGCCTTAAATATTGGGATTTGGGGCGTCGTTGATGGACACCGGTTTTTCCACGATGATGATTCATTGATGATGATATGTTTTATCCCTTACTCAGCATTCATTGATATGCATTGCTTCATGTATTTGTAGTATCTGATAGAGTACCTTTCATGATTATTGCATATCCATATTAGCATATCGATACTATCAGTTTGCATGTGATAGAGTATCACAGTACGTTCATACCTGCGATTATCTGTACAATATTACTTACTACTCACGAGTTGGCAATTCACACCCGTTGTGCCACAGTGTTTTGCAGGTTGACCCTCATAGTAGTCGCGGCAGGGCTTCTTATTGTATCTTTTTGCAGCGGATACCGCTACTGTTGACTGTGAGCCGTTTTGCTATAGGTGAAACGAGTTGTGAGGACGATATTGTATATTTTATGACTTTGGGTGTCGTGCTCGTGTGAGCCGACTTTTATATTACAGTTTTATCTCTTTATGCTATTTTTCACTTTATATTGTATGTTTCTTCGCTACGGCATTGTATATTATGCTTGTGGTGGTTGTTTCCGCCTTTGGGCGTGATCTGCTCCCGTTTGGGGATGCTTTATTTATTTCATATGTTGCTTTACTTATATCTTATGTTTGTACCCGTTTCGGGGCTATTTTTTACAAAGGAGGTGCTGCCGAAATTTTTAAGAAAATAAACTTAAATTTAAAGATTTTTACTTACGATTTCCAAATGTTTTTAACAATGTTTTTATCACTTACTACTTTTGATGGTTTAGATTTCTGGGTTTCGGCTTACTTAAATTGCGTTACATATGTAGACATTGCGTGGTTTAAGTGCCGGTCACGTGCCAAATTTTGGATTATGACAAAATTGGTATCAGAGCGCTAGGTTTTACCTTTCGGAGTGTAGGATGATCTTGGTATGATAGAGTAGGTAGCTTAAGCAGAGTGACGTAGCGTGTGTATGTTCCGCGACATACTTACGATACGGTACTCCGCCTAAGTGTCCTTCGGACTTGATGGTTGAAATTCCTTCCGTGATTATATATATCCTTGTGATTCAATTTCCTTGTTTTTATCGAATCCTATTTTCATTTCCAGCCATTATGCCTCCGAAGACTACGAGGGCACAGAGAGCGGCCACGAGAGCCGAAGTCAAAATTGGCTCGTCTGAGATGAGAACTGACCAGGGCGGTACGCCTTTTTTTCAGGAGAAGATTGATCCACCTTCGCTTGATCGTATTACTAGGCTAGAGGCCGGTATGCAGGATTTGCGCCAGATGATGGGATCATTAGTTGAGGCCAGTCGAGCGCAGCGTCAGGAGGTTGTCCCACCCGTTACGGGGACCGTGATGGTACCTACGGTTCAGGCAGTTGTACCTGCAGCTACGAAGGTTATCACCATATCACTATCTGAGTTCATGAGGCTAAAGCCTCCGGTTTTCACCGGCACT
Organism: Agapanthus africanus; assembly: GCA_030015575.1. Lineage (NCBI taxonomy): Eukaryota > Viridiplantae > Streptophyta > Magnoliopsida > Asparagales > Amaryllidaceae > Agapanthus > Agapanthus africanus. The sequence goes on along the minus strand of JASDDO010000022.1, from coordinate 556,235,945 downwards.
GATGCAGCTGAGGATCCGCAGTCGTTTATCGATCGGATGGCCAGGATATAGGTAGAGTTCGCGAGTTTTCGTCTGGAAGGTCTTGCCCAGAAGTGGTGCGAGTCTATGTTAATTGTATGTATGCCCTATAGGCCAGTATTGTACAGATGATGTATATTATATTGGATGCTTGGACATATATAGAGAGGACTTTCTTGCTCGACATGATAGTATGCTATCTGGTTGCTCTTTATCTTAACATGTATACTTGTATCTTGATACTGTTTTATAGTTACATGTTGGTAAAGCCCTTAGGATGTGTACTTGACAACCTGGACTATGATGCGGATCATACTAGTGGGGACATGGTAGTCCATAAGTACATCCTTCAAGGTCCCTAGTCGTGGGTGTATCAAGACAGGGCATCGATATACCAGAGTAGACTAGCATATACGCTTCTCGACCCATGAGATGGGCGATGGATGATCCCATATCCATTGGTGTTTGACATCAGAGATGGTATATGAATGCTCAGTGGAGACTGGGTACACTGGATGGACTTGCCGAGAACTCCCAGATGGTATTATACCTTACGTCAGATGGCAGTTCTCTGGTGACACTTGTGCAGATTAGTCTGTAGACCCGAGATCGTCATAGAGTCTTGTGTGATTCCCACTGTGCTTTGATTTCCACCTTACCACGTCCAAGAGGGCGTGCAAAACGGTGTTTTTTGGGTACAGTCCCGAGTCACATGGAGGCAATGAGCGATAGGAGGGGTTTCGTCTCTCCCGGTATTGATGGTTGATGTTGCGTTGTGCTCGATTGGCCATAACAGGAAAGTCCCTGGCCAGGGCTGATTTAGAGATTTACTGGTAAGTGTTACCAGTAGTTTCTCGACCCGTTATGAGCCTCACATCAGTACGACTTATCGTTTATTGGGGTCTGACATTTACCACCCCTAGACTTGATATGCGACATATCAGACAAGGAGACCGTACTGCATGGGAAGTGTTACCGTTTGGCTTTTACAGGAGTTGGAGCGGGCTTGCTTGCTGATTTTCTGATCGCTCAATACCCGGGTAGCCGTTACGTCCAGCTAGTACCGCTGACGGCTTGTCTGTGCTTGATGTGATCATCACCTACTGCCGGCGTATTGACGAGTCTTTAGAGTCCTACATAGAGGTTTTACTGGCTCAGGCAAAACGAAATAGGAGCGCATATGTGATATGTGCGGGACCGAGAATGATGCGTGTATGTGATACCGTATTCTATTCTCACGACTATTTTATATCGGTCGGTTATATGTGATATAGCCGGGTTATCGAATCAAGTGTTGATTCGATAAGTCGATACATTGGATGTTAGTCGGTTATATGAGATATAACCGGATTATTAAGTCAAGTGTTGATTTTATAATTTAGTGTATAATTGTATATATATGATATACTAATTTACATTAACTAACATTTGTTCACTTTCTCACATGTGCACAACTTTAGTATATATGAGATATATATTAAAATGTGTTTTCTTTTTGTATCATGGTTGTTGATACAACATTCATGGGTGTATGAGATTTACACCATGCTATTTGTTATGTTGGGTTTAATGTATTTAAAGTAATTACAAAATTAGTGGAAAATTAGAAAATGCATGAAGCTTGTGGAAGCCTGTGGATGCATTGACTAAAGTCCACTAAGTTTGTTTTTACTTTGGATTTTTGTTAACCTAACCATCACACTTAGCCATGATTAAGTCTCAACATGAGTTAGTATATGATACTCACTCACCATGGTTAGCTCACTCACTTTATCATTTTCTTTCTCATTTCATTTCTTCATCTTCTTCCTTGAGCTAAAAAGCTCTCTAGGGTTTGATCCAAAGTGAGAAGCATTGTGAGAAATAAAATTCTAAAGAAAACCCACTTCCTATTTCTCCATCCTCTACTAGACTAGCACTTTAGTTTAGGGTGTTTACTTCACTAATTCTCTAGTTAGTGAAGTAGTAGCTTGAGTTGGTATTCTCTCGACGTAGATCATCTTCGGCCTTGAAGACTTCAAGCAAGGACGCTTCTTTCGCCTCGTGAAGCCATGCAAGAGTCCGAGATAACCACGATCGCAGCGAAGGGACTTCAATAAGGAGCTAATGAAGTGAAGGACCGATCTACAAAGGTTGTATTTCGTAATCACTTAGTCGTAAATGCTTTTTACTTGCATGTGTAACACTAATTTTCTAGCAAAGATCTTGTTTAGGGTTGTTAGGCACGGCTAAAATTTTAATCGGGCATGGTTGATGCTTCCTTAACCCTTGTTAGAGTGCCTAGTAACCCTACAGTGGTATCAGAGACTAGTTAGAGCATTAAGCGACGTGTATACAAAGTTAAAACCCCGATCGAACCCGGAAACGTCAATTTAACCCCCTCTCTGGACATTTTTTTAAAACTGTGTTTTTTCTGAATTAAAAATACCTAAAAAATTCAGCAGGTGATTTTAGGAATTACTGTGCAAAACGACAAATTAACTCGTACGGATCGCCGCGAAACCGCGGCAGTACCCTGCTTGTGCCGCGGATCCGCGGCCGTATAGAGAGATTTGGTTATTCTTTTTGTAAAGTAATACCCTTATCTGTTAGTGATATTTTCTGGGTACTTTTAATTTGACTCAAGTGTTGAGTGTTCTGGGGATTATTTTGTATTCGTTGATTCGATCAGAATATTTAATTTTGTTATGTTTTCCGGATAATTTAGAAAGTATTAAAATGTTCGAACGGATATCATTAACTCTATTTTTCCCGGCACGAAAAACTTTCAAGTGTTGAATTTTTCTTGAGTTTAAATCTTTCGGAAAAATGTGCATGTAACGCGATGGACCCTCTAGAAGAACACAAACCTTAACTCGATTATGTGACCGTTTGAACCGTCTCTAAACCTTAGGGTTTGGGGCAGTACGGCGTGCCACATGTGAGGCGTTGGCTTGACCCTTCTATGGCCGGACCGTTGCTATTGTGACGTATTCTGGAATTTTTGAACTCCACTCAAGTGTTGGGCTATTAAGGAAATCTTGTGTATTTGATTATTCAAACGGAAAGTTTAATACTGTCTATTTATCTGGAATGTGATACAATATGTGGAATTCATGAAGTTAGGCATGAAATGCGAAGTATGTGATATTTCGGATTTACGATGTCTAAAGAGATTGTGGATTCCAAATGTTGTAGTTTTACAATTTCTTTTCTGCGACCGTAAGTGTAATATGTGATATCGCCGGTTTCGTTACTATATGTCAACGACAATTGGGATGCGTATATTTACTTACTTAGATGACATGTGATGTTATGTGTTGCTGGATATGTTATATTGGATCGTCACGTTTTGAATAGCCGGGGGTTTTATGTGAGATGAGAGTTTTTATTTTCATTCATGTAAAATTAATTGTATGTAATATTCTTTTATTGGGGCACTTCCGGGATGAGGTTGATGTCACCATTTGTATATTATTTACTTTTCCGCACTATGATAGACCCAAGGAGGAGAGCACAAGTAACCGGGTTCTAGAGTCCAGTGGGAGACCAACTCGAGGAGTCGAGTCCGGGTCTCCTAACTCTAGAATTGGTAGGGTTGCTTGCCGCTCTTGTAGGGGTCTAGGGGTGTGGGTTTGGCTATTCATCGCGACCGTGGAATCCGTGTTTTATAGAGGCTCAAAATAAAACACGGACGTCCTAGTATATCCAATGTTTTATATGTTTCTTCTACTGCGATATTTGTGATGTGATCATTTGATATGTTGTGATAAATACTGTATATAATATATATGATATATTATATAGACGTTACTTATGTTTTACACCCGTGCTAGCCCTGCCCCGCTCTGCCGTTAGTTACCTAACCTAACGGTGCACGAGAGGACATCGAGGCGAATGCGGATGGCATAAGTGTACGTCGTATTTATCTGTGATGTTTAGGTGATTTAAATGATGGGACTTCATTAATATGATTAATAAAAGAAAAGAAACCTAAAAGATGTTGTAGAATCAAATTTTCAAAAAGAGTAGCTACAGTTTTTGCTTTGAATGGTGATATATATGATATATCATGCACCTTATTCGATGAGGAAAGAGCCGAGATGCCTTCACCGGGAGTGACCTCTTTAGCAAAAACTGGCAGATGCTACAACACTCGGTTTGGTTTTTGATTGCTTTTGGAGTTTTGCTTTGCATAGCGATATATATGATATATCCTGCACCTTATTCGATGAGGAAAGAGCCGAGATCCCTTCACCGGGAGTGACCTCTTTAGCAAAAACTGGCAGATGCTACAACACTCGGTTTGTTTTTTGATTGCTTTCGGAGTTTTTCTTTGCATAGCGATATATATGATATATCCTGCACCTTATTCCATAAGGAAAGAGCCGAGATCTCTTCACCGGGAGTGATCTCTTTAGCAAAACTAATAAAAGTCTCAAAATCACTCCATTTCAAAATTCATATGATTCTACAACGATATCAAGTTCATTACGCAATAGGTTTTCAGAAAAACCTGTCGTAGCCCTCCGTCATTTCAGATAAGTCCTACTTAGTATTCGTGCTACGTTTGTTGACCTCCGTCAAGGCGTAGTGTGCGGTAGCTAACTAGTATTTATCTGCTTATGCATATGATACAGATTGGATTAGGGTAGTCGTACGACCTTGTTGACCTCCATCAAGGGTCGTGCGGGTGGGTTTGATTCAATCAAGAAATGACGGGTTGAACTTGACTTGCACCCTGTGGTTTGTTGACCTCCGTCAAGGTCATAGGATGCTTGGGGTAAAATATTATCGGGAATTTCAAGTGTTGAAATTTGCAATGAGATTGCATACCTTCTATAAGATAGTTGGATCCCGATACCCACTGCGAGTAATTGTTACTCCTGTGAGAGTTTTACACAGGACAATTAGCCGATCAAGTAGGTGTCTAGAAAGGTGTCAACGCGGTTACGCCTCTGGGAAAATGAGGTTTACTTTAATTAGGTCCGTGCGAAAGCACGGGGAACCTCCCTCAAAGTACCGACACTGGCCTGGCTGAAAGATTGGCGAAATTGTAGGGTGTAATTAATCCCGGCTAGTCTTTCCTTTTAGGGTTTATAAAAATAGTGGGAGCCATCCTGATTAGATAAAATAATAACCAATCTGATCTTGCAAGAGCATACGCTAAAGTGTTTTCTTCTCTCTCTACAGGTAGCGACCATATCATGCCTTAATCAAGATAATAATATGGATGTATTGACCGAACCCGCATGTTATACTGTGCTGGGGAACGTTGGTTCCGTTCTTTCTTATAAGAGTTATAGGACTGAACAGGATATAGGAGAATACCAGGATTCCCATGCCACCCGAATGAAGAAAGTACATGATGATGCATTTTCTTCGGGTGTGTTCGTTACAGAGAACTGTTTCTCAGTTCACTCTACGTCCTGGGTATTAGATACCGGATCGGGATCCCATATATGTAATATGTTACATGGGCTACGTAAAGGTAGGGAACTGGGAGAGGGTGATCATTCCGTAAGAGTAGGGAATGGTGCAAATGTTGCAGCCAAAGCAGTTGGCGAATATCACCTTGTGTTACCAAATGGTAATACATTGGTTCTGAACGAATGCTATTACATTCCGACCCTGATATGCAATCTTATATCTGTTTCTTTATTGAGCAAAGAAGGATATAATTTTGTAGTACAGGATGATGTTATGAACATATTCCTAAATCAAAAGTTGATTGGATCAGGCTCGTTATTTAATGGCATATACGTTCTCAATCAAACTACAGTCCTTAATATAACAAACACACATAAGAGGAAGAGTTCAAAAATGAACGAATCTTTCTTGTGGCATTGTAGACTTGGTCATATAAATGCGACACGGCTAGCTAAGTTGCATAAGGATGGATATTTGAAACCGTTCGAATTTTCATCTTATGACACTTGCCAGTCATGTCTCAAAGGCAAGATGACCAAAACTCCGTTTACTCGACACGGAGAAAGAGTTACTGAACTCTTAGGACTACTACATAGTGATGTATGCGGTCCTATGTCTACACATGCCAGGGATGGTTCTTCGTACTTCATTACATTCACTGACGATCTCTCTAGATTCGGATATGTGTTCTTGATGAAACACAAATCAGAAGCTTTTGAGAAATTTAGAGAATATAAACAAGAAGTCGAGAACCAAACCGGAAAAAGTATTAAAATCCTTCGATCTGATCGAGGAGGTGAATACTTGAGCAATGAATTCCTGGACTTCCTAAAAGAGAATGGGATTCTCTCTCATCTAACTCCTCCATATACACCACAGCACAACGGTGTATCAGAACGGAGGAATCGCACCCTATTAGATATGGTGCGCTCTATGATGAGCATAGCTGAGTTGCCTATTTCCTTCTGGGGCTATGCACTGGAGACAGCAGCATACCTACTGAATAAGGTTCCTACCAAATCTGTGCCTACCACCCCATATGAGATATAGGAGGGGAAGAGACCATATCTTAATTTCATTAAGATATGGGGTTGCCCGGCCTATGTCAAAAGACAAAAACCGAACAAACTCGAGGCAAGGTCTGTTTTGTGTAAGTTTGTTGGATATCCCAAGCATTCGCGAGGGTATATCTTCTACCACAATGAGGAACAAAGGGTGGTTGTTGCTCAACATGCCACCTTTTTAGAAAAGGAATTTCTTGCAAAAGAGATTAGTGGCTCTGAGGTAGAACTGGAAGAGGTTCCAGCAATACAGACTACGACAGAAGATTTGGTTGAACCGGAGGATTCGGTAGTTCCCAACGAACCTCAGCCTCTCCGCTGATCTAGTACGGTTCCTCACCCACCTGAGAGATACTACGGTTTTCTCATGGATGGTGGGAGCGAGGATTGCATCATGGTTGATGATGACCCAACTAGCTTCGAGCAGGCCATCATGAGTGAGGACTCAGTGAAATGGCTGGATGCAATGCGGTCCGAGATGGAATCCATGTACACCAACAAAGTATGAACTTTGGAAAATGCTCCTGAAGGGGTAAAACCCATTGGGAGCAAGTGGATCTTCAAGAAAACACTTGGTGTAGATGGGAAAGTGGAGACTTTCAAAGCTAGACTTGTTGCAAAGGGTTTTCGTCAAAGACCAGGTGTGGACTATGACGAAACCTTTTCTCCAATGGCTATGCTTAAATCCATCCAGATCATGCTTGCCATCGCTGCATATCATGACTACGAAATCTGGCAAATGGATGTTAAGACCGCCTTTCTAAACGGTGATTTAGAAGAGTGCGTGTACATGACTCAGCCAGAGGGCTTCGTAGATAGTGGGAGCAGCGGGAAGGTGTGCAAACTGCTTAAATCCATTTATGGATTAAAGCAAGTATTGCGGAGTTGGAACATCTGCTTTGACATCGTTATCAAAGAGTTGATTTCGTCAAAAATGTAGATGAACCTTGTATCTGCAAGAAGGTGGCAGAGAGTAAGGTTGTCTTCCTCATATTGTACGTGGACGACATACTCTTGATAGGAAATGACATTCCTATGCTGCAATGGGTCAAGCTCTTCTTATCACAAAGATTCTCAATGAAAGATTTAGGTGATGCCTCCTGCATACTGGGAATTATGATCTATAGAGATAGATCTAAAAGGATATTGGGATTGTCCCAATCCAGGTACATTGACACCATACTAAAGAGGTTTAGTATAGAAGAATCCAAGCGTGGGAACTTACCAACGATCTCTGGACTCATTCTCTCCAAAGAGATGTCTCCCAAGACTGATTTGGAGAGAGCTCGCATGCAAGGGATACCCTATGCTTCGGCTGTAGGCTCTATCATGTACGCGATGCTATGTACCAGACCCGATGTAGTATACTCACTAAGTGTAGTGAGTAGGTATCAAGCTGATCCTGGAGAGAGTCACTGGACAGCTGTGAAGAGCATTCTCAAGTACTTACGAAGGACTAAAGAGATGCTCTTGGTGTATGGTAACGGAGAACTCCAAGTGGAGTCCTTTACCGATTCGAGCTTCCAGAGTGATAAGGACGACTCTAAGTCACACTCGGGATTTGTCTTTACCCTTTACGGAGGGGCGGTTAGCTGGAAGAGTTCCAAGCAGGAAACCGTGGCAGACTCGACGATGGAGGCTGAATACATCGCTGCCAACGATGCTGCCAAAGAGGCTGTCTGGATCAAGAAGTTCATTACTGAACTTGGAGTGGTTCCATCCATTGAGCATCCAATACCTTTGTGTTGCGATAACAATGGAGCGGTGGCTTTGTCCAAGGAACCCAGGTCCCATCAGCGATCCAGGCATATCCTGAGGCGGTATCACCTGATTCGGGAGATAGTAGATCGCCGGGAGATCGAGGTCAGGAGGGTTGACACGAAGAACAACACAGCGGATCCACTCACGAAGGCCATTCCCCAGATATAGTTCGAGAGACTCTTCGGGATGCTTGGTATGCGATACTACAGCAGCTGGCCCTAGTGCAAGTGGGAGATTGTTAGTTGTATGTATGCCCTAGAGGCCAGTATTGTACAGATGATGTATATTATATTGGATGCTTGGACATATATATAGATGACTTTCTTGCTCGACATGATAGTATGCTATCTGGTTGCTCTTTATCTTAACATGTATACTTGTCTCTTGATACTGTCTTATAGTTACATGTTGGTAAAACCCTTAGGATGTGTACTTGACTACCTGGACTATGATGCGGACATACTAGTGGGGACATGGTAGTCCATAAGTACATCCTTCAAGGTCCCTAGTCGTAGGTGTAGGGTTCCTAGGTACACTAAGGAGGTCTCACAAGGCATCAACCATGCCAATTTCTAATTGTACGGTGTCAAGAAACCCTAGACTAGATCGTTAACTAGAATTTTAGGCGAAACTAGCAACTAGTGAGAAACTTAACTATGAGTGAACGGAAAATACAACCTTTGTAGATCCGGTCCTCCACCTCCATAGCTCCGTGATGATGTCTCCTCGCTGTCCATATCGGATCTCGGACTCTAGCATCGTCTTCATCGGAGAAATGGGCGGGCTGGGTCATCGACTACGATGCCGAAGATGATCTACGTCGAGGCATCAAAAGATCAAGCTCCCACTTCACCAAGTCATGAAACTTGTGAAGAAAACACCCTATACTACTTGGCAAGAGGTAGAGGATGAAGAAATAGGAAGTGAGTTCACTTTAGAATTGGATTTCTCACTCTTTTTCTCAAGTTGCCATTGATGAAGGCAAGGTTTTCTTCTTGTTGAAGATGAAGAAGAAGAAGAAAAGAATATGATAGGTATATTTTCAAAAGAAAAATAATATGAATACTTATCATATCCTAACCTTGGTTAGGTGTAGAGAATAGACTATGGTTAGTGGGAATGGTTAGGGTTAAGCATGAGACAAAATGGTCACTTAGTCAAAGCTTCATGAAGCTTCAACAACAAACAAAGAAAGCCACCATTTTCTCATTATCATTTCAAAATAAATAAATAAATAAGTAAGTAAGAAAATGAAAACCCTAACCATTACACAACCATGGTTTAATCTTTACACAAACTCAAGTTAGCATGTATCATCAAACATGATACAATCAAGTGCACACAAAAATATATCACATATACAATGTGCACATCAAGTGAGAAAATCCTTTTAAAAATGAACCAATACTAGTTAATGCAAAATAATATATCAAATATATAATTATGCATTAAATCATTAAATCAACACTTGATTTAACAATCCGGTCATATCTCATATAACCGACTAATATTCAATGTATCGGCTTATCGAATTAATCCTTGAATCGATAACTAGGCTATATCACATACAACCAATCGATACATTCATCGTGAGAATGGAATACGGTATCACATACACGCATTATTCTCGGTCCCGCACACATATCTCATATACGCTCCTATTTCGTTTCGCTTGAACCAGGAAACCTCTGTGTAGGACTCTAAAGACTCGTCAATACGCCGGCAGCAGATGATGATCATATCAAACACCCACAAGCCGCAAGCGGTCTGCTAAACGTAACGGCCACCCGGGTATTGAGCGATCAGAAGATCGACGAGCAAGCCCGCTCACACTCCTGTGAATCCAACCAGTAACACTTACCGTACAGTCCGGTCTGTTCGTCTGATATGTCGCATATCTCGCCTAGGGGTGGTAAACGTCAGACCCCAGTAGCTCGATAAGTCATGCCGACATGAGGTCCATAACATGTGTGAAACTACTGATAACACTTACCAGTAGATCACTGCAACCCTGGCCAGGGATTTCCTGTTATGGCCAGTCGAGCATAGCGCAACATCAACCCCCAATACCGGGAGAGACGAATCCCCCCTATCGCTCATTGCTTCCATGTGAATCTGGACTGTACCCAAAAACCACCGTTTTACACGCCCTCTTGGACGTGGTAAGGTGGAAATCAAAGTACAGTGGGAATCACACAAGACTCTATGACGATCTCGGGTCTACAGACTAACCTGTACCAGTGTCACCAGAGAACTGCCATCTGACGTAAGGTATAATACCATCTGGGAGTTCTCGGCGAGTCCGTCCAGTGTACCCAGTCTCCACTGAGCACTCGTATATCATCTCTGATGTCAAACACCAATGGATATGGGACCATCCATCGTCCATCTGTATGGGTCGAGAAGGTATACGCTAGTCTACTCTGGTATATCGATGCCCCGTCTCGATATACCCACGACTAGGGACCTTGAAGGATGTACTTATGGACTACCATGTCCCCACTAGTATGATCCGCATCATAGTCCAGGTAGTCAAGTACACATCCTAAGGGCTTTACGAATATGTAACAGAGAGACAAGTAGTATACACGTTAAGGCAAAGAGTAACCAGATAGCATACTATCATGTCGAGCAAGAAAGTCCTCCCTATATATGTCCCAGCATCCACTACAATATACATCCTATGTACAGTAATGGCCTCTAGGGCATACACATAACTAACAATCTCCCACTTGCACTAGGGCCATCTGTAGCAGTGGTTGTAGTATCTCATACTCAACCATCCCATAAAAGTCTCTCTCTGGGAATAGGCCTTCGTGAGTGGATCCGCCGTGTTATCGTCTGAGTCTGCTCTCCTAACCTCGATCACCCTGGAGATCAACCATCTCTATGATCAGGTGATACTGCCTTAGAATATGTCTGGATCACTGATGGGACGGACGTTCCTTGGCATAAGCCACAACTCCATTGTCACACAATGGGAGGAACTAAGTTCGTCTCATGAACTAATATACACCAAGACAGTCTCTTTGGTAGCATCTTAAGTAGTGATATATCCAGCCTTTATCGTCTAGTATGCCACGGTATCTAGCTTGGAACTCTTCCAACATACCATCCCTCCACTGAGGGTAAAGACAATGCCTGTGACTGACATTCAGTCGTCCTTATCACCCTGGAACACTTCCAGTGATTCTCCTCAGGACCAATTGATACCATCTCACTACAACTAGTGAGAATCTTAACATCCAATTAGATCTATCTCATAGATCCAAAACCTAGGATTTAGCAGGTATCACTTTGATCCTATGTGGAGAATCATTATGATAAGCGGAGATTGACCGAGCGTAGTATAAGAAACTCCTTTCTTATCAAGAGTATGTCATCCACGTACTCTACGAGGATCACCACCATACTCCCTACTACCTTTTTGTATATACAAGGTTCATCTACCATTTTGATGATGTCAAACTGTCTGAATACCACATCAAAAACAGACGTTCCAACTCCGCGATGCCTGCTTTATCCTATAAAACATCTTGCACACGTTTCCGCTGCTCCCACTGTCTACGAGGCCCTCTGGCTGTGTACTTATAGACGCTCTCTTCTAATACATCATTTAGAAAAGCGGTCATGACACCCAACCACCAGATATCGTAGTCATGGTATGTAGCCATGGCAAGTACGCGGTCATGACACCCAACCACCAGATATCGTAGTCATGGTATGTAGCCATGGCAAGTACGATCTGGATGGACTTAAGCATTGATCTTTAGAAAAAGTTTCATCATGATCCACATCGGGTCAATGATGCAAACCTTTACCAAGTCTAGCTTTGAAAGTCTCAACTTTTCCATGTACACCAAGTAATCTTCTCAAGATATACTTGCTCCTGATGGAGATTTAACCCTTCAGATGTAGCAACCAAAGTCCATACTTTGTTGGTGTATAAGGATTCCATCTCAGATCACTAAGCATCCAGCCATTCTTACAGAGTCCCACTCTTGATGGCCAGCTCGAAACTAGTTGGGTCATCATCTCATGATGCAATCCTCGCGCCCACTGTCATAGAGAAACCGAAATAACTCTTAGGTGGGTGAGTAACCCTACCAGATCGGCGGAGAGGCTGAGGTTTGTTGGTAACTATTGAATCCTTTGGTTTTATCAAATCATCTGCTGTAGTTTGTATAGCTGAAACACTTCCAGTTCTACATAACTGACCTTGCCTCGAGCTTGTCCGGATTTTGCTTTTTAGACATAGGCCGGACAACCCTAAATCTTAAGGAACTTAAGATATGGGCTCTCCCCTTTCCATATCACATATGAAGTGGTAGGCTACTGATTTGATTTGAACCTAATTCAATAGGTATGCAGCTTCTCAAGTGCATAACCCCCTAAAAGGAAATAGGTAACTCAGTAATACTCATCATAGAGCGCACCTTTTTATATAGGGTGTGATTGCTCCGCCCCGATATACCATCGTGCTATGGTGTATACAGAGGAGTAATGCTGAGAGAGAATCTCATTCTCCTTTAGAATAGTCCAGGATTTCCGTGCTCAAGTATTCTCCTCCTCGATCACATCAAAGGACATAATACTTATACCCGTATTTTGGTTCTCTACTTCTAACTTATATTCTGTGAATATCTCAAAAGTTTCGGACTTGTGTTTCAACAGGAACATATGTCTGAATCTTGAGAGATTATCAGAGAATGTAACGAAGTACAAAGAATCGGTCCTGGCATATGTAGACAGGGGACCTTACATACATCAACATGTATCATCCCAAGAGTTTACTAACTCTTTCTCTGTTTCCAATAAACAGTGCTTTGGTCATCTAATATTTGTGACATGACTGGCAAGTTTCACAAGATGTAAATTCAAACTAATTTGAGTATGCATCTAAATGTAAATTTAGATAGTCGGGTCGCATTGATATGACCTAGTCTACAAAGCCTCAAGAAGGATTCGTTCATTTCTGAACTCTTCTTCTTGTGTGTGTTCTGTATACTAGGAACTGTAGTTTGATTTAGAACGTCAATGCTTTTAGATAACGTGCCTGAACCGATCAACATTTGATATAGGAAATGTTCAAAACATTATCCAACAATACAAAATTTTATCATTTCTTTACTTATAAAGAGACTGATATGATTTTGTATATCAGGTTCGGTATCTAATAACATTCGTTCAGAATCAATGTATTTGTAATACAAGGTGACAGTGACCAACAGACTTGGCTGCAACACTTGCCCCATTTTCTGCCTCATGAAACTTATCACCCGTTCTCAGTTCTCTACCTATCTGTAGCCCTATGTAACAAATTACATATCTGGGATCCTGATGCGGTATCAAATACCCAGGACGCAGAGGATATTGAGAAACAGTTCTTTGTAATGAACACACCCAAAGAAGATGCATCATATGCACTTTCTTCGTTTGGGCGGCACGGGAAATCTGGTATTCCCCAATTTCCTGCTCTGTCTTATAACAATTATAAGTTGGAGCGGGACCAACGTTCCCCAGCTCAATATAACAAGCGGGTTCGGTCAAATATCTGTATTATTATCTTGATTAAGGCATGATATGGTCGCTACCTGGAGAGAGAGAGAAGAAAACACTCAGCGTGCGCTCTTGCAAGATTAGATTGGTTTTTATTTTATCTAATCAGGATGGCTCCCACTGTTTTTTATCAAATCTTCCTTCAAACCCTAAAAGGAAAGACCAGCCGGGATTAATTACACACTACAAGTTCGCCAATCTTTCAGCCAGGTCAGTGTCGGTACTTTGAGGGAGGTCCCCCGTGCTTTCGCACGAACCTAATTAATGTAAACCTCGTTTTCCCAGAGGCGTAACCTCGTTAACACCTTTCTAGACACCTACTTAATCGGCTAATTGTAATGTGTAAAACTCTCCCAGGAGTAACTCTTACTCGCAGCGGGTATCGGGATCCAACTATCTCATAGAAGGTATGCAATCTCATCGCAAATTTCAACACTTGAAATTCCCGATAATATTTTGCCCCGAACGATCTATGACCTTGACAAGGTCAACAAACCATAGACTGCAAGTCAAGTTCAACCTGTCATTTCTTGATTGAATCAAACCCATCCGCACGACCCTTGACAAGGTCAACAAGGCCGCACGACTACCCTAACCCAATCTGCATCATATGCATAAGCAGATAAATACTGGTTAGCTACCGCACACTGCGCCTTGACAAGGTCAACAAACGCAGCACGAATACTAAACAGGACTTATCTGAAATGACGGAGGGCTACGACAGGCTTTTCTGAAAACCTATTGCGTAATGAACTTGATATCGTTGTAGAATCAAATGATTTTAAAATGGAGTGCTTTTGAGGCTTTTCTAGTTTTGCTAAAGGAGTCACTCCCGGTGAAGGGATCGTCGGTCCTTTCCTCGTCGAATGAGGTGCGGGATATATCATATATATCACTGTGCAAAGCAAAAACCATAGAAGCAATCAAAAGACAAATCGAGAGTTGTAGCATCTGCCAGTTATTGCTAAAGGAGTCACTCCCGGTGAAGGGATATCGGTCCTTTCCTTATCGAATAAGGTGCAGGATATATCACATATACCTCTGTGCAAAGCAAGAGCTGTAGCTACCTGTTTTATTTTTAGAAATTCGATTCCACAACATCTTAGGTTTCTTTTCTTTCATTAATCACATTAATGAAGTCCCATCATTTAAGTCCACCTAAACATCACAGATAAATACGACGTACACTTATGCCATCCGCATTCGCCTCGATGTCCCCTCGTGCACCGTTAGGTTAGGTAACTAACGGCAGAGCGGGGCAGGGCTAGTGCGGGTGCAAAACATAAGCAACGTCTATATAATATATCATATATACTATATATTATATCTATCACAGAACATCACATGATCACATCACAGATATCGCAGCAGAAGAAACATATGAAATATTGGATATACTAGGACGTCCGTGTTTTCAATACGAGCCAGTATAAAACACGGATTCTACGGTCGCGATGAATAGCCAAACCCACACCCCTGGACCCCTACGAGAGCGGCAAGCAACCCTACCAATTCTAGAGTTAGGAGACCCGGACTCGACTCCTTGAGTTGGTCTCCTACTGGACTCCAGAACCCGGTTACTTGTGCCCTCCTCCTTGGGTCTATCCTAGTGCGGAAAAGTAAATAATATACAAAGGGTAACATCTTCCGCAACCTGGAAGTGCCCCAATAAAAGAATATTACATACAAGTTTTTACATGAATGAAAATGAAAAAACACTCATCTCACATAAAAAAAACCCGGCTATTCAAACACGACAATCCAATATAACATATCCAGCAACACATAACATCACATGCCATCAACGTAAGTAAATATGCGCATTCCAATTGTCGTTGACATATAGCAACAAAACCGGTGATATCACATATTACACTTACGGTCACAGAAAAGAAAGTGTAAAACTACAACAGTTGGAATCCACAACCTCTTTAGACATCGCATGCCTAATCAAATGAAATACTTAGACATCACATGCCTAACAATTATAAACCCCGCATTTTAGTCTCATTATCGAAAACACTTTTCAATATCATGTCGGGCAATTCAACAGGATTCCCGACATACTGATCGAATACTCGTCGCAAACTTTAGTAGGCGGCTGCACCCCCGATGCCGTCGACGAAGTGCACCAAGGCGTAATACCGCTGCCGCGAGCACCCGAATGGATGCTTTCGGTGACGGGGTTCTCCTACAGTCACTTGGTCGGGGCTTTGGAGTGTGGCTGTCTATTAAGTTTATCCGGCGAATATCCGCGTATGCTACGTGATTGCAACGGACTTTTGATCACATCAAAATTCCGTGGCAACCGATCAAGTGAGACTAAAGTGCTATGTTTATAACATTCATTCAGTTATCTCATAACTACTTGTGAATTCCAAGTATTGTATCACATTCCGGATAAGATAGAAAATGTTAAACTTTCCGATCGAACACCCAAATTTTCCCGAAACAGCTCAACACATGAAATAAGTTCAAACACATTCACTTCATGCCTCAGTACCAACGGTCCAGCCGTAGAAGGGTCAAGCCAACGCCTCACATGTGGCACGCCGTACTGCCCCAAACCCTAAGGTTCAAAGGGCAGTTCAAGACGGTCACATAATCGAGTTAAGGTTTGTTGTCTTCTAGAGGGTCCATCGCGTTACTTGCACTACTTAGAACGTTATTAAACCACGGAAAGATCCAACACTTGGAAATTTCCCGACAGGAGAAAAAGTGGGTATTTATATCCGGTCGAACTTTTTAACATATTCAAAAATTATCCGGAAAACACATAGACAAAATTAGACAATCCGATCGAATAATCGAATCCCCAAAACAACCCTAGAAAAACTCAATTGTTGAGTAAAAAATAAAAATTTTCAGAAGACTCAGCACTTCCAGACAAGAATTACTGTGCAAGCCACGTGGTCTAACTCACCAAAATGGCCGCGGAACCGCCGCGGAACCCAGGGTGGGGCCACGGTTCCGCGGCTCTTTGGTCGAGTTAGCGTCACGTGCTTCAGAGTAACTCATAGAATTCCCTGCTGAATTTTTTGGCAATTTTTAATTCACAAAAATCCAAATTTTCAGAAAATTTCCAGAGAGTGGTATTCTTTTAGGGTTTCGGATTCGAACGGATTTCTAATATCGTCTACGCTTCGCCTAAGGCTCTAGCTAGGCTCTGATACCACTGTAGGGTTCCTAGACACACTAAGTAGGTCTCACAAGGCATCAACCATGCCAATTTCTAATTGTACGATGCCGAGAAACCCTAGACTAGATCGTTAACTAGAATTTTAGGCGAAACTAGCAACTAGTGAGAAACTTAACGATGAGTGAACGGAAAATACAACCTTTGTAGATCCGGTCCTCCACCTCCATAGCTCCGTGATGATGTCTCCTCACTGTCCATATCGAATCTCGGACTCTAGCATCGGCTTCATCGGAGAAATGGGCGGGCTAGGTCATCGACTACGATGCCGAAGATGATCTACGTCGAGGCATCACAAGGTCAAGCTCCCACTTCACCAAGTCATGAAACTTGTGAAGAAAACACCCTATACTACTTGGCAAGAGGTAGAGGATGAAGAAATAGGAAGTGGGTTCACTTTAGAATTGGATTTCTCACTCTTTTTCTCAAGTTGCCATTGATGAAGGCAAGGTTTTCTTCTTGTTGAAGATGAAGAAGAAGAAGAAAAGAATATGATAGGTATATTTTCAAAAGAAAAATAATATGAATACTTATCATATCCTAACCTTGGTTAGGTGTAGAGAATAGACTATGGTTAGTGGGAATGGTTAGGGTTAAGCATGAGACAAAATGGTCACTTAGTCAAAGCTTCATGAAGCTTCAACAACAAACAAAGAAAGCCACCATTTTCTCTTTATCATTTCAAAATAAATAAATAAATAAATAAGTAAGAAAATGAAAACCCTAACCATTACACAACATAGGTTTAATCTTTACACAAACTTTAGTTAGCATGTATCATCAAACATGATACAATCAAGTGCACACAAAAATATATCACATATACAATGTGCACATCAAGTGAGAAAATCCTTTTAAAAATGAACCAATACTAGTTAATGCAAAGTAATATATCAAATATATAATTATGCATTAAATCATTAAATCAACACTTGATTTAACGATCCGGTCATATCTCATATAACCGACTAATATTCAATGTATCGGCTTATCGAATCAATCCTTGAATTGATAACTAGGTTATATCACATACAACCAATCAATACATTCATCGCGAGAATGGAATACGGTATCACATACACGCAATATTCTTGGTCCCGCACACATATCTCATATGCGCTCCTATTTCGTTTCGCTTGAGCCAGGAAACCTCTGTGTAGGACTCTAAAGACTCGTCAATACGCCGGCAGCAGATGATGATCATATCAAACACCCACAAGCCGCAAGCGGTCTGCTAAACGTAACGGCCACCCGGATATTGAGCGATCAGAAGATCGACGAGCAAGCCCGCTCACACTCCTGTGAATCCAACCAGTAACACTTACCGTACAGTCCGGTCTGTTCGTCTGATATGTCGCATATCTCGCCTAGGGGTGGTAAACGTCAGACCCCAGTAGCTCGATAAGTCATACCGACATGAGGTCCATAACATGTGTGAAACTACTGATAACACTTACCAGTAGATCACTGCAACCCTGGCCAGGGATTTCCTGTTATGGCCAGTCGAGCATAGCGCAACATCAACCCCCAATACCGGGAGAGACAAATCCCCTCCTATCGCTCATTGCCTCCATGTGAATCGGGACTGTACCCAAAAACCACCGTTTTGCACGCCCTCTTGGACGTGGTAAGGTGGAAATCAAAGTACAGTGGGAATCACACAAGACTCTATGACGATCTCGGGTCTACAGACTAACCTGTACCAGTGTCACCAAAGAACTGCCATCTGACGTAAGGTATAATACCATCTGGGAGTTCTCGGCGAGTCCGTCCAGTGTACCCAGTCTCCATTGAGCACTCGTATATCATCTCTAATGTCAAACACCAATGGATATGGGATCATCCATCGCCCATCTGTATGGGTCGAGAAGGTATACGCTAGTCTACTCTGGTATATCGATGCCCCGTCTCGATATACCCACGACTAGGGACCTTGAAGGATGTACTTATGGACTACCATGTCCCCACTAGTATGATCCGCATCATAGTCCAGGTAGTCAAGTACACATCCTAAGGGCTTTACCAATATGTAACAGAGAGACAAGTAGTATACACGTTAAGGCAAAGAGTAACCAGATAGCATACTATCATGTCGAGCAAGAAAGTCCTCCCTATATATGTCCCAGCATCCACTACAATATACATCCTATGTACAGTAATGGCCTCTAGGGCATACACATAACTAACAGTAGGTGTATCGAGATTGGGCATCGATATACCAGAGTAGACTAGCGTATACGCTTCTCGACCCATGAGATGGGCGATGGATGATCCCATATCCATTGGTGTTTGACATCAGAGATGGTATACGGGTGCTCAGTGGAGACTGGGTATACTGGATGGACTCGCCGAGAACTCCCAGATGGTATTATACATCACGTCAGATGGCAGTTCTCTGGTGACACTTGTGCAGGTTAGTCTGTAGACCCGATATCGTCATAGAGTCTTGTGTGATTCCCACTGTGCTTTGATTTCCACCTTACCACGTCCAAGAGGGCGTGCAAAGCGGTGTTTTTTGGGTACAGTCCCGAGTCACATGGAGGCAATGAGCGATAGGAGGGGTTTCGTCTCTCCCGGTATTGGGGGTTGATATTGCGCTGTGCTCGATTGTCCATAACAGGAAAGTCCCTGGCCAGGGCTGATTTAGAGATTTACTGGTAAGTGTTACCAGTAGTTTCTCGACCCATTATGAGCCTCATATCGGCACGACTTATCGGTTATTGGGGTCTGACGTTCACCACCCCTAGACTTGATATGCGACATATCAGACGAGGAGACCGGACTGCACGGGAAGTGTTACCGTTTGGCTTTTACAGGAGTTGGAGCAGGCTTGCTTTCTGATCTTCTGATCGCTCAATGCCCGGGTAGCCGTTACGTCCAGCTAGTACCGCTGACGGTTTGTGGATGCTTGATGTGATCATCACCTACTGCCGGCGTATTGACGAGTCTTTAGAGTCCTACATAGAGGTTTTACTGGCTCAGGTAAAACGAAATAGGAGCGCATATGTGATATGTGCGGGACCGAGAATGATGCATGTATGTGATACCGTATTCTTTTCTCGCGACTATTTTGTATCGATCGGTTATATGTGATATAGCCGGGTTATCGAATCAAGTGTTGATTCGATAAGTCGATACATTGGATGTTAGTCAGTTATATGAGATATAACCGGATTATTAAGTCAAGTGTTGATTTAATAATTTAGTGTATAATTGTATATATATGATATACTAATTTACATTAACTAACATTTGTTCACTTAAGGATTTTTCTCACATGTGCACAACTTTAGTATATATGAGATATATATTAAAATGTGTTTTCTTTTTGTATTATGGTTGTTGATACAACATTCATGGGTGTATGAGACTTACACTATGCTATTTGTTATGTTGGGTTTAATGTATTTAAAGTAATTAAAAAATTAGTGGAAAATTATAAAATGCATGAAGCTTGTGGAAGATTGTGGATGCATTGACTGAAGTCCACTAAGTTTGTTTTTACTTTGGATTTTTGTTAACCTAACCATCACACTTAGCCATGATTAAGTCTCTACATGAGTTAGTATATGATACTCACTCACCATGGTTAGCTCACTCACTTGATCATTATCTTTCTCATTTCATTTCTTCATCTTCTTCCTTGAGCTAAAAAGCTCTCTAGGGTTTGATCCAAAGTGTGAAGCATTGTGAGAAATAAAATTCTAAAGAGAACCCACTTCATATTTCTCCATCCTCTACTAGACTAGCACTTTAGTTTAGGGTGTTTACTTCACTAATTCTCTAGTTAGTGAAGTAGTAGCTTGAGTTGGTATTCCCTCGACGTAGATCATCTTCGGCCTCGAAGACTTCAAGCAAGGACGCTTCTTTCGCCTCGTGAAGCCATGCAAGAGTCCGGGAGAACCACGATCGTAGCGAAAGGACTTCAACAAGGAGCTAATGAAGTGAAGGACCGATCTACAAAGGTTGTATTTCGTATTCACTTAGTCGTAAATGCTTTTTACTTGCATGTGTAACCCTAATTTTCTAGCAAAGATCTTGTTTAGGGTTGTTAGGCACGGCTAAAATTTTAATCGGGCATGGTTGATGCTTCCTTAACCCTTGTTAGAGTGCTTAGTAACCCTACAGTCTATAGAGAAGGGCAGAGCCACAGGTCGTTCTCCTATGACGTGGGCTGAGTTCGTGACGGTGTGTCTTGCCCGTTTTCTTCCACAGAGCGTCAGGGATGCTCGAGCTCGCAGTTTCAAGTCGTTACGCCAGACTCCAGGTATGACGGTGGCAGAGTACGATGTGCAGTTTACCCATATATCTGTTTATGCTCCGTATTTGGTGGGCACTGAGGAGATGAGGATCAAGAGATTTGTTCGAGGCCTGCTTACCCGGTTGTTCCTCGCTATCAGCACACAGCATTGTGACACCTATACAGCCGCAGTGGACGCAGCCTTACTGGTTGAGAAACGTCTTTCCGAGACTTCGGTAGTTCCAGAACTGAAAAGGGTATGTACTGGTGTATCAGGATAGAGACAGATGTTTAAACGCCGCGACATATTAAGTTAAGGTAGTAGAGGCTTGGGACGAGGCCAGTTGTTTAGCTCTTATCCCCAGGAGGGTCGGCAGTCATCGTCTAGATGTTTCCGGTGCGGGGGTTTTTATCATCGTGTTCGAGATTGTACTGAGCCACGTGAGGACGAGGCAACCGTATCGCATGTTACCTTACCACCTTCTCCACCTCAGAGAGCGTTGTCTCTTGCGCCTGTTGTTGCTCCGCGTCAGACTTATGCTCAGAGAGGTCATGGTCACGGAGGGTTTGATCAGAAAGGACGGGGTGGCAGAGGTGGAGAACAGCTAGTTGCAGGTAGAGGGTAGGCACGAGTATTTTCTTTGACTCATCAGGACGCGCAGGCGTCCAATGCAGTTGTTTCAGGTACTCTTTCAGTATGTTCTTTTGATGCACACGTGTTGTTTGATCCGGGATCTACACACTCGTATGTTTCTACACACTTCGTGCCGAGATTGGGCCGAGAGTCGTGTTTGCTAGATCGGCCACTTGTCGTGACTACTCCTGTTGGCGAGTCGTTTTTTGCGCGACAGGTGTTTCGGTCGTGTGCCGTTCGGATTGGAGATAGAGAGTCGTCCATCGACTTGATCCTTCTTGAGATGTTGGACTTCGACGTTCTCCTGAGCATGGACTAGTTAACTACGTGCTATGCGTCCGTGGACTGCCGCGAGAAGATAGTCAGGTTTTTTTTTCCCGACGAGTCAGTTCTTGTTGTGCAGGGGGACAGTGGTGCCTCCCCTTACAGTGATTTCTGCCTTTTGCGCTAGTCGGCTTTTGAGAGAGGATGTCGGGGATTCTTGGCTTTCATTCGTGATACCGGAGCCACAGTAGATTCGTTGGACCGGGTTCCTATCGTGCGAGAGTTTCCCGACGTTTTTCCCGATGAGTTACCTGGATTGCCGCCAGAGCGTGAAATTGAGTTTTGCATTGATCTGATCCCCGGCACGGGGCCTATTTCTATACCATCTTACCGGATGGCCCCGGCGGAGCTTAAAGAGCTTAAGGATCAGCTGCAAGAGTTGATTGATAGGGGACTTGTACGTCCGAATGTTTCGTCTTGGGGAGCTCCTGTTCTGTTCGTCAAAAAGAAGGACGGCAGTTTGAAGTTGTGCATTGATTATCGTCAATTGAACCGAGTTACGGTGCGGAATAGGTATCCTTTACCTCGCATTGATGATTTGTTTGATCAGCTCCAGGGTGCGGGACATTTTTCTAAGATTGATTTAAGATCAGGTCATCATCAATTGCAGGTTCGGAATGATGACATTCCGAAAACTGCTTTTCGTACGCGCTGCGGGAATTATGAGTTTTTTGTGATGTCGTTCGAACTCACCAATGCCTCGACAGCATTCATGGATTTGATGAACCGGATTTTCAGACCGTTCCTCGACCAGTTTATTATTGTGTTTATTGATGACATTCTGGTTTATTCAAAGAGTCGAGAGGAGCATGAGCAGCACTTGAGAATTGCTTTGCAGACATTGAGAGAGCACCAACTGTTTGCTAAATTCTCGAAGTGTGCCTTCTGGCTTGATAGCGTTGACTTCCTAGGTCATGTGGTTACGGAATACAGTATTCGTCTAGACCCGAGGAAGATCGAGGCCGTACAGCTTTGGCCCAGACCTGTATCGGTGACAGAGGTCCGCAGCTTTTTGGGCTTAGCCGGTTATTACCGCCGTTTCGTGCAGAACTTCTCGAGTAGCGTTGCACCGCTGAACGGACTGAACAGGAAGGGAGTTCCTTTCCTTTGGACTGAGGCATGTGAACAGAGTTTTCAGCAGTTAAAGACTCGGTTGACGACTGCACCAGTTTTATCTTTGCCTTCTGGATCGGGCGGCTTTGTCGTTTACTGTGATGCTTCTCGAGTGGGTCTCGGTTGTGTATTGATGCAGCATGATAGAGTTATCGCTTAAACTTTCCGGCAGTTGAAGAAGGACGAGTAGAATTATCCCACTCATGATCTTGAGATAGCCGCGGTGGTCTTTGCGCTTAAGATTTGGAGACACTACTTGTACAGGGAGTCGTGTCAGATTTTTACGGACCACCAGAGCTTAAAGTACATCTTCCAGCAGCGGGATCTGAATTTGAGACAGCGCCGTTGGATGGAGATTGTGAAGGATTATGATTGTGAGATCGTTTATCACCCGGGCAAGGCGAATGTTGTAGCCGGTGCTTTGAGTCGTAGGCCCGGGGGTAGCTTGTCCTAGTTGAGCGTAGTTCAGAGACAGTCTTCTGCAGATTGGCAGATCTTGTGCGACATCAAAGTACGGTTTGAGTTCACTTTCACTGGGGGACAGCCTGCTCATGTCCGTGCCCGTCCACTTCTACTTGATCGTATTCATGAGGCACAGCCTGCCGATGCCCGTTTGTCCGAGATTCTTGAGCATGTTCGGCAGGGTAGAGATTCAGAGTTTGAGATTGATGACCAGGGTGTGCTACGTTTTGGGACTCGTTTGTGTGTACCTGATACCAATGGGTTGAGACGCGAGATCCTAGAGCATGAACATCAGGCAGCTTTTAGTGTTCACTTAGGTTCCACCAAGATATACCGTGACTTTAGAGATATCTACTGGTGGACAGGGATGAAGAGTGATGTTTCGGATTTCTTTTCGAGGTGTCTGACTTGTCAGTAAGTCAAGGCTGAGCATCAGAGACCGGCAGGAGATTTGCAGCCTTTACCCATTCCGGAGTGGAAATGAGAACAGATCTCCATGGACTTCGTTGAGGGTCTACCCAGGTCCAATCGAGGGTATGACTCCATTTGGGTGATTGTTGACCAGTTGACGAAAGCGGCTCACTTCCTTCTAGTGAAGACCACTTTCGGTTATGCTCAGTATACTCAGTTGTACATTGATGAGATTGTGCGTTCATGCATCGTGTCGATAGGGGCACCCAGTTCACTAGCCATCTTTGGCAGAAGCTTTAGGAAGCCTTGGATACCCGTTTGAGCTTTAGCACCGCTTTCCATCCGTGGACCGATGGTCAGTCAGAGCGGACTATACAGACTCTGGAGGATATGCTTCGTGCGTGGGTACTTGATTTTGGTGGCAGTTGGGATCGTCACTTGCCATTGATAGAGTTCTCCTACAATAACAGTTAGCAGGAGACGATTCAGATGATACCTTTTGAGGCTTTGTATGGTAGAAAGTGTCGATCGCCAGTCTGTTGGACCGAACTTAGCGAGAGCAGGATTTTGGGACCCCAGCTAGTGTAGGACTACGGTAGCGCCCCGGCCGTCTATCTGAGGCCAAATGCGGAAATGAAAATTTTTCTTTACTTTAAAACCGGCACTACCGCATCCTAAAAACCCGGATCGTAACCATTAACCTACTACTAGCAAACAAGAGAATGGGTAGAAAGCTATACCGAGCGATCCGTGTCCTTCGGTCTTCGGCCTCCACTCCGATCTCCTCGCGGAATCTCCGGTCTTCATTTCCTCGTCGGAACGGGCACCACAACGCCGGGTTCTTTTACGGGCTCCCACCTCTGGACCGAGGCAACTCGAGCACGAAGTTGGCTAGCCGATGTGCCCAAGGATGCTGTAGGATAAGTGTGGAATCTATTTGTCTCAAGGGGTTGAAGTTGCCATAACAATGGAGGTGGAATGAACTTTTTAGATAGGTGAGGAATTTTGTAGCAAGCTAAATGAGATGAAGAAAATTCCTCATACCAAAAATGAATCACCCTCTCACCAAGAAGTGGCCAGCCCCTTAGATAAGAATGAGGAGGAGAGAGCCAAAAACCAAGAAGGGAGGTGAGTGTAGTAAAAGCAATGGTGACCATAAGCCAAAAGTAAGTCTCACATCAATCTCTCATTTTATCCCATCTCAATTAATGCAAAAGAAATGATGAAAGAAAAAGCAAAGATGCTTAATCTATCATAATCCCTCAAATCACAAAAAAACCCTCCACAATTGCTAATTTGCAAATATGCAAATTAGCCCCTCCATCAGAAAAGTCCGGCCGTGAAAGAACAAAGAAAATCTGGCCGAAACGGAATGCAAACTGGCAACTTCAAAAAACTGACCCCGCAATAAAATACAGGAAAACCTCGCGACTGTATATACATACCCGCATTTGTATTCCCACTGAATACAAATGCAAAAAGACAAAATCCACACTGTACAATACTAGGATTCGGCTTAAACCAAAGCCCGCTAGTATTATCCATCCGATCATGATCCGTGCAATACTGCACGTATCTGATCGAACCCTGCCATATCTCCATACGGCCTCTACAGCGTTTCGCCCGAAACTTGAGTAAACGGTCTGTGGGGGACTCTAAAGACTCGTCAACACTTTGGCTGTAGATTTAACCACTAGCACGTCAGAGGTATTAGCCATACATAACGGGCTACCAGGTGTTGACCAAAAGGGACGTCGATGAGCGAACTCATCCTGACACCCTACTGAGCCTGTCAGTGACAATATCCGTACAGTCCGGTCCATTCGTCTATAAGTATCGCATGGCGGGCCTAGGGGGTTGGTAAAAGTCAGACCCCCAAAAGCGGTACAAGTCGTGTCGGAGTGTAGCCTAGAACTCCCTGAGATACTACTGGAATACCTACCGGTAAATCTCCTGCCTCGGCCGAGGGCTTTGTGTAATGGCTCTCCTAGACACAGCGCGACCTCACCCCCAATACCGGGAGAGACGAACCCCTGCAGATCCGCTCACTGCCTCCATGTGGCTCGGGACTGTACCCAACTAAAACCTGTTTGCACGACTCCTTTGAGCCATGGTAGGGTAGTAATCAAAGTACAGTGGGAACTCACACGAGACAAATGACGATCTCAGTTCGATGAACTAACCTGTACACATGTCACCAGGGAACTGCTATCTGACGTCAGGTATAAGACCAACTAGTATGTTCCTGGCGAGTCCTGTCCGGTGTACTCATAACCCAATGAGCACCTGTATACATCTTAGGTGAACCAACTAACACCAGTGGCTTGTAAGACCGGCCACCGCCCCTCGTCGGGGTCTCGACTGTATACACTAGTCTACTCTGGAGTATCGATGCCCTGTCTCGAAAACTCCCACGACTAGGGACCTTTTAAGGATGTGCTTATAGACCCCAGCTCCCACATATATGATCGCCATCATACTGCTGGCCGTCAAGCAAGAATCCTAAGGGCTCTATCAACGTGCAATAGTGACCTGTAAGGTCACCTAAAACAGTACACGATGATAAAGATAAACCAGATAGCATACTATCATCTTGAGTAAGACTGTCCTACCAGTATAGGTCCTCCCTCAATCATTGCAATCACGTGCCTGTGATCCAATAATTGACTTTGAGGTCACTATCTCCAACAGCTAGTTCAAGAGACTACGGAGAAAATTCGGTTGATTCAGGATAGGATGAGAGCAGCCCAGTGCAGACAGAAGTCTTATGCCGACCGTCGTCGTCGCATGCTCGAGTTCGCGGTGGGAGATCATGTATTCCTATGGATTTCTCCGATGAAGGGCGTGATGAGATTTGGGAAGAAAGGGAAGCTTAGTCCCAGATTTGTAGGTCCTTTTGAAATCCTTGAGCGAGTTGGTACCGTTGCTTATCGTTTGGCACTTCCACCCAGTTTCCCGGATGTTCACCCCGTATTCCATGTGTCGATGCTTCGCAAATACCTTCATGACCATTCTCACATGATTCAGCATCAGACTGTTCAGCTAGAGCGCGATCTTTCGTTCACCGAGCAGCCGGTAGTGATATTGGATCGGCAAGTGAAGAAACTTCGGTCAAATGTCTTGCCATCTGTGAAGGTTCTTTGGCATAGCCCGAATAGTGAAGAGGTCACTTGGGAGGCCGAGAGCGAGATGCGGAAGAAATTCCATCATCTCTTTGAAGGTACGCATAGTAAGATTTTTTTAAATTCGGGGACGAATTTCTTTAATGGGGAAGATTGTAACACCGTAGATTTGCTATTAGTGTTAATTAAGCGATAATACGGATTTTTGATAAAAAGTTTACCACAATAGTTTTCAAATATTTTATAAAAATTAATTAATATTTTATTAATATTTATTTTGGGCTTGCACACACATGTGCATGTTAACCTAGGGTTAATTAGGGGTTAACCATGCTTAAGTAGCCATGGCACCCTAACCTAATGTCATGCCATTTGTTATAAGTAATTAATTAAAATTAGTCGGTTTTAAAATAAAAAGGGGGTTTTTAATTGGTTGACTTGAGACAGAGAGAGAGCGTGGCATGCATCATGAGGCATGGGGCAAGCATGTCATGCATTAAATGAGGAGAGAGGAGAGGGAGGCATGGCTCATGCTACCCTCATCCCCTCATTCTCTCATCCCTCACTCACACATACACTCTCAACTCACCTCATTCTCTCATTCTTTCTTCATTCTCATATTTTTCTTCACCTCATCTCTAACCTCATCCCTCAACTGAAACCCTACCCCAAAACCTTCACAAATCCTCCCTAAACCAAACAAAATCTCCACTTTAACTCACTAAAACCCTTCACAAGTCAAGATTAAACCATTAGGATCACTTGGAGCATGGAAAGCTAGGATTTTAAGCAAGTGTAGATAGGTAACAATCTCTAAACTGGAATTAGGTTGTTATATTGTTGTGTTGCTTTGTAGTTTCAGTTTAGAACACTAAAAGATATAGTTTTGTTCCCGTGTCGTGTTTTTAGTATCATTTTAGGATGTCTGTGATCTGCTGTGACTACAAGTGTTTACTGTGAAAACTGGCAGTGTAGCGGTGTTTTACTAGAGATCCTGAGTGTACACCTGAAGCACAAACCCCACCTGACATTGTTCAACCGGCAACATCAGGGCAAAGTTCGGTGAGCTCGGCCGTTAGGGGACTGGGGTGCTGTGTTTTTGTAGGTAGCTGTCTGTTGTTGTTTTAGGGTGTTTGGTACTACTAGATTTTTGTATTTTGACAGTATGTAAAACCTGGGATCGATTATCTAGTTTTTAGTATTTCTACGACGCGCGTTACGAATGATCCGACGTAGTTTTAGTGTTCCGGGTAGCTTGCTGTCGTGGGTTGGTTTTGGTGATGTCGACACACGTTAGCCACTAAGCGAACCCTTTTGTAGCTTGAGGTGACTGATTCGTTAAATTGGCGTTTTGTTCGTTATTATTACGTAGTTTGCTAAATCCACGCGTTATTGTATTTTATGTTAATAGGATCGCAGGCGGGGACTTCGGACGCTGCGAAGAAAAAGAAGCAGCTGGTCGGATTTACTTAGCTTGAGATCACCGGTGAGTAGATTTAACATCGACGGGGAAATCGCCCGTATGGCGTTATGCGTGAGCGCTTGATATGATATTATAGCCGCATGTTTATATTCACATAGGTTGATTGTGCATGAGCATCATTACATACCATTACTGTTATGCCTTGACTTAGTATCTAGTGGACACTGCACCATTACTGACGGTTCATGTCGCACGAGCACTAAATTGTATGCTACACCCACACCGTCGGTAATTGCCATGACACGCACAACCTATACACATATGCGATACTGTATTGTTATTACCATTGATTTCTATTCTATTGCACATATGAAATGCATCGTGTATACATAGTTACATGTACCCCTTTATATGATGTTGCATTGGATTTTGGATGAAATGAGAACCGCATGATATATTTAAAAACGGGATTCATTTAAAAGAGCGATTTTCCCTTGATATACTCATATTACTGTTTTATGTTGCATATATCACATTTTATGGATTTACGCATTGAGATATGGATTTCCTGTGATTTATGGATTTGAGAACCGTGGTATTATTTCAAGAAAATATGGATTGTTTTGAAAACCCGATTTCTCTTGATATGATATTTCAGTGCGTCCACCATACGTTTTCTCGGTTCTGAGACGTGTGATAGAAAGCCGAATCCGAGGAGCTGGATGATCCATTTGCGGGTTCATGGTGGACCCGGTATGGTACCCCGAAGCAAGAAAGGGATATTGTGCAGTAGACGATGAGCCTGGCAGAGGGACTACTACCTACCGGTGATTGGTTGGACCTGGCGGTTATCCGGAGGATACCAACCGGAGTCGAGAGATGGATATGGGCCGATCCGGACTGACGGAGCCCGATATATGTGGATTTGCGTGTCAATGTTGGACACGAGGATTTCATGATGTTTTCGAGTGCCGATGTTGGGCACTCAGGTTCCATGAGATTTACAGGATATGAGGGCCGATCAGAGTGACGGCGCTTGAGATATTGGGATTTGGGGTGTCGTTGATGGACACCGGTTTTTCCACGATGAAAATTCATTGATGATGATATGTTTTATCACATACTCAACATTCATTGATATGCATTGCTTCATGTATTTGCAGTATCTGATAGAGTACCTTTCATGATTATTGCATATCCATATTAGCATATTAATACTATCAGATTGCATGTGATAGAGTATCGCAGTACGTGCATACCTGCGATTATCTGTACAATGTTACTTACTACTCACGAATTGGCAACTCACCCCCGTTGTGCCATAGTGTTTTGCAGGTTGACCCTCATAGTAGTCGTGGCAGGACTTCTTATTGTATCTTTTTGCAGCGGATACCGCTACTGTTGGATGTGAGCCGTTTTGCTATAGGTGGGTTTTGCGGTTATCCATTTATATTCATTATGCATCTTATTGTATGTAGTATTCTCCCTCTACCATTTCATGTATTGACTTAGAGACGAGTTGTGAAGACGATATTGTATATTTTGTGACTCTGGATTTCGTGCTCGTGTGAACCGACTTTTATATTATAGTTTTATCTCTTTATGTTATTTTTCATTTTATATTGTCTGTTTCTTCGCTACGGTGTCGTATATTATGCTTGTGGTGGTTGTTTCCACCTTTAGGTGTGATCTGCTCCCGTTTGGGGATGCTTTATTTATTTCATATGTTGTTTTACTTATATCTTATGTTTGTACCCGTTTCGGGGCTATTTTTACAAACGAGGTGCTGCCGAAATTTTTAAGAAAATAAACTTAAGTTTAAAAATTTTTACTTGCGATTTCCAAATGTTTTTAACAATGTTTTTATCACTTACCATTTTTTATGGTTTAGATTTCTGGGTTTCGGCTTATTTAAATTGCGTTCCGCCTGTAGATGTTGCGTGGTTTAAGTGCCAGTCACGTGCCAAATTTTGGGTCTTGACAGCACATCACTGTTTCGGTACTTTTGGGAAGCGAAGCGTTACACAAACCCAAGTATGTATTAGATAATGATGCAAGCTTACAGTCAAGAATGTTAGCCAATCTAGAACCCAAAGAAGAGTTGCCTCCAAAATAAAATATAGAGCTCTTTTGAAAATTTATTTTCAGCCCAGAAATGCCCTAAAAATGTATAGAATGAGCTTTAAATTTAAAACTTCCTGAGCACTGGTATTACAAAAGATAATGGTGTCGAGGATGTTTTTCAGCTCCCCTTTAAGCTTAGAAGTAGAGATGAAATCCTGGTCTTTGGCCAAATGGAGCATTCTAGCAAGACCATCAACTGCAAGATTAAATAAAAGGGGGGAAAGTGGATCCTCTTGCTTAAGTCCTCTCTTGCATTTAATGATTCTGCCCAAAAGCCCATTGGCCAAAACCTGAAGAGCTAGATGAGTTGAAAATATAAAAAAAATCCATTGGATCCATTAGGGACCAAACCCCCTGGCTTTCAAAAGATTGAGAATATACCCCTAATTGATTGGATCAAAAGATTTTTGGATGTCGAGTTTTAGAAAATTGTTTCATTATTGGTTCTAGAGCAAACATTTACCAACTCATGAGCAATTGAAAAATAATCCAGGATAGACTTTTCTTTCATAGAAGCAAATTGAGTTTCACTTAAAAGATCTGGCAACACTTTATTCAATATGTTGGTAAGGACCTTAGTAAAGAATTTGAAAATACCATTTAGCAAATTGGTAGGCCTAAAATCTTTAGCATGTTGGGCACTCTCCATTTTATGAATAAGGACAATAATAGCATAGTTTACTCTTCCCAAATCACAAGAGCCATCAAAAATAGACTTTAAAACATTAAAGAGCTCATCCTTGTTCAAAGCCCAGAATTTTTGATAGAAAAGAATAGGGTACCCATATGGACCAGGAGCCTTATCAGCCCCAAGTCCAAAGACAGCGCAACGAATCTCCTCCAAGGTGAAAAGGTAATCAAGATGCAGAAGACTCATTGCTATTATCATCAGTAAAAATCTTTTGAAGGTTATAATTGATTGAAAAATTCGATGTAGTGCCCAACAAATCCTTATTAAACCTGAAAAACTCATCATGAATCTTAGAATTGTCACAAGTAAGGTTGCCATCAACATTTATAGTATAAATGAAATTATTACTTTTATGGAAGTTAGCAGTTTTGTGAAAAAAGTTAGTGTTTGAATCCCCCACTTGAAGCCAATGTATCCTAGACCTTTGTTTCCAATAGATTTCCTTTTATACAAGCAATGTTAGTTAGCTCCTCATGAAGGGCAGCACACGAATCCTGTTCTTCAATAAACAAGGATCTTAACTCTTTTATTTTATCAAGCTCAGAAATATGCCTTAGGATGTTCTTCTTCTTCTTCTTTTTTTTTGAAAGGCTGCCATAGACTTTTTTGTTCCATTTCTTTAAAAACCTTCTTAAAAACCTGAGTTTGTGAACAAAAATTGATGAAGGATCACCCATAGGTTTGTAAAAAGACCACAGAGCAACAACCATATCATAAAAAGTGTCCGCTTGGAGCCATACTTTTTCAAATCTGAAAATTTTATTATGAGCTTGACAAAAAGCAGAGTCTAAAACCACATGGAAATAATCAGACCAGGCATTAGGAAAAGCATATTGATTAAAATGAAAATCCAACAAATCCTAATCATGAGAAAGTAGCAATCTATCTAGAATAAGCAGTGCCATTACTCAAAGTAAAATTTCTGCCAGCTAGAGGCAAGTCATTCAAACCCAAATTCTCAGCAAAAGTAACAAAATCAGAAGTACTAACGTTATGTGAGCCAATACCGATTCTTTCATTTAAAGATACTGTAGCATTAAATCATCAAAAAGAATCCAGGGACCAGAACACAGGCATCCTAATATTTCTAATCTCAGAATAACAATCTTGCTTATGAGAATTGTCACAGAGAGCATAGATTAACAGAAACTTGAAATGCCCATCAAGCAATGTAAGTTTCAAAGTAATAGAATGATTCCCGATCATAGAGTTTGTGCACACAAATTTAGAACTGTCCTGATGGAGGTCCTTTTCAGGTCTTCGTCGGATGTTGTCTTCCGTTGATCTCCCAGTGGATTTTAGTGGTGATCTCCTGTTGCGTGTGAATCTCAATGGGTTTTGGTGAGATTCGTGATTTGAGGAGTTTAGCGCCGGGTACCTGCAAAGAAGTCCCGGGATCGTTTGGTACCACCGAGGACCCTCCGACGATCAAGTTAATACTAGATCCGAGCAGAGTAACAGCTAAGTGGAATAAAAAATGGCTTACTTGACCCCTCTGTGATGGGGGTTTATATAGCGGCGGCGGCACACAGCAGTAAGCGCGAGAGTCTCTCCGGCCGTTACGCTCCCGACGTCACGCCCGCGTGAAGAGCGGATCGCCCATTAATGGGGATCGTGATGGCGTGGAACGTGGGACGTTACTGGCGGAGAATCTGCGTGTGGCGAGATTCGCGGAGCGGCGGTTACGCCTGCGAGTGGTGGAGTTGGTCGGTCGGAGGGGCCGAGGAGGACGGCCTCAGCTGGGGGGCTCGGAATCGAGCAAGAGGGTCGAGGAGTCTTGGTCCCGTGGCAACCCGGGGCGAACCGAGGGGCCGAGGAGCCAAATTCACAGGGGCCCCGAGGAGGAACAGCTTGTGCTTGCAGGTCGGGTACAAGGGTGGCCTGGTTGGCCTCTGTAGGCCCTTTCTTCCGGGTCTTGGGACGTGTCATCCGCCACGTATCCTGATCTCGTATCGCCAATATTGAGCATCATCATTAGCCCCCCATTCTTGTCCTGACGAGCTGGCGGGTCGGGTCAGGAGTGGACTGCCAGGCCTCCCGAGGTAAGCTCCTTCCTAAGGCTTTGTCGGGACGAGTCCACGAGCTGTTAGCTGTCTTTTCTGCTAGCGAATCAGGGCGAAATCTCAGCATTTAAAGAAGGTGTGTCGGTTTGTGCACTCTGCCACTGAAGCGACGGTCCACGCGTCAAGCGTCGATTGGCCGACGCGACGTATGCAGGCCTGCGACGTCTGATGGGATGCGGTCCAGCACAGGATCGACACGTGGAGCGATCGGAGCCGCTGGACGCGAGGAGTCGTTTCGGGGGAGATGACGGGCGTCATCGGATGTGGCCGCTTGCAGCAATAAGTAGGGGTGGGGCCCGCCCTTGGGCCCCTACTCCCGCTTTCGGCTCCCGAAAATTCCCTTTTTCAAAGTTAGATGTCTTCCTTTGTAGAGTTAGTAGATGTTGTAGAAGTAGGTTTTAGGGACCCTTTAGTTGTGTCCGAGTCCCCCCGGGGAGCAGGGGTCGGATCCTCTTCCCGGAATCGTGCGGCGGTGGCAGCCCCCAGGGAGGAGGCAGTAGACGCGGCCCCCGGCTCCTCGTGTTGGGTGAGGCATGAGGACGAGCTCGTCAATGCTCGGGCTCGCTTCCACATCCCCTCGCGTTACACGCTCCGACTGGCCAAGGAGGGAGAGAGGGCGGATTAAGTACGGGGCAGGGAAATCGTCCTGTATTTGGAAGCTTTTTGGGGCGGAATGCGTCTGCCCTTCTCTCCCGAGGTCGTCGCAGCGCTGAATTTTTTCGGTCTGGCCCCCGGCCAATTAGTGCCGAACTCGTGGAGGATTCTTCTCGGGTTCTTGATTCGCCTAAAGTTACAGGCGGTTCCCTTCAGCCTCTCCTTTTTCGATTCTTCTCTCGTCTTCAAAAGTCGCCCTGTTCGTCGAGCGGGAGACCCGAGATGGGTCTATCTCTCTTTCAAAAATCGGCAGGGGGGCGCTGCCGGGACCGGCGTCGTGGCCTTGTCCTATTTTATTCATGATTGGAAGAAGAAATTTTTCTTCGTTTCCCCTCCCAAGGGCGAGGACTGGCCCGTGCCTACCAAGTGGTCGAGGGAGAAATGTTTGCCGGGGAACCAGTCCGATGACCCCGCCACGGTGAGAGTGGCGTCGTGGGAGCCCATCCCCCGACCTGACGTGCTGCTGTCTGAGAGGGTCCTGAGCTGGGCCGGGCTCAGTCCCGTTGAGTTCGTCGGTAAGTTAGGCTAGTCTTTTGGCTTGTGTTTTGCTCGTGTTGCTGACTTGTTGGGTATTTGCTTTGTGCAGGATTCATGGACTTCGACTCGCTTAAAGCCTCCATGCACCAGCCGAGAAAGGTTACGAAGGCTGGGGGCGCCAGCTCTTCTCGCGCGAAGCCCGCCCCGGCTCCTACTGCTCCGGTGGTGGCGTCCCGCGAGCGTTCGGGGGCGGATCCCGCCCCGGGTCCCAGCAGAGTGTCGGGCCGGAAGCAGGCCCTGATTCTGGAGGACCCGGACTCAGAGGAGGAGATCGGCTCTCCCTCGGAGCCGCTCAAGAGGAGCTCCCAGAGATCTTCCCAGGGCCGGTCCTCGCCGATCGTGGTGGAGGAAGGGGTCTCCGGTTCGCGGTGCCATCGGGGCTATCCTTTACGGATAGCCTTCTGCATGAGACAGAGGCCTCGGCCGAGGGTAGAGTCCCCAGGGGGACCTTCAGGGCTCAGCTGGCGTCCATCGTCCAGGAGTCCGTGCAGATAAGTGTTTGGTTCATTATGAGATTCGGTGCCTCCTTCGTTTTTCTGATCTCTTTCGTATCTCCCAAGTTCTCCAGCACGTTGCCCTCTCCTTGCGTATGGAAGCCGAGGTGGTAGCCTCGACGCTGGAGGCTGCGAGCCGGCTCGCCTTGCTGGAAGAGAGCTCCAGGCGGGAGCTAGAGGCTGTGACGGTGAGGGTTGCCGCCTTGGAATGCGAGGTGGAGGCCGGGAAACGGGAGGTAGCCCGGCACCGCGAGGCTGCCGTGATTGCCGAGGTCAAGCTCGAGGATGCCCATGTGCTTGCCGGCAACCTGAAGAGGACGGTGAAGACCCTCCGGAAGGAGCTTGGGGCGGCGGCCGAGGCGGCCAAGTCGGCCGAACTGAAGGCGGTGGAGAGCTATAAGAAATCGAAGGACTTCTATGATGACCTGGCAGTGGCTACGACCCGCATCTGGCATGCGTCCTCGATGCCGTTAAGGCCCGGATGCCGGAGTTTGCCGACGGAGATCTCCGGGCCGAGTTCCCTCTCGCGGACGCCGATGAGCAGGGGGAAGAGGTTCCTAGCGAGGAAACCGCCGAGGACCCCGCGCGTCATGTGGTGGATGTCGAGGACCTCGAGGTCGCACCTGGCCCCGAGGTCTAGAGCCCCCGTCTTCCTCCTTTTAGTCCTTTGTTTTTGGAATTTTGTAAGGCTGGGGAGCCCATAAAAAACCCTTTATAAAGCCTTTGTCTTTGGTAGTAATAAAATCTTTCTTCGGTTTCATCGAATCGCGCTCTACCATCTGTTTGTGAAGAATGCTCATAAGATATCTCTGCTTGCACGTTGTGTTTTCATGTCAGGTTGGCCATCTGTCTAGCGATCGTCCGTCGAGTTGATTTCGATCACTTGCCGACGAGCATGCCAAACGCTGCCGAGGAGGTATCCCCATGGGCCCCGAAGTCGAAGGGAGATCGTTTAGACGTTGATAGACTTAATGCCCCTCACTGGGGTCTCGGATCCTCTGCGGGTGACGGGCAGAGCGTTGTTCACCGTATTTGTGCCGAGCATGGGTAGGAAGCTGCCCGGTGACCCCATGGGGGTGTCATCTTTTGACTTCTGGGAATGCGGGCATCGGCCACCAGCCGGGGATGACCGAGCAGGGTAGCTGCTCGGTTGCCTCTTGCGAGGGCTTTGATCCTTCAGGACAGGGATCAAGCGGGGTTACCGCCCGGCGCCTCTTGGCGAGGACTTCGGTCCTTAGCACGGGAGGGGCTGTAGGAAGCCTGCCAAGGACCCTTGGCCGGGCAGGTTTTCTGTCCGGTGCCTCTTGGTGAGGGCTTTTGTCCTGACGGAAAGCCGAGCGAGGGATCCTCAGGCTCGACTGCCTCTGGGAGGGCTTTCTGATCCCTGGCGTTGCGGTAGGGAAGCTACCCGCCAGGGACGACCGAGCAGGGTAGCTGCTTGGTTGCATCTTGCGAGGGCTTTGAGCCTTAGCGTTGGAGGGGCTGTAAGAAGCCTACTAAGGATGACCGGGCAGTGAAGCTGCATGGTTGCCTCTTGGCGAGGGCTTTGACCTCTGGCGTCGTGGGTAGGCAACTACCAGCCTGGGATGAACGAGCGGGGCAGCCGCTCGGGTGCCTCTTGTGAGGACTTTGATCCCTGGCGGCGTGGGTAGGGAGCTACCAGCCGGAGTTGACCGAGCAGGGCAGCTACTCGGTTGCCTCTTGCGAGGGCTTTGATCCTTCAGGATGGGGACCAAGCAGGGTTACTGCCCGGTGCCTCTTGGCGAGGACTTTGATCCCTGTCGGTTGTGGCAGGAAGCTACCAGCCAGGGATAGCCGAGAAAGGACTCGACTGCCTCTGGGATGGCTTTGGTCCTTGGCGCGGGAGGGGCTGTAGAAGCCTACTAAGGACCCTTGGTCGGGCAGGGTCACTGCCCGGTACCTCTTGGCGAGGGCTTTTGTCCTGAAGGATAGCCGAGCGAGGGATCCTCGGGCTCGACTGCCTCTGGGAGGGCTTTCTGATCCCTGGAATTGCGGTAGGGAAGCTACCCGCCAGGGATAGCCGAGCGACGGTTAGGCTCGACAGCCTCTGGGAGAACTTTCTGATCCCCGGCGTTGCGGTAGGGAAGCTACCCACCAGGGATGACCGAGCAGGGTAGCTGCTGGGTTGTCTCTTGGTGAGGGCTTCGAACCCTGGCGTTGCGAGCAGGGAAGCTACCGGCCAGGTATTGCCGAGCAGGGTAGCTGCTTTGGCTAATTCTTCGCGAGGTGTAGCCCGACCATCCAGCTGTAGGCATGGGGAACGGGAACGGTCGCGGCGACTGTGCGCGTAGCATGTGCATTGAATGTGGGGGGAGGCGAAGCGCTAGGGGCGCGTCGTTTCGATTCCACCAAAGAAGGCTTGATGACCGCCGCGTGGCAGCGACATTTTGGGCGAAAGCGGGCGACTGTTGAGCTCCGTTGGGGCGCAGTGGGCTATATAAGGCTGAAGAAGTACTGGTCCTTCCATCCTTCATAAACAGGTCGTCGAAAATGCAAGACTTCCCGTTTACCATCCCCGACATCATCCACTTCGAAGACGTGTACCTTTACGACCAGAACTGCACCGAGGACACGGTGCAGTTGGTCTATGGGAGCATCGAGGACCATTTCGGCCGGCTTCTCCCCCGACGCTCCTCCTTACTGCAGCTGCAGATGTACTCCGTCTGGAGGGCATCGCCGGGGCTTTACAACCCCCTGTCCGAGCAGCTCTATGACGAGGCCGTGGGAAAGTTGCGATCCCTGAGGCGCTTCGGCCTGATCTCCGCGAACTGGCTGGCTCGCTCGGAGGCGCTCGTCCACGAGTGCTACGAGTTGAGGCTCGAGGTCAACGCGCGGGGGGGGGGGGGGGGAACCGAGGGGAGAGGTTGGATCTCGCGAGGCCTCGGCTGGTGGGGATTTTTGCCAAGTATCATGAGCAGTGCTCTCTGAACCCCCTTCCCCCGCTGTTGTAATTTTCTTTCTCTTTTTGTATGTATCGCTGAGGAGCCCATAATACCTTTTGAATAAACAAGGTTTTTCCTTCTTTTTCGCAATGTTCCATTGATCTTTATTAAATTAACAACGGACCCTAGGAAGAGTTTACATTACCCTAAAAGGAAAGTACATGCTAGTAGATGATTTTATTGGCTCGGCCCGAGCTCCCTGGAGGACTGTTGGCCTTCGTGCTTGGCACAGGGTACGGGGCTCCCTGAGTTCCGTGCTGGCCGTCCGCCGAAACGAGCATGATCTGACCGATGGTCAGGTCAGCGGGAGGGCGATGCTGCTCCTGCTCGCGGTCGGCTTGTCGTTTGTCCCTCAAGTATGCGGCGAGGTGTCCCGATCGGATGAGCTCTTCAATGTAATCCCTGAGTTGCTTGCAATCCTCCGTGGCGTAGCCCAGTGTCCGGTGGAAAGCGCAGTAAGGGCCCCGGGTTCGCTTCGCGGCCTGACGCAGGATCGGAGGGAACTTGAAGAACCCCTCGTTCTGGGCCTCCTCTAGCAATACTGCGAGGGAGACATTGAGGGGGGTATACTCCTGGAACTTCAGGTGATAGGGCTGCTGACGCTCCGGCCTCTCCTCCCGGGCCCTCTTCTTCTGATCGGATCGTTCTGCTCGGGGGAGGTTTGCGTTCACCTCGGATTCGAGCTGAACTTCGCGCTCGGTCCACGCCTTGACCTCGGCCATGGTCTTGGGTTGTGCCAACGCGAAGGAGCGTAACCACTCCTTGTGCCTCAGACCAGATCTGAGCGCCGTGATGACGGTTTCGTCCCGGTGCTCGGGGACCTCGAAAAGGGCGTTGTAGAAGCAGGCGATGTAGGCCTTGAATGTCTCCTTGTCCCCACTCTTAACCGTGAAGAGGTAGTCGACCGTGCGCTTCTGTCGACGGTTCCCAACGAAGTATCCAAGGAACCGAGTAGCCAGCTCGTCGAAGGTCGAGATCGAGCAGGGCTCGAGCCCCCGGAATCAGTTCCGACCTGCGCGGATGAGGGTGGCCGGGAAGGCCCTGCACTGGGTGGCGTCGGAGTGGTCCTGGAAGCTCATCCCCGCGGTGAAAGCGTCCAAATGGTCCTTCGGGTCGATTTTCCCGTCGAACAGAGAGACCTTCGGGGGCTTGTTGCACGAGGAGACGCGGACGGCGAACAATCCCTCGGTGAACGGCTTTGTGAGTGAATCGGAGGCGTACTTAGCCTCGTCGCTCGAGAGGTGAGCCTCCCGATGCATACCTTCGATCTTCTTCTCGAGAGCATCGAGTCGACCGTGGTATCCCGAGAAATCGGCGCCTTGGGATCCCTGGCCTCTGTTGCGGGTGACCTGCGTCTGGGAGCGGCCCCGTTTCCTATCGATGAGGTGCCTCAGATCTCTGGGCGAGGTGGCTCTCGACCCGCCGACGTGAACCCCCTCTGTGCGGCCCCGCCGAGGGGAGTGGTGTCGACCATGCCTGTGGACAGGCGAGGTGACCGACATCTCCTCAGGGGGATAAGGGTCGTGAGGAGGCTCGAGGCGAGGCGTTCTGGCGGCGGACCTTGGTGTGGAGCTGTGGGGTGCCCAGCGGGCCTCAGGGAGTACCGACGCGAGAGATCTGTGGCCAGGAGTCGTAGCCTACAAGTGGTCGGGCGTCCCGACTGGGGCAGAACCTTCTGGAAGCGGTGGAGCGGCGATCTAGGGCCCAGGCCCGGCCGTCTGGACGCGAACGAGCGCTTCCACGAGGGACTGTAGCCGATCTATCCGACTGGTGAGGGCGTTGATGATGGTCGCTGGAGGAGGCTCATCCCCTCCTTCGGTGAGTGGAAGGCGGCGGCTGGTACCGGGATCTTCAGGATGGTTGCTCGCCATGCGGACGGAGATCGGAAGGCCAACTTTGTTTTTGTGGAGTTTCGTTTCCTACAGACGGCGCCAACTGATGGAGGTCCTTTTCAGGTCTCCGTCAGATATTGTCTTCCGTTGATCTCCCAGTGGATTTTGGTGGTGATCTCCTGTTGCGTGTGGATCTCAATGGGTTTTGGTGAGATTGGTGATTTGAGGAGTTTAGTGCCGGGTACCTGCAAAGAAGTCTCGGGATGGTTTGGTACCACCGAGGACCCTCCGACGATCAAGTTAATACCAGATCTGAGCAGAGTAACGGCTAAGTGGAATTAAAAATGGCTTACTCGACCCCTCTGTGATGGGGGTTTATATAGCGGCGGCAGCACGCAGCGGTAGGCGCGAGAGTCTCGCCGGCCGTTATGCTCCCGACGTCACGCCCGCGTGAAGAGCGGATCGCCCATTAATGGGGATTGTGATGGCGTGGAACGTGGGACGTTGCTAGCGGAGAATCTGCACATGGCGAGATTCGCGGAGCGGCGGTTACGCCTGCGAGTGGTGGAGTTGGTCGGTCGGAGGGGCCGAGGAGGACGGCCTCGGCTGGGGGGCTCGGAACCGAGCAAGAGGGTCGAGGAGTCTTGGTCCCGTGGCAACCCCGGCGAGCCGAGGGGCCGAGGAGCCAAATTTGAAGGGGGCCCCGAGGAGGGCCAATTTGTGCTTGCAGGTCGGGTACAAAGGTGGCATGGTCGGCCTCTGTGGGCCCTTTTTTCCGGGTCTTGGGACGTGTCATCCACCACGTGTCCTGATCTCGTATCGCCAATATTGAGCATCATCATGTCCAAACCCACATCGATGCCTCCACTTTACCAAGTTGCATTCAACAGGAACCATTTATCCAGTTGAGTACCTCCTTAGGACTTAAAGAGACAATCAGAAGAAAAGGTACTCTTAGACTCCTGTAAGGTGACCAAACCGCATCTAGAAAAGTAAATAGAATCTCTCACCAGCCTCCTTTTAACAGCCGAGCCAAGCCTCTTAACATTCCAAGTAAGAATATTCATGAAAAAGGAAAAAAACAACAGGAAAAAGGCAACATCGGGGAAGGACATCATGTCTTCCTGTCCTTCTCCAGTGTTTTGATATTTTCACAATCCATATCAGTTAAAAGAGCACTTATTGCATCACCTATTTCAATCATATTCTTATGTGGTGAAAAATTATGTGTATGCTGAGGAATATCAGCGGCTTCATGAACATCAAAAAGTGCATCAGTGGGAACCTCCTTTTGAGGAGATTGGGAATTCAGGTTCACAGGGGGTTTCCATGGCCAGCATAGTCTACGTGATGGAGACATAACAGGCCATTTTTCCAAATGATTTAGAACATCGATCTTGACTATATATTGTCTAAAACATCCATCCAAGTTAGATATGGTATTCAAAATAATTTTCTGAGGAATATAAGAAATGTCAAACACTTTAATAAGAATCTTAAGGTCTAACAAATTGGTTCTACTATAAAAATTAAGGCAAAAGTTCACTATAGTACCAAAATTAGAAACCAATATAGAAACAAAATTCACCATGATCGAATCAAGGCTTGCGCAATTAACTGATAGATAGTTCAAGTAATATGTATTTTCATGGTGAATTTTGTGGACTTACCATTATTTTGCATTTATTCTTTGCGAATATTAGTGCCGATACGACACGCCATTGTGGTTTCTTATGGTGTTTTGCTTAAACAGTACAGTTCTTGGCTAAAATAAGGTTTCAATATTGGTTTGAAAAATTATCTTTGGACTATTGATTTAGTTTGACAGGCTTTAACTTTTAACAATCTTCCTTGATAATTTCAAACCATGATCTCATTATGTTGGTAGTAAAGATTGTTAATAGCTTGATTAGCTTATGCAGCTCGGATTTGTTTTTCGGCCTGGCCATTGTGCGAAAGATACAACATGTGTGAAAAGTAAAATACATGATTTGTTCAGTTTGGTGATGTTGCAACGGATTTTTAGTTATTACCAACGAAATTTCCTTTCATAAATATGCCATATTCAGCAGGAACCGAGATGAAGGCATGATTATCAAATAAAACTGATATGGTATCAAAAACCATCTCTACATTACGAATTGCAAGTTAGTAGGAAATATAATTCAAATC
Organism: Agapanthus africanus; assembly: GCA_030015575.1. Lineage (NCBI taxonomy): Eukaryota > Viridiplantae > Streptophyta > Magnoliopsida > Asparagales > Amaryllidaceae > Agapanthus > Agapanthus africanus. Next base: position 556,193,682 of record JASDDO010000022.1, on the reverse strand, counting down.
CTAGACAAAACTGAGCCGGAGCCTGTCATTTGGAATTCAACATGGAGATAAAAGCAAGGCCGCAGCCGCCACTTTTTTGGAAACTATGGGGATTATATAGCTATTCGCTACAAAAGAGAAAAGAGGGGATGGTTAAATTACACTAAAATACCCTCAACTTTCAGGGTTTTTTATTAAAATGCCTCAAAGGTTTTTTATTACAGTAAAATAACTTAAGTGCTATTTTTGAAAGTTTGTTAGCAAAATAAAATCTCTTGAAAACCAAAGTTATGATATTTAGCTACAGCAATTATATATATATATATATATATATATATATCTATATCTATCTTGAGTAGGGTGTTTCAGTTTAGAAAAAAACTGGATTGTTAAGGGTATTTTAGTGTAATTCGCTGAACCAAAAAGGAGGAGAAGAAGAAAAGCCCTAATTTGCGTCCTCGCTAAACCCCCCAGCACAGATGAATCGTCCTCCTCCTCCTCCTTCTCAAACCCTAACCGAGATCCCCTTTAGAGAGGGAATCTCCCTCGTGTTTTCTCGATGGACGGCGCTTCAGATGGCCATCGACAACCAGTGGGGCGGAAGTGACTCGCTCCAGAAATCCCTCGACCTCGCCTCCGCCGTCTTCTCCTTTTTCTCTCAACCCAAAGGTTTGGGCTTTTTCTTTTCTCAAGGGTCTTAAGGCTTAGGGTTTATCGAAGATGATGTTTTGATTTTGATGCGGTGTTTGTTTGTTTTTCTCACTAGATCAACTTTACATCGATGATCTGGAGAGCTTACTGTACGAGGCTGAGAATTCTCTTAACCTGGAACTCGACGATGGCAGCGTTGAAGAGGCAATATTGTTTTTTTTTTTGGCCTTGCTTTCTTCTGAATATTGTTGTTCCACAATAATCCTCAAAAGTTAAATTGAAGGAAAATGTCAATTTGGTGCCATCATGCCATTCTTTATAACATAACAGTCGACCGCCATTCTCTCAACTCTATTAACTTTTCCCTGAAAATAAAAAGAAATCAAGTATTTAGGGCAAAAGGGGCGTACATTGTGAAAGTTATAACCTTTTAATCTCTTTGAGTATAGCTTTGTTGGTTTGTTTGAGTAACAACTGCCGAAAGAAAACCTAGAGAACTATCGCTGGTTTTCAATCGGTTGTTTGGAACGAAATCTCATCAGGAATGCCAGAGTTTTCAAAGGAACAAAACCATCTTCTTTGGTTTTACTTCACAAAATCAATATCACTTGGAGTTTTGGACAAGTGCTCCGAATTGATAACGGACATCCTCTATGTAGAATGTAAACTAGTTTTGAATCTACTAGGTTGTCTAATGTTATTTATCTTTCTTGAAAGGTAAATTCTTATGTGATTCATATGTTATATTGTTTTCCTTTTCTTTTTATTTTTCTAATGTAATTTTTTCGTTTCATAATTTTAATGAAATGTTTTATTTGGCTAGGGCCTTTTTGACCCTATCCATTTTTCTCAAACAAAAACAAAATCTCATCAGGGTCTTAAATTTGTTGTCTCGGCATCATCTTACAATAGGGTGTAGGTTTACGTCTTCACATTTTATACATCTGAAGGAATTTTATGCAGGACATATGCACTTCGTTGTGTTTTAACTTCAATCAAATCTATACAGTTAGTTGACTTTGTACGCATACTCTCATTTGGTTCATTACGCTATTTAGTTGAGTTAGCTAAAGGGTAGAGAGGAGCTTAGATCTTCCACCAGGTCTATATTTGTTATTTACTGACTACCAGCCATATCTTCACAATGCTTTTTTTAATTTTTTGACCTGGCTTCACTTCGATATACATAACATATATCACTGTATTCCTTTTATGCGGGTTTTTTTTACTTCATTTTCTTAAAGCTGTTTCTTTGTTTCAAGCCCAACAGCTCTACCCCGTTGTTCTTAAAATCATTTTTAGTCCGACTTTTGTCTCCCGTGTGAGCATTTCTCACTCTGCAATCTATTACGCCCGACTTACGTCGTTGATTTTTAATTAACCTATTCTCTGATGCACTATCCTATTTTTATTATTTTCTTATATTTCTTATATTTCTGGCCTCTGGCTCCTGAATTTCAAATGCCCTGCATTCTTCCTCCTTATTGTAAGGCTCGTTCTTTTTATTGTTAATTGCTTCATACTTCACTGTAGCCTTTTATCATTTATAGTTCCACAAAATTTGCGATTATCACTTTTATGGAGGGGTGGAATGATCATCATTTTGAAGGTCTAGAAGTTCCGTTTGTTGCTTAAGCTTCAATGATGATCTTGTGTGCAGGTTGCGGAGCACTTGATGGAGATGCATGAAGACTGTCTTCAAGGAAATTATGAAAGAATTGAAAAGCTAAGGCTATCTGTTCATGGAAGGAATGCTGTTGCTCAAAGTAAAAGGGTAATTTTATAAACTTCAACTAATCTGTCTTCATACACATGATCAATTTATCAATTTATTTATTTATTTTTGTATCATAGTTTATAAGTATTAGGCCGAGGCATGGGCATCAGATACAAGAGAAGTTAGCAGAAAGAACATAACACATTCAAGTGTGTGCATTCAAAAATTTCGTTCAATGAACAAATGGTGTGAAAATTTATCAATTCATTCAATTAAAAGTGGTGAGTTCATTCAAGCACTAAAGAAGGTAGCATAAAAAAATTTCATTCAATCGAGAGAGTAATTTGAAGCCTTTCTCATGCATTGAATACACTAATCCATTTTGCCTATTCTTTGTAAATATGTATGGACACAATTGCTTCATTCAAATTGTTCAATACAAATGAACCCATGAACCCAAAAAAAAAATACTATCAGAAGATTTTTTTACCTTTCCACACACTCTCCATTCAAGAACCCAGCTTGAAACCACCTCTGGCATTGCTTTGATATGTTGTCTCTGATAAGAGAACAGCTTCTAATGCATCTATTCAACTTTCTGGAACAATCTACTAAGTTTTTTTGGTAGTACAAAGTCCTCTTTACCATTTAGGCAAGTTACTTCAGTGCCTCATGTTATAATGGAATATCTGAAAAGGCGACTAAAACAGGCCGGCTCACTTCCAACTTACAGAAAGAACAGTGTGCGTGTTAATTACCCTAATATCTTTGAAAACTAATAGAATTCCATATTAAAAACTTTATAAAATTTTATATGAAATATGATTTACAGGTTTTCTCTAATATCATATGTATTCTTAATGAGTGTGCATAGCACTTGAAAGTTGAAACAGCATGAACACATTTAGAACTTCTAGCTATGGCTTGATTTTCTTGATTGAAGCCTATGATTAGATGACTTGCTACTTATCAAGCAAGAGATAGCGATGGACATCATTTCTTGCATGTTAATAGCTTTTTAAATTCCTTTATTGTGATAAAGATCACTATATAAAATTCCTAAGAAGTGAAATCATAGTTTTCATCATATCTTTTTCATTCAGTGTTAATCTCCGAAAGTCTGTTTTACTGGTGGGCTGCTAGGAAAGAAATCTTAGGCTAAATTTTGGAAAAGCGACATACTGTGTGTGTTCGACACTCCTTTTAATACTTGCATATTCTTTTTTGTATTATAGTGAACTACCGCCTAAAACCTGTTACCAAATTATTATGATTCTATGTCCTTCATTCTTCATGATAATTAAAACAAGGATAGTATTTTTACCTCATCGGCTATCTTAAACTGACAGGAGGGGGAAATTTCCATTACAGGTATGTAAAGTTCATAGGTAGTTCATGGTAGTTAGCATAATAAGGGCTGTGTGTTTGTAAGGGACATAAATTGAGTTTGATTTGCACCAAAATTTGGAGCTCATCTCATTTGATTTGCAATTATGTAATTTGTCTACATGGAGTTGTAATCCCAGCTTCAGCTGGCAGTTCAATTCAGTTTTTGTGAGATATGAAAAAAGAAATCAGGAACTAGATCAACAACTGGGTAAATATAATAGGTTGAGGTGACATGGGTGACAAAATTCCATCTAATTCTACCAAATACATCTCGTCAACCAGTGGATTTCACTCTTTTGATTTTGTGACGTTTTATCGTCTTGATGACGAAATGAAATTTGATTCCATTCAAGTTCCTTGAAACTAAGAAATAAAATCACTAATCCAACATAACAAGTGTTTATCTTCTCAGTTGTATTGGATTCCTTCCAATATATGTGAACCAAGTTGCCCCTAAAGCAATTGTATAGTAGTTTTCTGAAAAGGGGAAAAAACCATTTTTTGGGGGGTGGGGGTGGGGGAAGGGGGTTTGGGGGTGGTGGGGGTTTATTTAGCCATCCACACGCTTTCACTTCATTCTAAAGTTTGGTTCTTGACACCTTGAGAAAGCTTTGAAGCCAATTTAAGTGTTTCTTTCTTCTTTTTATGAAGGTGATTAATGATGAGGATGATAGCTCAGATGAAGATGCATCAGATATGATGGTCGATGAGCCAGCCATTCATGAAATGGCTGTAGAGAAGAAGCCATCGCCTAATCCAGAAGAAATGCCCGATAATGGAGGATGGACGGTCGTTGCCCCGAGGAAAAATAAGGGTAAGAGATCGGGATGAAAGCATTCGCCATCTAGGCTTGTAAACCATATCATGGAGCCGCAATTTTGTTCTATCAATTTTATTACGGATCAGATTCTAAATTATTGGTTCAAATTTTTATATTCCTTTATATTGAGAATGTTGTGGTTGGTTTCTATGGATAGTAAAAATTGAGGATGCATGAGATTCTAGCACAAGATAAAGGTTGCACTGTTGGTGATTCAATTGCTCACCGTGGGATCAAAATTTCTTCTTTTTCAAATGTACGCTTATCAGATATGATCACTAAATTTGATGTGGTGATTGATTTGGTTCTTGAAAGCAGGTGTGGTTTATCAATTCACGCTTGCAAAGCAGTCTCATCTCATATTTAAATGTAAAAACTGTACAGCTGAAGTCTAGAGGTAAGCATGCTTCTGCAGTTTACCTTTTATCCTGATTTCTTTTTCCTACATTAATTTCCAGTTTTAGAAGAATCTGAAAGGCATCAAGGCAAGCTCTCTCTCTATATATTTTTTGATTCTGCAGTTTCAAACCAACTGATGTTGTGTTTGATCTATTGATAGCCAGCCGTAAAGTTGTATCTCGTCTTTCATTTATTTAACTAAATTTCGCAAAATGCCATGAAGTATGATGAACCTCATAAGATTTTATAAATGACAAACGAATAGCGCATCAATTTTTTTTCCGCACGGGCTACAGGAAAACTAGTTACAGCCACTAGCTATTAGTGAGAGATCGAGTTTCGAATGTCGCAAGGTATTCAGGAACATTGCAATGAGACATTACTGCATAATTCATGAAAGTGAAGAAAAGCACTCGTTTTGAGTCTATGGCCCCAGTCATCATCTAAAAGTTCTGAGAATGGTACAAATTCTTGAGGATCTTTCAAAACGTGAAAAGATAGTGCAGCATCTCGAGAGGTCCCCTTCAAAATTTTCTGACTTGTTATCTTCAGCAATCTCCTTCACTTTTCTCATTGAATAATATAGGAAGCTTCCTTGTTGTGAAGGATAGTGACACTCACCCGCACCCCAATTATAGAAAGTTTTCCGTAAGTATCTTCACGGTTAGTGAGCATGAGATCAACTGCAGCTAACTTAGCTACTGTCACACGTCTGGTCCAAGAAAATAAAAAGTCGGAACATCTAACGTTTCGGGTTTATATGGATTTTTGTTCTAGAATAAGATTTGAAGATCCATTTTGCGGTACTGCGTTAGGATAGCGATTTGATTGAGCATCTCAACTCATGTAATGGAAGCTGATATGGGATGCATTCTCTGTCACATGCTTACAAATTTTTTTAATTGAATAGTAATCACCGGAAAAGCAAAAACCTTTTTTCCCCCTTTCTGATGAAAAAGATATTATAAATTCTGCTGTTCTTGAATGATTCTTTAAATCATTAACCACCGAATAATTTATTAATCAATCACCAGAAAAAGAAAAAGAAAAACTTTCATGAATTACTTACTTGCAAATGGTCATTATTCCTAAATCATTTGCCTAAATGCATGCCTTATTATTGTTGATGACATCACTGGCACGCTAGCTTAATTTATTAAAGTCTTCTCATACTTAGCTTTTTATCTACGATATATGTAATCAGCCATGTTTCGCCATTGGCATATTTAAAAATTTATCAAAGTCTTCTCATACTTTGCTTTTATCTACGATATATGTAATCAGCCATGTTTCATCATTGGCATATTTAAAAATGTATTTTTGAGACCCCGGTCGGAATAAGTATAACTTTACTTTCTAAAGTGAAAGATTGCCAGCTCGATTCTTAACTAGGTCGCATCCAAAAATAAATATATGAGCTTTTGAGACCACGAATTTACTAAAAAACTAATAACGACTCAGTTTTTGATCCATATATACGATATATTTGTAACAGAATGACTTGAATAACAATTTTCTCTTTCAGGACCTTCACGGAAGTTTCCCCTCCCATCTCCCTTTAAAAGCAAAATTTCATAAACCTTGACTTCAATTATTTTAGATTCTCAAATTTCAAACAAAGAAATGATTTATATTTTACTATTTCAATTTAATAAGGGTTCCTGATGCAAACCAATAAAAGTCTTTGTCGATGACGGATTCCGCAACATGGATAGTAAAAGTATTTCTCTTTCTCTATAAATCCCTAATAGCAAAGTCCACTTCACATCATAGTTGTTTTTTTAAGCATTCACATCAACTGCTGATGCTATCCATGCATAGCAAATGAAGTATAAAAAGAACAAACAAACAAACAAACTGACTATCATTGGAAAAAATGGCAACAATAATTGAAATGGAATAAATCATGCAGAATTATCATCCACAGTAAGCATGCTTGTAAATTGAAATCGAAAGGGTTAATATTTAATGCCAACCATAAACACGCACAGCTTCCACAAATATGCAACCTATCTATAACCATCACCTGAACAAAACACTCTGGCCAAAAAAGAAAAAAATCAGCTGAACAAAACACGCCTCCTAACATGATAACAGATGCTTAAATTACATAAAACACAAAAAGTAATAGATATAATGAAACTCTCAACATGATTGTGCACAAAATCAAGGCTTAATTACACTAAAGTACCATGACCTTTCATTGTTCAGATAAATACCATGACCTCCATGATCGCATGGCTGTTGCTAGCCTAGGTTATTCTTGTATTACTATCTGAATGCTATTAAATAACATGTTTCTTCTATTGTCTTAGTCATGAGAACACACACAAAAGACTAGTTTTGCCTTATCTAGTTTCTATATTCCCCTCGTTTTGTCTTTGGTTTAGTGGAGGATTGGAAGAGAGAAGAAATAAGAAGGGATGACATAACTAGGGTCAGACTGTTGGGGAGCGAAAACTTACAGAAGTAATATAAGCTCAGTTTAAGTGATGAATTGAACAAAAGGAGAGAGTGGGGATACTACTTTCGTCAATGTCATCGGTCATTTTTGGTCCATGGTTTTAATCTGTAATAAATAGAATGTACTATATATCTCCGAGAAATGACTAAAAGTCATTGTACGTCCATTGTATGTTAGCCTATAATAAAAAAATAACAATCGTATAGAAGAGTTAAGGGTGCAAATGAACAAAGATGGATGGATATCTGTATTCCTCCGCCTTAACAGGCTCTGTTAAGGGGCATCTCCTAATTTAAATTATGGTTAATTGTGTGCATGTGCACACACCCCAACAAAAAAAGGAAACATGCACGCTCATTTGCCCATATAGCACTCATATCTAAATTCATTTTGAGAAGCCAACCAGTCGGCAGATTATTTAGCTAATCTCAGAAGTACTACAAGTAGTGCTAGGTTGTATCTCGATTTTCAGTCCCTTCCTAGAGAGCTTGGAGGTATATGTAATTTAGATAGGTGGAGGCTAGCTTATGTAAGGAATTGAGGACATTTCAATGAAATAAAAGTCTCTCTAAAAAACCACAAAAAAAAAAGAACTAGGGTCAGAATGTAGGGAGTGAAAAGTTACAAGAGAAGTAACATAAGCTAAGATTAAGTGATGAATTCAATAAAAAGGGATAGTGGGCATAAGATAAACTTTAATCAGTGTCGTAGGTTATTTTACGTCCATGGTATTTATATCTATAATAATTAGAATGTAGTGTATGTATCCAAGAAATTGCTAGAGGTCATTGTATTTCCAATGTATTTTAGCCTAAAATCAAACATAAAAAATAACACCATATAAGAAAGTTAAGTGTGCAAATTAACAAAGATGGATGAATCTCTGTATTCCTCCAGCTTTGTTAAGGAACATCTCCTAAACTAAATCAGTGTTAATTGTGCACATGCATGCGTGTGCACATACCCCTACAAAAACAAGGAAAACATGCGCGCGCCGCACACTCTTTTTCCCATATACCACTCACACCGGTTGAGTGATTTATCAGCGCAAATGCAAATGCCCTCTCTGATTGTCGACTAAAACCTTTAGAAACACACAAACGATTGTCTAATCTAACGCTAGAACTTGTTGTTTTGTTGACTAAAACCTTTAGAATAACTCAAATGATCATCTAATCAAACTAGAACTCGTCTGAGTTGTTTAGAGTAGAAATATAATATTCGAGGTTTTGGCCAATGAGTAGAGTTTGGCCTAATTAATTATTTTGTACAATCAATCCATCAACTGAATAACTACTAATAAATCCAACATATCTTTTTCAAAAGAGAACAAGCTTTAAGCTCCTACAATTTACTCAAGCTCAAAATCGAACCTTCGCAATTAAAAGCAGCTATCCTTGATTCTCTTATTCACAGGAATAATAATAACAACCAAAAGTATAGCAACTAGCAAATTATTCAAATTGATTGAAGAAAAAGGAGCAATTTTAATCGAAATTCGCAAACACTGAAAGATGAAGATCAGTTCTGGGCAAAACAAACATGAAACAAACATACAAAGTAACAAGTGAAGAAGAAGAAGAGTTACTGTACGAGCACGAGCCGCCCAATCCCAATCTCCCCTCTCTCCTCTTTATCGTTGTCGTCTTCTTCCCCGGCTCCTTTCGGCACCATCACGATCAGCTCGCCGGCGACGTACTCGGCGGTGGCGAGCCTCGGCCTCGTCTCGCTGGGCAAGCGGAACCTCCAGCGATCCAAATCCATCTCCTCCTCGAGGTCACCCCCGTCGTCACTGATCACCACCTTCATCACCCCCGGGAAGATCTCGATCGCGTGGGCCCTGACCCCGGGCTCGAGCTCGTCGGTGGCGAACGCGAACCTGAGCCACGTGGGGCCCTCCTCGACCGCCACGTCGGCGTCGGAAGGGAACGGGAGCTCGAGCACCTTGCTGAAGATGTGCGGGAGCCGCCGGAGCTTCTTCTGGCGGGAGATGAGGCTAGGGTTCGTGCTGCCGCGCTTCTTGGGAGCGGGATGCACCCTCATGGCTCCTAAACCCTAACCCTAGCTGAATTCCGGGGGGAAATCCAAATAATCGACTCAGATTGAAACTCTAGTGCGTTAAAAATCGAAACTCGGGGAAGAAAATCGATCGATGCAGGAGAGTGATCAGAAAAAACCCTAACCCTAAAATCTCAGTCGAGGTTAGTTTGTTGGTTGTGAGATCAAAGCAGTGAGGGTATTTTGGGAGTAACGGAGGGAGAACGGGGAGGTCGTTACGGAGATAGACGCTTCAATGGAGGAAGCGAGGCTCGTCGAGTATTAAATGGAGATGGACTGTACCTTCGCCCTCCGATTTCTCGAAATTATCTGGAATGCCACGGGTTCGATGCGGCACGTGCGTCTGCGTCACGCGATGTATAATGATTTAATAAATAATTCCCCAAATTAATACTAATTTAATAAATAATTTCCAAAATGACTGAACCAAAATTATTTGTGACAGTAAACCTCCGTACACCACGTCACCGTGGAAGAAAATGCTTCTGGTAATAGCGTTTTCTTTGGCATTAAAATGTTATTGGCAATAGCGTTTTCTTCAAAATGAAAATGCGTTTTCATTTGAAGATATTGATTTTGATTTTGTTAATATTGTTTTAGATTTAGATTTTGATTTTGTTGAAATTCTAACAAAATTGACAGGGAGCACATGAAAAAACCTAATAGGTTATTGAGAATAGAATAAATTTAGTTGGTATATAGATTTCTATCTATGAGATATTTTCACCATCCTTTATCAATTTTGTTACAAATTCAACAAAATCAGAATCAAGATCTAAAACAAACTTAACAAAATCAAAATCAATATTTTCAAATGAAAATACTATTGAGACGTTTTCATTTTGAAGAAAACGCTATTGTCAATAGCATTTTCATTCCTCGACATACCTATCGGACTCATCCAATATGGCGTACGGATGTTTATTCTCGGAAACACTTTTGAGCTGGTTTTAATTTAGGAATTATTTATTAAATTATGGTTAATTTGGGAAAGAAATCGATTTTATTGGGGGAAGTACCTGCAGGGAAAGTAATCTGATTTTGGACTCGTACATGAAAGAGCCCCTATCATATTCAGTGGGTCCCGTTGCTTTCGGTGAGGTATCGGGTGATCCCTTACATTTATAATTTCAAAACACAATCATTTCCATTTGTTATTTGTTTCCCTTTTCCTTCCTTTTTTAAAACGTTATGGGCATGTTTTGTCATCAACAAAAAAGAAGTGCGACAATAATTATTGCATTTTGCATCTGTTGCAAAAAAAATAAAAGGGGGCCAAAATCAATTGTTTGGTTATCTTCATTTGTTATTGGCTCTCCAAATCCAAACCATTTTTTTTATGTTTGATTAAATAAAAAATTAAAAGAAATGCAACATTTGTTGTAAATTTGCATATGTGGTATATACAAAGCTTACGTGACACCCCATAATAATTACCAAGCTTACCATTCCCAAATTTGCACCTCTTGGTAGATAGGAAATGAAGATGCATGCAACATTTGTTTGTCGCAAAAAATCATTTTCTATGTTTAGTGAGCAACAAACTAGAGTTGAAAATGAAAAAAAATATGCATGCAACAAAAGTTTGATTAGCAACAAGAAAGAATGGTAACATTTGTTGCTGTTGCATGCAGCATTTGTTGCAAACAAATGGCCTGAATCCTTTGTTTGCTTATCTTCAAGTTTTGTAGTTGGATTTCTAAATCCAAACTATTTCTTATGTTTGATCGAACAAAAAACCAAAGGAAATGCAACATTTGTTGCAACTTTGCATATGTGACATATACAAAGCTTATGTGGCACCCCATAATAATTACTATGCCCACCATTCCTAAAGTTGCAGCTCACTACTGGATACTGTACACATTAGAGACCGTATACGGTCTCTAATACTTAGTGAACAGTCTCTAAAGAGTATTAGCGACCGTCCATATTTTAGACAATCGCTAATACACGGTCGCAACAACTTTGGTCACTGATACGGGTATGAGCGACCGTTCAAGACAGTCGCTAATACGAACGATCGCGAATACAATTTTTAGCGACCGTTCGTCACGGTCGCCAATGCTCTGCCACGTGGCATCTCAACCGATATTTAACCGTTTGGTGTATCAAAAAATGGTCGTTAACAGGACTGTTAGCGACCGTTCTTGTACACTAAACGGTCGCTAATAATTTTTTTTAAATTTTTTTTCAAGAAATAGCTACATTCCACACCATAATACACATTATCACAAATATATTACGCTAAAATAACCGTTTCGCATCCAAAGCAACGTATTAACACAATCCACTCACGATATATCCAACAACATCAAAATGGATATACTCATACCATACAAAATAAGTACAAACCAACAAATAAACGCCATCCATAAATAATATTGTTTTGAATACAAATAACAAATTATGTACTCCATATGTCCAACAATACATAAAATTCTCTAAATCGCGTGCGGGTGCAATCCTAGCTCATTCAACCATGCGAATTCTATAAATCCAAATAAATAAATAAATATGTGAACTGAAATCATAATTTTCGAAATTAAATAACGCGCCAGCTACACTAATTAACACATATATATGCGTATCTCACTAACCCCCACCGCTACCATCACCATCAGAACCTCGTCTTGACCGCTATCGGTCTGATTCGTTGATATATTCTTGCAAAAAAAATTGAGAGAACCCTCCTTGAGGGGGAGCCTGGGGCTAATAGGGTTCTAGTTGCGGAGGAGAAGGCTGAGGGTAATAGTAGGGTCCCTGTTGTGGAGGCGGAGGGAAGAATGACGACGTTGGTCCCTGTGCTGGAGGAGGTAATACGCTGCATCGAAGGAGGGTAATATAGTGACTGTGACGGCCATGGACCATGTGCTGATCACGGTTGTGAAGGCGGACCATATTGTTGCGAGTATTGATCTCTCCATGCATCCATAACAACTCTCCATGCCGTTTCTTTTGCCGCCTTCTTCTCTGCTTTTTCACGCATTCTCATGAGCTCCTTCTGTAGCTTGTGTATCTACTGTGTTTCAGCCGTTTGTTGGTGGGAGTGAGCTGTCGACGTACTTAAAGTTCCTTTGACGGAACCCGACCGCACAACACCAACGTGACCATCTAAAACGGGATAACGTCCATGTTCCCTTGAGTGAGGGAAAAACTGATCTAATATAGACATCCTGGCCTTCTTTGGAAGAGGATCGTTGACAAGAAAATCGGGATTTGATTCTCATTAACTCATCTCCGCCATGTCAAAATCCGCCTGCGACAAATAAAATAATAATTACTTCTCTTTACGAAGCTAACAATTAAATGTAATTACTTAAAAAGTTTATAAATGCAATCCCACCATATGATGAGTGGCTATATCCATTTTTCTTCTGGCATGCCTTCTCTAGTGTGCAATGCCTTCCAAGTCTCAGCAAGGCTCGGGTTTTTCTTAGCCTTCTTCTATACCGTATATATGATTTATGTATACATAAGAATATGTAATGATAAACTTAAAAAATTGAATATGTAAGTAATTAAAGATAAATTCATCAGAATCGATCTATAGTGATCAGTAGGAACCGATCCACCGTAATAGTCATATGTTGCTTTCCCTCGGTTCCTCTTATTTCTCTCTGATTCTGCCTCCTTATTCAGAAAATAATATATATCAATGTAAAAGAATCTAAATTTGATGTTCAAATCAATTAATTATATTTTTTATTGCCTTTTGTCTCAGGTGTTTCTCAATACAGTAGGAGAAAGGCAAATTGTTCCTTAGGGATGACAGAGGGAAGAGCGGCAAGCCGTTCCCAATCCTCCGTAAATTTGTTAGGGTCTTTGAAAGTTTTTTCAATCTTGTTCGTCATCTCTTGAATAGTCCTGATATCCCACTTTGGACATATTTCCAATACCCGTTTATATCATCCTCTAGGTAGACATGTTTTTGTAATACAGATTAATAAATATATCAGTTAATAAATTAATGCTATATGAAAAGTATGCATGTAATGTTGAAATATTGTTAATTAAGTTATGTATTACCAAGAGGGAGTGCCAAGTCCATACATAGGCCTCCCGTGGGTTATTGGCAAACATGAATCCCACGTTTCAGAAGTCTATATTACGAACGAGAATACCAATATACCCATTGAAATGGGTAGCCCACATATCCGGACCTATGGGCTTCCCACCTACTCATTGCAGAATTTTCCTTTTTCCTTGCATATCGTATTTGATAATCTCGTTAGCAACATCTTTTCCGTGGTGTGCAAATCGGGCCAAATCATCCCCTACAGCCTGTACCTCAACGATACTCGCTAATGCTACATTTATCATCCTCTCCATATGAGGATGAAAAGCAGCCCATCTCGCCATTGCCTTTACATTGTCTCTATCTCGATAAGGTTCATCATTTTGTAAATCGCGAGGAATAGGCAACGATTCAACGAACTCATCTGTAACGGGATCCGAGAACGTCTCAGGTTCTCTGCTCAGATCTGTGCACTGCTCATCTGTATGTGCATACGGATCCTCCAGCACGGATGCACTTGCATCCTCTTGATCAGATGTAGCCATATATTTTAATTTATTATAATCAATACATTAGTTATATGAACAAAATAATTTGAACAAACTTATTTAAAACACGTTATATAATACCACTATTCTTATGCTCAGACTATGTAGAAGATGAACCATCTCGATTTTTTTTTCTTCGAAGAAAATGCGCAAATCTGCTGAATATTCCTTTTTGCGGCATCTGTTTCATGCAAGTTATGACGATACAAAATATATAAAATGCATAAAGCATTAAACTAACATATCAATTGATTAAAATGTGTATAGAACTGCAGTGTTTTTCATATAGCTTTTGATTGTAAGTGTTTGCAACTGCAGAGTTTCTAACATATTTATATATAAATGATTACAACCACAATTTTTTTTCATATATCAATTGGATTTACGTCCTCAATGTCACCGTCGTCGATAGAACTGTCAAATAAGGATTTAGGCGGTACCCGCAGTGCAATCCAAATATCTTCACGATTAGGATCTTTGATATAGAAGTATTGTTCATCTTGTGAAGATAACATGAACTTCTCGTCTCGGTAAACTTCTTTATTGAGATTGACAAGCTGAAAACCGTTCTCATCCTTCTGGATGTAAGCGCACCAAAGAATTTTGAACATAACAAATCGTTCTTGCTCGTTACTCTCGTAAAATATCTCTATCATGTCCTCCAACTGACCGTGGTATTCCTTTTTTCCATCCAGCGGTCTTTGATCATGGGAATTTGAGAAGCACGTTTGTTTAAACAGACAAAAAATGCCGTTATTTTGGGTAGTCAATCTCTCGGTTGTAAGAAATTATAGGTTATTAATGCAATATGAACCATATTAATTCACTTTTGCATTAGGACCTTTAGATAATCGCACGAGTACATTCGGAAATTGCATCCTTTTTACTATGCCATCTTCAATCTATGAAGTATTTACTCATAAAATGTATAAGTTATATGTGTGATATATGTGTGTGATACGTGAAATCTATAAGAGTCAGGTACGTGTTTACGGAAACACCGTGGAAAGTGTTTCTTATATTCTTGATTAATCTTCTAATTAGCGCCGTTTCCGGTAATTGCGGACGTAAATTCTTGAGTATGTCGGCTAAAAAATATCAATATTATCTATTTAGGCATATATATATCTAGACACAAAAAATATTGACGCGATTAAAAGTTTTAATTTATATACCTTTTGTGATAGACAGTAATTTCAAGATTAGTAAGGATATACGTATGCATTTGGTCAATCCACTCCCTCCAGTAGGATCGATCCTCCCCTTGTTGAAGGGACAACTGGTCCTCGTTAATTCGAGAAGGAAGATTTAATTCTATTTCAGCTCCACGCAAGTAACGAGAAGTGAAGTTGAGGTATTCGTTAGCACAATAACTCTCAGCTATTGACCTTTTCGGTCAAGCTCGATTGCGCACTTGCCGTTTTAAGAATCCCAAGTATTCGCCACCGAAAATGGGGAAGACAAACGTTTCGCCTGAATTTGGGGGCAGATGCTATTTGGGTTTATCCGTCCACCTCTCCGAAAATGCCAAGTTGATTTATGGCACCGTGTATCAGAGATTTGGACAGATGTGGCCGTTGTAGCAGATTTCGTCAGATTCACCCTCGTTTGCGAGGGGTTTTTGATTGTGGGGACGCTCTTCCCTGCTGGCGCAAGCCCCTGCAGTTAATTACGTTATCGTATCGCGATAACCACTTTCTCCTGCTCCAGATATTCACTTCGTGTTGTGTGTGTTTGTTTTACTTTTGGTTGCCCGTGGATTGTATACGGAGACTAATTTATGTTGTCGCCGGTAGGGCGTGGATTAGTCCAAATCTATATATTCTTAGATTTGGGTTTGGTTTGATTTAAAAATCGTTAATCTCGTTTGAGATTAAGATCAACTTAAATGTTTGTTAAGAATACGTTAGTCCGATCTTGGACTAAGATCTACTTAACGGGGGTTTAGGATCATTTTGATCCAACAAAAGAGCATTTGGGCTCTATTGCTTTAGTTTAGGGACGTTACGATCCGTAGATCACCATCTTGGAGTGAAGGTTTAGTTTAAGGACGTTATGGTCCATAGCTAGTTTTAAGGACATTGTGGTCCATCGGGATGTGCTCATGGGTTTGAGAGTGCATCCAAGAGCTGTTAGTTGTCGGGACCCTTTACCTCTCTAAAGACGTTGAAGAATTACAACGACATGTATCAGAGGTATGGAGAGATGTACCCTTAAACCGAATTCCAGATTGAAGGGAAAGATCATGGTGGAATGAACACCATTTTAGATACCATCTGTTAGGAGATCATTAGTCATCTTTGGAACTAAGATCGATTTGGGGAGACCTGAGCATAGGAAGACTAGATTAATTGGTGATCAAAAGAGTTTTGACCTCGGGAGACTTGTCTAGTTTAGGATAAGCTTGGCCTCTCATAGTGTTAAACAATAAAATTTGCTCGGTGCTCACGTGCTCCCACGTGAGGCTCTAAAGCAGTGTTAAACACTGAAATTTGGAGCGCTCACGTGTAGCACATGAGGCGTCTGAGAATTGGACACTGCTTCTTTGGGTTTATTCCCTTTTTCTTTTATAAGTGGTAAGCATTATTGGGGGTCACGTGGTCTCACGTGAGGCGCCCCAAAAATGGGAACTGTCTTTGATTTATTCCCCTTTTCCTTTTATAAGTGCTAAGCACTATTAGGGGGTCACATGGGATCACGTGACTCGATCTCTGCCGTTCCTTTTTATTCCTCAGAGGTGCTCATGTGGGAACACATGATCTGTTGTTATAGCGTTGAATGCTAATCATTTCTTTTATGTGCATGGAGATTTTGATATGAGTTTTGAGAATTTCAGGTCTCTTATTTTTATAAGAATTAATTTCTTATGTAGGGTTAAAGCCTAGTTTTATCAGAGGAATTAAATTACTATATCTTTAGAAGAATTAAATTCTTCAAACTTAGTTCTTTCCCCAAAGTTTTGAGTCAGCATGACAGAATCTTCCCGATGAGAATTAAATTCTCAACTTATGGGAAGATCTGCTTCTGTAGATCTCAACCAGAGGAAGAACTAAGTTCTTTTTAAAAGAGTTAAACTCTTGGAGTGGTGAAGAAGAGATAAAATAATTTCTAGGTCTTTCTTCTTACCCATGGTTTCTTTTTCTAGAAGAGAGATCTTCTTTTTTTTTGTTTATCAAATCTTATGGGGGATCTCTTCTCTGCAAGACTTGAAGTCTTGGGTCCTTTATATAGTAGAAGCAAATTTGTTGATTTAGTTAAAGAAATCTCTCATTGAGAGATCTTAATTGATTTGAGGATTTTATCCATCGTTGGATCTTTGCTTCAAGGACTTCTGTTTTACAGAAGATATTTTTCTTGTTTTTAACAAGATTGGGGAAATATTTTCCCATACAGAACTTATTCTGTGGCTTGGTGATTTTTTAATCACCATTGGATTTTTAATCCAACGGTACTCTGTTTTACAGAGAGTAATCTTTCTTATTTAGAAAGATTCAAGGAAATATTTTCCAAATAGGATTTTGATCCCTTTACTTAGAATTTAATTCTATCGACTCAGAAGGCATTTGAGACCACTCACGTGTAGCACGTGACCCCACAGGGTTAATCTCATTTGCTTATGTGCAACAGCCCAAAGAGGGCATCACGTGCTGACACATGAGCCTTTCTGGCCTGTTATTTGTTTTAAAAAAATGCGCTTATATACTTTGTATATAGATGGTCACGTGTTTGCACGTGAGACTTAATTTCAGCCTTAATAATTAAGCGTAATGCCTATATTTTTTGTTCCAAGCCGCATCACATGTGGGCACGTGATGCTCCATTAGGGGAATTTTTCCCATCGTCTTTTTCTCTTTTTTTTATAAGGGAACAAATGCCCTCACAGCGTTGTTCTCACGTGACTTGCACGTGAGTGCAACGCTGTCATCCTTATAGCCGTTGGATCTGCCTAGGGGAACAGGGAGATGAACCGCCCTCGTCACGTCTTATAAATGCAATGGTCTTATCTTTGAAAAGCCTCTGTTCTTTCATCTTCTTCCTTCCTCGTCTTCTTTGAGAATTTAATTTTCTTATTCAGAGCTTAGTTCTCTGCCCATTGAAATTTCATAGTTAAACTCTGTCAGAAAAAGAAAACTTTTTTAGGTAAAGATCTTGAACAACAAAGAAACCCTTTTCTTAAAAATTTTTCTAGATTTTAAATCCACCATATGGGCTTTGCTTTCTTTTGATAGTCATCTCTTAGAGATCCAAAGACGTGATCTTTAAGTAGTAAACCTCAATGTCTTGGGCATTCCTCTTTTGATCTTTAAGGATTCATGGCATTGTAATTTTATTTTTCGTTTCCTCATCATGGGGGTTTCTGGAATTTAATTCCACCGCATAAAAGGAATTTAATTTCTCACCAAAAGAGCTTGGCTCTGAAGATCAAGAGGGCCCTTCGGGAATTTCATTCCCCTCTTAATTAAAGTTGGCAGATGTGAATTCTGTTTGTAGAGCATAGCTCTCGAGGGAGTTTAACTCCTTAGCCCAATGAGGTTTCTCATTAAAGTAGGAATCCTTTTAGGATTCCCTCCTTAATGTGCGACTGCCCCATCAATGATGGAACGTTACCACTGTTTTTATTTTAGAATTGATATTTAATTGCCAGTCTTTTACTGCATTTTTTCCCCAGATACTATGGCTGTTTATCTGTATGGTCTTGACGAGATTATCTCCTATGAAGACATTCGCGTCTAAGGTCGCTGTCAAGGCCAGGAGTTTACGAACGCCCAATGCGTTGAGGTGATGCATCGCTTCGATGAATACAACGGCCGACTACTCTCTCGTCATTCCGCTTTTTTGAAAATTATCGTGGAGGCGATTTGGGAAGCACTTCCTGAATTTAACGAGGCCATGCCGCTTGAGGCACTTGATGATGCCGAAGACAAGGTGCACTCAGTATGTCACGCCCCACTTTCCAGTGTACGGGCAGAGGACGCGACGAGGCCGCTACGTATTTACTCTAAAGTAAATACGCTAAGCGTATCTAAGCAATATAAAAGAAATGTACGCAAGAGACAATGACAGTAGATATAATTGAACAACAACTTTATTTATTCACATTCTTTCTGTACAATACATGAAAAGTAAATACAACTGAAATAAAGCAATGCCTAAACAATGGCAGAAATGAAAAGTACCGAAATGGAAAGTGCACAATGAACTAGAGCTCGGGGTCTTCACTGAATTGGTCCAAGTCTTCACTCGTGGGCTCGATCTCTGACGGGTCCAGATCACCTGACGACATTCAAAGAAGAAAGAGAGAGAATGTCGTCAGCGAACAGATCGCTCGGTAAGTCCCAAAGTTAAGGGAGAAATAGAATAGACAGAAAGAGAGAGAGTGCAGCTTTTAAAGTTGTATTATATTGTTATAATGTTGTATTTAGTGTTAACGCTATTGTTTGTAGCTTGGTACAGAAGGATGCCAGTGTATACGAGAAGAGTCTCTATATGCCAGAGACTAGAGGCAAATGTAAGTACAAGGCTCCGTTATACAACCCGGAACAACGGCAATTGGATTCATGTTAGGTGTCTTAGTCTTGCAGTCTCGTGCCACTTTTAACACCTTCCGTACCAATCTACCCCTTAAACCCCGTGTTATCTTGATTGTATTGTTGTATTGTAAATTGTATTGATTGTATAATTGGATGACTGACCGAAACCATGATATCAGTAAACGGATGTAACTGTAGAATCATGTATGTAACTGGAAAATCATATAAACTAGATGATCATGTAAATGGAATGTATATCCATGGTTCGGTTCAGTCAAGTTGTATAGATTGATAGATTGAATATATGGAATAATGGATTCATGGATTCATGTTGAATTGTAATATTGAAGATTTATAGATTGTAGATTGTAGATTGTACTTGAATCATATTCAAGTCAGATTATAATGAGACTCAAACTGAGTCAGACAATTAGAAAAGTAAATTGAAGTCCTGATTGTTTTGATGTTATCGGTAACCGCTGCACATGGGCGGCAGGATTTGTGTCTGTTTCAAAGACGATTACCGTATTGATAACACCGTTAATTAAGTTGTCTACCTCAGATAGGCAAGCACCCATATCTTCGTCTCCCTGAGACTCAAGAGACTGGTTCCGCTTAAATCTATATTTACTAGGGTCCTTATTGTAATTTATATAACTTGAGGGGGAGTTATGTAAAAATAATTTTGTATAGTTTTCAAAATACAACTAAAGTATTTAATTATCATATTTATGTGCATACAACAATTTAATGATCAAGATAAATATGTATATATGTTTGAATAGTATGAAATGAGTCAAGTATATTATTCGAGTAACTACAATAAACAATGCTGTAAACAAATATTATGTACGACTAATTAATCAAGTTGAACGAATGCAGAATATAAACGAAAACATAGAATTAAGTGTTATGCACACGTGAGTTCTGGTCTCGCCTAAATACGCCTACCGGTTTTGGAGATATACTCGTTTTCGTATCGTCGAGCAAAACAGATCAGAATCTGTTCAACACCGTCACATATTTTTAAAACGCAGTTTAAGTTAATTTCTATCGGGTTTCAGGTTGTAAAGATTATTAGAAAATTGTAGGTTTTTCGATGTACTTATCCAAAACACTAAGATTCACGCAATTTGGATTTCTGATGCTGTACTTATGATCATTTGAATATCCACATTTAAAACAGAAATTCAGATTTCTGGACATCAACTATATGTTATATTGCAAAGCCTATATTGAGTTGATTCATGCGTTTTAAGTAATAAAGTATACAGAAAATTATAGTTCTATCAATTATGCATCTACACATCTAAATTTTGTCACGAACGGACATCGGGAGTTTGAGTTATGTCTAATTTAAAAACAGTGTGCGAATCAGGACAGATTCTGTCCAGATTCGTCGCTTAATGTTGTAACACAGTTTTCGATATTTTACGTCGGTTTTCAGTAAAAATATAAAACTAAGAAAATATAGATAATTCGATGTAGATATCCAAAACACCTGATTTTTCTCAATTTGGATATCGTTAGACAAGTGATGTGTCCTAGAAATTGACCGATAATTGCAGTTTTCTATTTTTACGAACAGTGAATAAAAATGATATAATTCATAAACCGTTATGCGGTTCGATCTAAAATTTTTACAGCATGTACAAAATAATATACTCTATCATATGTAAATTTCCTGAAATTTTCAGAAGTAAAAATTAATTTCTAAAAATTATTTTAAAGCTAAAGGTATTGATGTGTATACTAAAATCGGCAAAAATATTAACTAGTATTTTATGCAGGCTTATATTTTTCTTTTAATAAACAAATCGATTTCATGATACATTATAGATATATTGTGGCATGAAATTTGTGTTCTCACAACTTGTAATAAACATTCATAGTCATGAACAAAGAATTAAAAACACTTTAATTTGAACAAGATACAATAATGTATTATTAAACCATATAAAACAATATATATCTAGACTTATATATATGTATATGTTTATATTTATCTTCTCTTACGGATTACGATATGAAAAGAATATGGGGTTCACGAGGTATGACAAGAGAAAATAAGAGATGGGGGGAAGGAGAGAGAAGAGACTTACGTACACAAGCCGGTATTGTCACCGGGCTTGTCTATCCGCCGATAGCCTCGCGTTACTAGCGAGACCTTCTTGAAGACTTCTTCATGTTCTTCTTCTTGGACTCTAGGTGAAGAGGGAGAAGTGAGAGATAGAAAAATGTGAGGAAGGAAAAGATAGAGAAGGACAAATAAAGATGGTGTAATGGTGAATTATGTATAATAATATATGCATTCAACATGAGAATTAAAAGAGAAATGAAAGGTCGCCATTCATTTTGGAAATGAAAGGTCTCATTTGTAGGTTATGAGAAGAATAAAAAAATGATAAAAAATAATTGCAAAAATGAGGATTTGAACATGTGACTTATGGAATAACAATGTAAGGACTTAACCAATGAGCTACAAGGTTGTTCATGCATATATTTATTTAGAATTAAATATATGTTGTTGCTTAAAAAGAAAGTGGGCTTTTCAGATGGGCTGCAGAGAATAAGAATAATGGATTTGGGTTAAATATTTATGAAAGGAAAAATAAGAATGAGAAGTTAAAAACTTAAATATAAGAAAAAGAAATTGTACCTAGAAAAATATAGATAATAGATTGAGCAATAAAATAATAATAAATTTAGGAGAAAACGGAAAATACCAAGTACAAATAAATACGGTATATTATTGAAGAGGGATAATACAAATGTATAAAGATTTTGGGGTCGTTACACAGTATATCTGATGGGCTTGATCTCGAAAAGGCGGTGAGATGATCTTGTCCATATTTTGCATCAGGTCTTCCAACAGACGACGATAATCTCTGCCTACCAGAGGACGGACGATATCAGCGGGAATCCCGACGCTTGCATTCGTAAGAAAATGCATAAGAAAATGGTCAGAGAAGCCAGAAGCATTTTACTCGGCCTTGCTTATGAATTCCTAAATCCATGTCCGGGATTCAGTGTCTTACCATTGTAAACCTTTTGATGATATTTTGTTTGTTGTTATCATCGATGTAAAAATTTTCTTTTCAAGTATGAATGGCAAAACTTCCTTTTCTTTTATACCCCTGCTCATAGGTACCTCGTGTGAAGAAGTAGTTACTCATATATATAATGCTGGGTCCCTATGTTATACGTGCGAGGTATGTGAGGCGTTGCCTCGTTACTGAAGGTGTTTTTCTACCTTCTTTCTCTGTTTTTTCTGAGGCAAACTTCTCTTTCCCAATGCCTTCTTTTAACAGAGCTTGGAAATAGTCCATCATGCATAACCTTTTCTGTGCCTAGACTTAAATTTCTCCCTTCATAATCTGAAGCAGTGCATCTCTTCTCTCTCACTTTCAGAGAATTATTTTAACAGAGAAGACCATGGCTTATAATCGTCCACGTGCTCGCTGGCAGCCATAGGAGGTGCCTATAGAGGAAATTGTTCCTCATTTTGCTACATGCTCCGTGAACCCAACTCTTACGGATGACCAATGTGATACGATGCTGCATGAGCTCTCGACTCGTAGAGGATCTCTTATCCCTATTAGCTCCATTTGGCTCCAGATGGTCTTACTGTCCGTGATCGATGATATTCCCTGATACGCACTCTTTCTGTTCGAGTAGCTCTGCGAATGTCATGTCTCTGATCCCTGCTGGGCAAGCGTCCTCATATAATCTCCTAGGTTATATTACCGCCGGGAGAGCATATTCTCCCCGGAAATCGTGAGGATTTCTGTAACAATCCTAAACTTTTTGTACAATTTTTTTTTCAAAAATACAGAAAGGGGTACTTTTGCCTGAGCAAAAGTTATAAGTTTAATTTGCTTTTGAATAGCAAGAAAGAGCTTGTAGCTCATTGGTAAGACCTTGCACTGCTGAACCAAAGCACCAGAGTTCAAATCCTATCAGCCACATATTATTTTTAATTTGATTTCTTTTAATCTTTTTAGAAGCCCAAGAGTCTACACGTGCATAACCCATAAACCTAAAGGTCACACTAAAAACAAACTGGCCCAGGAGATAGACCAAGCGACGAGGGACACATGGTAGGAAGAATCGGTCCGGATCGGCCGGCAACTCGCCTGACTCGGCCGCCGCCGCCTGCCGAACTCGGCCAGAATGCGATTCTTCCTTCTTGAAAATTGTGCCTTTTGGCCTCCCCATAATCCCTGTCATGTTTAATTTCCCTGCATTATTCCAGAGAAATTAAAAATCTAATTAAAATCTTTTTAATGCATAATTTTTAATGCAATTTCTATCAAACCCTAACCCTAATCTTTTCCTATAAATACCACTCTATTCCACACCCCCTCACTCACAAACTATGTCCAGACTCTTAAGAAAATTCTCTAGAACTTTTGTGTACAAATGGAGTTAGCGAAGGGAGAAACTTCGGCGAACTTCCGACGACGACCCTATGAGCTCCCGGCGACGAAACGACGCACCGGCACCTCCTACCACTCCCTCTTCCTCTTTCCTAATCTACAATCCAGTAATTCCCTCCTCCCTCTTCTCTTTTCTATTTTGAAAACTCGTATTTCTAAAACCCGACGGAAGCGGAGTTAATCCGACTTCCGATTCGGTTTTCTTTAAAAAGTTCCAATTTTCTTAAATACAATAATACCAAACTTACACATCATGACAATTAAACATTAGCAAAATATATTGAACAAGTTTCATAGCAAAAGAATGTATATTGTAATTTTTATTGCATTTTTCATAAAAATACCATGTAGTTTAGTTTCGACATAAAAAAACATTATTACCCTTGCTATACCTTTAGATAGTTCATGAGATAATGATCTACCTCCTCACAACACTCATATGCAACATAGCACGATGACATTTAGGAAACATACTTTTGGGAAAATACGATTTACACAAAACTACCTCAACTTATAAAAACCGTTTTTTACAAGATTATGTATTTTTACAAATCTTTACAAAGTGCCGCGACAACCCATTTTGGGGAACCCGTTCGGGATGGTGCGGATTATCGCACATACTCGGACTTAGTAGTGCGAGATGCAGACCTCCGCAAGGAGCATACGGTCTCGAAAGATTTAAAAATACAAATATCTTAAGAAAATGAGATTTCTAAAATAAAAATAATAAATTAAAATTATTTTATATAAATATATATATATATATATACATATATATCATCAAAATATCTAATTTCTGATATAATATAAATATTCCAACTTTTCTAAATCAAAAGAATCACTTTACATGATAATACCATGCAATTCCATACAAGTTCAACACTTTACAATTAAATACTATATATTATGAAATTATGTTTTATTCACTAGAAATGTCACACATATAAAATCTACATCTATAAAAACTCTAAAAATGATAATTAAACACTTGAGGTGTATTTTGAAAATTATACAAAATTATTTTTACATAAACCCCCTCAAGTTTTATAAATTACAATAAGGACCCTAGTAAATATAGGTTTAAGCGGGACCGGTCTCTTGAGCCTTAGGGAGCCGGAGATTTGGGTGCTTGCCTATTTAAGGTAGACAACTTAACAAACGGTGTTATCAATACGGTAATCGTCTTTGAAAAAGACAAATCCTGCCGTCCATGTGCAGCGGTTACCGATAACACCAAAACCTAATTCAGGACTTCAATTTCTTTTCTAATTGTTCTGACTCAGACCGAGTCTCATTATAAATAATTTGACTTGAATATATTCAAGTACAAACTACAATTTTCATGACCCGAAATATTAGCTCGTGACCAGCACTTAAATCACGCAACGTCTAAAAACGTAACGTAATTCAAGTAAGCTGAAACCCAGAAATCTAAACCTTTTAAGAAAAATAAAGGAGGTGAAGTTTTGAAATAAGGGTATAATGAAATCAAGTTTTCTTAATGCATAGAATAGGAACATGAAAAATGCAAGTGGATTTTGCAAGTTTAAAAACATGTTTCGTCTTTTTTTAAATATTGGGCAGCGCCTCCTTTGTATATTTTGATCCAAAACCACATATACAAGATAATGATAAAGGCATCCCCATACGGGAGCTAGCTCTTCTCCAAACGGCGGATCACAACCACGCAAGACAATATATATAAGTATACGACGCCCAACGGCGAAGATCACTACAAAGATAAAGAAAAGCAAGACATAAAAACCACAAGTAGCGGAAAACCCCTCGCTCTAAGTCTCGCAACCACAATCCCACTAAGTCTCATTACTTTTACAATTTACTAATTTTGATTGATGGAGTTGACTAGATACAATATGAAATATAAATACAAAAGTGGGTACGATACAAATGTCCCACCTACCAAAGCAAAACACCCGAATGCAACTGTGTGCCAGCGATGCCGCTACTGATCCATGCGGGCAACCTGCAAGAACTGTGGCACAACGGGGGTGAGTTACCAACTCGTGAGTAGAAAAATATTAACAAATAGAAATCGAATAAACAACGACTCCTAGGTCGACTATATCATAAAGGTAATGCTATGATATCTAGGATGACCGGGTCTGTATATGTGCCAACAAGGTAGTCAATGCTTATAAGCATGTGGATAACATCCAATAGTATAATCAATGCTGTATGCATATGGATCTCGTCCACCCATATAATCAATGTATATATGCATGTGGATCTCGTCCATGTGTCAACCACTGACACAACAACATCATGTATGTAAATATCATAAAAGCATATGTATGAAAATATAAGGATATAAATCAACATGTGTCCCTCGCTACACCTCAAAATCATGGAACCTGAGTGTTCAACATCGACACTCAAAACATCATGAAACCCGTGTCCAGCATCGACACGCAAATCCTCATATCTCTCGGGCTCCGTCAGTCCGGATCGGCCCATATCATCTCTCGACTCCGGTCGGTATCCTCCGTATATCCGCCGCGCCCAAATACTATCACCGATGGGTAGTGCTCCCATGCCATGCTCACCGTCTAACAATACGAGTCTTCATGCCCCGGGGTATCTCACCGGGTCCACCATGTACCCGCAGACGGTGCCTACCGCTCCTCGAATCGGGTTTCACATGCCACTCTCGGAACCGAGAAAACACATGGTGGACGTACTGAAATATCATATTAAGAGAAACCGGGTTTTTAAAACAATACATACTTTCTTTTGAAATAACCATGGTTCTCAAATCCAGAAATCTCATGAAAACAGCATATCTCAATGCGTATGAACATAAAGCATGATGTATGTGACATATAAAAGAATGTAAGTATATCCGTATATCATGCAGCATGGAAAAGTGATGCGACAATATCAGGGAAAACCGCTCTTTTAAAATGAATCACGTTTTTAAATGTATACCGCGGTTCCCAATTTCTCCCAAGTCAAATGCAACATCGTATAAGGTGCATATGTAACTATAGCAAGTAAACTATGCAAGGGGGTCATATCATGATGTCGCAATCCTACTGTGTAGTGACATGGCAATTATCGATGATGAAGTGTGTGAGCCGACAAATCTGTGTACGTGTAATATATGCATCATCGATAATGGTGCAGGTGTACTAGCACAGGTATAAGCAATGCAATGAGAATAATATGAATGCAGCATAAGGTAAATCATATGCAAATGCTAACGGGTATACGTATCTAACATGATCGAGTCGGTGAATTAATCAATCGGCATCCTGCCCCACAACATCCCGTATGGTATACTCCATCGTACGGCATCCTCTAGTCAAGGGTATGGATCAAACCTCAAGTCAAACTCATCACGTACGGAAAATCATCGTACGACGGCATTAAGCTATCAGGGATCCTATCATCCTATAAGACGAGGAGGGTACGGACCTAACATCTCATACAACTATCACTCATGATTCACAACATATACAAATATCTCAATATACCTATGTCCTAGGTCACATCCGCAATAATCTCATATCAGGGGACCGGCAGGGTATCAATCATCTCAATCGACTCGCATCCGTATACCAACATATCACCAAATCATCATATCACGTCATATATTCTTTTCATCGCATTTATATCCCTCATCAAGTCAAATTTACAAATATATTCTACCTTTACTATAAGCATAAGTATCTAATCTAACATACACACCCGAACCATACGAACCGTTTTTGAAAGATGCGAATCGTAGTTTTGAAAGTAGGGGCTACGGTGTTTTTAAGGAAAAGATATCATTTGAAAATCCGTAACATCTCTCAAGGTATCAGTTTAAAAGATACATACGATTCTTCAGTTGGAAATAAGTATGGTTTAGATGACTCATTTACGTCGACTATCTAGTCCTATAGTACCCTAAAAGGCAAAATCATCAAATCTCATCCTCAAGTCCCGTCATCATATATTAGTCGTATCACATCACTGCTAACCATCCTTAGTTTATAATATGGTTTTACTAACAATCTTATAGCTCTAACCCTAGTTTCCAAATCTAGCTTTTCTTAACCATAAGCTACAAATCGGTTTCCACCAAAACTTTGTGGGGATGCTATACGCCATCCACCCGACTTCCCCCATGGATATAGATCCACTCACCTTGGTCTTCGCTTGTCGAAGTCGATGATGCCATGCTCCGTCGCCTCGGAATCCACATGAAGGTACCTACAAAACAACACATATCGCAACGCTATTAAAATCAAATTCTAAAATCCAATACGGCACGCACATTTCTCATAGGTTAGAACCTATAGCTTACGCATACAAAATCAACCAAACAACCCTTGTTGTTGATGTACGAACATACAACAACCAAATACGAATCCAAATATCAAGAATTAGCATTTCAAAATACGGAAAACATAGCCAAAACCACACCAAACTGCTCCCAGATTCTCTCTCAGGTAAAATTGGCCAATTCTGCACATTTAGGGGGTCTAGTTTACAGCTAAAGGGACCACAGAACAAATACGAACCAAAATGCCCCAGGTCTGGCCGCAATTTGCGGCCAGAATGATTATTTCTGCGGCCTGGGTTTGGGGGTTGGGGCTAGGGTTTCATTGGTACACTCACAACCACCTGCTTACCTTCCTGTCTTTACTAAATTATTTTTAGTACCCCCGGGTTAATCCAGATTCCATAATACTATCTCAAACTGTCAATTTACCCGATATCGGAAAGGTTCTAAGTTTGTGTTCCCTATCCTAGGCCATACAAATCCACACTAAGGTCTGTAGGTAGCCACTACACATCACCAATTTCAAACAATCACTCAAACCCTTCTCTTGGGATTTCTATGATCACAATTCCATACACAATCAACTTCTAAACTATACAAGAATGCAAGGAAATTAAAACTAAACTAAAGGGAAGAATTTATAGCTCCTTTAGGAAACTCAAGAAAACCCTAGCTCGACCAAAGTCATAAAAATCCTACTTTCCTTGGTCCATTGTGTAGAGGATGTAGAGGGGATCAACTTTTGTGAAGAGGGTGTGGGGTTTTGACATGGTTTTTGAGATGGATCTTGGGGTTGGGGTTGGAGGTGGAGGGAAGTGAGGTGGAAGAAGATGAAGGAAAAATATGAGAAGGGAAATAATGGGCAGCCCTCTCTCTCTCTCTCTCTTATTCTCATCTTCTCACTCTCATGTCTCTCTCTCTCTCTCTCCCCAATCATTCTCTTTTAACCCCTTTCTCTTTTCTTTTCTTTTCCCTCACAAAACCAAATACCAAAAGAAAGCAACACCACAAATGAACCAATATGTAACATGTCATGGTGCACTAACCATGAAAAACTGTAGAAACGCGAATTTGGCTTAATCGCGATTAACAGTGCACTAATCGGTTTTTTTTTTATCAAAACTGCATATAATAAATTTTTAAAATGCCAAATCCTTTAAATATATTTTTAAATGAATAAATCATTTTAATTTCCAATTATTTCATAATTATTGTTATATATTTATACCCTTTTTCGAAAACCCCAATTTCGCAAATCGGGCAGTTTTTGGGAAATACATTATTTTAATATTAAGTTTCCAAAAATAATATTTTATATTTTCTGAAATGTTACAATCTTCCCCCTTAAATAAATTCGGTCCCAGAATTTAAATTTAAACCCCCAAAATCTAAAACATTTCAATAATCAGCTCAAATCAACGGGGCTCCGAAATCACGAAAGATGCAGAAACAACACATCGCGTCAAGTGCGCATGAAACGAGTACAAAACTCAAAATCGAACTCCGTCAAGCGTCACGCAAATCATCGGATTTGCACGCATATCCTCGGAGTTACAATAGAGATACAGATCTCGAAATCCACTATTGAAATCCAATATACACTAGTCAAATACTATAATACGTGTATAGTACGCATCCTTGTAAAAATTTCAAAATCTTAATAAAACTCATGCAAAAATCCTTTGTAAATCGCCGCGTGAATGCGTAACTCATGGCATAAGCGACGAACGCTCATTTTAAAACAATAATATATGTCCATATACGTTTTGCTAAATATACGTTCTGTCGTTTCAAAATATCCTAAAAGGTTTTCCTTTAAAAAAATGTTCGCGTCGCTCACGGACTCGTAGGAAATAGCGAAACTATAGCTCCTTTAAAAACCTCTTGGTAGGCTTTTAATGCATGCAAAGTACTCAGGTACTGTCCTCAGATCAGTCCTGTTCGGCTACTATATAATATATAGTACCTATCATGAAAACAAAGTGCTCAAAAGCAAAATCAGCCTCAAAAGGCGTATCCAATAATCACATGCGTCTGGTGCGCACAGAAATCAAATCCAAACACAGGTGACACCATATGCACAAAGAAAAACTAAGTGCAACGGGTGTGCACAAAAGCATCTGTCCACTGCAACGGGTGTGCACGACAACAATATCTGGCGCATCAAATGCACGAAATACAATCAATAACTCAAACGCATAAAAAGCAACACCGAGTGTACTAGGGTGTATAAAATCATAAACGCGTGCAACTACGTGCACAAAACACGTATCAATGCACTGCAAGCACATGTAAGCTATATCGAGTGCAAAATCAAATCGAGTGCGTACCACACGCACAAAATCAAATCAACTGTATGAAATCCACGAAATCATAAACATGTGCAGCCAAGGCATAAAATCGACATTAAATGCAATGGATATGCACAAATCGCAAATCGAAACAACGGTGTATAACTTATATATCAAGTGCAATAATTATGCGCAAAAATGTAAATACCCAGTACGTGCAGCCATGGTGCACGAAAACGATATCATGAAACTCAATCATCAAAACTCAAATCCAAGTGATATAAGCGTGATACTCGGATCACAAACGCAAATCGCAACAAATGACATTGAGGCACACCTCCTACAATGTCGAAAAATAAATCGGTGCGTCTAAAACCGGCAGAACAAGAGCATCCGTTTGCCTCCTGCTCACGGTCTAGCGTCCGCAGTCTCTGGGTCCTTATCTCCTCTGTGGATTTACCAAACCGCAATCCATCGGCTCGGTCAGGTGTGCTAACGAGAACGATTCCGCTCTAGCACTTCTCTGGTGTAACATTTCAGAAAAATAAAATATTATTTTTGGGGAATTTTTATAATTAAATAATAATTATATTGAATATTTTAATAAGGCGGTAAAATTAAATACCGATAAATTTGGAAAAAAATTTGGAAAATTATGGAAATTACTGAAAAGAGAGTGTTTTATGTGATTTATGCAAATTATGAAGTTTTATGATTTATTATACACAGTTTTAGTGCTAATCGCGATTAAATATCGCTAATCGCGAATTAAGCTTGTTTTGTGCAAAACATGCACCGTGTCGTATTTTACACTTGTGTTACATTTTAATAACCATGGTTTCATTTGGGATTTATGTGTTGGTTTTAAAAATGAAATGGAAAAAGAAAAGAAGGGAAAAGAAAATAGAAAAGAAAACAAGAAAAAGAAAAGTCAAGATGTATGGGCATGAGAGAGAGAGTGAGGTGAGGGGTCGCTTTGACCAACAGCCATTTGCATTCATTCATCATCCTCATCATTCTCTCTTCTCTTTTCTCTCACCATGGCAGCAACCCCTTCCCCCTCCACTTCAAACCCTCACTCCATCATCAAAAACACCCCAAAACCCCATCCCCACTTCATTAAAAATGTGCACAAGCCCTCAAGCTACACTATGGACCAAGAAAGTTTGCATTTTGGTGCTCTAGGGGATTCATGAGTGCCAAATGAGGTAATTTCTGCACCATCATAATTGTATTTCGATTCCTTAAGTATCCATACAAGTTTAGAATCGATATTGTGTAGTTTAGCGAACTTTGAAAATTTCAAGTTAGGGATTAGGGTTGAATTGATTCCAAAGGTGAAATTGAGGTGTAATTAGGGACTACAACCCCTGTTGTGATGATTTAGTGGACTGAACCCGAGACTTAAACCCCGGATTACGAACTTAGAAACCCGATATCGGAAAAATTGTGGATTCTGTGAGAGTATAATGAAATCTGCTAACACCCGGGTGACCTGAAAATTTTTTAGCAAACACAGAGGAGTGTGCAGGCAACCTATGATCCCCCACCAAAACCCTAGCCCCTATATCCTCAACATGGCCGCAGAAAAATCCTTTCTGGCGGCAATTTGCAGCCAGACTTGGAGCAATTACCTTCATGCTTTTTCTGCAGCTCCATCTCCAGTAAAGTAGTCCCTTCATATGTGCAAAATTGTCTAATTTAACCTAGGGTAAATTCTGGGACCATTTTCATGAGTTGATGCATTGTTTTACGACTTCATTTTAACTTGATTTTGGTATTTGATATTGTGTTTCCGTCGTGTGGCGTTTGAACGCCAACGAATGGGTTATTGGTTGTGTTTTGCATGCGAGACTATAGGTTTTAACCTATCGGTATTTCGTACGACATTTTGGTTTTTGTGCGTGATTTCGTTTACGATGCTATATGTGATATGTAGGTACCTCACGATGACTTCGAGACGACAAGCAAGCGCGTGGCGACGTCGGCATCTTCAAGCGAAGATCAAGGTGAGTAGATTTATATCTAGGGGGAAGTCGGGTGGATGGCGTATAGCACCCCCGCAAATTTGTAAGATTTTGATGTGATGTGGTATAGATATACATATATGGGTTATGGTGAGATATGAACCTTAGCAAGGAAAGCATTAAGAGATTATGGGTTAGTGTTAGCGAGAACAGAAGAAAGGATTTAGTTGGTTTCTTAGTCGTGAACCCTAAAGTAAGGTTGTACACATACATATACACACACGGGATATGGTTTTGGGGTGTATACGTCATATGTATATATATATGTATATGTGTTGGTGCTTATATATATATATATACATACACGTATACACGGATGTTGAGGATATTATATGGTATTTGGAGATGAGTCGATGAGATTAGACATGGTGTCATAAGATCGGTGATGTGTTTTGGTTCGTATTTTGAGATACAATATGAGATTAGCGGATTGATGGGCGATGTGTATTCACACATACGCGTACATATTTGTTGATGATATTAGTATTATACTAGACTTAGATCAGTACCCCTATCACGATATGTGATGATAAGGATATCAGATGAGTAATGAGATAAATATGATATTTGACTCGTACCCAGATTTGGGATGCCGTACGATAGATTTACCGTACGAGATATGATTATGATGTTAGATCCACACTCTTGACTCGAGGATGTTATATATATATATATATTGTATCGTACGTGATACTATTGAGGCGAAATCACCGACTACTAGATATATATATAGATCGACTCAGACTTAGGTGGATTTCCTTACCCTTTTGACTGGACTCGAGTCATACTTGTTTTCAAAAGTGGAGAATTATGAGCATTTTAAATACCAAACTGTATGACTCGTATATTGGGTAGGTATATTTTTCCGTGTTGCTGTTACTACATCACTTGCTGTATATTCATGATGTTTCATCGCATTGCATGCTTGTACATATGTTATCTGTAATTATCATGAAACCCTGCTGTCAGGACACCAACACCATTACCGATGATGTGTATATTCCACGTACACCTGCTTGCCGGCTCACACACATTATCATCGGTAATTGCCATGTCACGTACACTTTAGAAAATACTATTCATTGACATAGCTTACTAGTTGATAGTTGCTATATGTTATAGATTTCATATGCTAGTTTAATTATTGCATGATATCAGATGCATCCATATATTCATTGGTTATACCTACCCAATATACGAGTTTCTTGCAGGTTTTGCCGTACAGGTATCTTGACGGCTTGCTGGCACACTACTTTCATTTCGGGTGATTGCTTTGGTAGGTGGGTTCACTTGCATCATGACCACTATTGTACATTTATTATTTTAGTTGTATCTAGTAAACTCCATCAACCAGACTTGTATATTTGATAGAGATAGATGACCAGTGTATATTCTTTCGACCTTAGAGTCGCGCGCTGTATTATTATGGTTTTCCTCTGGTTTTCTTGATGATGTTGGATTTTTATCCTGAGTTTGATCCTCGCCTTTCGGCGTTGTATATTATACTGCATTGTGTGGTTTTGCCCGCCGGTTGGCGAAGAGCTAGCTCCCGTTTTGGGATGCCTTTATTCATTATATATGCTTTATCAGGTTTGTACCTGTTTGGGGTCAGTTTTTACAAAGGAAACTCTGCCGAAATTTTCAGAAAAGACTTGAGATTTTAAAAATGCATACTTCGGCTAATGTTGTCAAACTTCTTGCGTTAAAATTGGTTTTTCCTTCACTCTACTGCTTTACTTGGTTTGGATTTCTGGGTTTTGGCTTACTTAGATTACGTACGCCTCGAGACGTTTCGTAGTTTAAGTACCGGTCATGTTCCGTAGTTTTCGAGTCATGACATAGTTGGTAGCAGAGCATTAGGTTTTACCTCCTGAGTGTAGGATGACCCTTGGTTGATGGAGTAGGCGACTTTAGTAGAGTGACGTACCGTGTGTATGTTCCGCGGCATACTTACGATACGCTACTCCGCTTAAGAAGCCTTAGGATGTATATTTTCTTGCACAGTATTATATTCATTCCTGTGATCTATCCTCATCAGTACCAGTTATGGTTTTGTTACCACGGTTGTACGGGCACAAAGAGCTACGGCTAGAGTTACGGTCAGCATGAGCTCGTCACGGACGAGGACTGACCAGGGTGTGATTCCAAGGACATACGATTGCATAGACGTATCGTTTATTTGCGTTTTTGCGCCATTAGCGTTGATGGATCGCTATTACGAGATTTCTCAGACGTGCAGATCGGCACCAGAGGATTGGGCCACTGATAGAGGCCAGCCAGGATGTGATGACCGTTAAAGCACTGATTATACTTGATGATTGAGACACTGTTCAGCGTGCAGATGAATGAGCCAGTTGCTGCTGCGAATGAGGAGATATCGCCCCAGATGTTTGGAGCTAATGCCGCACGAGTTATACTTCGAGATATGATAGAAAATCGCTAGTCACCAGAGATGAAAGACTAGGACATGTGATTCATCGCTTACTCCGATGCGAGGTCATCATATTGATTGATTCCAGCTATAGACGACTTCACGCTGATACGTTGAGAGTCGATATAGACGATCGAATGTAAAGAACCCATTTTCCAAGTTTAAAGTGTTCGGAAAACAATGCAAGTAATTCTACGGACCTTCTAGAAGAATGAAACCCTAACTTGACATAATGACCATGGAACGCCGGTGAACTTTAGGGTTTGCGGCAGTTCAACGGTGCCATTAGTGAGGCTTGGGTTTGCCCTTCTACGGTTGGTCCATAGGTGCTGTGGCATATATTCGATACTATTAAACTGTACCCATGATGTTGAGCTCTTGGGAGATTATGGAGCCTTGACGAATTGATTGAAAAGTTCGACATCATTCGGATATCATGTGATGGGATACATTGCTTGGGAGACTCCAGATATGAGTATAGCCGTTGGAGTGCAGTCCATGCAGCTATGAGGAGACGAGTCCGAATCAGTCGACATTGGAGGAAAGTGGAGTAAGAGGTTCGTATGAGATCGTGGCGAGAGGACGTTCCACTCCGCTGACATCAGAAATGTGATACACAAGCAGAGGCGTTGACTATGGGTATATCTTCCAGGAGGAGTCGTAATGAGTATGCAGCCGTTCCGGGACAAGAAATATATATAGTAAAGATGATGACTTCCGAGCAGTTCGGCAGGACATGACCTTTCTGGAAATACTATACGAGAAGACTTGGACCCAGGATCAGTCATATTGCACACGCCCAGCAGGCCAGAGTTCAACATCGTCGACGAGATATGTTATGAGTGACCATAAGAGTTGGCCAGAGATCTTTAGAGTACGTGCCAGAGCGGACTACTTCCACTATCGTTTCCATATTGGACTGTTGAACCGGGGAGTTATGTACTTAGCAATTCGCAGTGAGAGACGAGAGCCTAAGGGCACCAGACGACAGGCTATGATCAGGAGGCAAGTAGATATCTTGCTCTGCTAGCATTGGATGTACCGACACCTTCTCGACCTTGAAGGAAGGACATATCGACGACAGTATTTACGATTTGTGATTTCGTGAGTTGACTATCACGTATCAGTCACTTTGGATTTCAATATTTTGGGTGATTTATTGCATGATTGAGTTTTGATGACCGAGTTTCATGATATTTGCTTTTGTGCACCATGGTTGCACCTACTAGGTATTTACGTGTTTGTGCATAATTATTGCACTTGAGATATGTTTTTATACACCGTCGTGTTGATTTATGATTTGTGCGTATTTATTGCACTTGATGTTGATTTTGAGCCTTGGCTGCACATGTTTATGATTTCATGGATTGCATACAGCTGATTTGATTTTTGTGCAGGTGGTATACACTCGATTTGGTTTTTGCACTCGGTATAGCTTACATGTGCTTGCAGTGCATAGATACATGTTTTGTGCATGCAGTGGCACGCGTTTATGATTTTATACACCTTGGCACACTCGGTGTTGCTTGTTATACGCATTTGAGTCATTGATGCATTTCCGTGCACTTGTTGTACCCGATTTGTATTTTGTGCAGTTATTGTACTAGGTTTTTACGCTGTGCATTGTTGCACCATATTGTATTTCGTGCACTGGATGTACTGTATTTGGTATTTCGAGCACTGGATGCACCGGATTTGTATTTCGAGCATTTGTTGCGCCAGCTAGGTATTTTGTGCATTGGTTACATCGGGCATATACTCCGTACCTTGGTTGCACCCGATATATGTCTTGAGCATTGGTGTTACCAGATTTGTGTTTTGTGCGCGTCTGCACTTGATGTTCGTTTTCATGCATATTACTGCACTAGATACTTTTCACGGACTGACGCGCTTGGATT
The DNA here is from genome assembly GCA_030015575.1 of Agapanthus africanus. NCBI lineage: Eukaryota > Viridiplantae > Streptophyta > Magnoliopsida > Asparagales > Amaryllidaceae > Agapanthus > Agapanthus africanus. The sequence continues at coordinate 556,156,734 of JASDDO010000022.1, read as the reverse complement.
GGATTTTGCGCATATTTGGGCGCTTGATGCGATTTTGGTGCACAACAGATGCACTAAATCGAGATTCTTCGTGCATATCAGATGCATCTGATATTGCTGGCAGGCACACCCATTGCCCTTGACAGATGTTTCGTGCACACCCGATGCACTTAGATGATGTTTCTGTGCACATGTATGGCACATTCATGGGTTTTGATTTCCGTGCACACTAGATGCACGCAGCATTCATATGCACCTTTTGAGATTGATTTCTTATGGAGCAATACGTTTTTATGATATTTGCTATTTATTTTCGTACTGAGCAGGACTAGTCAGATGACAGTACCTGGATATATTTTGCATGCATTAATAGTTATCGAAGGGATTTCCAAAAAGGGAGTTATAGTCTCAGTATTTACCTACGTGTCTGAGATGACATGAAACATTCTATAGAGGAAACACTTTTAAATTATTTTCAAAAAAAAATGGCGGGGCGTGCATATTATACAAAAGATATATACATATATAGTTATTTTCATACAATAGACATCTGCCACTGTGCAGTGTTATGCGCATCGCACAGCAACATGAAAGGTTTGGCATGCATTTCCTACAGATGTTTGCATGGATAGTTTTGATGTATATCATATTGGTTTCGTTTTAGATTTGACATTTGTGTCTACACCATTACTCCGATGATTGCGGGATGCTTGACGGAGTTTTGATTTGGAGTTATATGCTCATTGTTCATGTGCTTGCATTGCGCTATGATGCGTTTTACGTATGGATGATTTCGGGGCCCCGACGACTTGGACTTTTTACTAAAATGTTTTAGTATTTGAGGGGTTTAAATTTAAATTCGGGGACCGAATTTCTTTAAGGGGGAAGATTGTAACATTTCAGGAAAATAAAATATTATTTTTGGGGAATTTTTATAATTAAATAATAATTATATTGAATATTTTAATAAGGCGGTAAAATTAAATACCGATAAATTTGGGAAAATTTTGGAAAATTATGGAAATTACTGAAAAGAGGGTGTTTTATGTGATTTATGCAAGAAGTTTTATGATTTATTATACACAATTTTAGTGCTAATCGTGATTAAATATCGCTAATCGCGAATTAAGCTTGTTTTGTGCAAAACATGCACCGTGTCGTATTTTACACTTGTATTACATTTTAATAACCATGGTTTCATTTGGGATTTATGTGTTGGTTTTAAAAATGAAATGGAAAAAGAAAAGAAGGGAAAAGAAAACAGAAAAGAAAACAAGAAAAAAAAAAGTCAAGAGGTATGGGCATGAGAGAGAGTGAGGTGAGGGGTCTCTTTGATCAAGAGCCATTTGCATTCATTCGTCATCCTCATCATTCTCGCTTCTCTTTTCTCTCACCATGGCAGCAACCCCTTCCCCATCCACTTCAAACCCTCACTCCATCATCAAAAACACCCCAAAACCCCATCCGCACTTCATTAAAAATGTGCACAAGCCCTCAAGCTACACTATGGACCAAGAAAGTTTGCATTTGGTACTCTAGGGGATTCATGAGTGCCAAAGGAGGTAATTTCTGCACCATCATAATTTTATTTCGATTCCTTAAGTATCCATACAAGTTTAGAATCGATATTGTATAGTTTAGCGAACTTTGAAAATTTCAAGTTAGGGATTAGGGTTGAATTGATTCCAAAGGTGAAATTGAGGTGTAATTAGGAACTACAATCCCTGTTGTGATGATTTAGTGGACTGAACCCGAGACTTAAACCCCGGATTACGAACTTAGAAACCCGATATCGGAAAAATTGTGGATTCAGTGAGAGTATAATGAAATCTGCTAACACCCGGGTGACCTGAAAATTTCTTAGCAAACATAGAGGAGTGTGCAGGCAACCTATGATCCCCCACCAAAACCCTAGCCCCTATATCCTCAACATGGCCGCAGAAAATCCTTTCTGGCCGCAATTTGCGGCCAGACCTGGAGCAATTGCCTTCGTGCTTCTTCTGCAGCTCCATCTCCAGTAAAGTAGACCCTCCATATGTGCAAAATTGGCTAATCTAACCTAGGGTAAAATCTGGGACCATTTTCATGAGTTGATGCATTGTTTTACGACTTCGTTTTAACTTGATTTTGGTATTTGATATTGTGTTTCCATCATGTGGCGTTTGAACGCCAACGAATAGGGTTATTGGTTATGCTTTGCATGTGAGACTATAGGTTTTAACCTATCGGTATTTCGTATGACATTTTGGTTTTTGTGCGTGATTTCATTTACGATGCTATATGTGATATGTAGGTACCTCACGAGGACTTCGAGACGACAAGCAAGCGCGTGGCGACGTCGGCATCGGCAAGCGAAGATCAAGGTGAGTAGATTTATATCTAGGGGAAATCGGGTGGATGGCGTATAGCACCCCCGCAAATTCGTAAGATTTTGATGTGATGTGGTATAGATATTCATATATGGGTTATGGCGAGATATGAACCTTAGCAAGGAAAGCATTAGGAGATTATGGGTTAGCGTTAGCGAGAACAGAAGAAAGGATTTAGTTGGTTTCTTAGTCGTGAACCCTAAAGTAAGGTTGTACACATACAAATACACACACAGGATATGGTTTTGGGGTGTATACGTCATATGTATATATATATATATATATGTGGATGTGTTGGTGCTTATATATATATATATATATATATATATATATATATATATATATACATACATACATGTTTGATCCTAAAGATGTTTATCAATTTTCAATTTTTTTACTTGATGTATATCCCACAAAGAACCGTAAGGACTTAATTACCCAAGTTACTTGATGTTTATCAATTTTGATAATACCCCATAGACTTGATCCCCGGCAATGGTGCCAAAAACTTGTTGGGACTTCACCTGCGCTCTTTTACGGTTTTGGAAAGAAAATGGTTTTAGAAATAGTGCGCACGCGAGCTTGGTCTCGTTTTAAAATTTATAAACCGCAAGTGCACGGCGCATTGTAGCGAGCCAACAAGTACGAGCCGATCCATAGGGAATTGGTGATTAGAAATTGTTGCTTAAGGTTCGAGAAGAAAGAATTTGGGTTTTGTCACAAAAATGGAAAATACGAAAATATAGAACTAGTTAAGGAAAATGGCCGTGGCTCCAATTCGAATGGTTGAATTGCGGAGAATTCTTCGACGCTCCCTTGATCATGAGTTGTCCTTCGTTGTGTTGATTCCGACGTGAAGCATAGCTTGTCAAGGCGTTTGCGAAGCACAAGTCATCAAGATATCGAAGTTCGACACAAGACACGAAACGAATCTGTATTGTCTCACTTACCGTTTGTATGTCCAAACTTGATGTATCAACACTAAGCACAAGGGTTAGCATGCATACATCAACTTCAAATACACAAATTAACATATGAGAGCAAGTGGTTTTAGTATTAAACTTGCTAAGTGAATATTGATAGTATAGGGTATATGAAATAAAGAAGTGTGTCAATCAACTTGTTAAAAAAATACCCTATCTAACACTTAGCAATTTTAACACTAGAATGATTCTAACCTTAACATTGCAACATGGGGTTTTGGAGAGAATATGGTGTGTAATGAAGTTACCAAGTAACCATAGAATTACATATCATATCAAACCAAATCATCTAGCAATCTTAAGGCTACAACCTCAATTAAGCATATTAAACATTCACAAGAGATGGAGGAAAGCTTTGCCATTCATCACCATCCTAACTATCACCACAACAATGAAGAACTACTCAAGAATCATACTAAAAAGAATTGAAAAACAACATTAGAGTAAAAAGCAAATGAACAAAGAAAAACAACAATTGTATTAACAAATGAATGAGTTGAGATACATGATATTGGTTATTTGTTCAACCTCCTTAATAAAGCTTTCAAATGAGAGCTCCAAGAGGGAAGAAGAAGAAGAAAACCATGACTGAGCTCCACACAACTCTCTTCAAAGCTTAAACCAAAAACTTATACAAAATATTGAACTAAAGAATGTATATCCCTCTCTGTGCTAAACTTTTGTATTTATAGGCCTTGAAATGAAAGTCCAGGGGTGTTTTCCAAAGTTTTATGAAGTTGTCAAATTACTTCTGAAATTTGAAGACGTTTGGGGCCAATAAGGCCGCACTTCCGCCGCAAATATGGACAATTGTCGCGCTTCCGCCGCGCTTTAGTGGACTTAGGCTACCAAATTTCTTGGGTGATCTTCTGACATGATATGATGATTTTTGGATATGTTTATTTTCAAAAACTCACACTGTATTGCTCATATGACTTTGAGGACATAGAAGTAGAAAAACCTCACATCACAACTTTTCATACTTATGCAACTTGCATAAGACATGATCATGGCTGACCCAAAAGTGTGCCAACTTGCATATCACATCCATACTTTTCTAATCATGAGCCATGCCCACTTGTGTGCCATGTTTACACATGTATCATGTTGGACCAAAAAGAGAATGAAATATTTGTACACTACTTTATTTGATGCAAACTCCTTTGACTTGATCTGTATTCTATTCTGTTTGCAGCTCCGGCTAAAAACCGTCGTTTCTGTTCATGTTGTATACTGTCTCCAATGTTCTTGCCTGTGTACCTGTATTATGTACTAATGAGCAGACGGAGATAAAATAGCACTGTTTATTGACAAAATGATAGGAAATGAGTGGTATTAAAATGTAATAAATCGTGCCGAACAAATACCCCCAAACCTATCTTTTGCTTGTCCCGAGCAAAACAAAATCCTAACCTCACTTTTGCAGGGAACGCGATTGCACCGAGCCCGTGCAATAATCCGTTAAACCTCTATGTGTCCCTAGTAGGAGGAGTTTTGTCTCCTGAGGGTTTTCAGTGGATTGCACTCACAAAATCCTGTTAAGTTAGCGTCGTGAAGAAACTGTTGATTCTAATTTTAAGGTTAAGCATCAAAGCTAGAAGTTCTATTACCCTAGTTAGAAATGTCCAACCCTTATTTTTCACTCCTCATATTTTATTTAACATAAGCTCATACACGTCTTTACGTTGTTGTGCGAATAGTGTCGATAAGTTTTTAAGAACTTGATTAGGGTCATCATGTCAGAAATACGGACCGGGATACCCTTCTGAAGGATTATATGAGTTTGAAAAGACTTTGAGATTTTCTCGAGTTTCGTTCTCCAGTTAGCTTTCAAGTCGGAATTTCTATCATTTTTAACAGAGAACCAAGTCTTATTCTTCGCTCCTACCTTTCACCTGTTTTTGTTCATACACACGTTTCGTGATCGTGCAAAACATCTTTATAAACATAAACCTTCATATCTCCGCTAAAAACTGTTTATAATCGAAAACCCGTCTCCGTTAAGATTATTCTCCCACAAAGAACCGTGAGGACTTTTAACTCGAAGTGAACACTTGCTTAGCTTGTTTTATTTGGAGATTGGAAACTTAGCAAGTTTTGGATTAATGACTCCCAAACCAGATAGTTTTAGGGTATTAGGTATGGAGACACCCTAAGGACTTAATTACCCAAGTTACCAAGGCCACAAAACAAAAGACTCATTTTGTTTGCGTTTAAAATATTATAAAAACAGTGAAAACGGGAATATTGCCAGCTTTTTCTTTTTAATCCAAAAGACATGTTCATGTATATAAGGTGTGTAATCACTCCAATAAGGTTTCAGATGGGTTATTTTTCAAACTTATAACTTCTATTAAAACCTCAATAATATACTTCTGTCACGACTCGAAATTTGGTGTATGACCGGCACTTCGATTGTATGACATTTAAAGATGCCGACACAATCCGAGTAAGCCAGAAAACCAAGATCAAAACCCTTTTTGCGGAATTAAGAAAGTTACAGTTTAAAGTAAAAAGAATGAGGTAGCATGTCGAATGATTTTTAAGAGATGAAATTTAAACAACCGATTTTAGCATTTAAGATTTCGGCAGCACCTCCCTTTTTAATTATAAATAAAAGTAGTTATATAATGTTTAAATAAGTGGCGTCCCTAATTGGGAGAAAAACAACATCCAACGGCGGAAAATAACCCACACAATAACAATACGACGCTCAAAGCGAAGAATATATGCATAAGTAAAGAAAGCACAAACTAACACAACTAGACGATCTCACTCAGTCGAAGTAAAATATATACAACCATGTTTCGTTCTAAGTCAATATACAGGGTCTGATGGAGTGATACTAGATCCAAAATACATATACCAAAATAGGAGGTTACTACATATGTAACCCACCTAGCAAGAAAAGCGATAAAAGCTGCAAAATGTGTCCGCACTGCTGCTATGCGTCCACGTGTCTCCTGCAAGGAACTAAGGCACAACGAGAGTGAGTTGCCAACTCAGTGAGCAAAACTAACATCTAACAGTTGATATTGTAAGCATGACGAAATAAAGCTAAAAGTACACAAGGTAAGCATGATGTATAATAGCACATTGATGCATAAATATGTACTAAATGAATGTATAACACAATACTGAAATATCATCAAATATCTCTGAATATTGGTCATTTCCAATTAAGATTCATTTTTCCATGTCCAACATCGACACAAATCTTCTGTTTTAGCAGGCATCGTTCCCCGAACGATCCTGTCAATCAGTAATATCGGTCGGTATCCTCCAGATATCCGTCGTGTTTTACAACTATCTTCGGTATCAAGTATCCTCGCTAGGCTCCCCGCCTCAAATGCGACTTTCCTGCCCCTCGGTCTCGACCAGGTCCACCATGAATCCGACTGTATACTCCCCCACTCAGTCCGGATGACGTAAAAATCCGTAACCGTATAGCTCCCCCACTCAGTTCGGAATAAAACCAAATCATAAAAACAATATCTCGTGGTGGACATATCACATCAATCATGAAGAACCACTGAATATAACTTAATAGCGTATAAAACTCAAAATCAGAAATCCTCATAATCCAATGCACCTTATACTACAATTAATAACAATTGAAAGTGAAACATGATAAGTGTCAATAATAACAGTAATGCAAAACAACTACTATTTATGATGCTTATGGTATGAAGTGAATCACTTGTGACATAGCAAAGTGGGTACGTAACATGTCAATACCGATGAGGTGTAGTGTAACATGTAGGTATGTGCGCGCTCATCGATAATTAGTGCAGTGTCCTAGAAAGTGTTAGACAATGGAAAATTATAGATATGAATGCATACGATGAAGTTTTTAGTTTTAAACATATACACAATGCAATGGAAAATAATTAGCCAAACTTCTAATTACGGGCGTATTACGCCATCCATACAAAATCCCCCGATAGGTGTTTAGTCTACTCATTGAAACACGTCGAATCTACTCGGATATCATCAATCCCTTTCCCTTCCTTGCGGCCTCCGAAGTTCCCGCGGTCGAACCTAACATCGAAATTAACTTTCGTATAAGAAACGGCTAAACTCCGATACGGTGAAAACGTGAAAACTACAAGACTTACATACTAAATGTGCTACATGCGAATATTGTGAACTATCTAAAACCTATGCTAACCTGAGCTAACCCTACGCTGTTCGTAACTGGGAAAACAGAATCGTGACACGAAATATCCGTATCGTATTTAGAACTATAACCAAAACAAGAAATTTGCTTCCAGATTTTATCTATAGAAAATATAACATAATCAAACTATACTAGATACCCTAAAATACATACAGAGAGCTACCCAAAAAACTCAACATCCAACTCCCACTAAAAACCGGCGAGATCGGGAAATTTTGGATTGTCGCCGGTCGAAAATTTCAAGAATAGGCTCGTGTTTCTAGTGTATATTCTAGGTTCAATTTATAAGGCTATGGTGCTGTTTGATTTTTTTACAGATTAGCTAGATTATAGCAGATTCAAAATAGAGCAATAATCTATCCAAATACAATATTTAACGATATCATACTTCTATACTAAAACAGTATTGAATTTGAAATCTACAGGGTTAGAAATTATACCAATTTGAATGATCAACTGAATGGCTTCTTCAAAGATGCACAAGAACATATAATCCTTGTTTTCTATAGTGTTCTCAAGTCAATTATTGGATCGCAGGCACGTGATTGCAATGATTAAAGGAGGACCTATACCGGTAGAACAGTCTTACTCGAGATGATAGTATACTATCTGGTTTGTCTTTATCATCATGTACATGCTTCAGGTGACATTACAGATCACTATTACATGTTGATAGAGCCCATAGGATTCTTGCTTGACTACCAGCAGTATGATGGCGATCATATACGTGGGAGCTGGGGTCTATAAGCATATCTTTAAAAGTCCCTAGTCGTGGGAGTTTCGAGACTGGGCATCGATACTCTAGAGTAGACTAGTGTATACTGATCGAGTCCCTGACGAGGGGCGGTGGCCGGTCTCACAAGCCATTGGTGTCAGTTTGTTCACCTAATATGTATACAGGTGCTCATTGGGTTATGAGTACACCGGACGGACTCGCCGGAAACATACTAGTTGGTATTATACCTATTGTCAGATAGCAGTTCCCTGGTGACATGTGTACAGATTAGTCTATCGACCTGAGATTGTCATTTGTCTCATGTGAGTTCCCACTGTGCTTTGATTACTACCCTACCACGGCTGAAAGGAGTCGTGCAAACAGGTTTTAGTTAGGTACAGTCCCGAGCCACATGGAGGCAGTGAGTAGATCGTCAGGGGATTCGTCTCTCCCGGTATTGGGGGTTGATGTCGCGTTGTGCACGGGTGGCCACCACCAGAAATCCTTGGCCAAGGTAGTCGAGAATTACTGATTCAGATCAGTGGTTTCTCAGGTGGTGATGGGCTTCATACCGACACTAAATGTCGCGTTATTAGGGGTCTGACTTTATCCACCCCTAGACTCGATATGCGATACTCATAGACGGACGGACCGGACTGTACGGATATTGTCACTGTCAGGTTCAGTAGGGGTTTCAAGATGAGTTTGCTCGTTGGCCTCCCTTTCGCTCAATACCTGGGTAGCCGTTACGTACAGCTAGTGCCACTGACGTGCTTATGGTCAAACCCACTGCCAGCGTATTGACGAGTTTTTAGAGTCCCACACAGAGGGTTTTCCTGGTTCGGGCGAAACGTTGTAGAGGCCGTATGGTTTTATGTAAGGGTTCAAACATATACATGCACTTTTGCACGTGTCATGATTCGGACGGATAATACTAGTGAGCTTTGGTTTAAGCCAGATCCTAGTATTATATTGTTGGATTATTTTCGTCTCGTAGTATTCGTATTCAGTCGGAATACGGATGCGGGTATGTATATACGGATGAGGGGTGTTCTTGTAATTCGTTATAAGTTTACTTTAGAATATACTTTTTCTTTTCTATTAAACATTTAGGTTAATGTTTATTGAGGTGGAAAGTGTGAGTGTGAGTTTTGGCTTTGATGCATTGATTGTGGTATGTGCACTTGGTTTTTGTTTTGGCTAAGATATTTGTGTTAGATATTTGTCATGAGATATTTGTTGTGAGATTGTGTGATATTCATTGTGCAGAGGCAGCCACTTCTTGAGGTGATTTTTTCTGTAGCTGCTCACAAACAATATCTCACAACACTCACTTTTCTTCACTTGCCAAAACTTGAGCTCATACTTTCTCCCATGGCATCTTCTTCAACCTCCACACAAACCCTCTCATGAGTTGATAATCCTTGGGTGTTTTGAGACAAAGTAATCACACACATACTCTACTTCATCTTGGCTATCTAGGCTAGCAAACTAGATACCCGAGTTGCTTCGGTTTTGAGGTCAGAGCCCGTATTACAAACCTTCGACGTGGATCTTCTTCGATGGAGGGAGACCGAAGATCAAACATGATCGAGGAATCCGTGAGGAGCTTGGGACAGAGGTTGAAGACCTAAGGACTCGGATCGTTTGGTGTAACCTCTCTAAACTTCTTTTCATATAGCCAGTATAGGGTTAATGGTATGATCCGGAATCGGGTTCCGTTAGCGCCGGGTTTTTAAAGTTTTTGTTCCGCATTTGGCCATGGATTGATAGCCGGGGAGCTGGCATAACCCAACATGGTATCAGAGCCAACCCATTAACCCCATACTAACTCATTGCGACATTAGAAATCCGTCATTTTTGCCGTGCAAAACTGCCGACAAAAACAATTCCAAAAACTGAAAGTTTGAGATGTTTGCACACCCCACGGGCTCACGGCTTGAACTGAGAAGCCGCGGGGTGGTGCATGGGCACCCCGGGGAATCCTTGGGGGAGACCTAATGACTGGTCCCACTCCCAAGACCACCACAAGGTGGTCTTGGCGGTGGGGACCCGAAACTGCCCTATCTTGGGCAGTTTCGGGTCTGCCTCACCCCATGGACACCTCGAGGTGACCTCAGGGGTGGGGTACCCCTTTAAGCCCCTAGAATCGAAGTCAATTTCGTGCTCTAACTTCCCGTGAAGTTTCGGGCGCGTTTCGTTTTGATTCGGACTTCCTAATTGGCTTTAAACGGTCGGTTTTTTGAACTTTAGCTCACTGTTTTTTTCCAAGGTTTTGGAAATTGGTTTGGTTTGCTAATTGTATGTGGAATTCTAATATCGTAGTTTATAGTACATACATCACTATCTACGACCGTGAATGTCATTAGAGCGGTACAACTTGTCTAATTTCTATAGTTCTTTTAGACGGGTTTGCGAACGTGACATTCACGTTGATGTTCTGTGTTGTGCTGTGATGTTGGCTAGATCGTCGTGGTGGATAGCCTGGGTGCAATGTTAGTACAATTTAGTTTTATTTGTACATTTGATATCGCAGGGCGAGCGTCCTACTTGTGGACTGCCGTCACTGCCAGCTTGTATATTATTTATTTGGGGCACGACCGGGTTGAGGTCGATGTCACCGTTGTACATAATGTTCTTTTCTGTACTAGGATTACCCCGCGGTGGAGTGCACGAATAGCCGTGTTCTAGAGGGCAATGGGCCCGGATCTCATGGCGTTGAGACGGAGGGGGCCTCACTCTAGAATTGGCAGGGCTATTCGTCGCACTCGTAGGGGGTACAGGTTGACCTAAGGAGGGGTGCTCAAGTTACCGGATTCCGTGAAGTGCCGGGTGGCCCATTCACTTTGATGAAGGGGGCTGCCTCACTTCTGGTTTTAGTGGGTAACTTGCCGCGCTCGTAGGGGTCTAGTTTTTCATTGCACAGGCTATCCACACGACCAGGGGAACGTCGGGTTTCAGTTGCGGCTCAAAGGAAACTCGGGGCTCCCAGATTATCTGTATTGTTCTGTGATGCTTATCGCTTATCTGTGATATTGCATTTATCATGCCTGGAGCGATTATTATATATTGTAATATATATATACTAGTAGATGTTGTATATGTTTTACACCCGCGCTAGTCCAGTCCCCGCTCTGTCGTTAGTTAAGTAACCTAACGGGTGATGACGGGACCCAGTGGCGAATGCGGATAGCATAATCATATTTTCGTTCTTTTCTGGTGTGATTAATTGATGGGACTGTGTTGATTTTGATCGATGCAAGGAAAACATACCTATATGATGTTGTTGGAACAAATTTTGAAAAGCTGTTATTACAAGGATATTTTCTTTTGTTTTGCATAGCTGTATTCAGTTATGAATATCCAGCACCTCATTTCACAAGGCAAGGGCCGAGATCCCTTCACCGGGAGTGATCCCTTAGGCAGAAGTTTGCGTCAGGGTAATAACTTCACTATATTCGATTAATTTTTGCTTTGCATCGCGGTATTCAGTTGGAAATATCCTGCACCTCATTCCACGAGGAAAGAGCCGAGATCCTTTCACCGGGAGTGACCTATTTAGCAAAAGTTTTCGCCACTATATATTTGTAAAGCTATCTGGTTCCTTCAACGATATCAAGTTCATTACGTTAAAGGTTTTTCGCCAAAAACCATTCGTAGCCATCCGTCATTTCAGACCGATAGCACTTAGTATTCATGCTATGTTTGTTGGCCTTCGTCAAGGCATAGTGTATGGTAGCTGTTTGTTACCTTTCTGTTGCATAGATAGATGCGTTGGTTTGGGACAGTCGTACAACCTTGTTGGCCTTAGTCAAAGGCGAGTACGGGTGGGTTCAAAGTAACCTGGACAATGACGGGTAGAACTTGACATGTGACTTATGATTTGTTGGCCTTAGTCAAGGTCATAAGAGCATGAGGTAAAAATCACATCGGGAGTTTCTAAAGAAACTGAAACTTGCCAGGCATGCGCATACCTTCTGAAGTGTAATAACTTGAGTGTATTCCATCAGGTTATCATGCATTGATAGTTGGATCCCGATTCCCACTGATGAGTTGGTTTACTCCATGGGTGATTTTAGAAGATCCCGACTAATTCTTCTTTTGGGTTTGGAGGAGGATTTGAGGATACAGTGGGAGACATCTTGATTAGATAAAGTGATTAACCATTCTGATCTAGATTAGAGTGTACGCTGAGTGTTTCTTTTCTCTCTCTCTCTCTCTTTGGCAGGGACCATGTCCCGACCCTAGACTAGAACTCATGAACCAAGTTAACCGGATCTTCGTAAAACACATTGGCCTTTGGATTGTCAGAGTTTCATATTTCATTGCCACTCCTACTTTTACCCTTTGCATTTCTCCGGAACATTCTGTATCACTACGAAGATCCCCATTTATAGGATATGACCATCGTATAGTTACATACGAACTCGAAAAAACTTGTTTCAGATTCGAGGATGGTTTCCGATTATGAAGAAATTGAATAGGACTATTCAGTTGTCTTTTCCTTTTACCTTCTCTCATGTTGTGAGCACTCCTAGGATTAAGAAAGGGTACACCTATTGCGCTTATGGAATAGTCTTCTTCCAAACCATAGGCAGGTGCCAAAAGGTAGGGAAGTGTAATGTTTTAAAAATAATTAAATACATAATTAGATAAATAAAATCCTTTAGGTGAATTTTCTGATAATCGGTAAACTAAATCGTATTTTCCGTAAAACTTAACTATAATTATTTTTCAATATAGATTTAAATACGCCTATTTTAACTATGTAATTGCTAGTAATTGATATTATTTAGTGACTTATAAATTATTAGTTTACTTAAATATTTTTCCTTAAGTAAATATTTTTAATATTAACATAAACTTTTAATTATACATTAAATGGGTGCAAATTACAAACTGGAATGGGTTAAACACACAATTTAGAACCATGTTAACCTAAAAACAAGTTTGTAACGTTTATTTTGTTGCAATGTGTCTTCATAATTCTAGAGTTTTCTAAAGGAAAATTTAAGTAGAAAATAAAATAATTAAGAAATTTGTAAATATATGTATGATGGGGGGGCTTTTGAATTGGAATTTTCTACACTTATACACCTCACCCACCCACCCACCCACCCTCATATTAGTGGCCGAGCACATCATTGAGGCTTCCACAAATTCTCCACTTGGTTCATTTCCATAATGAAATAGAAAAGAAAATTAATTAATTAATGAAATTAGATAAATGATGACATTTGTTGAGAGGTTTCTAGACAAACCCACACACTTCTCTCTCTCTTTCCTCTCTCCCATCATCTTGGCTGAGCCCTCCATGAGGCAGCCCCATTCTTTTCCAAAGCTCTTTCTCATCAAAATCTTCAAAAAAATTCATCAAAAAAATCCAAAATAAAACCTCAAAATCCAAATCCAATCTCTACCCATTATTCTTTGGCCTATCTAGCTTGGATCTTGGAGCAAAGTTAGCATTTTTGGGAGGTTTGGGTGCATGTTTGATCTCATGTTTATTGAGGTATAATTCTAACCCCGGTGTTAATTGTAGGTTAATTACTTTAATTTAATGGATTTCGGTGTTTAATTATGGATCTAATTGCTAAATTAAAATTTCTAGAAAGTGATTTGTGATCAAATTAGGGTTTTTATCATTAGGTTATGGTTTTAATGAGTAGTTTAACATATTAATGGAATGCAAACCTAATCTAGTTACTAGTTTGCTAATTGTTACTTTAAAATTTTGATAATTATGCTATTTTGCAAACTAGGTTTTTAGAAATTGATTAAATAATTGAGATTAAAATATAATTAGGGTTTTCATGATATTATTAACATTATAAATTGTAGTTTAACATTTTAGATCATGCAAAACATAGTTTAGTTGTTGTTTTGTGCATTGTTACTTTGAAATTGTTAAAATTAGATAATTTTGCAAACTAGAATTTTGGGTTTTATGAAAATTGGTGTGATAAAAATATAGTAATGGTTTGTATGATCTAGTTAGGATATTTAGTGCATATTATGGCCACTAGTTTTGTTAAAATATCAAGTTTCGAATTAAAACGGTTATTCAAGGCTTTCTAGGTTTTTGCGAAATAAAACCATTTGATTAATTCTAAGGTTTTGATGATTTAAACCCGATTTTATATATAATTAGTGAGTTTTGAAACTGCAATTTGTATGTTTGGGTTTTTCTCGATCAATTGGCGTTTGTACACCGATGTCGAGGGTTATTTGGTTCTTTTGCAAGAGCGGGTCATAGGTTTTAACCTATGCGCGTTTAGTATGTCGTTTTGGATTTTATCCACGATTTCGGTTTACGATATATATATATATATATTGTTGGAGATAGTGCCCTCAGAGTCAATTATTGGATCACAGGCACGTGATTGCAATGATTGAGGGAGGACCTACCCCGGTAGGACAGTCTTACTCGAGATGATAGTATGCTATCTGGTTTATCTTTATCATCGTGTACTGCTTTAGGTGACCTGACATGTCGCTATTACACGTTGATAGAGCCCCTAGGATTCTTGCTTGACTGCCAGCAGTATGATGGCGATCATATACGTGGGAGCTGGTAGTCTATAAGCACATCTTTAAATGGTCCCTAGTCGTAGGAGTTTCGAGACAGGGCATCGATACTCCATTAGTAGACTAGTGTATACAGTCGAGACCCCGACGAGGGGCGGTGGCCGGTCTCACAAGCCACTGGTGTCAGTTGGTTCACCTAAGATGTATACAGGTGCTCATTGGGTTATGAGTACACCGGACAGGACTCGCCGGGAACATGCTAGTTGGTCTTATACCAGACGTCAGATAGCAGTTCCCTGGTGACATGTGTACAGGTTAGTTCATCGACCTGAGGATCGTCATTTGTCTCGTGTGAGTTCCCACTGTGCTTTGATTACTACCCTACCACGGCTCAAAGGAGTCGTGCAAACAGGTTTTAGTTGGGTACAGTCCCGAGCCACATGGAGGCAGTGAGCGGATCTGCAGGGGTTCGTCTCTCTCGGTATTGGGGGTGAGGTCGCGCTGTGTCTAGGAGAGCCATTACACAAAGCCCTCGGCCGAGGCAAGGAGATTTACTGGTAGGTATTCCAGCAGTATCTCAGGGTGTTCTGGGCTACACTCCGACACGACTTGTACCGCTTTTGGGGGTCTGACTTTCACCAACCGCCTAGGCCCGCCATGCGATACTCATAGACGAACGGACCAGACTGTACGGATATTGTCACTGACAGGCTCAATTGGGTGTCGGGGTGAGCTTCCTCATCGACGTCCCTTTTGGTCAATAGCTGGTGGCCCGTCACGTATTGGCTAATACCTCTGACGTGCTAGTGGTTAAATCCACAGCCATAGTATTGACGAGTCTTTAGAGTCCACCACACTTACAGTTACTCAAGCTTTCGGGCGAAACGCTGTAGAGGCCGTATGGAGATATGGCAGGGTCCGATCAGATACGTGCGGTATTGCACAGATCAGGATCGGACAGTATTGTACTAGTAGCCGTATAGTTATATGGCAGGGTTCGATCTGATACGTGCGGTATTGCACGGATCAGGATCGGACGGATAATACTAGCCGGCTTTGGCTTAAGCCGGTCCTAGTTTAGTACAGTGTAGATTTTGTCTCTTTTGCATTTGTATCCGGTCGGAATACAGATGCGGGTGTGTATGCACAGTATCGGGGTTTTCCTGTAATTTATTACGGGACCAGTTTTCTGGAGTTGCCAGTTTGCATTCCGTTCCGGCCGGTTTTCCTTTGTTCTTTCCCGGCCGGACTTTTATGATGGAGGGGGTTATTTGCAGTTTTGCAAATAACATTTTGTGGAGGGTTTATTTGTAAGATGATTTATTATGAAAGCATCTTTTGATACCTTTCTTATCCATCTTTATCATTTGCTTTTTGTTGATGAGATAGGATTAAGATTGATTTAGAGTTGATGTGAGTTTGTGATGATTATGTCTTGATATGGTCACCACTTCCTTTACCCTACACTCACCTCCCTTCTTATGGTTGCTACTCTCATTCCTCCACCATCATTCATTCTTCTCACTTGATGAAAAATGGTAGAAAGAAAGAAAGAAAGAAAAAGATGAGAGTTCTTCCTTCTTGAGAGTTTCATTCTTCTTGATCTCTTTTTCATGCTAGAAAATTGCAAGCACCATTTTTCTAGTCTTGATTCCTCCATCACCATGGCAACAAACCCCAAAGAGACATACCCTCTACACTACACATTCTACAGCACATCTTGAGCATGTCGAGTTGCCGGCTTCATGCGCGAGTTGCCTCGGTATTGAGGCGGGAGCCCGTAAAAGAAGAAGGCGATGTGGTGCCCTTTCCGGCGAGGAGGCGACGATGTGGAGGCAACACTTTCAGCGGGAGATCGGGACGATGACGAGAAGACCGGAGGACTCGGATCACTCGGTATACTTCTCACCCTATCTCTTGATTGCTAGCTTTAGGTTAATGGTAAACGATCCGGGTTTTCATTGTCCGCGGTAGCGCCGGTTTCCGAGTAAGGAAAATTTTTTGATTCCGCATTTTGGCCTCGAGCACGAGGCCGGGGCGCTGCCATGGCTCAACATGGTATCAGAGCCACGCCATTAACCTTACCTAGCTTCGTTTTGATGTGTTTGCGTTTCCGATCGACCGAAATTTCCAAAATCGTATTTTTCTAGCACATCAGTTTCTGTCGAAATTTTTTCGAGTCTAAAAATTTTTCAGGTGGTCTCAGAATGATGTGCAGGGAGTTCTAAGAATACTGCAAAATTTTGGTGACATGAATCCTCCGTACGACCGCGGAAGGGCGGCCAAAACCCCATTTTGGCCGCGCTTCCGCCGCAGGAATGTGGGGTCGTATGATAAATTTTTTGCAGTGGGCTTATGGACTTAAATTAGGGGTTTTGGAATGTTAAAATTGGGCCCAGGTTTTCTGTGTGTGCTACAGTTTTGATTGGGGGTCCACTTGTTAATTTTTGGTCAATCGGAAAATTTTAAACACATTTTTCACAGTATTTACATTATATCTGCGACCGTGAATGTCACTCGATCGGTAAATCTGGTCTAACTGCTATAGCCCGGTTAGACGGATTTGCGAACGTGATTTTCACGTTGATGTTCTATGTTTATGCTGTGATGTTGCGGATCGGTCGTGGGGGATAGCCTGGATGCAATGCTAGTACAGTTTTGGTGTATTATGTACATTTGATATTGCGGGGCGAGCGTCCGACTTGTGGACTGCCGTCACTGCCTGTTTGTATTATTCTTTTGGGGCACGACCTGGTTGCGGTCGATGTACCTGGTGTATGTATATTTTACATTCTGTACTAGGATTACCCCGCGGCGGGGTGCACGGATAGCCGGGTTCTGGAGGGCAACAAGCCCGCATCTCATGGCATTGAGACGGAGGGGGCTTCACTCTGGGATTGGCGGGCTATTCGCCGCACTCGTAGGGGGTACAGGTTGACCCAGGAGGGGTGCCCAAGTTGCCGGATTCCGTGGAGTGCTGGGTGGTCCATTCACGGTGCTGGAGGGGGCTGCCTCGCTTCAGGTTTTGGCGGGTGACTTGCCGCGCCCGTAGGGGTCTAGGATTTCATTGCACAGGCTATCCACACGACCAGGGGAACGTCGGGTTTCAGCAGCGGCTCTGTGAAACCCGGGGCTTCCAGATATCTGTATTGTTCTGTGATGCTGTACTTTTCTGTGATGTTGCATTTTATCACGCCTTGAGCGAAATATAATATATTGGTATATATATTAGTAGATGTTGTATATGTTTTACATCCGCGCTAGTCCAGTCCCCGCTCTGCCGTTAGTTAGCTAACCTAACGGGTGATGACGGGACCCAGTGGCGAATGCGGATGGCATATACGTACGTCCGTATATTTTCGTTCTTTGTGGTGTGATTTATTGATGGGACTGCGTTGATTCGGATCAATGCAAGCTAAACAAACCTATTCTGATGTTGTTGGAACAATTTTTCAAAAAGCTGTTATTGCAAGGACGTTCACTTTTGTTTTGCATCGTGGTATTCATTTGGAATATCCTGCTCCTCAGTCGACGAGGCAAGGGCCGAGATCCCTTCACCGGGAGTGACCCCTTGGACAGAAGTTTGCGTCAGGGCAATAGCTTCACTATAGCCGATTACTTTTGCTTTGCATCGTGGTATTCAGTTGGAATATCCTGCACCTCATTCTACGGGGAAAGAGCCGAGATCCCTTCACCGGGAGTGACCTCTTTAGTAAAGGTTTTCGTCACTATATTTTTATAAAAGGTTATCCAGTTCCTTCAACGATATCAAGTTCATTACGTTAAAGGTTTTTCGCCAAAAACCAGTCGTAGCCCTCCGTCATTTCAAATTAGTGTTACTTAGTATTCGTGCTGCGTTTGTCGTGCATTGCCGTGGCGTAGTGTTCGGTAGCTATGTAATGCTTTTCTGTCACAAGGATAAGTGGATTGGTTAGGACAGTCGTACGGTCTTGTTGGCATTGTCAAGGACTCGTACGGGTGGGTTTAATGCAATCAAGATAATGACGGGTAGAACTTGACTAGGACTCTTTGATTTGTTGGCATTGTCAAGGTCACTTGGGTCCTAGGGGTAAAAACAAACATCGGGAGTTTCAAAAGAACTGAAACTTGCCAGGCATGCGCATACCTTCTGGAGTATGGTGACTTGAGTAGATTCCGTCAAGTTATCATGCGATGATAGTTGGATCCCGATTCCCACTGATGAGTTGGTTTACTCCTCGGGTGATCCCGACTAATTCTTCTTTCAGGTTTGGAGGAGAATTTGAGGTACAGTGGGAGGTTTCCAGATTAGATAAAGTGATAACCATTCTGATCTAGGTTAGAATGCACGCTGAGTGTTTCTTTTCTCTCTCTCTTTGGCAGCGACCATTGACCCGACCCTAAGACTTTGACTCAGTGACCAAGTTGACTGAACCTTCTTAACACTGGCTTTTGGATTGTCTGAGTTGCAGACCTCATTGCCACTCCTACTTTTACCCTTTTCTCCAGGACACCCCGCATTACTGCGAACGTCCACTTCCATTGGACAAAACCATCGTATGGTTATATACGAACTCGAAGGACTTCGAGGATGGTTTCAGGTTCTGGAGAAAACGAATAGGATTATTCAGTTGTCTTTTCTTTTCACCTTCTCTCATTGTGAGTACTCCTTGGTTTAGGAGATAGTACACCTATTACGCAAATTGGATAGTCTTCTTCCAAACCCTAGGCTGGTGCCGAACAGTGGGGAATGAAGAAAACCAGTTAGCCTAAACGGTGTACAGAAGGTATTAAGTTAAGACAAAGCAAGGGATTAGTAAGAGGGCAAAGTAAAGTGCGACTACTATTCACGAACAAACCAAGTGTTTCTTCGCCAATCCTAAATCACCTTTGTATTTCTCCAGGACACTCCGTATTACTACGAAGATCCCAGTTTATTGGATAATCCATCGTATGGTTATATACGAACTCGAAAGGAACTTGTTCCAGTTCGGGGATGGATTCTGGTTCAGGAGAAATAGGAATAAAGTACATTCAGGTGTCTTTTATCTTCACCTTCTCTCGCGTTGCGAGTGCTCCTAGGATTAGGACAGTACACCCTTTATGCTTTTTGGATAGTCTTCTTCCAAACCATAGGCTGGTGCCGAACGGTAGGGAAGGAAGAAAACCATTTGGCCTAAAGTGGTGTACAGAAGGTAATGACTAAAGATATAGAAAGGGATTTAGAAAGATGGCAAAGAATTATACGGTTACAGTTGTGAATCTGGATAATGGAAGAGGCATTACTAGGAATACCAGGATACCCCGACGAAATATTTCAATGTTTCAGTTTCACTGTGTACTGTAAATGGAAAACTGATTTCCCAGTTAGACACTTGCTCCAGGGTATGTATTTACCAGGTATGATTCTCACATCTGTATGGTTTTACGGATGATGAGTGGGAGTAAGTTATTGGGAATAGGGTGATCATCCTCATTATATCGGGATTCGTTGTAATCGGTGATATTTGAGGAGATCATCTGGGCCGTTTGCCGGTCGGCAAATATTTGGTTTTGAATATCCGCTGTTGTGCACCAATTTCAAATTGATATATCTGTACGTCTATTTTCATAGAGTGAGATATACCTTTTGATATTATGTCGATGACATTTACCTATATCAGTGGATGGTTAGGTAAGGAGCATTAAACAGCGGTGTAATTCTTCTTAACCATAAGTACAGTTTTCAACCTACGACACACAGTGAAAGAGTTGTTAGACTCAGCGGACTTATACAGAGTATTGTATGTTGTCCAGTGTCCATTAGGACAGAGGGGTTGGTCCTCACACTATATTCTGTTTACTTTTAACTTCTCTAGTTCTTAGACATGTGTTTCGTGGAAACACAGGGTCTAAGTTTTGAGGAGTTATAGGTATTTGAATAGAGTAGAGAACCAGGTATAGCAAGTATCGGGATTCTTCAAAGTGATCGAAGATGTAGATACTTGTGTATGGTATTCAGTTGATAGTAATGATGAAGAGAAATTGCTTCTCTTTCAGGTTACTCATAATTGGAAGCATTCCTAAGTTGAGTAACGCTGATCGGCCTCCTTCCATTTAGTTGACATGCACTGGAGACAGCTGCATGATTTGAATCTGGTTCAATTAAATCAGTGCCTCTGGTTCTATATTGGATATAGAACAGTTCATATCTTAACGATGTTAAGGTACGGGGAGTTGTCCGGCTTATGCTTAAAACCAGACACTGGACAACTCAAGGCACGTTTCTGTAATGGCTGTTTGCGGGTTGACCCAGGCTATGACGAGGGTTGACTTTCTACCATCTGGAAGATCAATAGAGATATTGTTCTAGACTCGCCACAGTTTTATTAAAAATGGATTTTTCAAAAACAGTAGTGGGAGTATGGTAGAACTGGAAGTGATTCCAGAACCGCAAACGATTACTGAAGATTTGATAAGGAACCTAAAGATTCAATCTGTTTTGACATTCCATTGGCCACTCCGCAGATAAGGTGGGTAACTTCAGGCACCCGAGAGGTGCTCCGGTAGCCTCAAGGACGGTGACAGGGAAGTTCTTGTTTACCCACAATTACCATTGCTGTTGTTCCAGGCTGCGAGACCCGGTGGGAGGATGAGTATAGCGTCGTTCTAAACTAGTTTTAGAAGTGTACGTCTATATGACTCTGCCAGAGGGTTGTCGTAGTCAATGGGAGCAGCAGAAGCATTGGTGGACAGGTAGCTTATGTCTATTTATAGACTAAAGCAGATGTAGCGGAGATAGATCATCTATTTCTGATGTGACAGTCATAGGTTTGACGTCATCAGAATAAGGGGTGGATCTGTTGAGAAGGTAGTAGGAAGTGATATTCCTATACTACGATCGGTTATACTTTGGTCGTCACACAGTGTTTTCTCCACATAGGACTTGGATATTATATCAGACATACTGGTTACTAGATCTATGGTTTTAGATCTAGATTTGGGTGGTTTCCCAATCTGGGTACCTTGACAGCATTCTATGAGTATTTAGAATGGACGACTCCTGACACGGTAGTGCACCTGCAGTTGATGGAGTCACCCTCTCTAAAGGTGTCTTACAGACTAAAGGGGAGAGGGATACGCATGATTGACAGATCACTTGCTTAGGCAATTGAGTCAATCATGAGATGTCAAGTACCACACCAGATGTTGTTCTTGCAGTAGGTGCAATAAGTTGATACTG
The DNA here is from genome assembly GCA_030015575.1 of Agapanthus africanus. Lineage (NCBI taxonomy): Eukaryota > Viridiplantae > Streptophyta > Magnoliopsida > Asparagales > Amaryllidaceae > Agapanthus > Agapanthus africanus. The sequence continues at coordinate 556,134,779 of JASDDO010000022.1, read as the reverse complement.
ATCCAATCCTGGAGAAACAGTCGGAAGCAGTTTTAGAACATAAGTGAATGTTCTAGGGATATGATAACGGCTGCCTCCTTTAGGAGACGGTTATCATTCCAGGCTTCCAAGGTGACATGGACGACAAGGAGGTTGTCAGAGTTATAGTTCTCCTTCTGACGGGGGGGGCAGTATTTTGGACAGGTGGTCCAAGGCAATACTGAGGGCGGCATGGCGCAGGATACTGATTAAGTTCAGTTGACGATACAGTCTAAGAAGTTTGGTTTTGGAGTTCATTTATGAGCTAGGTCCCATCAGATATCCAGACATTCTAAGACAGGTATTGCTCATTTCGGGAGATGGCTTTCTCCGCGAACTTGAGATATAGAGAGACATAGAAAGAAACTTCTCTGCGGATCCACTCACTGAGACTATTCCTCGAACGCAATAGTTTCGCAAACGGGTTTTGTGAGACTGACTAGTAGAGGAGTTGGGTGTTCGGTATCACACGGGCTGTGAGTATACGGCATCGCAATAATTAGCCTTGAGTGCAAGTGGGAGATTGTTGGAGATAGTGCCCTCAGAGTCAATTATTGGATCACAGGCACGTGATTGCAATGATTGAGGGAGGACCTATCCCGGTAGGACAGTCTTACTCGAGATGATAGTATGCTATCTGGTTTATCTTTATCATCGTGTACTGCTTTAGGTGACCTGACATGTCGCTATTACACGTTGATAGAGCCCCTAGGATTCTTGCTTGACTGCCAGCAGTATGATGGCGATCATATACGTGGGAGCTGGTAGTCTATAAGCACATCTTTAAATGGTCCCTAGTCGTAGGAGTTTCGAGACAGGGCATCGATACTCCATTAGTAGACTAGTGTATACAGTCGAGACCCCGACGAGGGGCGGTGGCCGGTCTCACAAGCCACTGGTGTCAGTTGGTTCACCTAAGATGTATACAGGTGCTCATTGGGTTATGAGTACACCGGACAGGACTCGCCGGGAACATGCTAGTTGGTCTTATACCAGACGTCAGATAGCAGTTCCCTGGTGACATGTGTACAGGTTAGTTCATCGACCTGAGGATCGTCATTTGTCTCGTGTGAGTTCCCACTGTGCTTTGATTACTATCCTACCACGGCTCAAAGGAGTCGTGCAAACAGGTTTTAGTTGGGTACAGTCCCGAGCCACATGGAGGCAGTGAGCGGATCTGCAGGGGTTCGTCTCTCTCGGTATTGGGGGTGAGGTCGCGCTGTGTCTAGGAGAGCCATTACACAAAGCCCTCGGCCGAGGCAAGGAGATTTACTGGTAGGTATTCCAGCAGTATCTCAGGATGTTCTGGGCTACACTCCGACACGACTTGTACCGCTTTTGGGGGTCTGACTTTCACCAACCCCCTAGGCCCGCCATGCGATACTCATAGACGAATGGACCGGACTGTACGGATATTGTCACTGACAGGCTCAGTTGGGTGTCGGGGTGAGCTTCCTCATCGACGTCCCTTTTGGTCAATAGCTGGTGGCCCGTCACGTATTGGCTAATACCTCTGACGTGCTAGTGGTTAAATCCACAGCCATAGTATTGACGAGTCTTTAGAGTCCACCACACTTACAGTTACTCAAGCTTTCGGGCGAAACGCTGTAGAGGCCGTATGGAGATATGGCAGGGTCCGATCAGATACGTGCGGTATTGCACAGATCAGGATCGGACAGTATTGTACTAGTAGCCGTATAGTTATATGGCAGGGTTCGATCTGATACGTGCGGTATTGCACGGATCAGGATCGGACGGATAATACTAGCCGGCTTTGGCTTAAGCCGGTCCTAGTTTAGTACAGTGTAGATTTTGTCTCTTTTGCATTTGTATCCGGTCGGAATACAGATGCGGGTGTGTATGCACAGTATCGGGGTTTTCCTGTAATTTATTACGGGACCAGTTTTCTGGAGTTGCCAGTTTGCATTCCGTTCCGGCCGGTTTTCCTTTGTTCTTTCCCGGCCGGACTTTTATGATGGAGGGGGTTATTTGCAGTTTTGCAAATAACATTTTGTGGAGGGTTTATTTGTAAGATGATTTATTATGAAAGCATCTTTTGATACCTTTCTTATCCATCTTTATCATTTGCTTTTTGTTGATGAGATAGGATTAAGATTGATTTAGAGTTGATGTGAGTTTGTGATGATTATGTCTTGATATGGTCACCACTTCCTTTACCCTACACTCACCTCCCTTCTTATGGTTGCTACTCTCATTCCTCCACCATCATTCATTCTTCTCACTTGATGAAAAATGATAGAAAGAAAGAAAGAAAGAAAAAGATGAGAGTTCTTCCTTCTTGAGAGTTTCATTCTTCTTGATCTCTTTTTCATGCTAGAAAATTGCAAGCACCATTTTTCTAGTCTTGATTCCTCCATCACCATGGCAACAAACCCCAAAGAGACATACCCTCTACACTACACATTCTACAGCACATCTTGAGCATGTCGAGTTGCCGGCTTCATGCGCGAGTTGCCTCGGTATTGAGGCGGGAGCCCGTAAAAGAAGAAGGCGATGTGGTGCCCTTTCCGGCGAGGAGGCGACGATGTGGAGGCAACACTTTCCGCGGGAGATCGGGACGATGACGAGAAGACCGGAGGACTCGGATCACTCGGTATACTTCTCACCCTATCTCTTGATTGCTAGCTTTAGGTTAATGGTAAACGATCCGGGTTTTCATTGTCCGCGGTAGCGCCGGTTTCCGAGTAAGGAAAATTTTTTGATTCCGCATTTTGGCCTCGAGCACGAGGCCGGGGCGCTGCCGTGGCTCAACATATATATATATATATGTGTGTGTGTGTGTGTGTGTGTGTGTTTGCATATAGGTACCTCTCACGTGGACTTTGGATGATGAAGAAGAGGATGGCGACATCGACTTCGGCAGACGAGGACCAGGTGAGTAGATGTATATCTACGGGGGAAGTCGGGTGGATGGCGTATAGCACCCCCGCAACTTCATAGGATATGGCGTGCTCTTGAGATAGTTATATGTAGATATGTTATTGTGAGATACGAATACTGAGCAAAAAAGTTTCTCGGATGACCACGGATCAGAATTTGTGTATTTTGGATGATAGTGTTTTAGTCTAGTTCTTAGTCGCGAAACCCTAGAGTATAGGTTGACACACATACACACATACACTTGAATTGGTGTATGTGTGTGTGTGTGTATGAATGTGTGTGTGTGTACACACACACACAACATATACGCGTGGCATGAGGATGTTATATGATTCTTGGAGATGAGTCGATATGATCGGGCATGATGCCGTGAGAAATTTGATATGTGATCGAGTTATGGTATTATAGCGGATCGTTGTGCGATAAGAAAATATATACTATACGATAAATGTGTGATGACATTGGAATGTTTTGAGACTTAGATCGGTAATCAGATCATGATATTGTTTGACGATGATACCTTGTGAATGATGATATATATATATATATATATATATATATATATATATATATGATAGTTGACATATGATCGAGATATGATATGAGATATGTTATGATATTTATAATGGATCGCTTGGGCAATGTAAATTCATATATGATAATATGTGCTGATGACATCGGATTGCACGAGACTTTAGATCAGTAACTAGATCAGGGTATTGTTTAATGATGATACCATATGAATGATGATATATATTTGATAGTTGACCCATACCCCGATTTTGGGATGCCGTATGATGGATTTTACCGTACGAGGTATATATGTGATGATTGATCTGCACTCTTAACTTGAGGAAGTTATACTTTGTATGTGACGCTATTGAGGCTGGATCGCCGACTACTAGATATATCAACTCGGACTGTAGGTGGATTCTTCTTACCTATCGACCAGTTCTTTAGTTTAGTCCCTTAGTTGGTTAGGTAGATGTTAGTTTAGGCTCGAGTCATACTTATTTTCAAAACTAACGAATCGTGCGCATTTTTAAAGACAGTTTGAGAGATTCTACGGATTTTTCAAAGGACGTATATTTTCTCAAAACCCCGTAGCTCCTATTTTTCTAAAAACCACAATTCGTGCTTTTTCAAACACCAAAACTGTATGACTCGTATAGTAGAAAAGTATATTCTTCGGTATTGCGGTTATTACTCCTTCTCTTTTATATTCATGTTATTCTCATTATATAGCATGTTTATACATATGTTCCCTAACTGTTATTATTCCATCTGTTAGGACAACAGCACCATTACCGATGATGCGCATGTTCCACGTAACATATTTGCCGGCTCACATACATCATCATCGGTAATTGCCATGTCACGTATGTAAGGTTGCTAGGCACGCATACAAGGTTCTATGAGGCATCAACCATGCCCGATTTAAAAATTAGTCGTGCCGAACAACCCGAAGTCGGATCTTTAAACTAGAGTTTAGGCGAAAACAAGTATGTTAAACAGTTTAACACTAAGTGAGAGGGATTACAACCTTTGTAGATCCAGTCCTTCACTTCTAAAGCTCCATGTTGAAGTCCCTTCGCTGCGATCATCGTGTTCCTGACTCTCGAGAGGTTCCACGAAGAGAAAGATGCAGTCTTGCTTCCGATCTTCGATACAAAGATGATCTACCTTGAAGTTTCGTTAACACAAGCTAACACTCATAATATGAAGTGAACACTCTCATCTAAAGGGCAAGGATAGATGAGAATGATCAAGTAGGATTTTTTCTCTCATTTGTTTTCTATTTCTCACTCATTTTCCATCACAAATAAAAAGCAAGAAAGCTTTGCAAAAGGAGGAGGAAGAAGAAAAATAGTGATCCAAACCTTTTGTGATGAATAATGCAAGGATTAATATGATGAATAATGCAACCATGGTTGACTAAACCATTATAGAGAATTAACCAAGGGTTAGGGTTTGGGTTGGGTTAAGTATGAGTCATAGATAAATATCAAGACAAATATCTTTATCATGACAAAAAGAAACCTTCTAGAATCTACTAGAAGTCTTAACCCTAATCCAAACCCTAATCATGTTTAAACTCCACAAAACATGTTGCATTAATTATCATATCATGTTACAATAATATATATCACATATATAATATTTATCGTAACAAAATAAAATAATACAATTAACATATATCGCATATATATCAATGTATTACCCGAGTGAGAAAAAGAATCTTTTAGTGAGCTAATATTAGTTAATGTAATTTAATATATCATATATATTATTATACATTAAATTATAGAATCAACACTTGATCCGACAATCCGGCTATATTGCATATAACCGACTAATATTTATCCGTACCGATTCATCGAATCAACACTTGATCCGATGACCCGGCTGATATCAAATATCGCGAGAATAGAATACGGTATCTCATATCGCATTATCCTTGGTCCTGCACATATCACATATGTTCTCCTACTCCGTTTTGCCTGAGCCAAGAAACCTCTGTGTAGGACTCTACAGAATCGTCAATACGCCGGCAGTAGGTGATGATCATATCAAACACCCACAAGCTGCAAGCGGTCAGCTAAACGTAACAGCTACACAAGTATTGAGCGCTCAGAAGATCAACAAGCAAGCCTGTACATTCTCCTGTGAATCCAAACAGTAACACTCCCATACAGTTCGGTCTCGCGTCTGATATGTCGCATATCTCGCCTAGGGGTGGTAAATGTCAGACCCCAGTAGCTTGATAAGTCGTGTCGATATGAGGTCTATAAGAGTTCGAGAAACTACTGATAACACTTACTAGTAAATCTCAGCAACCCTGGTCAGGGATTTCCGGTTATAGCCAATCGAACACAGCACAACATCAACTCCCTATACCGGGAGAGACGAATTCCCTCCTATCGCTCATTGCCTCCATGTGATTCGGGACTGTACCCAAAAGCCACCTTTTTGCACGCCCTCTTAGACGTGGTATGATGTAAATCAAAGCACAGTGGGAATCACACAAGACTCTATGACGATCTCGGGTTAACAGACTACTCTGGACCAGTGTCACCGGAGAACTGCCATCTGACGTGAGGTATAATACCATCTGGGAGTTCTCGGCGAGTCCGTCCAGTGTACCCAGTCTCCACTGTGCACCCGTACACCATCCTTGATGTCAAACACCGGTGGATATGGGATCATCCATCGCTCATCATATGGGTCAAGATGCGTATACGCTAGTCAACTCTGGAGCATCGATGCCCTGTCTCGATACACCCTCGACTAGGAACAGTTATATGATGTACTCGTCGACTACCGTGGCCCCACTAGTATGATCTCATCATAGTCCCAGTAGTCGAGTACATATCCTGAGGGGTTTATCAACATGTAATATAGAGACAATCAGAGTACATGTTAAGATAAAGTACAACCAGATAGCATACTATCATGTAGAGCAAGAAAGTTCTCCCTATATATGTCCAAGCATCCATTACAATATACATCATATGTACAGTAATGGCCTCTAGGGCATACATATAACTAACAATCTCCCACTTGCACTAGGGCCATCTGTTGTGGTATCGCATACCCAATAATTAGTTGTGGCTGAAGTATCTCATACTCAACCATCCCATAAAAGTCTCTACTGGGAAAAAGGCCTTTGTGAGTGGATCCACGCTGTTGTCCTCTGTGTCTACTCTCCAAACCTCGATCTCCTTGGAGATCAACTATCTCCATGATCAGGTGATACTGCCTAAGAATTATATCTGGATTTCTGATGGGACGGTAGTTCCTTGGCTAAAGCCACAACTCCATTGTCACACAATGGTAGGAACGAAGTTCATCTCATGAACTTATATATATCCAGACTGCCTATTTGGTAGCATCCTTGGTAACGATGTATCTTGCCTTTAATCGTCTAGTTTGTCACGGTATCTAGCTTGGAACTCTTCCAACAACCGTCCCTCCACTGAGGGTAAAGACAATGCCTGCGACTGACATTCAGTCGTCCTTATCACCCTGAAACCTTTCCAGCGATTCTCCCCAGGATCGATTGATACCATCTCACTACAACTAGTGAGTATCTTAACATCCAATTAGATCTATCTCATAGATCCAAAACCCAGGATTTAGGAGGTATCAACTTCGATCCTATATGGAGAATCCTTGTGATAAGCGGAGATTGACCGAGCGTAGCATAGGAAACTCCTTCCCTATCAAGAGTATGTCATCCACGTACTTTACGAGGATCACCACCATACTCTCTACTGCCTTTTTGTATATAAAAAGGTTCATCTACCATTTTGATGAAGTCAAACTCTTTGACTACCACATCAAAACAGATGTTCCAACTCCGTGATGCCTGCTTTATCATATAAAACATCTTGCACACGTTTCCGCTGCTCCCACTGTCTATGAAGCCCTCTGGCTGTGTACTTATAGACGCTCTCTTCCAAAACATCATTTAGAAAAGCAGTCATGACACCCAACCACCAGATATCGTAGTCATGGTATGTAGCCGTGGCAAGTAGGATCTGGATGGACTTAAGCATAGCTTTGAAAATCTCAACTTTTCCATGTACACCAAGTAATCTTCTCAAGATTTACTTGCTCCCGATGGGGATTTAACCCTTCAGATAAAGCAACCAAAGTCCATACTTTGTTGGTGTATAAGGATTCCATCTCAGATCGATAAGCATCCAGCCATTCTTACAGAGTCTCACTCCTGATGGCCAGCTCGAAACTAGTTGGGTCATCATGACATGATGCAATCCTCGCTCCCACTGTCATAGAGAAAACCGAAGTATCTCTCAGATGGGTGAGAAACCCTACTAGATCGGCGGAGAGGCTGAGGTTCGTTGGTTACTATTGAATCCTTTGGTTCTACCAAATCATCAGCTGCAGTTTGTATAGCTGAAACCTTTCCAGTTCTACATAACAGACCTCGCCTCGAGCTTGTCCGGATTTTGCTTTTAGACATAGTCCGGACAACCCCAAATCTTAACAAACTTAAGATATGGGCTCTTCCCTTTCCATATCACATATGAAGTGGCAGGCAACTGATTTGATTTGAACCCTATTCAATAGGTATGCAGCTTCTCAAGCGCATAACACCCAAAAGGAAATAGGAAACTCAGTAGTACTCATCATAGAGCACACTATATCACATAGGGTGCTATTGCTCCGCCCCGATACACCGACGTGCTGTGGTGTATACGGAGGAGTAATGCTGAGAGAGAATCTCATTCTCCTTTAGAATAGTCCAGGATTCTCCGTGCTTAAGTATTCTCCTCCTTGATCTCATCAAAGGACATAATACTTATACCCGTTTTTGGTTCTCTACTTCTTACTTACATTCTGTGAATATCTCAAAAGGTACGGACTTGTGTTTCAACAAGAACATATGTCTGAATCTTGAGAGATCATCAGAGAATGTAATGAAATACAAAGAACCGGTCTTGGCATGTGTAGACAGGATACTTTCATACATTAGCATGTATCAATCCCAAGAGTTCACTAACTCTTTCTCTGTTTCCAATAAACAGAGCTATGGTCATCTTATCTTTGTGACATGACCGGAAAGTTTCACAAGATGTAAATTCAAACAGATTTAAATAAGCATCTAAATGTAACTTAGCTAGTCAGGTCGCATTGATATGACCTAGTCTATAATGCCTCAAGAAGGATTCGTTCATTTCTGAACTCTTCCTCTTGTGTGTGTTCTGTATACTAAGAACTATAGTTTGATTTAGAACGTCAATGCTTTTTGATAACGTGCCTGAACTGATCAACTCTTGATATAGGAAATGTTCAAAACATTATCCAACAATACAAAATTATATCCTTTCTTTACTAATAAAGAGACTGATATGATGTTGTACATCAGGTTCGGTATCTAATAACATTCGTTCATAATCAATGTATTCTGGTAATACAGGGTGATAGTGACCAACAGACTTGGCTGCAACAATTGCACACGTTACTATCTCATGAAACTTATCACCCGTTCTCAGTTCTCTACCTATCTGTAGCCCATGTAACTAATTATATATGTGGGATCCTGATCCGGTATCTCATACCCAGGAAGTAAAGGATACTGAGAAACAGTTTTCTATAATGAACACACCCAAAGAAGATGCATCAGCATGCACTTTCTTTGTTTTGGCGGCACGGGAATTCTGGTAATCCCCAATTTCCTGCTCTGTCTTATAACATTTATAAGTTGGAGCGGGACCAACGTTCTCCGGCTCAGTATAACAAGCGGGTTCGGTCAAAACATCCGTATTATTATCTTGATTAAGGCGTGATATGGTCGCTACCTGGAGAGAGAGAGAAGAAAACACTCAGCGTATGCTCTTGCAAGATTAGATTGGTTATCTAATATATCTAATCAGGATGTCTCCCACTGTTTTAGTCAAATCTTCCTTCAAACCCTAAAAGGAAAGACTAGCCGGGATTAATTACACGCTACAAGTTCGCCAATCTTTCAGCCAGGCTAGTGTCGGTACTTTGAGGGAGGTCCCCCGTGCTTTCGCACGAACCTAATTAAAGTAAACCTCGTTTTCCCAGGGGCGTAACCCTATTGACACCTTTCTAGACACCTACTTGATCGGCTAATTGTAATGTGTAAAACTCTCCCAGGAGTAACTCTTACTCGCAGCGGGTATCGGGATCCAACTATCTCATAGAAGGTATGCAATCTCATTGCAAATTTCAACACTTGAAATTCCCGATAATATTTTGCCCCTAGCAGCTTATGACCTTGGCTAAGGTCAACAAATCATAAGTGCTAGCCAAGTTCAACCCGTCATTTCCCGATTGAATTAAACCCACCCGCGGCTAAGGTTAACAAAGTCGCACGACTACCCTAACTCAATCGCATCATATGCTTATACAGATAAGCACTAATAAGCTTCCACACACTACGCCTTGGCTAAGGTCAACAAACGTAGCACGGATACTAACCAGTACTTATCTGAAATGACGGAGGGCTACGACAGGTTTTTAAGAAAACCCTTTGCGTAATGAACTTGATATCGTTGTAGAATCGAGTGATTTTAAATGGAGTGTTTTTTAGGCTTTTCTAGTTTTGCTAAAGGGGTCACTCCCGGTGAAGGGATCGTCGGCCATTTCCTCATCGAATAAGGTGCAGAATATTTCATAAATACCGTTGTGCAAAGCAAGAACTATAGAAGCAATCAAAAGACAAACCGAGTTTGTAGCATCTGCTAGTTTCACTAAAGAGGTCACTCCCGATGAAGGTATCTCGGCTCTTTCCTTATCGAATAAGGTGCCGGATGTTCTACAAGGAATACCGCTATGCAAAGCAAGAACTAGAGCTACCAGTTTTTAAACAAGTTTCTACAACATCTTAGGTTTCTTTTATTTCATTAATCTCATTAATGAAGTCCCATTTTATTATGCTTCACAAGCATCACATTTGAAAGGAAATCTGCAATATAACATATATCTCATATATATAATATAAACATTCGTCTCAGGCAGTAATATGATCTCATCACAGAACATTGCAGCAGAAGAAACATATATGAAATATTGGATATACTAGGACGTCCGTGTTTTAATACGAGCCTGTATAAAACACGGATTCCACGGTCGCGATGAATAGCCAAACCCTCATCCCTAGACCCCTACGAGAGCGGCAATCAACACTGCCAATTCTAGGGTTAGGAGACCCGGTCTCGACTCCTCGAGATGGTCTCCCACTGGACCCCAGAACCCGGTTACTTGTGCTCCCCGCCTTGGGTCTACCTAATGCGAAAAAGTAAATAATATACAACGGTGACATCATCCTCAGCCCGGAAGTGCCCCAATAAAAGAATATTACATACAAATGAATTTTACATGAATGAAAAGAAAAAACTCTCATCTCACATAAAACCCCCGGCTATTCAAAACACGACGATCCAATATAACATATCACAGCAACACATAATATCTCATATCATCAACGTAAGCAAGTATGTGTATCCCGATTGTCGTTGATGTATAGCAACGAAGCTGGCGATACACCACATACTATGCTTACGGTCACAGAAAAGAAAGTGTAAAACTACAACAGTTGGAATCCGCAACCTCCTTAGACATCGCATGCCTAACCAAATGAATTCTTTAGATATCGCATGCCTAACAATTATAAACCCCGCATTTTAGTCTCATTATCGAAAACTCTTTTCAATATCAAGTTGGGCAATTCAACAAGATTCCCGACATCCTGATCGAATGCTCGTTGCAAACTTTAGTAGACGGCCGCACCCCCGGATGCCGTCGACGAAGTGCACTAAGGTGGAACACCGCTGCCGCGAGCATCCGAACGGATGCTTTTGGCGACGGGGTTCTCCTACAGTCACTTGGTCGGGGCTATGGGGCGTGGCTGTCTGTTAAGTTTACCCGGCGAGTATCCGCGTACGCTACATGATTGCGACGGACTTTTGATCACATCAAAATTCCGTGGCAACCGATCATTTGAGACTAAACTGCTAGATTTATAACATTCAAATTAATTATCTCATAACTACATGTGGATTCCAAATATTGTATCACATTCCAGATAAATAGACAATGTTAAACTTTCCGATCGAATAATCAAACACCCAAGATTTCCCCAATATATCTCAACACTTGAAATCAGTTTAAAAACATCCATCACATGCCACAGTACCAATGATCCAGCCGTAGAAGGGTCAAGCCAACGCCTCACATGTGGCACGCCGTACTGCCCCAAACCCTAAGGTTTAGAGGCAGTTCAAGACGGTCACATAATCGAGTTAAGGTTTGTTGTCTTCTAGAGGGTCCACCGCCTTACTTGCACGACTTAGAACGTTATTAAACTCGAGAAAAAAATCCAACTTTTGAAAAATTTCCGACAGGGAAAAAAGTGAGTTATTGATATCCGTTCGAACTTTTTAACAGTTTCTATAAATTACCCGGAAAAACTAAACAAAGTTAAAATATCCGATCGAAACAACGAGTCCCCAATACAACCCAAAAAACTCAACACTTGAGTAAAACAAAAAATTCCCAGAAGAATCAGGAATCACATACGGAGGTTACTGTGCAAATTTGAAAACAAGAGGCAACTTTTTGGCCGCGGAACCACCGCCTATACCATGGTACGGCCGCGGTTCCGCGGCGCTTTAGAGGAGTTAGAGGCGCGTGCTTCACAGTAACTCATGTAATCCCCTGCTGATTTTTTTGAGTATTTTTAATATGAAAAAATCACAGTTTTGGAAAAATTTCCAGAGAAGGGGTTTTATCGGGGTTTCGGGTTTCGATCGGACTTTAAACTTCGCTCAGACTTCGCCTAAAGCTCTAGCTTGGCTCTGATACCACTGTAGGGTTGCTAGGCACGCATACAAGGTTCTATGAGGCATCAACCATGCCCGATTTAAAAATTAGTCGTGTCGAACAACCCGAAGCCAGATCTTTAAACTAGAGTTTAGGCGAAAACAAGCATGTTAAACAGTTTAACACTAAGTGAGAGAGATTACAACCTTTATAGATCTGGTCCTTCACTTCTAAAGCTCCGTGTTTAAGTCTCTTCGCTGCGATCATCGTGTTCCGAACTCTAGAGAGGTTCCACGAAGAGAAAGATGCAGTCTTGCTTCCGATCTTCGATACAAAGATGATCTACCTTGAAGTTTCGTTAACACAAGCTAACACTCATAATATGAAGTGAACACTCTCATCTAAAGGGCAAGGATAGATGAGAATGATGAAGTAGGATTTTTGCTCTCATTTGTTTTCTATTTCTTACTCATTTTCCATCACAAATAAAAAGCAAGAAAGCTTTGCAAAAGGAGGAGGAAGAAGAAGAATAGTGATCCAAACCTTTTGTGATGAATAATGCAAGGATTAATATGATGAATAATACAACCATGGTTGACTAAACTATTGTAGAGAATTAACCAAGGGTTAGGGTTTGGGTTGGGTTAAGTATGAGTCATAGATAAATATCAAGACAAATATCTTTATCATGACAAAAAGAAACCTTCTAGAATCTACTAGAAGTCTTAACCCTAATCCAAACCCTAATCATGTTTAAACTCCACAAAACATGTTGCATTAATTATCATATCATGTTACAATAATATATATCACATATATAATATTTATCGTAACAAAATAAAATAATACAATTAACATATATCGCATATATATCAATGTATTACCCGAGTGAGAAAAAGAATCTTTTAGTGAGCTAATATTAGTTAATGTAATTTAATATATCATATATATTATTATACATTAAATTATCGAATCAACACTTGATCCGACAATCCGGCTATATTTCATATAACCGACTAATATTTATTCGTACCGATTCATTGAATCAACACTTGATCCGATGATCCGGCTGATATCAAATATCGCGAGAATAGAATACGGTATCTCATATCGCATTATCCTTGGTCCTGTACATATCACATATGTGCTCCTACTCCGTTTTTCCTAAGCCAAGAAATCTCTGTGTAGGACTCTAAAGAATCGTCAATACGCCGGCAGTAGGTGATGATCATATCAAACACCCACAAGCTGCAAGCGGTCAGCTAAACGTAATAGCTACACGGGTATTTAGTGCTCAGAAGATCAACAAGCAAGCCTGTATATTCTCCTGTGAATCCAAACAGTAACACTCCCGTACAGTCCGGTCTCGTCGTCTGATATGTCGCATATCTCGCCTAGGGGTGGTAAACGTCAGACCCCAGTAGCTTGATAAGTCGTGTCGATATGAGGTCTATAATAGTTCGAGAAAATACTGATAACACTTACCAGTAAATCTCATCAACCCTGGCCAGGGATTTCCGGTTATAGCCAATCGAACACAGCACAACATCAACTCCCTATACCGGGAGAGACGAATCCCCTCCTATCGCTCATTGCCTTCATGTGATTCGGGACTGTACCCAAAAGCCACCTTTTTGCACACCCTCTTGGATGTGGTATGATGAAAATCAAAGCACAGTGGGAATCACACAAGACTCTATGACGATCTCGGGTCAACAGACTACTCTGTACCAGTGTCACCGGAGAACTGCCATCTGACGTGAGGTATAATACCATCTGGGAGTTCTCGGCGAGTCTGTCCAGTGTATCCAGTCTCCACTGTGCACCCGTACACCATCCTTGATGTCAAACACCGATGGATATGGGATCATCCATCGCCCATCATATGGGTCAAGATGCGTATACGCTAGTCTACTCTGGTGCATCGATGCCCTGTCTCGATACACCCTCGACTAGGAACAGTTATAGGATGTACTCGTCGACTACCGTGGCCCCACTAGTATGATCTCATCATAGTCCCAGTAGTCGAGTACATATCCTAAGGTCTTTATCAACATGTAATATAGAGACAATCAGAGTACATGTTAAGATAAAGTACAACCAGATAGCATACTATCATGTCGAGCAAGAAAGTCCTTCCTATATATGTCCAAGCATCCATTACAATATACATCATATATAAGTAATGGCCTCTAGGGCATACATATAACTAACAACGTACACTTTTGAAAATATTATCTCATTGATATAATCAGCTGAATGCTAGTTACCATATAATACTTGTGTGATTGCTCTCATGTGTTAACTTAGAGATTGCATTATTTACATAGATACTTCATGCATTCATATATTCATTCATGTACTATTCTAGGGCTTTATGCCGATATTCACTGTTTACTTACTCTTGATTCTTGGATTTCGAATTTCCATGAGATTTCTGGATTTGGGGGAAAACCGCAAGAATTTATAATAACTTCTCTCTTTCTCTCTCTCTCTTATTTAAAATACCAGTTGCGGTTTTCTCGTGACGTATGTGTCGTCCACCATGAGTTTTCATGATTGCTGTTGGATTTCGAGACCCGATTCGAGGAGTAGGATGAACCATTTCGGGTACATGGTGGGCCCGGTACGGTATCCCGGGGCAAGAAGCTCGAGTTGAAGATGATGAGCCTAGCAGGGGAAGACTACCTACCGGTGATATCTGGCGCGGCCGATATCCGGAGGATACCGACCGTTGTCGTGAGATTTGATGATTTGGGCCGATCCGGACTGACGGAGCCCGAGATATTTGACATTGAGATACCGAGACATTGAGATATTGAGACTTGAGATATTGAGATATTGTGTCGATGCTTGACACGGATTTCTGTCGATTTCATTGATGATGTTTCAGTTTTATTATACGGGATTCATTGATGTTTTCTTATATCAGATTTTTTGGATTTCGTGGTTGATTTCTTCATTCATGATGCATTGATACATCAGATATATGATTTATTACTGTTTAGTGACACTGACACGCGCACTGAGTATTGCACTTATGCATATATTATTACCCTATCATTACTAGATGTCTAGTGTTATGTTAAGTATATTATTATGACCTAGGAGATCGTCGTGCATGCGATTTCTACCCGCAGATGTCTTCTACTCACATGTTGGCAACTCACCCCCGTTGTACCAAATTTTCTTACAGGTTCAGATGTACAGGTTTCCTTGGCGGCTTGCTGGCACACTACTTTATTCAGGGTGATTGCTTTGGTAGGTTGGTTCACTTGTATCGTGACAGCCGTTGTACTTTTATTTATTCCAGTTGTATCTAGTAAGCTCCATCAACCAGACTTGTATTATTTGATAGATTTAG
Organism: Agapanthus africanus; assembly: GCA_030015575.1. Taxonomy (NCBI): domain Eukaryota; kingdom Viridiplantae; phylum Streptophyta; class Magnoliopsida; order Asparagales; family Amaryllidaceae; genus Agapanthus; species Agapanthus africanus. The sequence goes on along the minus strand of JASDDO010000022.1, from coordinate 556,119,181 downwards.
AAGACCAGTTGTTTATTCTTTCGACCTTAGAGTCGCGCTTGTATTATTATGGTTTTCTGGTGGTTTTGATGGTTTTCTTTGAGTTTTGATCCTCGCCTCGGCGTTGCATATTATTTTTCTTGCGTGGTTTTGACCACCAATTGGCGAAGAGCTAGCTCCCGCTTGGGGATGCCTTTATTATTGCTTGTGTATGTATTTCTTGTTTGTACCCGTTTGGGGCCAGTTTTTACAAAGGAGACTCTACCGAAATTTTTGGGAAAATTTGATATTGCTTTTAAACTTGTTTTCCTACACTTCTTCTTTTAAATGGTTTAGATTTCTGGGCTTCGGCTTGCTTAGATTACGTTACGTCTCTAAATGTTTCGTAATTTAAGTGTCGGTCACGTTCCGTACCTTCGGGTCGTGGCAAAGTTGGTATCAGACCGTTAGGTTTTACTTTCTACGTATAGGATGACCCTTGGTTGATGGAGTAGGTGACAAAAGTAGAGTGACGTACCGTGGGTATGTTCCACGGCATACTTACGATACGCTACTCTGCTTAAGGAGCCTTAGGATGTACATTTCTTTGCACCATATTTCTATTCGTTCCTTTGATCTACCTTCGTCGATGTCGGATGGTTGTTTATGTTACCACGGTCACACGGGCAGAGAGAGCTGCGGCTAGAGTTATGGTCAGCATGAGCGTTTAGGTATGTCGTATACTATGTTTTCTTATGGACGTGAGTGTTTGATGTCTGCACCAGGTAATCGGGCCACTACTAGAGACCGGCTAGAATGTGATGACCGTTAGTGTATAGTCTATTCTTGAGGATCGAGGCATTGTTTAGCGTGCGGATGAAGGGTATTCACATGTCGTCTAGGTGAAGTTAAAAGGTTCGAACGATTGTCAGAAACCCATTTCCCCAAGTTTATGGTATTCGGAAGAACATGCAGGTAATTCTATGGACTCTCTAGAAGAATGAAACCCTAACTCGACATAATGACCATGAGAACACCCTTAAACTTTAGGGTTTGCGGCAGTTCCGCGGTGCCATTAGTGAGGCTTGGGTTTGCCCTTCTACGGCTGGTCCGCAGGTACTGTGGCATGTACTGGATATTTTTAAACTGTACTCGAGTATTGAGCTCTAGGGGAATTATGGGACTTTGATGAATCGATCGAAAAGTTTAACGTAGTCCGGATATCATGTGATGGGATACATTACTTGGGAGATTCTAGATATTAGTATAGGCGTTTGTAGCGCCGTTCATATAACTACGAAGAGACGAGAGCCAAAGGACACCAGGTGCCAGACTATGAACGGGATGCAAGGAGATATCTTGCTCTGCTAGCTTTAGATGCACCGACACTTCGACATTGGAGAAGGAGCACATCGACGCCAGTGTTACGATTTGCGATTTGGTGATTCGAATATCACATTTCCGTTGTTTGGATTCTAGTATTTTGAGAATTTCATTTTATGATTAGTATTTCCTTTGTGCACATTCATTGCACTCGATTAGTGTTCCATATATCAGTTGTATTGATGTTCGTTTTGTGCATACTCATTGCACTTGATTTGATTTTATATATTCTGAGAGACTGATTTAATTCGTGTATATGGGTTGCACATGATTTTGGACTTATGCTTTCGGTATAGATTTCATGCACTTTTCGTACTTTTATTTGGTTTTGTGCACACTGATACATGTGGTTGTAAGTTTATCTATCGCGGTATACTTGATTTTGATTCGGTGTATGTCGTATACCGCTGATTCCGATTTTGATGTTCGATATAAGTTTTCGTGCACCATGTGCCCTTGATTGAGATTCTTGCGCACACTTGGCGCACTTGATGCGATTTTATGCACACCAGATGCACTAAATCGAGATTTTTTGTGCAGATTGGATGCACCTGATATTGTTGTCGTCCACGCCCGTTGCACTTGACAGATGTTTTTGGTGCACACCCGTTGCACTCCGTTTTGTTTCTGTGCATATTCATGGCATCTGTATTTTGTTTCGATTTCCGTGCACACCGGACGCACGTGGTATTTCGTATACGCTATTTGAGATTGATTTCATTTTGAGCAGTACGTTTTTATGATATTTACTATTTAGTTTAGTAGCTGAGCAGGACTGTTCTGAGAACAGTACCTAGGATTTCGATGTATATCATGTTGGTTTTCGTATTGGATTTTGATATTGTGTTTTCACCATAACTCCGATGATTGCGTGATGCTTGACGGAGTTTTGATTTTGAGTTATGTACTTGTTTTTCGTGCGCATGCATTGCGCTAAGATGTGTTTTAAGTATTGATGATTTCGGAACCCCGACGATTTGAGTGCTTTGCTGAAATGTTTTAGTATTTGGAGGAAGTTTTAATTTAAATTCGGGGACCGAATTTATTTAAGGGGGAAGATTGTAACGTTTTAAAAATAATTAAATAAATAATTAGATAAATAAAATCCTTTAGGTGAATTTTCTGATAATCGGTAAACTAAACCGTATTTTCCGTAAAACTTAACTATAATTATTTTTTAATATAGATTTAAATACGTCTATTTTAACTATGTAATTGCTAGTAATTGATATTATTTAGTGACTTATAAATTATTAGTTTACTTAAATATTTTTCCTTAAGTAATTATTTTTAATATTAACATAAGCTTTTAATTATACATTAAATAGGTGCAAATTACAAATTGGAATGGGTTAAACATACAATTTAGAACCATGTTAACCTAAAAACAAGTTTGTAACATGTTTATTTTATTGCAATGTGTCTTCATAATTCTAGAGTTTTCTAAAGGAAAATTTAAGTAGAAAATAAAATAATTAAGAAATTTGTAAATATATGTATGATGGGGGGGGGGGGGGTCTATTGAATTGGAATTTTCTACACTTATGCACCTCACCCACTCCCTCCCCCCCCCCACACTCATATTGGTGGCCGAGCCCATCATTGAGGCTTCCCCAAATTCTCTACTTGGTTCATTTCCATAATGAAATAGAAAAGAAAATTAATTAATTAATGAAATTAGATAAAAGATGACATTTATTGAGAGGTTTCTAGACAAACCCACACACTTCTCTCTCTCTTTCCTCTCTCCCATCATCTTGGCCGAGCCCTCCATGAGGCAGCCCCATTTTTTTCCAAAGCTCTTTTCTCATCAAAATTCTTAAAAAAAATTCATCAAAAAAATCCAAAATAAAACCTCAAAATCCAAATCCAATCTCTACCCATTATTCTTTGGCATATCTAGCTTAGATCTTGGAGCAAAGTTAGCATTTTTTGGAGGTTTGGGTGCATGTTTGATCTCATGTTTATTGAGGTATAATCCTAACCTTAGTGTTAATTGTAGGTTAATTACTTTAATTTAATGGATTTCGGTGTTTAATTATGGATCTAATTGCTAAATTAAAATTTCTAGAAAGTGGTTTGTGATCAAATTAGGGTTTTTCTCATTAGGTTATGATTTTAATGAGTATTTTAACATGTTAATGGAATGCAAACCTAATCTAGTTACTAGTTTGCTAATTGTTAGTTTAAAATTTTGATAATTATGCTATTTTGCAAACTAGGTTTTTAGAAATTTATTAAATAATTGAGATTAAAATATAATTAGGGTTTTCATGACATTATTAACATTATAAATTTTAGTTTAACATTTTAGATCATGCAAAACCTAGTTTAGTTGTTGTTTTGTGTATTGTTACTTTGAAATTGTTAAAATTAGATAATTTTGCAAACTAGAATTTTGGGTTTTATGAAAATTGGTGTGATAAAAATATAGTAATAGTTTGTATGATCTAGTTAGGATATTTAGTGCATATTATGGCCACTAGTTTTGTTAAAATATCAAGTTTCGAATTAAAACGGTTATTTGAGACTTTCTAGATTTTTGCGAAATAAAACCATTTGATTAATTTTAAGGTTTGGATGATTTAAACCCTATTTCATATATAATTAGGGAGTTTTGAAACCGCAATTGGTATGTTTGGGTTTTTCTCGATCAATTGGCGTTTGTACGCCGATGTCGAGGGTTATTTGGTTCTTTTGCATGAGCGGGTCATAGGTTTTAACCTATGCGCGTTTAGTATGCCGTTTTGGGTTTTATCCGCGATTTCGGTTTACGATATATATATATATATATATATATATATATATATATATATATGTTTGCATATAGGTGCCTCTCACGTGGACTTCGGACGATGAAGAAGAGGATGGCAGCATCAACTTCGGCAGACGAGGACCAGGTGAGTAGATGTATATCTACGGGAGAAGTCGGGTGGATGGCATATAACACCCCCGCAACTTCGTAGGATATGGCGTGGTATTGAGATAGTTATATGTAGATATGTTACTGTGAGATACGAATACTGAGCAAAAAAGGTTCTCGGATGGCCACAAATCGGAATTTGTGTATTTTAGATGATAGTGTTTTAGTCTAGTTCTTAGTCGCGAGACCCTAGAGTATAGGTTGACACACACACACATACACTTGACTTGGTGTGTGTGTGTGTGTGTGTGTGTGTATGTGTATGAATGTGTGTGTGTGTACATATACACAACATATACGCGTGGCATGAGGATGCTATATGATTCTTGGAGATGAGTCGATATGATCGGGTATGATGTCGTGAGAAATTTGATATGTGATCGAGTTATTGTATTATAGCGGATCGTTGTGTGATAAGAAAATATATACTATACGATAAATGTCTGATGACATTGGAATGTTTTGAGACTTAGATCGGTAATCAGATCATGATATTGTTTGACGATGATACCTTGTGAATGATGATATATATACGATAGTTGACATATGATCGAGATATGATATGAGATATGTTATGATATTTATAATGGATCGCTTGGGCAATGTAAATTCATATATGATAATATGTGCTGATGACATCGGATTGCACGAGACTTTAGATCAGTAATCAGATCAGGGTATTGTTTGATAATGATACCATATGAATGATGATATATATTTGATAGTTGACCCGTACCCCAATTTTGGGATGCCATATGATGGATTTTACTGTACGAGGTATATATATGATGATTGATCCTCACTCTTGACTTGTGGAAGTCATACTTTATACGTGACGCTATTGAGGCTGGATCGCCGACTACTAGAGATATCAACTCGGACTGTAGGTAGATTCTTCTTACCTATCGACTAGTTCTTTAGTTTAGTCCCTTACTTGGTTGGGTAGATATTAGTTTAGGCTCGAGTCATACTTATTTTCAAAACTAACGAATCATGCACATTTTTAACGACAGCTTGAGGGATTCTACGGATTTTTCAAAGGACGTATCTTTTCTTAAAACCCCATAGCTCCTATTTTTCTAAAAATCACGATTCGTGCTTTTTCGAACACCAAAACTGTATGACTCGTATAGTAGAAAAGTATATTCTTCGGTATTGCGGTTATTACTCCTTCTCTGTTATATTCATGTTATTCTCATTATACTGCATGTTTAAACATATGTTCCCTAACTGTTATTATTCCATTTGTTAGGACACCAGCACCATTACCGATGATGCGCATGTTCCACGTAAACAAGTTTGCCGGCTCACACACATCATCATCGGCAATTTTCATGTCACGTACACTTTAGAAAATATTATCTCATTGATATAATCAGCTACCACATAATACTTGTGTGATTGCTCTCATGTGTTAACTTAGAGATTGCATTCTTTACATAGATACTTCATGCATTCATATATTCATTCATGTACTATTCTGGGGCTTTATGCCGATATTCACTGTTTACTTACTCTTGATTCTTGGATTTCGAATTTCCATGAGATTTCTGGATTTGGGGGAAAACCGCAAGAATTTATAATAACTTCTCTTTTTCTCTCTCTCTTATTTAAAATACCAGTTGCGGTTTTCTCATGATGTATGTGTAGGGTTCCTAGGCACGCATACAAGGTTGTACAAGACATCAACCATGCTCGATTAAAAAATTAGCCGTGCCGAACAACCCGAATACGGATCTTTAAACTAGAGATTAGGCGAAAACTAACATGCTAAACATTTTAACACTAAGTGAGAGGGATTACAACCTTTGTAGATCCGGTCCATCACTTCATATGCTCCGTTTTGAGGTCCCTTCGCTGCGATCATCGTGCTCCGGACTCTCGAGAGGTTCCATGAAGAGAAAGATGCAGTCTTGCTTCCGATCTTCGATACAAAGATGATCTACCTTGAAGTTTCATTAACACAAGCTAACACTCACTAAAATTGAGTGAACACTCTCATCTAAAGGGCAAGGGAAGATAAGGATGATGAAGTAGGATTTTTGCTCTCTTTATTTTTCTTTTTTTCATATTTATTCATCACTTGGAAAAAGCTAGTAAGCTTTTTCCATGAAGAAAGATGAAGGAAGAAGATGAACAATAATAGAATTATGATAGAATCCTTTTGTGATGAATAATGCAAAGGAGATAATGATGAATTATGCAACCATGGTCAAGTAACCATTGTAGAGATTGAACTAGGCTTAAAGGGTGTAGTTGGGTTAAGAAATATCATGCAAAAATATCTTTTCCAAAACAAAAAAGAAAACCTTCTAGAAATATCTAGAAAGGTTTAACCCTAATCAAACCCTAACCATGTTTAATCTCTACTAAACATGTTGCATTAGTAATCATATCATGTTACAATATTATATATCACATATATAATATTTATCGTAACAAAATAAAATAATACAATTAACATATATCGCATATATATCAATGTATTACCCGAGTGAGAAAAAGAATCTTTTAGTGAGCAAATATTAGATAATGTAATTTAATATATCATATATATTATTATACATTAAATTATCGAATCAACACTTGATCCGACAATCCGGCTATATCGCATATAACCGACTAATATATATCCGTACCGATTCATCGAATCAACATTTGATCCGATGACCCGGCTAATATCATATATCGCGAGAATAGAATACGGTATCTCATATCGCATTATCCTCGGTCCCTCACATATCACATACGTGCCCCTACTCCGTTTTGCCTGAGCCAAGAAACCTCTGTGTAGGACTCTAAAGAATCGTCAATACGCCGGCAGTATGTGATGATCATATCAAACACCCACAAGCTGCAAGCGGTTAGCTAAACGTAACAGCTACCCAGGTATTGAGCGCTCAGAAGATCAACAAGCAAGCCTGTACATTCTCCTGTGAATCCAAATAGTAACACTCCCGTACAGTCCGGTCTCGTCGTCTGATATGTTGCATATCTCGCCTAGGGGTGGTAAACGTCAGACCCCAGTAGCTCGATAAGTCGTGTCGATATGAGGTCTATAACAGTTCGAGAAACTACTGATAACACTTACCAGTAAATCTCAGTAACCCTGGCCAGGGATTTCACGTTATAGCCAATCGAACACAACACAACATCAACTCCCTATACCGGGAGAGACGAATCCCCTCCTATCGCTCATTGCCTCCATGTGATTCGGGACAGTACCCAAAAGCCACCTTTTTGCACGCCCTCTTGGACGTGGTCTGATGGAAATCAAAGCACAGTGGGAACCACACAAGACTCTATGACGATCTCGGGTCAACAGACTATTCTGTACCAGTGTCACCGGAGAACTGCCATCTGACGTGAGGTATAATACCATCTGGGAGTTCTCAGCGAGTCCGTCCAGTGTACCCAGTCTTCACTGAGCACCCGTACACCATCCTTGATGTCAAACACCGATGGATATGGGATCATCCATCGCCCATCATATGGGTCAAGATGCGTATACACTAGTCTACTCTGGTGTATCGATGCCCTGTCTCGATACACCCTCGACTAGGAACAGTTATAGGATGTACTCGTCGACTACCGTGGCCCCACTAGTATGATCTCATCATAGTCCCAGTAGTCGAGTACATATCCTAGGGGCTTTATCAACATGTAACATAGAGACAATCAGAGTACATGTTAAGATAAAGTACAACCAGATAGCATACTATCATGTCGAGCAAGAAAGTCCTCCCTATATATGTCCTAGCATCCACTACAATATACATCGTATGTACAGTAATGGCCTCTAGGGCATACATATAACTAACAATATATGTGCCGTCCACCATGAGTTTTCATGATTGTTGTTGGATTTCGAGACCCGGTTCGAGAAGTAGGATGAACCGTTTCGGGTACATGGTGGGCCCGGTAAGGTATCCCGGGGTAAGAAGCTCGAGTTGTGGACGATGAGCTTGGCACGGGAAGACTACCTACCAGATCGAAAAGCATCGAGCCATTCTTATAGAGTCTCACTCCTGATGGCCAGCTCGAAACTAGTTGGGTCATCATCTCATGATGCAATCCTCGCTCCCACTGTCATAGAGAAACCGAAGTATCTCTCAGGTGGGTGAGGAACCCTACTAGATCGACGGAGAGGCTGAGGTTCGTTGGAAACTATTGAATCCTTTGGTTCTACCAAATCATTAGCTGCAGTTTGTATAGCTGGAACATTTCCAGTTCTACATAACAGATCTTACCTTGAGCTTGTCTGGATTTTGCTTTTAGACATAGGCCGGACAACCCCAAATCTTAACCAACTTAAGATATGGGCTTTTCCCTTTCCATATCACATATGAAGTGATAGGTAACTGATTTGATTTGAACCCTATTCAATAGGTATGTAGCTTCTCAAGTGCATAACTCCCAAAAGGAAATAGGAAATTCAGTTGTACTCATCATAGAGCACACCATATCACATAGGGTGCTATTGCTCCGCCCCGATATACCATCGTGCTGTGGTGTATACGGAGAAGTAATGCTAAGAGAGAATCTCATTCTCCATTAGAACGGTCCAGGAATTCCGTGCTCAAGTATTCTCCTCCTTGATCACATCAAAGGACATAATACTTTTACCCGTATTTTTTGGTTCTCTACTTCTAACTCATATTCTGTGAATATCTCAAAAGGTTCGGACTTGTGTTTCAATAGGAACATATGTCTGAATCTTGAAAGATTATCAGAGAATGGAATGAAGTACAAAGAACCGGTCCTGGCATATGTAGACAGGGGACTTTCATACATCAGCATGTATCAATCCCAAGAGTTCACTAACCTTTTCTCTGTTTCCAATAAACAGAGCTATGGTCATCTTATCTTTGTGACATGACCGGCAAGTTTCACAAGATGTAAATTCAAACAGATTTAAATATGCATCTTAATGTAACTTCAGCTAGTCGGGTCGCATTGATATGACCTAGTCTACAATGCCTCAAAAAGGATTTGTTCATTTCTGAACTCTTCCACTTGTGTGTGTTCTGTATACTAAGAACTGTAGTTTGATTTAGAACGTCAATGCTTTTAGATAACGTGCCTGAACCGATCAACTCTTGATATAGGAAATGTTCAAAACATTATCCAACAATACAAAATTATATCCTTTCTTTACTAATAAAGAGACTGATATGATGTTGTATATCAGGTTCAGTATCTAATAACATTCGTTCAGAATCAATGTATTCTGGTAATACAGGGTGATAGTGACCAACAGACTTGGTTGCAACTCTTGCACCGTTTTCTGTCTCATGAAACTTATCACCCGTTCTCAGTTCTCTACTTATCTGTAGCCCATGTAACAGATTACATAAGATATTTGTGTTAGATATTTGTCATGAGATATTTGTCGTGAGCTTGTGTAATATTCATTGTGTAGAGGCAGCCACTTCTTGAGGTGATTTTTTCTTTAGTTGCTCACAAACAATATCTCACAACACTCACTTTTCTTCACTTGCCAAAACTTGCGCTCATACTTTCTCCCATGGCATCCTCTTCCACCTCCACCCAAACCCTCTCATAAGTTGAGAATCCTTGGGTGTTTTGAGAAAAAGTAATCACACACATACTTTACTTCATCTTGGCTATCTAGGCTAGCAAACTAGATACCCGAGTTGCTTCGGTTTTGAGGTCGGAGCCCGCATTACAAACCTTCGACGTGGATCTTCTTCGATGGAGGGAGACCAGAGATCAAACATGATCGAGGAAGCCACGAGGAGCTTGGGACAGAGGTTGAACACTGAAGGACTCGGATCGTTTGGTATAACCTCTCTAAACTTCATTTCATATAGCTAGTATAGGGTTAATGGTACAATCCGGGAATCGGGTTCCGTTAGCGCCGGGTTTTTAAAGTTTTTGTTCCGTATTTGGCCACGGATTGATGGCTGGGGCACTGGCGTAACCCAACATAGCTTGAGGGTTGAGATAAGGATCCCTAGTACTTAGCTTCTCTTTTCTTGATTCATTCTAATTGAGGTAGATGATATTTACTAAGTATTTTGTTTCCAAGTTTTCTATGTCAACTGAATCAATTATGGAAAAGATAAGGATATGAATTGATAATTTAGGAGGAGGTGTCACCATGAGAAATGGTATGAACTCATGCAAGTAGGAGGTGTAGGCATAAGGTTTACCCTACGGTGTGGTGTCTATGAGGTTTGAATTAGTCTTAACCATGGCCTAACATATTTACATAATAACCCTCACATAATATTAATTAACACAAGGAAGCTAACATTTTCACTAAAACCCTTCTTATAACTAATGTTACAACAAAATACTCATATTACTTAAATACTTACACTATATATAAAAGATCCGTTTTTGTTTCAATAAAATTTTTAAACTAACATTATTAATTAAATTAATTAATTATCCAAAATATTCCGACACGTTACACCTTCATATCCACTTCACCTTGTGAACTAATTTTGATATTACTTAATTTAGAACAAACCTGTTTGATCCTAAAAATGTTTATCAATTTTCAAAAAATTTGAAGACATGTCAGACATTCATCTAATTCTCAAAAACCTATGACACTTGTAAAGTGATATAAAAGACGTATATTAGCTACGGCTAAACTCAAAGGAGGGTTATCTTTCGGGTTTTCAATCTCTCGAAAAGGATTTAGTTGCTTCTAATTTATCAACCGAACCGTCAGACTTCGAGTCTAAGTTCCCCTGCTAGCTTACATGATGAAAAAGTTTTTATGTTTTTTGAAGAAATTTTTCAATTTTTATGGGTCTTTTTTAATATGTATGCAATGCAGAATATACACATGATGCAGTAAAATAAACGGAGTACTCACCCCGAAACCTGAGTTTTACGATGTCCTCATCGTTGCCCCCGTCTCCGGTAGCTAGACTTAGACATCAGGGTAAGAATTTATTCATAAAAAAGAAAAATCTAAGAAATAAATATAGTATTCACAAGTTAAGAGATTGCGTTAGTCTAGAAATTAATACTGGTCATTTAAAAATTTTGTCGATATATGGCCAGGACTAGTAAAAGAAAAAGTATATAACAAAGAAAAAGAAAATGTATATGTTAGATATTAGTGAAGGGCATGGGTGTGTGAAAGTAGGGATCAGAAAACGCTAAATGCAAAGATGAAGTTTTGAAGGAGTCAAAGAATTGTTGTTCGAATGACTTGAATGTTCAAGAAGTATGTGTTGAGTTTCGAGGTCAGGTTCGTTTAAAAACTGGAGTTCATCCTTAAAAAGTTCAACAAAAGAAAGGTTCGTAGGATGTCCCCAAATTGTTTCTGACTCAAACTCACCAAGAATATCAAGTTCATCTGCAAATATATATCTCCTCAAAACTCCGCATAAAAGACTGTTTCTCAAGGCTGTCTTCCTCCCTATGATCCTCCACCATCCCACTCTTATTGCTACAACTCACAACTCCCAAAACTAGATTTCCCCCATCTCATTCATATATGGATAGGTTCATGTCATCTAAAAAAGTAAGTTCCCACACTAACGTTTCTTCCGAAACAATATCAATAGGTGATCCAAAAATTGTGGGTCCATGATCTTTGATTTCCTCTAACAATCTATCCCAACCATACCCATCAACTTCACAAGTTCCCTCCTCTAAAATTGGAGTGAAAAAATCAGTCGGTGCAAGAATTTCTTCTTCAAGTAGTATATCAGTTAAATCAATCTCTAGATCACAAATGACAAGAGGCTCAGTAGGTACCTGAAGGCTAGTGTTGGACTGACTTAGAGGGTTTTCTTATTTGTCCTGATAACACCCAGTCAACTTAATTGCATCATCATCTATGAAATCATAAAAAGTTGTTTGTTCGCTTATCTCACTTAGGTGACTTCCTAGATGACAGATATTAACATTATTGGATTCCAATTGACAGTGTTCACTCTCTAAAATCCTCACAGCTACATGTTCTTCGATTCTAGCCAAAGATTGAGCCTGAGCTTGAAACAATTGCTCAGATTGTTGTATGAACAGGGCTAGCGTCGTAGTTGTGTGATTCTCGACTGCAGTCATCACTTCAATACCTTTCTTTAAAACGGTCAACCTAGCATCCATCTCACTATCATACCTTAATGGAGTGTCAGTTGTTTCAGGTTGGGGGGTTATGATGGTGATGATGCTAAAACAGTCATCCTGTCGACCTCTTTCTCTAAATTTTCAATCATTTGATCTATGTTTGAAGTGGGACTGGGTTCAAGAGTGTTAGGTGGGTGACCGATATCAAAATTTTGGGACAGTTGCCCACCCCCTAGGAAAGGACAGTTTTCATGAATATGAGAAGAATCTTGGAAATTGGAACAAAAGGAATCGATACGAGTATAAACAAAAGAATGTAGATCGTGAAGAATCAAATAAAACTGTGTATCACCCATATCAACACAAAAATCACAAAAACAAAGAATATCACACACCCAGCAGTCTATGTTATGCTAAGTCAACTAGACCTGCTCAAGAACCTGATTATCGAAGTAAAACTGTGTCGAGAAATGGGCTCAAGATATACGGATCACAAAGCCAGGTAAGTGCAGAGATAAGGGGAGGTTTTCTAACGCTTTCGCGAAGTTCGTTAATTAGAATAACCCTTTCTCTTTTGGCGGTTTCGCCGTGAACACTTGCCTAGACACCCCGTGAATAATATACCGTTAAGCAGTGTTCTAAACACAGTTAAATTCTCCTAATGAGCCCAAAGTCCTTAAAGTCAGAGTTCTAATTGATTTTAAAATTACTAGGGGTATGAAAGAATGCAGTTTTGTGATTTGCAGGCTACGGAGAAAGGTAATGAAATCCTTTACCGTATCTTGTTTAGTTTCGTGCCCTTAATATCCATATTAAGATGCAAATGCGCAATTCAATAAAAGAATTTTAAGAAATCAAGCAATTCCGTTTCGTTTTAAGCTTAAGTGCTGCAACAAATACGAGTAAGTTCTCTATTCTGTTGGTGGAAAATTGTGCGAAGAATCCTGCAGAAGATAGAATATTGGAATGCGTCGGATTTGAGCGAAAGTGTTATGAAAATACGTACCGATGTGATTTTTGGTTTAGAAACCCTCTTTGAAATGATTACGGGTATTTGAATGTTCGTTTGCGCAGGTCAAACTATCCGGATCTTTGGCACTGTACTTCACTAACGTCTTGCAATTGAATTTGAACCTTGCTCCGCATGATCGCTCCTCGTAATCCCGTCGAAATCTGAAAATGTCGGAAAATACGATATTTAGTGCCAAAAGCGATATATCTACCCTAATTCCTGCACACACAAACTTATAAAAATCAAACAATACCAATAGAATACTGACAGTGCTCTGAAGACACCACAACAAGAAAATTTTCAAAACACCCCAATGGGGCCGGCGAAACCGGACTTTTGATCAATGTCGCCGGCCAATTTGAAGGGTTTGGTGCTCGAATTTTGGGTGGGTTCTCTAGGCTATATTAGCAATCTTTTGATACACTTTGATTTTTTAATTTAAGCACAAGGTGTTAGCATGTCACAACAACAGAGAGCAAAGTTAGAAAATTAAGTTGTTTGTTTGTTTGAAAAAATTTGAGTTAATAGTTAGTTTGTTAGTACGAACCAGAAATAACAATACCTAATGACTACCAACTCCCCGGCAACGGCGCCAAAAACTTGTTGGGACTTCACCCGCGCTGTAACATTTCAGAAATATAAAATATTATTTTTGGAATTTAAATATTAAAATAATATATTTCGCGAAAACTATTTGATTTGCGAATAGGGGTTTTTCGTAAAATGCTATAAGTATATACCAATATTTAGAATATAAGTGGAGATTAAAATGATTGACTTATTAAAAAGATATTTATCGGATTTTGGTATTTTATAATTAATTATATGCAAGTTTAATTTAAACATGATTAGTACACTACTAATCACAATTAGGACAAATCCGTATTTTTAATTAGTCATGGCTAGTGCACCATGACATGTTGCATTTTGTTGCATGTTTGTTTCGTTTTATTTGTGTTATGTGTTTGGTTTTAATGAGTGAGGGTAAAAAAAAAAGAAAAAGAGAAGACATGAGAAGATAATTGAAGAGAGAGAGAGAGGGGACCCATGATGAGGCAATGTATGCCATGTGAGGATATGAGAGAGAGGGGGGGACCCATGATGAAGCATGGCATGCCATGTGAGGGTATGAGAGAGAGGCTCCTACCCTTGACCTTTTCTCCCTCATTCATTTTCCTTCATCACCGCATCTCCTTCTTCTTCCTCAACTACTTCCTCTACCTTCTCTATCCCATGAAAGCATCTCTAATTCTTTACCAAAACCCTATACTCCCTTCACTAAAAATGATCCCCACCTCATCCTAAACTCTTTAGACCAATCAAATTTGGATTTTGAAGACTTTGGGCATCTAGGGTTTTTCTTGAGTTGCTCCCATAAGGTATAAATTCCACTTCTCATCTTGTAATTAGTTTCTTAACCTCCTAATTTAGTTTAGTGTTCGATTTAGCATGTTTAGTGATCTTGGAAATTTCCAAGATCGTGTGTTTAGTGGGAGACTTGACTTGTAAGTTGTAAATTGAGGTTTAGTGAGTGTTTATAAGACCTTTGTAATGATTTTATGGCCAAGACCAGAGACTAAAAACCCAAAACCAGATCTTAGTAGTTGCTCAACATTGGAATTTCGACAGATTGTGATGATGTTTTGTAATCTGGGATGACCCGAGAGACCTATAATATAAGTTCCCATAACCATGAGACGAGTAGGAAACCAGGAACCTTCCCTAGAAACTTGAGCCCCTCCCTTTCATGTTAGGCCACAGATTTATTCCTCGTGGACGCAAATTGCGGCCACAATATGATGGATGGTGTTGGATTTTGGTGTACGATTCCCTTATCTGATATCTAGAGCAACCCTATATGCAAAATTGGCTAATTATACCTGAGGCAAAATCTGGAGGTGTTTTCTTGAGCTGCTGAATTTGGATATTCGATTCCTATGACTTGGTTTTTATATTTGATATTATATTTGGTCGTTGGACGTTTGTATACCAACGACGAGGGTTATTTGGTTTTTCTTGCATGCGTAAGCTATAGGTTCTAACCTATGAGCACTTCGTGTGCCAAATCGGTTTTCCAGACTTGGTTTTAATTGCACTTCGATGTGTTTGATTGTAGGTACCTCCATGTGGACTTCCGAAATGACGAAGCACATCGACTTCGGCTAAACAAGGAGTTTAGCAGGTCAGTAGATTTATATCTACGGGGGAAGTCGAGTGGATGGCGTATAGCACCCCCGCAATTATAAAATGGAGACCGATATATAGAATCTAGTCGGAGAAACCTATACTAGGAAACTATGATTATGATCAAAAAGTTAGTTGGAGATGATATGAATGATTGAATACATATACAAAGATATGAGACGAGATCTATAAGGATATGACATGAGATCGATGAATATGATAAGATTGAGATGGATGTGTTATGGGATCGGTAAAATATGATAAATATATATATAAGATTACTCGATGTGAGATATTGATGTGATGAAAAGAGAATATGATGAAATAAAATGACTTGGCTTAATATGTCGATATGCGGATGCGAGGCGATATGAGAATATAGAGATTGATACGGGTGTGATTTGAGATATATATATTTATTTATGAGAATAATGAGTGATATACCGTACGAGACGTTAGATCCGTACCCTCATTATTGTATAGGTCGATAGAATCCCTATTTGTTTAATGCCGTCGTACGATGGATTACCGCACGCGATGAGTTTTACCTGATGATTGATCCATACCCTTGACTCGAGGATGCCGTACGATGGATTATACCGTACGTGATGTTATGAGACTGGATTGCCAATTGATAGATTCATCGACTCGGATATGTTAGAGATATTTTAATCTCTTAGGTAGATGTTAGATTAGATACGTATATTTTATAATGCGGCGCTTAGGGTTTACTTTTCTGCTACATTTATGATATTCTCATTGCACGGTATATACCTTTGCTTCCATTATTTGTTATGATATCGTCTGCTAGTACACCTGCACAATTATCGATGATGCGTACGTTACACTTACACAGATTTGCCAGCTCACACACTTTCATCATCGATAATTGCTATGTCACTTACACAGTCAAATTTCTATATCATGCTATTACTCTTAATTGTTCAGTATTATCACATGACTCGTTGGCATGATATATTGATATGCTCACATCCATGACATACCGATATGCTCACATCGTTATTCTATATTGCATGATATACTGATATGCTCACATCTCTATTCTATGTTGCATGATATACTGATATGCTCACATCGCTATTCTATGTTGCATGATATACTGATATGCTCACATTTCTGTTCTATGTTTGCATACATCATGCTTTACAATTATACGCATTGAGATGGTGTTTTCATGAGATTCTGGATTGAGAATCGTGGTTATATTTCAAAAGAAAGTATGTATTGTTTTAAAAACCTGGTTTCTCTTGATATGATATTTCGATGCGTCCACCATGAGTTTTCTCGGTTCTGAGATTGGTTTTCGAAACCCGATTCGAGGAGTTGGACGAACCGTTTGCGGGTACATGGTGGACCTAGTATGGTACCCCGGGGCAAGAAAGGTATGTTGTGCAGTAGACGATGAGCCTGGCAGTGGGACTACTACCTACCGATGATTGGTTGGACCCGGCGGTTGTCCGGAGGATACACGCCGGAGTCATGAGATGGATATGAGGGCCGATCAGAGTATGCGGCGCCTGAGATAAGATAGACATGAGGGCCGATCTGAGTATGCGGCGCCTGAGATATGAGGATTTACGTGTCGATACTGGACACGGGTTTTCATGATATTTCGAGTGTCGATGTTGGACACTCATGTTCCATGATTTTGATGTGTCGTTGATGGACACACGTGGTTTATATCCTCATACATACAGATACATGTTTTCAGATGTTATTTTATATGCCATTCGCATTGACTCGATTGTTGACATATATGCATACATGGTCACCCTAGATATCATAGTATTACCTTCATGATATAGTATGACCTAGGAAATCGTTGTTTTATTCGATTTCTACCTGCTGATGTTTTCTACTCATGAGCTGGCAAGTCACCCCCGTTGTGCCATAGTTCTTGCAGGTTTGACCGCTTGGGATCAGTAGCGGTATCACTGGCACACAGCTTTCATTCGGGTGTTTTGCTATGGTAGATGGGACACATTGGATCGTGCCCACTCTTGTACTTTTATTCCTATTGTATCTTGATAAACTCCATCAATCAGATTTAGAATTTGTATATTAGTGGACTGGAAAGACTTGTATTGGCGAGATTTAGAGTGATGGTTGTATGTTCGCTTCTTGGGGGTTGATATCTCGCTTTATTTATCATTCTTTCTATACTGATTTTCACCGTTGGGTGTCGTATATATATTGCTTATTTGCGTGGTTGTGATTCCGCCAATTGGCGAAGAGCTAGCTCCCGCTTGGGGATGCTTTTTATATGGTTATGAATATGTAGTTTCGGTTCAAAATATACAAGGGAGGTGCTGTCCAAAATTTAAAAAGACGAAAAATGTTCTCAACTTTAGTACATTCTAGTTGCATTTTCTTATATCATTAGTTATGCATTTATAGATAAACTTTATTTCATTATACCTTTATTTCAAAACTGCACCCCCACTATTTTCCGCAAAAAGATTTAGATTTTCTGGGCTTCGGCTTACTTGAATTACGTTACACCTTTGGACGTTGCGTGATTTAAGTGCCGGTCACATGCTAAATTACGGGTCGTGAAAAAGTTGGTATCAGAGCATTAGGTTTAACTTTAGTTTGAGTCTGGGTTTGACTATGCGGAGTCTACGGCGTATATATTTCGGAACCTAGGATTGGCCTTACGGAACTTAGACTTGACGGGGGGTATTAGACCCGAACTTTCATTTCATAGGTTGACCTTGATTGATGGAGTAGGTGTAACACCTTGGAATTTGCGATTAGTGTTACTTAAGCGATAATATGGGTTTTCTATAAAAGTTTACCAATTTGGTTTCCTTACATTTTATAACATTTAATTAATAATTTATTATTATTTGTTATGGCTTGCTCACACTTGTGCATGTTAATGTGAGGGTGTGTTTATGTTAATCTAGTTTAGCAACCATGACACTTTAATCTAATCCTTACTTGTTTAAACCTTAACCCTAACCCTAGATATTTGTGTGAGACATTTGTTTTGGATGAGAGAGGTGGTTAGGTGAGTCATGGGGGCCTTAATGAGCATTTAATGTTGCATTAATTGAGGAGAGGGAGAGAGTAAGTGTAAGGGTGCACTCACCTTACACTCACCCCCCTCTCATCCTTTTCATCTCACCCTCTCTCATTCTCTCTCACTTGATCTCATTCTCATTTCTCTTCATTTCCCTCAACCCTCAACTAAACACTTACCTTCCCATCATAAAACCTTCACTAAATTTCACAAAATCTCACCCGAACCACTTTTAATGTCTTGTTTTGCCTATAAGATGCCTTGGAGCTTGGAAAGCTAGGATCTTTGAGCTTATGGGAATAAGTAATGATCTCTTTCTGTTAAGTAAGTCTTTTTAATGTTGTGTAGCTTGTAAGTTTCAGTTTAGAACGCGTAATGTTTCATTTCGTGCAAATATCCCATTTTTAGTGTAGTTTTGGGTCTCGAATGATCTGCTATCAAACCAGGTATTTGTTGGAAAAGTTCCCATCACAGTGACCTAGTGTAGTGACTTAGAACCCACCATAAAAACCTGAGCCCATTCCCTTAACTTGAGGCCGTGGATTTATTGGTTCTGGCCGCAATTTGCGGCCAGAGCAGGGGATGGGGGGTTGTGTTTTGGTCTGGGGGTCTCTGGGGTTGTGTGTGGTCTTGTGGTATGTGCAACTTTTACAAATTGTTTGTGTAGCAAAATCTGGGATCACTTTGCTTGTTTTCTAGTATTTCGACTACACGCGTTACGTTATCCGATAAGGTTCGTGTTCTTGTGTAGCTGTTGCTCTTGAGTTGGTTTCGTAGTGTCGCTACGCACGTTTGCCACTAGACGAACACTTGAGAGTTTGTTTGGAGTTGATGCGTCGGTCAAACGTAGTTGGTACGTGTTATTGGTCGATTGCTAATATACACTTGTTATGTTGTTTTATGATCTTAGGAACGCAGGCGGGGATTTCGGATGCTGCGAAGAAGGGAAAGCAAGTGGTTGGCTTTACTTAGCCCCAGGATCATCTGTGAGTAAATTTATCATCTACAAAGGAATCGCCCGCATGGCGTTATGCGTCTGGGCTAGATATGATATGATATTAGTCGCATGTTTATATTGCATATTTAGAGTTTGCGTATAAACTTTATTGCATATTATTACTTGTTGTGCTTGGACTTGTACCCATTGGACACAGCACTATTATTGACGGCTCATGTTGCACGAGCACTGATTGTATGCCACCCACACCGTCAATAATTGCCATGACACGCACAACACACATACATATATGATATTGTTTGGTTATGGACATTGGGACATTGATTCATATTCCATTATGCATATGACATATGGCATACCTGTATACCTACATGCTTATACATATGCCTTGCCATGCCTACATGCTAGCTACCCATATACCTATATGGTATTGTACCATTAGAGATAGGTATATATACATATGAGACATAACTATATGTACATCTTGCATACATACTTACATGTACACCCGTATACCTTGATATAGCTACACATATACCTGGAGGGTATTACATCATTATTGATAGGTACATGCTCATACACCTTGCTTTAGTTACATGTTCACCTTTATATGATGTTGCGTTTGGTTTCAGAGGAATTAGGAACCGCATGATATACTTAATAACTCGTTGTAGTTAAATAACGGTTTTTCTATTATATGCTCATATTACTGTTTCATTTTGCATATATTATATTTCATGGATTTCGCATTGTAATATGGTTTTCATATGATGCTTTCTGGATGTTTTAATCCTGCATATATATATATCAGTGGTATGGGATGCTGATATACATATGTGTATATACGTATATATATATCAGTGGTATGGGACGCTGTTATATATGCACACCTACATAATATATCATCATAATGATCTATGCAAATATACTTATTCGTTATATATGAGGGGCCTATGTGTCCGATGTGAGGGGCCTATGTTCCCGATGTGAGGGCCGATATTATGATCGATTTGTGGGACGATCCAGACTAACGGAGTCTGAGGGCCGATCCGGACCGACGGAGCCCTATATATATATATATATATATATGAGTATTTATGTGTCGATACTAGACACTGGTTTTCATGATATTTTCGGGTGTCGATATTAGACACTCAGGTTTCATGAGACTTACGGGATGTGTTTTATTCCGTACTCCACATTTATTTGATATGCATTGCTTCATGTATTAGTAGTACCTGATAGAGCACCTTTCATGACTGTTGCATTCACATGTTGTCATTTATTGCTATCAGCTTGCATGTGATAGACCATCGTAGTACGTGCATACTTGCGATTACCTACATATGTTATTTACTATTCACGAGTTGGCAACTCACCCTTGTTATGCCACAGGGTTGTACAGGTTTTCCCTCATAGCAGTCAGAGACAGGGCTTTCATCTATCGTATCATCTTTTGCAGTGGATACCGCTATGGCTGACTGGGTGCAGTTTTGCTATAGGTGGGTCTTGCGGTTATCTGATATTGCTCTTTGTATATTCGTTGTATCCAGTACTCTCCATCTATCATTTTCATGTATTGACTTAGAGACGAGTTGTGATGACGATATTGTATATTATTTGATGACTCTAGAGGTCTTTTATGCAGTTTTAATTATATCGTCTTTTTCTTCGCTACGGCGTCGTATATCTGTTGTGGTGGTTGTTTTCCGCCTTTGGGCGTGGATTTGCTCCCGTTTGGGGATGCTTTACTTATATCTTTTGTTGTACCCTTTTGGGGGCTTGTTTTACAAAGGAGGTGCTGCCAAATTTTAAAGGAAGTAAATTTGGACTTTAAAGAATTTGTACTTGAGATTTCAAAAGTTTTAACAATGTTCTTATCACTTACTAATTTTGATGGTTTAGATTGCTGGGTTTTCGGCTTACTTAAATTGCGTTACGCCTGTAGACGTTACGTGGTTTAAGGGCAGTCACGTGCCAAATTTCGGGTTGTGACAGTAGGTAGCTTGAGTAGAGTAACGTACCGTGCGTATGTTCCGCGGCATACTTACAATACGATACTCCGCTTAAGTAACCTTAGGATGTACTTATCTTGAGATCTGTGATTCTCTTCGTTCCTATGATCATATATCCATTTGGGATCTGTTGATTTCTTTCGTTCCTCTGATCTATCTTCATCGATACCTGCTTGAGATTCCTGTCACCATGGTTTGAGCGCGGTTTGAGCTGCTGCTAGAGATGCGGTCAGGGCGAGCTCGTCACGGACGAGGACTGACCATGATGTTTGTTGGTGACACAGGAACGTGCAGGTATAGTGTTTGTATTGTGATCTCTCGTTTGAGGCGGGTGTTCGGTTTTGCACCGGATGATCGGGCCATTGATAGAGGCTGCCGGATTGAGAGGACTGCTGATGTAAGCTACCTCTGAGGTAGTGATGTTGTCTACCGTGCAGACAGATGACCCAGTTATTGCTAAGAGTGATGGGATGTCACCCCTAGAGTGTTAGAGTTGATATCACTGGATCTTTCAGGCAGAGATGTGATAGAGGATAGCTAGTCCATCTTGAATAGGGAGACGAAGATGATTCGTCTGATTTGATGTGCCAACGCAGACTCGGTTGAGTTGAAGAATTACAATTGAAGGATCTTACTCAGATCTAGAGTAAGTCGATCAAGAGAGGATGTTGTTCGTTGGATGCACTGATGTGGAATCGGTACGTTGACCAGCTTCAGATAGAAAGACCTCACCCAGATGCGTTGTGAGTTGATCAAGAACAGACGAATTAAGTGTATTCCTTTGATGATTTGGACGAGTTCCCGAGGACGTGTTTGGCTAGATATCTTCCACGGAGTGGTGAAGATACCGATTTCGTAATTTTGATTTCTTATGAGAGACTCCAGATTGACTGTAGCCGAGAACGAATTGCCTTACGAAGACAGCAAGAAATGACGTCGAAGTGGACGATAATAAAGACGGGTGGAACAAGAGGTTCATGCGAGATGTTAACGAGCAGTTGTTACTCCCCGTTGATGCCAGAGGATTGATATGTGTGCAAAGGTGTTAGATACAACCAAAATTCTAGATGAAAGCCATGCTGAGGACACAGTTGTCCGGTTATGAGAAAAGAGTTAAGAAAGAGTGCCAATCTCCGTATAGTTCGGCATAGATGAGATCGGAAGAAACCAGGAGTGGATTCTTTCCAGGACACCGCAACGATAAAGATTTGCACCTAGAATCATTCGTTTCGCGCTTATTCGGAGGGCCAGATGCTGCCACCAGTAACGTACTGCTTTGCGAGTGGTCATGATAATTGGCCAAGAAAGGATCAGCGGAATGCCAGAGCGGACTGCTTCGTTAGCACACCTGACCGGGCCGACGAGCCGAAAGATTGCAAGGTTAGTAATCCAAAAAGGAAACAAGGACCCAGAGACCGAAGATGCTAGACCGTGAGCAGGAGGCAAGTAGAAGATCTTGCTCTGCCAGCTTGGGCGTGCCGGCATATTTTCGACATTGAATGAGGTGTACCTCAATGTCATTTATTGCGATTTGCGTTTTGTGATCCGAGTATCACGCTTATATCGCTTGGATTTGAGTTTTGATGATTGAGTTTCATGATATTGTTTTCGTGCACCATGGCTGCACCTACTGGAGATTTACATTTTTGTGCACAGTTATTGCACTCGATTTATGTTTATACACCACTATACTGGTTTATGATTTGTGCATATCAGTTGCACTTGATATTGATTTTGTGCCTTGGCTGCACGTGTTTATGATTTCATGGATTTCATACAGTCGATTTGATTTTGTACATGTAGTGCGCACTTGATTTGATTTTTGCACTCGATAAAGCTTGCATGTGATTGCAGTGCATTCATACGTGTTTTGTGCATGCAGTTACACACGTTTATGATTTTATACACCTTGGTACACTCGTTGTTTTTGTACGCATTTGAGATATTGATGAGTAATTCGTGCATTTGTTGCACCAGGTTTGTATTTTGTGCATTGGTTGCACTAGATTTATACTACATGCATTTGTTGCACCCGATTTATGTCTTTGTGCATTTGTTGCACTAGATTTTTATTCCGTGCATTGGTTGCACCGGATTTATGTTTTTGTGCGCGTTTGCACTTGACGTTCATTATCGTGCACGCTACTGCACTAGATATTTTATACGGACTTGATGCACTTGGTTTGAATTTTTGCGTATATTAGACGCATGGTATGAGATTTTGTGCGAACCGGATGCACTTGATTGAGATTTTATTCGTGCATGTCGGATGCACTTGATTGAGATTTTATTTGTGTATGTTAGATGCACTTGATTTAGATTTTATTCGTGCATGTCGTATTTACTTGATTGAGATTTTCATTCGTGCAGGTTAGTTGCACTGGGTTGAGATTTTCGTGCACTCTAGATGCACATGATGTTGTTGTCATGCACACCAGTTGCATTTGACAGATACTTTCGTGCACACCCGTTGCACTTAGTTTGGCTTTTGTGCACATTCATGGCACTTGTATTTGGCTTTGATTTCCGTGCGCACCAGACGCACGCGATGATTGGAAACGCCTTTTGAGGCTGATTTTTGCTCTTGGGCATATATTTTCATGGTGGGCACTATATTATATATAGTAGCCGAGCATGGATGATCTGAGGACAGTGCCTGAGTACTTTTGCATGCATTAAAAGTTTACCAAGAAGTTTTCAAAAATGAGCTATAGCCTCGCTATTTCTTAATTGTCTGTGAGTGACACGAACCTTTACGAGGAAAACCTTCTGGGATATTTCAAAAAGCGGGACGTATAATTTGAGCAAAACATATATAGATACATTTATTATTTTACAATTGAGCGTCCGCTACTGTGACGTGAGTTACGCATCACACGGCGATTCAGAAAAGATTTTGCATGTGTTTTATCCAGTTTTTAGAGGAAATTAAAGGGATGCGTACTATATACGTATTATAATTTTGACTATAGTATATTAGATTTCAGTGGTGGATTTCGAGATCTATATCTCCATTATAACTCCGATGATTTGCATTACGCTTGACAGAGTTCGACCTTGAGTTTTATACTCATTTTCATGCTCACATGATGCACTGTGGTACTTCTGTATCTTCCGTGACTTCGGAGCTCCGTTGAGTGGAGCTGATTATTGAAATGTTTTAGTATTTGGGGGTTTAAATTTAAATTCGGGGACGAATTTATTTAAGGGGGGAAGATTGTAACATTTCATAAATATAAAATATTATTTTTGGAATTTAAATATTAAAATAATATATTTCGCGAAAACTATTCGATTTGTGAATATGGGTTTTTCGTAAAATGGTATAAGTATATACCAATATTTGGAATATAAGTGGAGATTAAAATGATTGACTTATTAAAAAGATATTTATCGGATTTTGCCATTTTATAATTAATTATATGCAAGTTTAATTTAAACTTGATTAGTGCACTACTAATCACGATTAGGCCAAATCCATATTTTTAATTAGTCATGGTTAGTGCACCATGACATGTTGCATTTTATTGCATGTTTGTTTCATTTTATTTGTGTTATGTGTTTGGTTTTAATGAGTGAGGGTAAAAGAAAAGAAAAAGAAAAGAAAAGACATGAGAGGATAATTGAAGAGAGAGGGGGGGACCCATGATGAGGAATGGCATGCCATGTGAGGGTATGAGAGAGAGGGGGGCTCCTACCCTTGACCCTTTCTCCATCATTCATTTTCCTTCATTACCCCCATCTCCTTCTTCTTCCTCAACTCCTTCCTCCGCCTCTTCTACCCCATGAAAGCATCTCTAATTTTTCACCAAAACCATATGCTCCTTTCACTAAAAATGATCCCCACCTCATCCTAAACTCTTTGGACCAATCAAATTTGGATTTTGAAGACTTTGGGCATCTAGGGTTTTTCTTGAGTTGCTCTCATGAGGTATAAATTCCACTTCTCATCTTGTAATTAGTTTCTTAACCTTCTAGTTTAGTTTAGTGTTCGATTTAGCATGTTTAGTGATCTTGGAAATTTCTAAGATCAAGTTTAGTGGTTGACTTGACTTGTAAGTTGTAAATTGAGGTTAGTGAGTGTTTATAAGACCTTGGTGATGATTTTATAGCCAAGACCAGAGACTAGAAACCCAAAACCAGATCTTAGAAGTTGCCCGACTTTGGATTTCGACAAATTGTGATGATGTTTTGTAATCTGGGATGACCTGAGAGACCTATAAAATAAGTTCCCATAACCATGAGACGAGCAGGCAACCAGAAACCTTCCCTAGAAACCTGAGCCCTTCCCTTTCATGTTAGGCCGCAGATTTATTCCTCGTGGCCGCAAATTGCGGCCACAATGTGATGGATGGTGTTGTATTTTGGTGTATGGTTCCCTTATCTGATATCTAGAGCAACCTTATATGCAAAATTGACTAATTGTACCTGAGGCAAAATCTAGAGGTGTTTTCTTGAGTTGCTGAATTTGGATATCCGATTCCTGTGACTTGGTTTTTATATTTGATATTGTATTTGGTCGTTGGACGTTTGTACGTCAACGACGAGGGTTATTTGGTTTTTCTTGCATGCGTAAGCTATATGTTCTAACCTATGAGCACTTCGTGTGCCAAATTGGTTTTCAGGACTTGGTGTTAATTGCACTTCGATGTGTTTGATTGTAGGTACCTCCGCATGGACTTCCGAGACGACGAAGCACATCGAATTTGGCTAAACAAGGAGTTTAGCAGGTGAGTAGATTTATATCTACGGGAAAAGTCGGGTGGATGGCGTATAGCACCCCCGCAATTATAAAATGGAGACCGATATATAGAATCTAGTCGGAGAAAGCTATACTAGAAAACTATGGATATGATCAAAAGGTTAGTTGGAGATAATATGAATGATTGAATACATATACTAAGATATGAGACGAGATCTATAAGGATATGACATGAGATCGATGAATATGATAAGATTGAGATAGATGCGTTATGGGATCGGTAAAATATGATAAATATATATAAGATTACCTGATGTGAGATATTGATGTGATGAAAAGAGAATATGATGAAATAAAATGACTTGGCTTAATATGTCGATATGCGGATGCGAGGCGATATGAGAATATAGATACTGTTGCCAAGACATGATATGAGATTGATACGGGTGTGACTTGATATATATATATATATATATATATATATATATATATATATTTATAAGAATAATGAGTGATATATCGTACGAGACGTTAGATCCGTACCCTCATTGTTGTATAGGTCGATAGAATCCCTATTTGTTTAATGCCGCCGTACGATGGATTACCGCACGCGATGAGTTTTACCTGATGATTGATCCATACCCTTTACTCGAGAATGTCGTACGATGGATTATACCGTACGTGATGCTATGAGGCTGGATTGTCGATTGATAGATTCATCGACTTAGATATGTTAGAGATATTTTAATCCCTTTTGTAGATGTTAAATTAGATACGTATATTTTATAATGCGTCGCTTATGGTTTGCTTTTCTGCTATGTTTATGATATTCTCATTGCACGGTATATACCTTTGATTCTATTATTTGTTATGATGTCGTCTGCTAGTACACCTGCATAATTATCGATGATGCGTATGTTACACTTATACAGATTTGCCGGCTCACATACTTTCATCATCGGTAATTGCTATGTCACTTACACAGTCAAATTTCTATATCATGCTATTACTCTTAATTGGTCAGTATTATCACATGACTCGTTGGCATGATATACTGATATGCTCACATCACTATTCTATGTTGCATGATATACCGATATGCTCACATCGCTATTCCATGTTGCAAGATATACTGATATGCTCACATCGCTATTCTATGTTGCATGATATACTGATATGCTCACATTTCTGTTCTATGTTTGCATACATCATGCTTTACGATTATACGCATTGAGATGCTGTTTTCATGAGATTCTGGATTTGAGAACCGTGGTTATATTTTGAAAGAACGAATGTATTGTTTTAAAAACCCGGTTTCTCTTGATATGATATTTCGATGCGTCCACCATAAGTTTTCTCGATTCTGAGATTGGTTTTCGAAACCCGACGAGGAGTTGGACGAACCGTTTGCGGGTACATGGTGGACCCGGTCTGGTACCCCGGAGCAAGAAAGGTATGTTGTGCAGTAGACGATGAGCCTGGCAGAGGGACTAATACCTACCGGTGATTGGTTAGACCCGGCGGTTGTCCGGAGGATACTGGCCGGAGTCGTGAGATAGATATGAGGGCCGATCAGAGTATGCGGCGCCTGAGATGAGATAGACATGAGGGCCGATCTGAGTATGCGGCATCTGAGATATGAGGATTTACGTGTCGATACTGGACACGGGTTTTCATGATGTTTCAATTGTCAATGTTGGGCACTCAGGTTCCATGATGTGTCATTATGGACACACGTGGTTGATATCCTCATACATACAGATACATGTTTTCAGATGTTATTTTATATGTCATTCTCATTGACTCGATTGTTGACATATATATATACATGTTCACCTTAGATATCATAGTATTACCTTCATGATATAGTATGACCTAAGAAATAGTCGTTTTATTCGATTTCTATCTGCTGATGTTTTCTACTCATGAGTTGGCAACTCACCCCCGTTGTGCCACAGTTCTTGCAGGTTTGACCTCTTGGGATCAGTAGCGGTATCACTGGTACACAGCTTGCATTCGGCTGTTTTGCTATGGTAGGTGGGACACATTGGATCGTGCTCACTCTTGTACTTTTATTCCTGTTGTATCTAGATAAACTCCATCAATCAGACCTAGAATTTGTATATTAGTGGACTAGAAAGGCTTATATTGGCGAGACTTAGAGCGATGGTTGTATGTTCGCTTCTTGGGGGTTGATGTCTCGCTTTATTTATCATTCTTTCTATTCTAATCTTCACCGTTGGGTGTCGTATATATATTGCTTACTTGCGTGGTTGTGATGCCGCCATTTGGCGAAGAACTAGCTCCCGCTTGCGGATTCCTTTTATATTGTTATGTATATGTGGTTTCGGTTCAAAATATACAAGGGAGGTGCTGCCCAAATTTTTAAAAGACGAAAAATGTTCTCAACTTTAGTACATTCTAGTTGCATTTTCTTATATCATTAGTTATGAATTTATAGATAAACTTTATTTCATTATACCTTTATTTCAAAACTGCACCCCCACTATTTTCCGTAAAAAAGGTTTAGATTTTCTGGGCTTCGGTTTACTTGAATTACGTTACGCCTTTAGACGTGCGTGATTTAAGTGTCGGTCACGTGCTAAATTATGGGTCATGACGCCGCGCTCTTTTACGGTTTTGAAAGAAAATGGTTTTAGAAATAGTGCGCACGCAAGCTCGGTCTCGTTTTAAAATTTATAAACCGCAAGTGTACGGCGTGTTGTAGCGAGCCGGCAAGTACGGGTTGATCCACAGGGAATTGATGATTTAGAGATTGTTGCTTAAGGTTCGAGAAGAAAGAATTTGGGTTTTGTCACAAAAATGGAAAATATGGAAATATAGAACTAGTTAAGGAAAATGGTTGTGGCTCCGATTTGAATGGTTGAATTGCGGCGATTTCTGCGACGCTCCCTTGATCTTGAGTCGTCCATCCTTGTGTTGATTCCGACGTGAAGCATGGCTTATCAAGGCGTTTGTGAAGCACAAGTCATCATGATATCGAAGTTCGACGCAAGACACGAAACGAATCCGTATTGTCTCACTTACCGTTTGTATGTCCAAGCTTGATGTATCAATACTAAGCACAAGGGTTAGCAAGCATACATCAATATCAAATACACAATTAGCATATGAGAGCAAGTGGTTTTAGCATTAAACTTGCTAAGTGAATATTGATAGTATAGGGTATAAGAAATAAAAAATTGTGTCAATCAACTTGTTAACAAAATACCCTATCTAACACTTAGCAATTTTAACACTAGAATGATTCTTACCTTAACATTGCAACATGGGGTTTTGGAGAGAATATGGTGTGTAATGAGGTTACCAAGTAACCATAAAATTACATATCATATCAAACCAAATCATCTAGCAATCTTAAGGCTACAACCTCAATTAAGCATATTAAACATTCACAAGAGATGGAGGAATACTTTGCCATTCATCACCATCCTAACCATCACCACAACCATGAAGAATTACTCAAGAATCATACTAAGAAGAATTGAAAAACAACATTAGAGCAAGAAGCAAATGAACAAAGAAAAACAACAATTGTATTAACAAATAAATGAGTTGAGATACATGATATTGGTTACTTGTTCAACCTCCTTATTGAAGCTCTCGAATGAGAGCTCCAAGAGGGAAGAAGAAGAAAACCATGCTTGAGCTCCACACAACTCTCTTCAAAAGATTAAACCAAAAACTTATACAAAATATTGAACTAAAGAATGTATATCCCTCTCTATGCTGAACTTCTGTATTTATAGGCCTTGAAATGAAATTCCAGGGGTGTTTTCCAAAATTTAATGAAGTTACCAAACTACCCCTGAAATTTGAAGATGTTTGGCGCCAATAAGGTCATGCTTCCGCCGCAAATATGGACAATTGTCGCGCTTCCGCCGCACTTTAGTGGACTTAGGCTACCAAAATTCTTGGGTGATCTTCTGACATGATATGATGATTTTTGGATATGTTTATTTTCAAAAACTCACACTGTATTGCTCATACGATTTTGAGGACAAAGAAGTAGAAAAAACTCATATCACAACTTTTCATACTTGTGTAACTTGCATAAGACATGATCATGGTTGTCCCAAAAGTGTGCCAACTTGCATATCACATCCATACTTTCCTAATCATGAGCCATGCCCACTTGTGTATCATGTCATGCACACTTGTGTGCCATGTTCACACATGTATCATATTGGACCAAAAAGAGAATGAAATATTTGTACACTACTTTATTTGATGCAAACTCCTTTGACTTGATCTGTATTCTGTTCTGTTTGCAGCTCCGGCTAAAAACCGCCGTTTCCATTCATGTTGTGTACTGACTCCAGTGTTCTTGCCTGTGTACCTGTATTCTGTACTAATGAGCAGATGGAGATAAAATAGTATTGTTTATTGACAAAATGATAGGAAATGAGTGGTATTAAAATGTAATAAATTGTGCCGAATAACGATGGCGAGGAGATGGCTGCTCATATGTGACGAGGTAAGGTCGACGGCGAGGGGTCGTGACCGTGAGGGTTGAAGGTGATCAGGGATTGAGAAGAAGAAGAAGATGAAGGTGGGGTGCGGTGCGATGTGGGTACTCTGGGGTTGCTGATGAGACGAGGAAGGCGATGGAGGTGGTGGTGGCGGTCGGGTCCCGGCGACGTCGGCGAGGAAGAGGAGGTGGGTTTTTGGTGTCGGGGTCGGGCTTGGGTGGTCTTCGGGAAAAAGCAGGAGGAGGAGGTGCTGACGAGGAAGAGGGGAAGACGACAACGAGTGGAAGACAGCGTGGACGTGGGTTTAGGGTTCGGCGTGAGAGGGATGAAGGCAAGGAGATGAACACGAGGGATAAAGAGAGAGAGGGTTTTTATAAAGTATTATATTATTAATATTATATATATATATTATATAGGAGTGAGAGAGGCAGGGACGGAGAGAGAGAGAGACAGAGAGAGAGTTTTTATTTTAAAAATTAATATAATATATATTTTATATATATAAACTGTTATATAAATATAGTTATATAAAATATATATATAGAGAGAGAGAATAATGGAGAAAAGAGGCCATAGGAGGGAATTTCCTCCTATGGCGTCGAAAAAGTACGCCCTCCATCGTGTTTTCCGACGATCGGAATCCATCATCTTCATTGTTATCATCTAAGATGTGGGTACGCCAAATTTCATGTGATTCTACAATTTTTTCACCGTTGAATTAGTAAGTTCAAAATTAACAATTTACCGACAATAGAACTTTTTACATTGCTAAATCAACAGTGAAAAAGTTGTAGAATCACATGAAATTTGGCGTACCCACATCTTAGATGATAATGATGAAGATGATGGATTCCGATCGTCGGAAAACACGATGGAGGGCGTACTTTTTTAAGGATATAAGTATGCCCTAGAGGCCATTATATGTATAGTGGATGCTTGGACATATGTGTGTGTGTGTGTGTGTGTGTGTAACTTTCTTGCTCGACATGATAGTATGCTTTCTGGTTGTACTTTATCTTGACATGTTTACTTGATACTGTTCATTTGATAAATGTTAATAAAGCCCTCAGAATATCGGCTTGACTTCCATGGCTATGATGGAGATCATACTAGTGGGGCATGTGTGGTCTATAAGCATATCCTTAAATGTTCCTAATCGAGGGTATATCGAGACAGAGCATCGATATTCCAGAGTAGACTAGCGTATACGTTTCTTGACCCATATGATGGGCGATGGATGATCTCATATCCATTGGTGTTGTGACATCAAAGATTGTATACAGGTGCTCAGTGGAGACTGGGTACACTGAACGGACTCATCGAGAACTCCTATATGGTATTATGTCTATCATCGGATAGCAGTTCTCTGGTGACACAGGTACAGGTTAGTCTGTAGACCCGAGATCGTCATAGAGTCTTGTGTGTTCTCCCATTATACTTTGATTTCCACCCTACCACGGCTCTACTGAGTCGTGCAAACAGGTGGCTTTTGGGTACAGTCCCAAGACACATGGAGACAATGAGCGATAGGAGGGGTTTCGTCTCTCCCGATATTAGGAGTTGATGTTGTGCTATGCGCGATTGGTTTTGACTCGAAGTCCCTGGTCGGGGCTGATGAGATTTACTGATAAGTGTTATCAGTAGTTTCTTGACCGATCATAGTCTATATTGGCATAACTTATTAAGTTATTAGGGCTCGACGATTCCATCCCTAGACTTGATATGCAGCATATCAGACGAAGAGACCGGACTGTACGGTAAGTGTTACCAATGACTTTGCGGGAGCTTTGACAAGTTCGCTTGTTGTTCTTCTGTTCGCTCAATACCCCCGTTACGTTTAGCTGACCGCTTGCGGCTTGTGGGTGTTTTGATATGATCATCGCCTATTTCCGGCGTATTGACGGGTCTTAGAGTCCCACACAGGATTTTTCTAGCTCAGGTGAAACGATGTGGTGTGTATATGAGATATGCACGGGAGCTCGATTAAATACGAATATGTGATACCGTATTTTAATCGGGCGTTTACTATCAGTTGGGTCGTATTTGATATGACCAATTTATTAAATCAAGTGTTGATTTAATATTGACTTTTTGCTCACTTTTAATTAAACCTTTTCTTTTGGATGTATGCATATATGTTTATACATGCACATGATGATGTGCATGCACACATACATACATACATATGTATCATGGTTGTTGATGCATAGGAGATGGCAATGCAAGACTCACATGGTTGATAAATATCTATATTTTGTTAATGAATTAAAAAAAAAGGAAATTAGCTAAATGACTCATTGTTTCTACATTCTTCTTATTTGACCATTGACTTAACCTTAGTTATAATTCCTTTGTTCTTTAACTCATCTATAAAATATCTAGATATTTAGTTAACCATGGTTATATTTGAGAGTGTCTCATATATATTCTTTTCTTTTTCATTTTAATTCAAGAGATTATCACAATATTGACAAAAGCTTTGCCATCTTCATCTTCCTCCTTCTATCTCTCTCTTGAGTTTAAAAAAGAGTGAGGAACTTAAAAAGAAAGGGTTTTTAAGTGAGTATACAAACCACATAACCATTCTACACTGCCCTAGCTTTTTAGTGTAGAGTGTTTGTTCCACTTCTTCTTGATTTTGTGAAGCAAAGAGCTTGACCTAGGAATCTCCGGGTGAATCATCGTAGACGACGAAGGAACTTGAGCGGAGTTGATCCAAGTTTCGAGCAAAGCCGTAGGAGTCCAAAAGAGTGATGGAGTTGGCTACAAAGGTTGTAGTTCATTTCCTTTTAGCTTAGACTTCATATATTGTTGCTTTTACCCTAATCTCTAGTTATGATTCGTAGTTTGTTTGTAATAGCCCTTTAGAAATTTAAAAGTTCATTACTTTAAGATGTTGCAACCCAACTAGAGACGCTACTACACACCAACATGGTATTAGAGCCTAGCTAGAGCTTTAGGGTAAAGTAGACGACGTTTAAAACTTAACCGAACATAAAAATATGATTTTTTCATGCTCACTGGAATTTTTTTCAAAAGTTGGAATTTTTTGGATTAATAATATCCAGAAAATAGTGCAGGGTTTTATGTGGATCCCCACGAAAAACGAGCGCCTAACTCGACACAACGACCGCGGAACCGCGGCCAAATAGTAGCATTTACGGCGGTTCCGGGCGCCGTTGGTGAGGTTTGGACCGTGCTTTCTTGTGTTGATCCATAGGTACTGTATGTGCTCTCTAGGAATTTTTAATGCAGGTTCAAGAGTGGAGATCTGGTTAAACAGTTGGTATGATGATGTGTTGATTGATATATTTAACGCCGTCTATGCTTTCCAATTATGTTGTTGTGATATGATGTATAGGATCGTCGTGATGGAATGGCCGGGGGTTTTATGTGAGATGAGAGTTTCTCTTTTCATTCATGCAAAATTCATTGTAAATAATATTCTTTTATTGGGGCACTTCCGGGTTAAGGATGATGTCTCCATTGATGTATATTTTAATTTTCCGCATTAGGATAGACCCAAGGAGGGGAGCACGAGTGACCGGGTTCTGGAGTTCAGTGGGAGGCCATCTCGAGGAGTCGAGACCGGGTCTCCTAAACTCCAGAATTGGAAATGTCACTTGTCGCTCTCGTAGGAGTCTAGGGGTGTAGACTTGGCTATTCATCACGACCGTGGAAACCGTATTTTCAATCGTAGGCTAAATATAAAATACGGAGTTCCTAGTATATCCTATATTTTCATATATCTGTTTCTGCTGCTGATTATTCTGTGATGTGATTACTTGATATTTGAGACGAATGCAATATTGTTATTATATATATGATATGTAATAAATGTCTATTTTTCGTTTCTGTGATGGCTTAGGAATTTAAATGATGGGAATACATTAATAAGATTAATGTAAAGAAAAAAAAACCTAAAGATGTTGTAGAATAGGATTTGAAACCCACTCGGCTCTTTTATGAAAAGCAAGTTTCAAAAGATGCGAAGCTTAAACCACTCCTTTTCTAAACTATTAGATTCTACAACAAGATCAAATTCAAAGCGTTAAAGGTTTTCATAAAAACTATTCGCAACCCTCCGTCATTTTAGGAAGCAGAGTACTTAGTATTCGTGTACGTATGTTGATCATAGTCAAGGCGTGGTGTACGGTAGCTAAGTGATGTCTTCCTACAAAGCATATGATGCGAACAGTTAGGACATTCATGTGATTATGTTGATCATAGTCAAGGGTCATATGGGTGGGTCTAGTTAATCACGAAATGACGGGTAGAACTTGACTAGTACTTATGATATGTTGACTATAGCCAAGGTCATAAGCTGCTAGGGGTAAAAACCAAATCGGAAGTTTTAAGAGTTTAAATTTGCAATGAGATTGCATACCATCTATATGATAGTCGGATCTCGATCCCACTGTGAGTAAGAGTTACTCCCAGGAGAGTTTTACACTTTACAATTAGCTAATCCAGTAGGTGTCTAGAAAGGTGTTAACGGGGTTTGACCTCTGGGATAACGATGTTTATTTTAATTAGGTCCGTGCGAAAGCATGAGGAACCTCTCTCAAAGTACCGACACTGGCCTTGTTGACCGGTTAGTGAAAACTCCCGCTCTGCTTGCTGGGCCATTTTCCCCTTCAGTCCCAAAAGCCAAGGCCGAGGGAAAGAAGAAGAAGAAACCCACTAAGCCGAGAGGTGGAGTTGTAAAGGCGAAGGGGAAAGACAAGTCAGGGGCCGCTGGAAGTGGAAAAGGAGAATGCTTTTACTGCCACAAGTCGGGACACTGGAAACGCAATTGTGCTTTGTACCTTGCAGATCTTAAGAAGAAAAAGCATGTTGATGCTTCCGCTTCAGGTGTGTTTGTAACTGAAAACAGTTTTTCTATAAACTCTGCATCTTGGGTATTAGATACCGATTCTGGTTCTCACATCTGCAATTGTGTGCAGGGATTAAGAAACAGTAGAGTTTTGAAGACTGGGGACTATACTCTTCGGGTTGGAAATGGTTCCAATGTACATGTTGTATCCGTAGGAGAGTATCATCTGGGGTTGCTTTCAGGATGTATTTTGGTTTTGAACCATTGTTATTATGTACCTAGTATGCTATATAATATAATATCCGTTTCTTTGTTAGACAATGAAGAATTTCATTTTGTGTTGCAGAATAATGTTATGAACATTAACTTGAATCAACAGTTGATTGAGTATGGTACACTGAATAACGGTATTTACGTCCTAAACCAACACACAGTTTTCAATATACAACATACAAACAAAAGAAAATTTTCAAACATAAATGAATCTTTTCTTTGGCATTTTAGACTTGGTCATATTAATGAAACAAGACTAAACAAGCTACATAAAGATAGATATTTGAATCTTTTTGAATATAAATCTTATGCGACTTGTCAGTCCTGTATCAAAGGTAAAATGACCAAAACTCCGTTTATTGGACACGGAGAGAGAGCTACAGAACTCTTAGGCCTCATACATAGTGATGTATGCGGACCAATGTCTACACATGCTAGAGGCGTTTTTTCATACTTCATCACTTTTACTGATGATTTCTCAAGATTCGGACACGTGTTTTTATTGAAGCATAAATTCAAAGCTTTTGAGAAATTCAAGGAGTACAAACTTGAAGTAGAAAAATAAACTGGCTCGAGTATCAAGAAACTTCGATCAGATCGAGGTGGAGAGTATTTAAGCACTGAGTTTTCAAACTTCTTAAAAGAGAATGGGATTCTTTCTCAGCTCACTCCTCCTTATACACCATAGCACAACGGTGTGTCAGAACGGGGGAATCGTACACTATTAGATATGGTACGGTCCATGATAAGTGATGCTGCGTTACCGCTTTCCTTTTGGGGACATGCATTAGAGACAACAATTTATCTATTGAACATGGTTCCAACCAAGACCGTGTCTACCACTCCATATGAGATGTAGTGTGGGAAGAGACCATCTTTTAAAAGAGTTAGGATATGAGGCTATCCGGCTTTTGTCAAAAAGAAGAATCCGGATAAACTCGAGACACGATCGGGCATGTGTAATTTTGTGGGATATCCAAAACCTTCATATGGATATCTATTCTACCACAAGGACGAACAAAAGGTATTTGTTTCTCAACATGCCACATTTTTAGAAAATGAAATTTTTACAAATAGTACTGATGGCAATGTGGTAGAACTAGAAGAGGTTCTAAAGACACAAATTACTCATGATGAATTGGTTCAACCTAATGTTGCAGTAGAACATCAAGAACCTCAGCCACTCCGGAGATCTAGTAGAACTTCTCGCCCACCAGAGAGATGTTGTGGTTTTCTCATTGATGGTGATAGAGAAGATTGCATCATGGAAGATGATGACCCTACTAGTTTTCAGTAAGCTATCACGAGTGGTGACTCAGTGAAGTGGCTGGATGCCATGAGATCCGAAATGGAGTCCATGTACATCAACAAAGTATGGACTTTGGACGTCGCACCTCCTGGGATAAAACCCGTAGGTTGCAAATGGATCTTTAAGAGAAAAATTGGTGTAGATGGACAGGTGGAGACTTATAAAGCAAGGCTTGTAGCAAAAGGTTTTCATCAAAGACCAGAATTGGACTATGATGAAACTTTCTCTCCAGTAGCAATGCTTAAATCCATCCGGATACTACTTGAAATTTTTGCTCACTACGACTATGAAATCTGGCAGATGGACGTTAAAACTGCATTTTTAAATGGTGATTTAGAAGAGTGTGTTTTTATGGATCAGCCAGAGGGTTTCATTGACAGTAGGAGCAGCGAAAAGGTGTGTAGGTTGCTTAAATCCATTTATGGATTAAAGCAGGCATCTCGGAGCTGGAACATCTGCTTTGATGATATAATCAAAGAGTTTGATTTTATCAAAAATATAGATGAACCATGTATTTATAAGAAGATTGTAGGGAGTACTATCACTTTCCTCGTATTGTACGTAGATGACATTCTCTTGATAGGAAATGATATTCCTATGCTACATTCGGTCAAATCATTCTTATCACAAAGGTTCTCCATAAAGGACCTGGGTGATGCCTCGTGCATTTTGGGCATAAGGATCTATAGAGATAGATCCAAGAGGTTATTGGGATTGGCCCAATCAAAGTACATTGATACCATCCTAAAAAGGTTTAGTATGGAAGATTCCAAGCGTGGTGCCTTGCCCGCTTGCCATGGAATCACTCTCTCCAAGGACTTCTGTCCGAAGACTGATGAAGAGAGAGCTCGCATGAGCATTATACCCTACACTTCAGCCGTAGGATCTATAATGTATGCGATGATATGTACTCGCTCTGGTGTAGCTTATGCACTAGTTATAGTAAGCAGGTATCAATCCAACCCAGGGGAGCAACACTGGATAGCTGTGAAGAACATTCTTAAGTACTTACGAAGAACTAAAGAATTGTTCTTGGTGTATGGTAATGGGAATCTCCAAATGGAGGCCTATACCGATTCCAGCTTCCAAAGTGATAAGGATGACAGTAAATATATCTCAGGGTTTGTATTATCCTCAATGGAGGGGCGGTGTGTTGGAAGAGTTCCAAACAGGATACCGTTGCAGACTCCACAATGGAAACTGAGTATATTGCTGCAAATGCTGCTGCCAAGGAAGCCGTCTGGATAAGAAAGTTCATTGCGGAACTAGGAGTAGTTCCAACCATTATTGATCCAATACCAGTGTATTGTGATAATAATGGAGCTATGGCGTTGGCCAAAGAACCCAGATCCCATCAGAAGTCCAGACACATCCTCAGGCGATATCATTTGATCCGGGAGATTGTTGATCGCCAAGAGATCGAGATTCGGAGAGTAGATATAAAGAATAACACCGCGGATCCACTCACCAAGGCCCTTCCACAGCTGCAGCATGAGCGGCTATTTGAGATGTTGGGTATGAGATACGCCAATAATTGGCCTTAGTGCAAGTAGGAGATTGTAGGATATATGTATACCCTAGAGGCCATTATATGTATAGTGGATGCTTGGACATGTATATACACACACACACACACACACATAACTTTCTTGCTCGACATGATAGTATGCTATCTAGTTTTACTTTAGCTTGACATGTTTACTTGATACTGTTCATTTGATACATGTAGATAAAGCCCCCAGGATA
This sequence comes from Agapanthus africanus, assembly GCA_030015575.1. Classification (NCBI taxonomy): domain Eukaryota; kingdom Viridiplantae; phylum Streptophyta; class Magnoliopsida; order Asparagales; family Amaryllidaceae; genus Agapanthus; species Agapanthus africanus. The sequence continues at coordinate 556,080,305 of JASDDO010000022.1, read as the reverse complement.
TCGGCTTGACTTCCATGGCTATGATGGAGATCATACAAGTGGGGCATGTGTGGTCTATAAGTATATCCTTAAATGTTCCTAGTCGAGGGTATATCGAGACAGGGCATCGATATTCCAGAGTAGACTAGCGTATACGTTTCTTGACCCATATGATGGGCGATGGATGATCCCATATCCATTGGTGTTGTGACATCAAAGATTGTATACGGATGCTCAGTGAAGACTGGGTACACTGAACGGACTCATCGAGAACTCCTATATGGTATTATGTCTATCGTCGGATAGTAGTTCTCTGGTGACACAGGTACATGTTAGTTTGTAGACCCGAGATCATCATAGAGTCGTGTGTGTTCTCCCACTATACTTTGATTTCCACCCTCCCACGGCTCTACTGAGTCATGCAAACAGGTGGATTTTGGGTACAGTCCCGAGACACATGGAGACAATGAGCAATAGGAGGGGTTTCGTCTCTCCCGATATTGGGAGTTGATGTTGTGCTATGCGCGATTGATTTTGACACGAAGTCCCTGGCCAGGGCTGATGAGATTTACTGATAAGTGTTATCGGTAGTTTCTCGACCGGTCATAGTCTATATCGGCATAACTTATTAAGTTATTAGGGCTCGACGATTCCATCCCTAGACTTGATATGCAGCATATCAGACGAAGAGACCGGACTGTACGGTAAGTGTTACCAATGACTTTGCGGGAGCTTTGACAAGTTCGCTTGTTGTTCTTCTGTTCGCTCAATACCCGGGTGGCCATTACGTTTAGCTGACCGCTTGCGGCTTGTGGGTGTTTTGATATGATCATCGCCTACTGCCGCCGTATTGACGAGTCTTAGAGTCCCACACGGGATTTTTTTAGCTCAGGCGAAACGATGTGGTGTGCATATGAGATATGCACGGGAGCTCAATTAAATACGAATATGTGATACCGTATTTTAATCGGGCTTTTACTATTGGTTGGGTCGTATTTGATATGACCGATTTATTAAATCAAGTGTTGATTTAATATTGACTTTTTGCTCACTTTTAATTAAACCTTTTCTTTTGGATGTATGCATATATGTTTATACATGCACATGATGATGGGCATGCACACACACATACATACATACATACATACATATGTATCATGGTTGTTGATATATAGGAGATGGCAATGCTAGACTCACATGGTTGATAAATAGCTACATTTTGTTAATGAATTAAAGAAAAAGGAAATTAGCTAAATGACTCATTGTTTCTATATTCTTCTTATTTGACCATTGACTTAACCTTAGTTATAATTCCTTTGTTCTTTAACTCATCTATAAAATATCTTGATATTTAGTTAACCATGGTTATATTTGAGAGTGTCTCATATATATTCTTTTCATTTTCATTTTAATTCAAGAGATTATCACAATATTGACAAAAGATTTACCATCTTCATCTTTTTCCTTCTTCTATCTCTCTATTGAGTTTGAAAAAGAGTGAGGAACTTAAAAAGAAAGGGTTTGTAAGTGAGTATACAAACCACATAACCATTCTACACTACCCTAGCCCTTTAGTGTAGAGTGTTTGCTCCACTTCTTCTTGATTTTGTGAAGCAAAGAGTTTGACCTAGGAATCTCCGGGTGGATCATCATAGACGACGAAGGACCTTGAGCGAAATTGATCCAAGCTTCGAGCAAAGCCGTAGGAGTCCAAAAGAGTGAAGGAGTTGGCTACAAAGGTTGTAGTTCCTTTCCTTTTAGCTTAGACTTCATATATTGATACTTTTACCCTAGACTCTAGTTACGATTCGTAGTTTGTTTGTAATAGCCCTCTAGAAATTTAAAAGTTCATTACTTTAAGATGTTGCAACCCAACCAGAGGCGCTACTACACACCAACACTTTTTCGACGCCATAGGAGGAAATTCCCTCCTATGGCCTCTTTCCTCCATTATTCTCATATATATATATATATATATATATATATATATATATATATATATATATATATATATATATATATATATATATATATTGTAGGATTTTGCAAATAATACCAGATTACTCCAAATATTACCCGTATCTTTCTAAAAATTTAGTTTTTAAATATGAAGAATATACGTAAGGATTTTGAGTATAATGCAAATGTTTATAATTAAATACATATACCTCCAATAAAATCTATGTAAATATACATACAAATCTTAAATTATATACAAATCTTAAATTATTAGTCTGTCAAACTCTTAGGATATGAACATAATATATGGGCGCAACCACCTGATATGGTGTAATTTGCCATGAAAGGCTAGATAGAAAATGAATATTATTTTGTTTTTATATTGTATTATAAAGAGATATGTAGAGCTTAAAATATATTATATGTATATTTATTACTCGATTCACATGGATACACTATACTAACAAATATTTGATATAATCTCGCACCATATCGGGTTTCAAACATGCGGGTCTGGTCGGAATGACCACAGCTATCAATTGTATCATTCGCAACCCAATAGCAACAATAGTAAAGAATTTTTCCGCAAGATTTAAAATACCAAAATATATATTATAAATGTACTAGGGTGTTACAATATATACAAGCGTTTTGAAGAAAATGGCATTTCTTAAAGAAAGAAAAATACAAGGAAAGTACTAAGATTTTGTAGTCGTTACAATCTGGCTGGTCGACCTTCGGGTTTGGACTGCTGTTTCTTCACAGAAGTTTCCATCACTTGCTTTCCTTTCCTATTATCATAACTTTGATCTTTCTTAAAATTCTGATTGTGACCTTTGAAGTGTCGATCGGGTTGCCTATTTAACCGATCAAGGAAGTTTTCTATATTAGTTGCTATAGAGGAAAAGTCTTCAAAAGATAGCGGACGGACACTGTTCATATCAGATTTTTGTATTATTATATCGCCCATTCTTAATCACATTACATATAAATAGGTGCTTTTGATCCATGTCTGCTAAATAGTTGCAGGTTACAGGTTCTCAGATCGTTACAGTGAAATTCATGAAAAGTCGCTATAAATGTGAGACTACGACCAACAATAGATGAATCCGTATGATGACGCCTACCAGTTCAAGGAATAAATGAAAATCATTAGACAGTTCAATGCACAAAGCACAAGGGCAACACGAGATTCAAGACTTCAACGCGAAGCTAAAGGCAAAAGTCCACATCATTCTGCACTGTTGGAAATCTGGAAGAAAATAGAAGAGATTCTGAGAAACCAAGTAAAGAAAATAGAAGGTAAAAGCAACATGAAGCAACCCTGAAGAATTGAGCCCAAGATCCCACCAAATGGTCGCGGAACCGCGGCAAAACAGGCCTTTCTGCCGCGGAACCGCGGCCATATGGTGCACGTGTCGGTGCACGTGTCGGTGGAGGTGTCGGTGCTTTGACCCGGTTTTCTTAGGGTAGTTTTGTAAATTCATGTGTGGATCAGAATGTAACCTAGGGTTTTTCCTATCTATAAATAGGAGAGTTGAAAGCCAAATGAAAGCATGCCTCTCTTTAGTTTTTATGCTTCTTTTTAAATTCTTAGATCTAAATTTTAATTCCAATTGTAATGCATTGTTGAGAGGTCATCAATAAAGTAAGTTATATTTTTTTTATCTCACATTCTTTTTATCTGAATTTTAATTCCTGCAAATTTTTTTATCTGTTCTTTTATTATCTACAATTTTAGTTCATCTATTAAAATAAAAAAAATGAATTTTATCGTTATCTTCCTAATGAGTGAGTAGTTCCTCACTTGTTAGGGATAGGAGAGGGAAGGTTTGAGAGAAGGAAATCTCTCTCACTCATTTCTTTGCCCAAATAATTTTAATTAAGGACTCCTTTTAAATCAACCATAATCTGCTCACTACAGCACCATATCCTACATGATAGCGGTGATTCCCTAATTAGACCGATTGTGGTTGAATTAACCGGAGATTAAGGCTAAGAGCCAAGAACGGACTGACAAGGACCAAAAGGAAGAAACTAAGTTTCTTCCTAGTCGTGCTAATCCCCGTTGTTGACTATTACCCTAACACCTATATTCTTAACTAGGGCATTGAAAGAAGTGAGAAGAGTCCCTATTTCGAACTAACCTAATCCTAACCCTAGCAAGCCTTTATATCAATTTATTCTCATTCTTAGATCTTAAAACAAAACCTACCAAAGTTAGGACTTAACTCGTTAGAACTTAAAGAAAAGGACACAATTTCCCTGTGGATCGACTCATACTCAACCGGCTAACTACCAAGCGACATCGTCTTGATTGCGGTAAATTTAAATTTAAGGAATACACAAATAGCACATCAATCAAATGGCGCCGTTGCCGGGGAAACGGTAGTTTATTTCTTTTTGTAATTTCGGGTTAATTAAATAAAAAAATATAAAAAATAAAAAATAAAAAAACATAAAAAAATCATCTTGTTATTTTTGATTGGTTTTTGTGCGAATTGTGCAGGAAAGGAAGACGGACTGATTCAGATCTGGAGCAAGCTCAGTGAAAAAATCCAGAAATAGAGGATCTGAACAGACAGAGGAGAACCAAATCAGCACAGAGAAAATTTTTGAAGATCTGAACCTATTGATCCACCACGGAACCGCGGCAGAAGTAGGCATTTGACCGCGGAACCGCGGTCAAAAAGGTGCCGTCAGCAACTGAAAATCTCTGTAAGTATCTTTTTTCTTCTCTTCCACCCCCTAAGCTCCACTGAAAAAAATTTCCTGCAGGTTTCTTTTCGCAGAATCTCTCTTATCCAATAAATCATTTTATGCAGGATTCTTTGCGCCGCAAATAAAAAGAAAAATTTTTGGCAAGTGTTTTAGATTTTGGTGTGTTACTGCTTTGCATATTTAAAACGGAATCTAAGGGGCTCTAACACCAATTAAGATTGGGTGGGGATTTCATTACCCTTCCTAAGATCCCAGAAATCACTAAAAGCATATGCATCACTCTTGAGTTAATTAAAAAATATCTAGACTCGGCCAATTAAGGACTGTCGCGCTCATTAGGACAGAGGAAGGTTGTGGGCATTCAGTCGTTTATCTAAACCTGACTTTGTGGTGCTTAGGCTAGACAAGTGAGAAAGGTAACTTTAAAAGGCCCATCTCACGGTGATTCGTGAGTGTATCCCTCCTTTCTTCATTTGTGCTTACCTGGTCACAATTGGCGGTAAAGAGGCGATTTGAGGGATATCTCACAACTTGTCACTTTGGAACAGTTAGGAGCAGTCTAGTTGACTTAGAAGACCCTAGCTCTAGATTTGATTGTGCATGTTTAAACTGTGGTTGTTTGAAATTGTGCCGTAGTTCCGTACAAATTTTTGCAAAAACTCTTTATAAAAAAAACAACAAAACAAAATTTTTATAAAAACTTGCCCTTTGTCGCTTGAATCCCATTTCACCAACCTTTCATCACATTTCTCCATTGACGTTTTCTTACCCTCACATTCTATATTCTTACTACACTAAACTCATTTAGTGTATGTCCGGTTGGACTCGGGACACTAGTGCCCGTTTAGTCCGTGTTTCGTTAGTCGCTACCAACTACGCGATCAATTCCGAAGTCGAAACTCCCTCCACTCCTTTTTCATCCTTACCTTTGCCGGCCAACTCCGACGTTGACCGGAATTCTGTCCATTCACCTTCATCTTCATATTCATCATCTTCTAAAGAGATGTCAGGATTCAATCCTAACAACCCTTTACCTACCTCGGGACTGATTCTACCTCAACTGGGTGTGAATAACCCGCAACAACCTCCTGTTGAAGCGCCACAACGAATCGCGCTCCAGGATCGTTTCTATCCAACCCGCTCCGCACTTCCTACCTATCTTTCACTACCGCCGGCAAATGGGGACAATTTCGAAATTAAGCCCCACTTCATCAACATGTTGCCTAAATTTCACGGACTGGAATCCGAAGATGCCTATATCTTCATCAACAAATTCCAGAACGTATGTGCAATGATGAAGACAACCCAACTGTCCGATGATGCTATAAGGCTACGAGTCATCCCTTTCACATTGTGTGACCTAGCTGAAAAGTGGCTATATAGTACTGCATCGCATTCTATAAACAATTGGGAAGAGTTTGTTAAAGCGTTTCTTAAAAAATTTTACCCAAATCACAAGACCGCGAGAATACGTAATGAAATTAACCAATTTTCCCAGCTTCCTTCCGAACCTTTTTGGAAGTGTTTCGAACGTTACAAAGAACTTCTTGTTCAGTGCCCTCATCACGGTATTGAGAGATGGCAACTTTGCCAGACCTTATACGAAGGACTGAACCCAGCAACTAAGCAGTTGCTGGAGACCATTTGTCAAGGCCATTTCTTATCAAAATCTGACGAGGAAGCTTGGCAATTTCTCGACGATCTTGCTGAACAAACGCTTCAGTGAGAGAGCACTAGACCGACCACTTCGTCCAATTCATCTACTTCTTCCGGTCCATCTAGGGCAGGCGTTCATCAACTTGATATGTCAATTGCAATGAAAGCCGAAATGGCAGCAATTACACGAAAACTAGAAGCAATTGAAAGCAAATTCTCATCGCCTTCTCCTGCCCCTACTCTTCCCCTCGCACTATATGCGCTTGTTGTTCGGATCCATCCTATTTGACCGAAGAGTGTCCTTACAACCCACCTGCTCAAGGACAGGATCAAGTCAATGCTGCCTTTCAGCAACAACAAAGAAATGATCCATACTCTTCCACTTACAATCCTGATTGGAGGAACCACCCCAATTTCGCTTGGAATCAAAATCAACAACAATTCCAAGACAACAACAATTTTCAGAGGCCTCCTCCTCAACAACAAGCCCCTCAACAAACTCAATATCAGCAACCTTTCCAACCCCAACCTTACCAAAATCAAACGAATAATTTTTCACCAAACAACTCTTTTTCTCAAAACAATTTTGTTCCGCCAAATAACGATAAGGTTTCCTCGTTAGAACGAAATCTGGAGGCATTTTTAAAACAATCAACTTAATCCTCAGCCAACATCTAGTCTTCCATTCAGTCTTTGGTGCAACACACTGCTTCACACGGGCAAAGTATCAAAACCATCGAAGCCCAGATTGTACAACTGAATGCAGCTTTAAGCGAGCGAGAGAAAGGGAAGCTTCCTTCTCAACCACTCCCAAATTCTGGTCACCCACAAAATGCACATGTTGCTCTTGAACAACAAAACCATAATGTGTGTGCCGTGACTACATTGAGATCAGGAAGGATGTTGCACAACAATGTTGGCAATGATGATGACACCCCGGCCGCCGCTTCTTCTTCTTCTTCATCTTCAGAGCATGTTCTCCATTCTTCACAAGGCTCCACTTCTTCTGCTGCTCCGAACGGACCTACATCTCACTCCACGAAAACACCAGCACTGGGATCCGTTCCATTTCCAAACCGGTTGAGATCCAATAAACAAAATCCACAAATGGAGAAGATTGTGGAGTTATTTAAACATGTTAGCATTAACATTCCCCTCTTGGATGCAATCCAACAAGTTCCTTCTTATACAAAAATCTTGAAGGACTTGTGCACCAAGAAGAGGAAATCACAGGTACCTAAGAATGTTTTCTTAGCTAGTGCCGTGAGTGATGCTCTTACCCAACCTTTACCTCAAAAACGAAAGGACCCTGGCTGTCCTACGATTTCAAAAACTATTGGGGATAAGAACATCAACCACGCACTTCTGGATCTTGGTGCCAGTGTTAACCTGCTTCCCTATTCGGTATATGAGCAACTAGGCGTTGGAGAGCTGAAACCTACACATTGTACTCTCCAAATGGCAGACCGATCCATCACCTATCGTAGGGGTGAGTTAGAGGATGTGTTGATCAAAGTAGGGGACTTCATTTTCCCCGTTGATTTCATTGTTTTAGATACACAGCCTGTGGCTAACCCCCGGAATCAAATTCCGGTGATACTCGGTCGACCATTCCTTGCGACTTCGAATGCTGTGATCAATTGTCGAAATGGTTCGATAAACCTATCTTTTGGAAACATGACAATTGAACTCAACATTTTTAAGTTAGGGAATTAGTCATCCGAACCTAATGCTAATATACTTGATATTTGCTCGATCCAAGAGATCACCCAGGAGGACTGTGAGCTCGAGAAATTTTTGTTCGATCACAGCAATCTTAACGCCACTGGTGCGTTCCTCCTTGAACCTGATACTGCTTTCTCACCCGAAAATGACTACGAGTGTTTCACTTTCTCAAACGATCTCGACCAATCACCACCCGAGTTTGAATCCTTTGAATTTTTGGATGAGTTAGTTAAACCATCCGACTCGGTTGCTTACACTCGTTTTGAACCTCTGTTGGAATCCTTTGAGTTTGAGACAATTTCACCGATTTTACCTTCGATTGTTTCACCTCCAACACTCGAACTCGAGCTATTGCCGTCTCACCTTAAATACGCTTACTTAGGTGAGAATGAGACCCTTCCTGTTATCATCTCGGCTTCTCTAGCCTCAGAGCAAGAGAAAGCATTTTTGACGGTCTTGCAAAGCAATCGGCAAGCTTTTGGCTGGATTATGGCGGACATCAAAGGGATTAGTCCCCTAATAGTTGAACATCATATTCATATGATGGATGATGCCAAGCCAGCAAGGGATCCACAGAGACGACTCAACCCAGTCATGAAGGAGGCTGTTGAGAATGAGATCGTAAAATATTTTGATAGTGATATCATTTACCCTATCTCTGATAGCCAATGGGTTAGCCCCATTCACGTTGTCCCAAAAAAATCGGGCATAACAGTCATAACTAATGAGGCGAATGAGTTAATACCTACTCGCACCCAAACTGGGTGGCGAGTATGCATCGATTATAGAAAACTCAACGCCGCGACACGGAAAGACCACTTTCCATTACCTTTCATTGACCAAATGCTAGAACGATTGGCTGGGCATGAATACTATTGCTTTATGGATGGCTACTCCGGTTATAATCAAATTCCCATCGCCGAAAAAGACCAAGACAAGACTACATTCACTTGTCCTTTCAGTACGTTTGCTTACCGTCGCATGCCCTTTGGGTATGCAATGCACCCGCTATCTTCCAGCGGTGTATGATGGGTATTTTTTCAGACATGGTGGAAAAATTCTTAGAGATCTTCATGGATGATTTCTCCATTTTCGGCGACTCCTTTGATGAGTGTTTGCTACATCTAGACGCAGTTCTTACCCGGTGTAAGGATAAGAACCTTACTTTAAACTGGGAGAAATGCCACTTCATGGTGCGTGAAGGTATTGTCTTAGGACATATCATCTCGCAAAATGGCATTGAGGTAGATAAAGCGAAAATTGAAGTCATTTCCAATCTCCCTCCTCCCAAATGCGTCCGAGACATTCGAGCCTTCCTTGGCCATGCCGGTTTCTATAGACGGTTCATCAAGGATTTTAGCAAGATTGCTAGACCCTTGACTCTTTTGTTGGCCAAGGACACCATATTTGATTTTGACTCAAGATGTATGAACGCGTTCGAGTCATTGAAAAACTCACTTACTTCTGCTCCCATTCTTTCGTCTCCTGACTGGACGCATCCATTTGAAATTATGTGCGATGCATCTGATTTTGCCATTGGTGCTGTCTTTAGACAGCACATCGATAAGATGCCGCATGTAATCTATTACGCTAGCCGAACCTTGAACGAGGCCCAATTAAATTACACAACAACCGAGAAGGAATTCTTAGCTGTTGTGTTTGCATTAGAAAAGTTCAGGCCCTACTTAATCGTATATACTGACCATTCAGCTCTTCGCTATCTTTTTGCGAAGAAGGACGCTAAATCTCGGCTGATACGTTGGATCCTCTTACCACAAGAGTTTGATCTTGTCATCAAAGACAAAAGAGGATGCGAAAACGTAGTCGCCGACCATTTTTCACGCCTCCCTTCTTCGCCGACGTTTCAATTTCCTATGAAAGACGTTTTTCCAGATGAGCAGCTCTTGACTGTATCATGCGAACCTTGGTTCGCAGATATTGTGAATTATTTGGCCACTAGACTTATACCAAATGAATGGTCGAATCAGGACAGACTCTGATTCCTATCCCATGTAAAACATTTTTACTGGGATGAAGCTTATCTATTCAAATACTGTCCCGACCAAATTATTCATCAGTGTGTCCCCGACAATGAATTTAAGAGCGTGCTGTCATTCTGCCACGATCAAGCGTGTGGCGGGCATTTTGGCCCTAAAAAGACAGCCGAAAAGATCTTGCAGTATGGTTTCTACTGGCTACAACTTGACGCACATGATTACTGCAAGACATGCTCCCGGTGCCAACACTTGGGCCGGATATCTAGGAGAAACGAAATGCCGCTCCAACCAATATTGGTTGTGGAAATTTTTGATATTTGGGGGATTGATTTTATGGGACCGTTTCCCAATTCTTTTGAGAACTTTTATATTCTTCTTGCTGTTGATTATGTATCCAAATGGGTCGAGGCTGTGCCCAGTCAGACTAACGATAACAAGATTGTCGTTAGATTTCTCAAAGAAAACATTTTCTCCTGGTTTGGGCACCCCCGCGCAATCATCAGCGACAATGGAACTCATTTCTGTAATAGGACTTTCGAGTCCTTAATGCGGAAATATTCCATTAATCACAAACTATCAACGCCCTATCATCCCCAAACATGTGGGCAGGCCGAGGTTTCAAATCGGCAAATCAAACAAATTTTGGAGAAAACGGTTTCCAAAAACCGTAAGGATTGGTCTTTAAAACTAACTAATGCCCTTTAGGCATTTCGGACTGCCTATAAGACCGATCTTGGCTTGTCTTCTTATAGGCTTGTTAATGGAAATGCTTGCCACCTTCCAGTTGAAATAGAGCATCGTGCATTTTGGGCGATAAAACAGCTGAATTTATCTATCGAAGATGCGGGCAGCCATAGAAAGCTGCAGTTAAATGAATTAAACGAGCTTCGGGATGAAGCTTACGAGAACGCGGTTGTCGTCAAAAACCGAACGAAGGTGTTTCACGATAAACACCTTATGCGCAAAACATTCAAAACTGGTCAACAGGTTTTACTTTACGACACCCAGCTACATTTCCATCCCGGCAAGCTTAGATCTCGATGGAAATGGCCATTTTTTGTACGTACCGTATATCCGCACGGTGGGTCGACTTAGAGAATCCGGAAGACGGTTCACTATTTAAAGTGAACGGACATATGCTTAAACCGTTCCTCACTGCGGACCCTTCGGAGGAGCTCCTGCTGTTGCAGGAGCCGATTTACATTGACTGATCTTACTCCATCTACCCCCAAATTTCGGTTATCCAGCCATAAACGGTGGAAACACCGTTTCAAATAAGTTTGGAGGTATGCACAATTTGTAATTATAAAAAAATTAAAAAATATATAATTTTTTTTTTAAATTTTTGGGGGTATTTTTGTAAATATTCAGTTCTATATATAAAAAATAAAAAATAATAATAAATCTTTTTTTACAACTAAATTCCTCTTTTCAAGGGGACTTTTTTTACAAATAACCAATAAACCCCTATAAAAAGAACCCGACCCCTCTACTGCTTTTACCAAATCCTAAATTATTCCTCTCTAAAAACCCTAGCCGCCGCAGCAGCCAGAGCAAGGAGATCCCACCAATCCGCCGCATAACCGCCGCCGATTGCAGCTTCCCGCCGCGCTTCCGCCGCTCCTTGGTGTCGTCTCCCTCTGAAAACTTCAGAGAAGGTTTGCACTTTTTGATCCTCTCTGTCAAATTTAATTTTTTTTAATTACTTCTATGTAATGGTCCCGACCCTGCAATTTGAAATGGACTTTTCCCAAATGTTCGCACACACTGTTTACGGTAGTTACTTCGGTGATGCTATCCGAAGGCGTGGATGGAACTTTTTACTATTTAACCATCTGAATGTCTTCGCGCTTCCGGATCTTGTCACCCGTTTTTATGAATGCATGGAGGATGGTTGCCTCTCACAACACGGTTACATTAGGTTAATTTGGGGGGATAGGGAAATAATAATAGATCGGGAATTCATCCATGAAGTCACCTTAATACCTAGACTACCTATTCATGATCAACCCCTCCATTTCGAAGACTGCCTACCCTTAATGGGTAACGATTGTTCAAGGGAGCCACAAAAAGGCATCCAGGCTAGAACCCTTTTTGCGAATGTCTTAACTGTGTGTCGTTGGGCATAAAATAATATTTTTGGTAGTTCGCACAACACTACATTTTTCACACCATCCCTTCATACAGTGCACACTTTGATGACGCAAAACCCCAGCTATGATATGTACACTGTATTGCTTCACTCAATTGGCGCGGGCAAAAGGGCTGCCAACTATCCATTCCTTATGTTGGTGACACAACTGTGTCGCCATTTCCTCCCTGTTGAGGAATTCGAATTTTATATGCATGGTGGAATTCCAATTCGACCGCTTCTTGAGGGTGTCTCTACGTCTTATACACGATTACATGATTTATGGTCGCGCACCGAGCCGGCTGAAGACGTGCCCGCAAAGACACCCAGCACCAGCTCGACCGCGAGCGATGAAGAGCTTACCCCCACGGCACAAGCGCGCTTACTTAGAAGAACAAATAAGGGGGTAGAAAGATTGATAGGGATGATGACCAACCTTAGTCAGCGAGTGACGAGTTTGGAGCAAGGCATGACCACCCTGTTGGCAAGAGAGGAACGTTCCCGATCACGATCGAGGGGATGGGGGGTGAGACCAGTGAGGCTGCGTCTGGTAGAAGTTGATGGGAGAAGTGAGGACATTGCTTTCGATAAGTTTGGGGGTGGAGGTGGATTGTAAATAGTTATCTTTGCATTGCATCTGCATATTTTTATTTTTGTACGTATTTGTTTTTTCTTTCTTTGCATATTTAATTCCGCATTGTATCTTTATAAAAAAAAATATAAAAAATAAAAATATATAAAAATCAAATCAAATAAAAAAATTAAAAATTTTTAAAAATTATAAAAATTGAAAAGTTCAATTTTGGCCATATTTGACTTAAGTTCAACATAACGGTTGACTAGTTAGGAAAAACTAGATCCTAAACTTGGTAAATTAAAAACCCTAAAAATAACCTTTCTTAAAGTTTAATTCTAGAAAATATATGTCCTTGCAGTTTATTTAGAAATAGGCAAATTTTGAGTTCAGTTCCATCGGCTAAGTCAAAATAAGGGAAGAGTATTGAAATTTTTATTTAAAGTGTAAGTCTGAAAAATAAATTCTGAACCTTTAGTCTAAATTCTGAAAATATATACCCTACAATTTGCGCATACACGCATCTTGAAACTTGGGATAGTAGAGGATACCTTGAAATGCTCTTGTCTAAAATCCTTAGTATGAAGGAAAATAAAATAAAAGTATAAGTGGTGAATAAAGAGATAAAAAATTGAACACTGGTTTTGTAATTACTTAAGGCAGCATAAATAAAAAATATAGCGAGGGTGCTTTATCACCTAGTGCCTTAGACCAACTGGTTTGGGAGTCACTGCTAAGCCTTAGGTATTGCAAGACGAGGTATTACGCCTAAATACGTAAGCACATTTTATAATCGGTCGTTTAGTACCTCAAGAAGTATTAACGATCGCATGAATGATGTGTGAGCAATTTAATCACAAATTAAAAAGTACTTTGGACGATAGACAAGAGTAAGATAGTTTGAATTGAATTTCCAAGTGTAGGGGTGATAATTACACACACGTAGGGGCATATGATTGGGATTTGGATGAGAGATAGGAATGAAAAATAGGTTTTATATTTTCAATAAAGATGATAAAAATTCCTGAGTTAAGATTGCACCTTAGAAGGAAAATTCAAAAGATGCTGAAAACTTTATAAATTTGCAAAACATATACGATCTTAAGTTAAATGAAGAGGGAGTGTGAAAAATACGGGTTGATGATTTCTAAGTTGAAGATAATAGAATTTCTTACTAGAATACTGAATTGAAGAATTAGAGTTAATGGCCAAATTGATCGGATTTTGTACTTAGCATCCGCTGAAAACCCTCAGGAGACAACACTCCTCCTACTAGGGACACCTAGAGGTTTAACGGCTTGTTGCACGAGCTCAGTGCAATCGTGTTCCCTGCGAAAGTGAGGTTAGGAATTTTTTAGAATAAAATTGGTTTTGCTCGGGACGAGCAAAAGATAAGTTTGGGGGTATTTGTTCATATCAGATTTTTGCATTATTATATCGCCCATTCTTAATCACATTACATATAAATAGGTGCTTTTGATCCATGTCTGTTAAATAGTTGCAGGTTACAGGTTCTCAGATCGTTACAGTGAAATTCATGAAAAGTCGCTACAAATGTGAGACCGCGACCAACAATAGATGAATCCGTATGATGTCGCCTACCAGTTCAAGGAACAAATGAAAATCATTAGACAGTTCAATGCACAAAGTATAAGGGCAGCATAAGATTCAAGACTTCAACGCGAAACTCAAGGCAAAAGTCCACATCATTCTGCACTGTTGGAAATCTGGAAGAAAATAGAAGAGATTCTGAGGAACCAAGTGAAGAAAACATAAGTTAAAGCAATATGAAGCAACCCTGAAGAATTGAGCCCAAGATCCCACCAAATGGCCATGGAACTGCGGCCAAACAGGCCTTTCTGCCATGGAACCGCGGTCGTATGGTGCACGTGTCGGTGCACGTGTCGGTGGAGGTGTCGGTGCTTTGACCCGGTTTTCTTAGGCTAGTTTTGTAAATTCATGTGTGGATCAGAATGTAACCTAGGGTTTTTCCTATCTATAAATAGGAGAGTTGAAAGCCAAATGAAGGCATGCCTCTCTTTAGTTTTTATGCATCTTTTTAAATTCTTAGATCTAAATTTTAATTCCAATTGTAATGCATTGTTGAGAGGTCATCAATAAAGTAAGTTATATTTTTTTTTATCTCGCATTCTTTTTATCTGAATTTTAATTCCTGCAAATTTTTTTATCTGTTCTTTTATTATCTGCAATTTTAGTTCATCTATTAAAATAAAAAAATATGAATTTTATTGTTATCTTCCTAATGAGTGAGTAGTTCCTCACTTGTTAGGGATAGGAGAGGGAAGGTTTGAGAGAAGGAAATC
Organism: Agapanthus africanus; assembly: GCA_030015575.1. Lineage (NCBI taxonomy): Eukaryota > Viridiplantae > Streptophyta > Magnoliopsida > Asparagales > Amaryllidaceae > Agapanthus > Agapanthus africanus. The sequence continues at coordinate 556,065,239 of JASDDO010000022.1, read as the reverse complement.
TTTCTCACTCCTTTCTTTGCCCAAATAATTTTAATTAAGGACTCCTTTTAAATCAACCATAATTCTCTCACTACGGCACCCTATCCTACATGGTAGCGGTGATTCCCTAGTTAGACCGATTGTGGTTGAATTAACCGGAGGTTAGGGCTAAGAGCCAAGAACGGACGGACAAGGACCAAAAGGAAGAAACTAAGTTTCTTCCTAGTCGTGCTAATCCCCGTTGTTGACTATTACCCTAACACCTATATTCTTAACTAGGGCATTGAAAGAAGTGAGAAGAGTCCATATTTCGAACTAACCTAATCCTAACCCTAGCAAGCCTTTATATCAATTTATTCTCATTCTTAGATCTTAAAACAAAACCTACCAAAGTTAGGACTTAACTCGTTAGAACTTAAAGAAAAGGACACAATTTCCCTGTAGATCGACTCATACTCAATCGGCTAGCTACCAAGCGACATCGTCTTGATTGCGGTAAATTTAAATTTAAGGAATACACAAATAGCACATCAATCAGACACCTAGCAAATGAATCACCATTTCTGGTCAAAAATTGTTCATACACATTCTGACTGCTTTCGATTCTGTGATTGATTGAGGGCAATGTAAACTCAAATTCCGCCATCGGTTAATAAAATCAGCAACCTTTTTATTGTAGGCCTGTTCGGTTCGGATAAGTTCAGTGATCTCTATGACCCTTTGACTATTGTAGAAACGTTATAGGAAAGTCTCTTACATTTGCTCCCAAATATGGATGGAATTAGGAGGCAACTTGCTATACTATGTAAATGCTGGAGCAGAAAGTGTTTGCACAAATTGTCAAAGAAGGAATGATCCATTGCGAGCAGTGTCTTGACATGCTGCTAAGAAGTGAGCTATGTGTTCTTGAGGTGACCATTGAATTTGATAAAGGAAGGCTGCTTGTAATGCTCTGGGAATGGTACCAAGTCTACTTCCGATGGGTAGGATTTCATATATCCAGTTCTTATGGTGTGCTGAGTTTGCATAAGGTACGCTCTTGCACCTTCCGCCGCCATCCTTTGAATGATGTCGATTGATAGTGTTTGGGTTTGCACCGACTCATTGATAGGAAGATTTGGTTCAGCGATGGAGTTATTTGATGGAATTTGTGTCTTTATGCGATTCAATTCTCCATCTTTCTCTTGTAAGGTCCTTTGGGGTTGGGCCAATTGTTTTTCTAAGGATGTTTCATTGGTGGCCAATACTTGTTCCATTTGAGGAGTGTAATTTTCTTCATTTGTATTATTTGTGTTATAAGACAAAGAAAAATACACAGAACTAGATACATTATTGATAACAATATTGCTTAATACAGATAATGATATAGACATACTCCTAGTTACAGGACCATGGCTCGATGAAATATTAGTGGGTCTTCCTTCAGTGGGTTCATCGTTCATTCCTCGATGCCAATAGGGAATGCCGTTAGGATGTGTGAAGTGACTACTTCCATTTCTCTGCGGAGTCACTGCTAAGTTCTTTGTTTTTGAGGAGATAACTGGAATCCTGCCATGTTCCCCATCATAATTCTATATTCATGAGCGGTGAGGGATGGAAGCAGAGTAGGCCTAGGCTCAGTGTTGTCCCGCGAACGGTTGCTTGCAGTCCTTTCAGGAGATGGTGGGTATATTGCGTAGTCCTCATGGTGCCATTCCATAGGAACATAACTTGGACGAGAGGTCATTTGCAATGAAGAGAACACCCTTGCTTGCTTTTGAGGAGGCGAGGCTGGTTCAACCATGTTGCTATCCCCCGTAGACTGTATTAAAGAATTCGAGACATCAATTGGCGCCCTTTTCTTGAGGATGATGGACGGTGATACGGTCTTCACAGCCACTGGCCTGGCCACTGGAGCAACAATGAAGGAAAACCCTCCTTTGTGGAGCGAAGAGGAGGGAAATTCTCATCGGAGAAAGGGTGGAACCCCGCATTGCGGGAGCAACCTTCTTATGGATCGTAGGACATGGGAGAGTACAAATCTTCCATCACCCTCTTTCCTTTATCGCGGGAGACTTGATTGGATGCCAAAGGCGTTTTGTGGTTCACGTTGTTGCGATGGAACATTTGGTTTTGTACATTCTTTGAAGTGGAAAAAGCGGCTTTGGCCTTCTTCATGGTGGACTTTGGGATGACCGGGATGAAGCCGTCCTTACTATTTTGCGCAGCATTTGGACGGGGAACTTGCGCAGGTATGACCAGAGTCGGAATTGGAGTAGGACTTGCGATCTCTTATCTTTGAGTCATCACGCATTATCAAATAGAATTTGAATTGCTATGGAACCAATTTCAATGGTGATGAAAACCTTTGGAACATCATTTCCATTACAGTTCACGGTATTTGCCATTATCACCTTTTATACAATATATGAATAAAAATGAATAAAAGGAAAAAACAGTGAAATACAACGCCTAATTATATTTTATAAAAATTCTTTTCAAAGATGGGGGGAAATGCACTCCCACTGTGATCGCCAAAATCTGTTTAGCGGCAGACCGAAGGTTTCGCTTGCGATCATCGCGTGGTTGTGTTTTAACAATATGGTTTGAATGTGCTTGAACCATTACCAAAGTAGAGAATAACTTTCTCTTATTTAGTAATGATCCAAACAACTCAAGATCTTAGTCTTCTTTAGTTTGTTAAATGAATGTCATATGGAGTGAATATGATTAATTCAATACTCGAAAAAATACAGAACCGCAAATAGTTCTCTTTACTTGGTATTGAACCAGTCAATCCATATCCATGACATAATTAAAATGAAACTACAGAAAAAAGGAATAACGAAAAAAATGCAACATAATGCCAAACTTTAACGGCGTTAGCCTATAAAGTAGAGCTAAGAAAAATAAACACCCAATCTCTATAATATAGAGTAGGGATTTTATAATGTACATAGCCAATCTTTATAATAGAGTAGGGCTTTTAGTAAGGTTGCATAAAACCGTATTTTTTATATGTTAAAAGATAGAAAATAAGAAGGATGGGTTGCGCATTTTCAAAACAACATGTAAATTATATTTTTTTACTTGTTTAGTTTGTTAATTACATCTTTATAAGAATAATCCTGATTAAGAAAAGAAGCGTATAAAATATAAACGGAAAAGAGAATGATGTTTGAAAATTTTCCAACATTAACAAAGAAATATGTTCATCAATTTATAGCATTCCATTTTATCGCACATAAGGCGTAAAACTACATAACTACAAGAAGAACAAGAAAGGAGAAGGGTATAGAATTGTCGGGAATCGTCCCGCCATCCTTACCCTTCTAAAAAATAAAGAAATCAAGACAATAATAGAGATGAAATCTTTTTCTTTATTTCCTCAAAATAAGAATGAGTACAAGGATTTTTTTATGGAATGAGTAAAGTGTTGTGAGAATTTTTGTAGAATGAAAAGTGTGTAAAAGTGAGACATCCACCCTCCTTTCATAGGCTAAAGGGATGGCACAATGGTAAATAAAAAGAAGAGGGAAAAGCCCACTTAAAATTTAAAAAAGATAACTAATCCCTTCCAAACAATGGGAATGGGGTATTTGTAAAAAGTTTTGTACAAATACAAGTGTAAACCATTATTTATTATTTTTTAGTCCAATATACACCAAACCATCCCCGAGGGGGCCGAACCCACCAACCCGCCCCTGTTGTGGCTGGACTCACTAAGCCAGCCCCTCTAACATGCACCAAACCGTCCCCGAGGGGGCCGAACCCACCAAGCCGGCCCCTGTTGGGCTGGGCTCATAAAGCCGGCCCACCGAGCTGGGCCCGTTTGTGGGGGCCGGACTACCGAACCGGCCCCCATGGGGAAGGCCGATTCATTCAGCCGGCCCCCATAGGGGGCCAATGTAAAGAGTTTTTGCTCATTGGATGGGTTTAAAAACATTTGCGGAAGCGGAAAAATGATAAATTCCAAGCGAACACGACCTACCTAATTTAGAATCAACTATAGACTAAAACGTGTGAACAAAATAGAGCTAGAGTTAAGAATATACAACCTTTGAAGCGTCTTCACATGCTCCAACGGTTGAACCTGAGACTCCGGTTAAGCTCCGAAGCGCTCCGGATCGCGCTTGATCACTGATCGGCTCCGTCGAAGATGATCCACGCGAATGCCACCGGTTCAAGCTTTAACATCAACAACTTGATGTAACTCACACTCCAAGCTTGCTAGACATGAGATGGTGAAAGAGATGTAAAGAATGATATGAACTTTCAATTTTTCTCCTCTCTTTATTTGCTCTCTACTTCTCTTCTCTCTTCTCTTTTTGCCTTAGATGAGAGAGAAATTGTATGGTTAGAATGAAGAGAATATTCTCATATCCTCTTCATAAAATCATCTCATTTCTTTTACATCCACTTGTCATTTTGAGATGATATGGATAGCCACTTTGCATCCACTTCATCACTTGACATGCAAAAAGAAAAATAAAAGAGAAAATGATATATAAATATATGTATATTACATATAATTATATAAAAGTTCATGGCATGTAATCATGTATGCACATAATATAAAAGAGAGAGAAAATGATAATAGCACAATAATACTAGTTTATATATCCACTATCATATATAAATAACATCATTAAATCAATACTTGATTTAATGACCCGATTCAATCATAAACCGGCTAGTATTATGATCCGTCTGATTAATAGATATAGTATCACATACATATGTTTAATTGGACCCCGCATGCATCGCCGTACATGCACTACATCATTTCGCTAGAATGGGAAAAACCCTCTGTATGGGACTCTAAAGACTCGACAATACGCCGGCAGTAGGTCAGAATTATATCCAATTGATCTAAAACACTTTCAGATCAATCCCCCACCGGCTTAACCTACAAGCACATTAGAGGTACTAGTTGTACATAACGACTACCCAGGTATTGAACAAAAAGCCGGTCGATAAGAAAGCTCGTCCGTACCCTGCTAGAGCCTATCAGTGACATTCACCGTACGATCCGGTCTCTTCGTCTACGACTGTCGCATACCGGGTCTGGGAGGTAGAAACCGTCAGACTCCTACTAACCCGACAATTCGTGCTGACGTCAAGCTCATGACCACCATAGAAACTACTGATAACACTTATCAGTAAATCTCATCTGTCTTGGCCAAAGATTTATGGTCATAGCCAGCTGTGTACAGTGCGACATCAACTCCCTATACCAGGAGAGGAATTCTCTCGACTGCTCACCGCCTCTATGTGCTTCGGGACTGTACCCAACTAAAACCTGTTTTCACATCTCTTTAAAGCCGTGGTAGGGTAGTAATCTAAGTACAGTGGGAACACATATAAGACACTATGTCGATCTTGGGTCTAGGGACTACCCTATACTCATGTCACTAGAGAACTGCTATCCGACGATTGGTATAATGCCAACTAGGATTTCTCGGCGAGTCCGTCCAGTGTAACTCATCCAATGAGCCCCTATATACAATCATCGGTGTCAAACACCAATGGTTATGTGATCATCCATCGCCCCGTATAGGGTTATAAAATGTATGTACAAGTCTAAACTGGAATACTGATGTCCAGTCTCGATATTCCTACGATTAGGGACTTTTAAGGATGTGCTTATAAACTACCCAAGCCCTACTAGTATGATCCCTATCATGATCCTGATAGTCAAGCAAAGATCATATGGGCTTCATTATCATGTGGTAGTGATATGTTATAGCAAGTAAAACATATACTTATGAATGACAAATACAAACCAGATAGCCTACTATCATCTCGAGCAAGACTGTTTTTTGATAGGCCCTCCTCGAATTCAGTAATTGCATTCTTGCAACTACGATAATTACCTTGAGGGCACATATATCCAACAATCTTCCACTTAAACTAATGGCCAATTATTGTGGTATTGCATACACAAATCTCATGTGCTACTACAAACCCAATTTCTATACTAACAGTTTTACAAACCATGTTCGAGAAACAGCCTCAGTGAGTGGATCCGCTGCAAGGTTTCTATATGTATCTCTTTGAATCTCAACTTTACGGAGATCAACTATCTCCTAAAATGAGCGATACCTACCTTAGAACTTTGTTTGGATAGCTGATTGGACCATGTTCATAAATGAACGTATTTATCCAGACAATTTCTTAGGATGTATCCTCTACTGAGTCAAAATCAGCATCCAGCGTCTTGACTATCTCAGTATCCCGCTTGGAACTCTTCTAATATACTGCTCCTCATAAGAGGGTAAACTAATGACTCGCGACAGATACTCCGTCACCCTTGTCACCACGGAAGCTAGAATTGGTAATCGCATCCCGATGGAGTCTGCCATTACCATACACCAAGAACATCTCATATGTTCTTCACTCCTTCCTATGTTTCTCTAGGATTGGACTAATATTTGCTTACTACACCAAGTGTAAAAGCAATATCTGTTCTAGTATATAACATCGCATGATTGATCTCACTGCCGAATCATATCGAATGTCATTCATGCAAGTCCCTCTCTTTATCAGTCCCCAAAGACATCTCTTTAGAGAGGGTGATTCCATTACCTACGAGAATATTACCTCACTAGGAGTCCTCCATTCTAAAGTTAGAATGGTGTTAAGATACCTGAATTGGGACAATCCCAAAATCCATACTAGATCTAAATCTATAGACCTAATCACCAAAATCAATGATATATATAATCCATAAGGGAAAAACAGTGACAACCAATATTTGACCGAATCATAGAATAGGAACGCTACTTTCTATTAAGAGTATGCCATCCACATTAATATGAGAAACCTGACACTACTCCTTACTACCTTCTTATAAATACCAGGTCCATCTTTAATTTTGATGAAGTCAAATACTTTGACCTCAACATCAAAACAGATGATCCATCTCCGCTATGCCTGCTTTAGTCTACAAATAGACTTAAGCAACTTGCACACTATTCGTTGCTCCCACCGACTAAGAAAATCTTCTGGTAAATTCATATACACGTACACTTCTAAATCAATTTTAGAAAGATGTTATAGTCATTCCCATACCAGATATCATAGTGATGAAAACAACAGTGGCAAATTATATCCGTATGGACTTCAGCACAGACAATGAAGTAACAGTATCATCACAATCCACATCAGGTATTTGATGAATGCGTGTTAACTACAAGTCTGGCCTTATTAGGTTAATACCTTTCCATTTGCACCGATCTCGAAAAATCTGCTTGCTCGTTATGGGTTTTACCCCTTTCAGGAGCACACAACAAAGTATAATTTGTTGTAATGCATGGATTCTAACTTGGATAACTTGGCATCCAGTCAGAAGTCACCACTTCCTATGGCATGCTGATAACTAGTGGGCTCATCATCACATGATGCAAGCCTCCTTGTCACCATCTATGAAAAAACCGAAGTATCTCTCGGATGGCTGAAGCCACCTACTAAATCTATGGAGTAGCTATAGTCTGTCAGGGTCAATTAAATCTTCAGGTTCTACTAAACTTTTAGTAACCGTTTTTAGTTCTAAAACCATTTCCAGTTTCATCATACTCCCACTAATTTCTTTCACAGAAAATTCCCTTACTAAGAAAGTGACGAGTCAAGAACAAAACACATTTGATCTTGAACATTGATAAAAGTTATCCCTTGCGTAAGCTTGGGATAACCCACAAACAGCTATTACCGAAATGTGCCTCGAGTTTGTCCGAATTATGATTTTAAGCACAAACCGGATAACTCAATATCTTAACAACTTTAAGATGAACACTATTCTATATCACATATAAAAAAGTGGCACCTGTTTAGATGGAATCAGTATCAATTGATATGCAGGTATTTTTAATGCATCCCTAAAATTGAAGAAGTCAACTCAACATTACTCATCATGGAGAGTATCCGCGGATAAGAAATTTGAGAGAGAATCGCATTCTCAATACGGAATACCAAGCATCAACCCCATATCCATATGCACATCGGACAACATACATCAATATGTATAAGTCCCTTGAGTTCACTAACTCAATTCCCATGTACTATTAATTGAAAAACATTCTTTTGGTTAAAAGAAACCAAATTTTTTTCCGTCAGGCAAAACCTGGTGATTTTGCTCAATAGCAACAATTGCTCCAAAACCCGACATTGAGGATAAAATCAACCTATCTCAATTCTCTGCTACTTCTCAGCACCTGTAACGCTCTACAGATGTGGGATTCTAATCCGGTATCTATATACCCAGAAGTTAGAGTTTATTGAGAACCGGTTTTCTAAAATACCGACACACAAAAAATCCGAAATATCAAAATGTTTCAGCGGGGTTAGTTGGGTATTCATAGTATTGCCTCTTTCATTACCCAGGCTCATGACAGTAGTCGCATTCTCCTTTTTTCATACATCATCCCCTTTTGATGTCTCTCCATCTCACCTTCCTGTATACTGAAATTATGTTAGTTGGTTTTCTTCTTCCATTCCTTTTGCACCAGCTTCGGGATTGGAAGAAGACTATCCAATAAACATAACTGGTATACACTCCTTATATATAAGGAGTTCTCGAACTTAAGATAAGGTAGGAAGGAGAGACAAATGAATTATTCATCTAATCCAGAACTAGTGGCCATTCTCAGACTGAAACAATTTCATCAAGTTCGTATCTAACCATATGATCACCTTCCAAACAATATGGATCTCTGTACCGAATATAGAGAGTTCTAGAATTAGTAGAAGGGGGCGTAGGATAGGTAAGGACATATGCGACTGTGTCATGGATTAGGGCAATGCAGACATTCCAAAGCTATTGATTGTAAAAAGGTCGGTCAAAATGGTTAATGAGTCTTAGTTTAAGGTCTGTCCAGGGTCGCTGTCAGAGTGTCACGACCCGAAATTGGCACGTGACGGCCCTTAAACTACGCAACGTCTACAGGCGTAATGCAATTTAAGTAAGCTGAAAACCCAGCAATTTAAACCATCAAAAGTAGTAAGAAATAATAGCATTTTAAAATCTATGAAATCTCAACCTAAATTCTTTAAAATTCCAACTTTATTTCCTTTAAATTTTTGGCAGCACCTCCTTTGTAAAAACCAGCCCTAAAAATGGGTACAACAAAGATATAAATAAAGCATCCCTAAACGGGAGCAAATACACGCCCAAAGGCGGAAAACAACCACCACAACAGATATAGCGAAGAAATAAAAGGCTATAAATAAAACTGCATAAAAGAACTCTAAATCACAAAATAAAATACAATATCGTCCTCACTTCAAGTCTCTAAATCATACATGAAAGTAGTAGATGGATACAACGAATATATAATAAAAAAACATTGGATAACCGCAAAACCCACCTAAGCAAAACTGCACACTGTGAACCGAAGCGGTATCCGCAGCAAAAGATGATAAGATAGATGAATAGCCTGCCTCGACTACTCTGGGGAACTACCTGCAAAACACTAAGGCACAACGGGGGTGAGTTGCCAACTAATGAATAGTAAATAACATATGCAGATAATCGCAAGTATGCACGTACAACGCGAATATAACATATGCAAGCTAATAGCAATAAATGGTCATATGTATGCAATAGTCATGAAATGTACACTAGCAGGTATAACTAATACATGAAACAATAATATGACAATCTGTATGCAACAATCATGTAAGGTACTCCATCAGGTACTACCAATACATGAAGTAATGATATGACAATGTATATATGCAACAGTCATGAAAGGTACACTAGCAGGTACAACTAATACATGAAGCAATGCATATAAAATAAGAGTATGTAAATGCAACAGTCGTGGAAGGTATACTAACAGGTACAACTAATACATGAAGCAGTGCATAACCAATAAGTGCGAAGTATGGGATGAAACATGTCATTTCCACGGAATCCTGATATCGTGGTAGGACCAAAATCCATCAAGACAATCCAAATCCCAATTTCCTCAAATCAGACCCCAAATTGGCTCTCATATCATGTAAGTCTCACAAATCCTGAATGTACAATATCAAATAAATCTCATATATCCTGAATGTACAAAATCAAGTAAATCTCATATATCCTTTTATCCGATATCAAGTGAATCTCAAATATCCCGAATCCAACATCAAGTGAATCTCAAATATCCTCAATCCAATATCAAGTGAATCTCAAATATCCTAAGTATATTTGCATGAATAAATATGATGATGTATATGAATTGATATGTATACATATATATTAGCGTCACATTCCATTAATATATATATATATAACAGTGTCCCATTCCACTGTTATATATACTTAGGAGTAAAAATATCATGAAACCAATGTGTCAAGCATCGACACAAAAATACTGATCTATCAGGTGCTGTCACCACGACTGGCCCCTGATAGGTACGTAGCATACGCTATTCCGAAAACCCGAGTGCCCAGCTTCGTACCTCGTCTTTCGACGTATCCATACGTACATAACCCCGGCCTGTATCCCCACGATACCCGTCGAGTCGAAGGTACTGTCACTGGAAGGTATGGTTCCCCTGTCAGGCCTCATCGGCATGGTTCGTCGAAATCCCTTTCTTGCCCCGGGGTACCTCCGGGCCCCACCATGTACCCTCACACGGCCCACGACGCTCCTCGCATGGGGTATATATATCAGAACCGATAAAACTCATGGTGGCTGCTGAAATATCATATCAAGAGAAACCGGGTTTTTCAAATAATGCATAATTTCGTGAAACTACCACGGTCCTCAAATCCAGAAAACATCATGAAAAATCCATATCTCAATGCGAAAATCTATGAATATAATATATGCAACATAAAACTGTAATGTAAGCATATAAAGCAAAAGCCGCTATTTAACTGCAACAAGTTAAGATATATATCATGCGGTTCCTAATTTCTCCAAGTCTATATAACATCAAATAAAGGTGAACAAGTAGCTATAACCGAAAATATGTATAAACATGTAGGTATATCAAAGTATAGGTATCTACCTATCAGTAATGATGTATTATACCCTCCAGGTATAAGTGAAGTATGTATGCAAGGTATACATGTAGTTATGTTATTATGTGTGAAATATCCCTATCACTAATGGTACAATACCATATAGGTATACAGGTAACTAGCATGTAAGCATGTCGAGGCATATGTGTAAGCATGTAGGTATACATATATGCTATATGTCATATGCAATAAGGAATATGAATCAATGTTACAATGTTCCTAACCAAACAATATCATATTTATATGTGTGGTGTGCGTGTCATGGCAATTGTTGACGGTGTGCGTGGCATACAATCAGTACTCGTGCAACATGAGCCATCAATAATAGTGCAGTGTCCTAAGAGTACTAGTCCAAGCACAACAATTAACTAAGCAATAAGGTGTATGCGCAACTCTATATATGAAATAGAATATGCGACAATATTATAACATCTCTAGCCCAGACGCATAACGCCATGCGGGCGATTCCCCTGTAGATGTTAAATCTACCCACCGACGCTCCTGGCTAAGTAAAGCCTACCACCTGTTTCCCCTTCTTCGCAGCGCCCGAAGTCCTCGCCTGCGAACCTAAAACATAGCACAACAAAGCAAGTATATATTAACAATATACCCAAAACACGAACAAACTACGCTGACCAACGCGACAACACAAAACATACTCTCAAGGGTTCGTATTGTAGCTAACATGCATAGCGATACTACGAAACCACTCAAAGCAACAGCAACACAGAACACGAACCGTATCGGATAATGTAACACGTGAAAACGAAACACAAGAAATACGCAAAGTGGTCCCAGATTTTGCTATACTAACAATCTGTAAAAGTTGCAAGTACCATGAGACCACAAACAACCCCAGAGACCCCTACACCAAAACCCAAACCCTAACTCCCTAGTCTGGCCGCAATTTGCGGCCAGAAGCAATTTATTTGCGGCCTAAGCATGGGGAAATGGGCTCGTATTTTGAGCGTAGGTTCTAGGTCACTACACTAGGTCACTGTGATGGGAACTTTTGCAACAAATACCTGGTTTGATAGCAGATCATCCCAGACCCCAAAACAACACTAAAAATACGATATTTACCCGAAACGATACATAACGTGATCTAAACTGAAACAAACAAGCTACGCTATACAATAAACACTTAATTAACAGAAAGAAATCAATACCTAACCAAAAGAACTCAAACATCCTAGCTTTCCAAGCTCCAAGGCATCCAAGAAGCAATTCAAGTCCAAAGATGTGATTTTTGTGAAGTTTGTGATGGTTTTGTGAAGGAATGATGAAGTGTTCAGTTTAGAAAGAGAGAGATAAAGAAAATGAGAAGGGAAATGAGTGTGAGAGAAAGAGAGAAGGAAAGATAAAGGGAAAGAGAGAGGTGAGAGTAAGAGGTGAGTGCACCTATGCATTAATTCACCATTAATGCATTCACACTCACTTGTGCCACCTCCTCCAAAATCCAAAAGCCCAAGAAATATCTCACACAAATATCTAGGATTTAATCAAGCAAAAGATTAGGTTAAAGCAAAGAATTAGATTAGGGTTAAGTTGTCATGATCACTAAGAACAAGATTAACACAAACAAACCCTCACATTAACGTGCACACGTGTGTGCATGCCATAACAAATTATAATAAATTATTAATTAAATGTTATAAAATGTGAGGAACCCTAATTAGTAAACTTTTTACCAAAAACCCGCATTAACGTCTAAACTAACACTAACCGAAATCTAAGGCGTTACACAGAGAGAAAGAGAGAGAAAAGAAACACTCAGCGTGCACTCTAACCTAGATCAGATTTATATTTTTATCTAACCAGGATGGCTCGCACTGTTCCGTCAAATTCTCCTTCAAACCCTAAAAGGAGAACTAGCCGGGATTTCGTATAGAAAATCTTCCGGGAGTAACTATTACTTACTGTTGGAATCGGGACCCAAACTATCACGGAGTGGTAATCTTGACAGAGCTCAATAAGTCACCCCACACTATAGAAGGTATGCAATCACATTGCAAGTTTCAACACTTGAAACTCCCGATATCTGTTTTTACCCCTAGCGGCTTATGATATTGACAGAGGTCAACAAACCATAAGTCGCTAGTCAAGTTCTACCCGTCATTTCATGATTGATTTAGACCCACCCGCACAATCCTTAACAGAGGTCAATAAGGCGTACGACTGTCCTAATCGATTGCATCAACATGCAAATAAGAAGACATCACTTAGCTACTGTACACTGCGCCTTGACAGAGGTTAACAAACGCAGCACGAATACTAAGTACTATAATTCCTGAAATGACAGAGGGCTGCGACTGGTTTTGAAGAAAACCATCAACGTAATGAACCTGATATCATCATAGGAACTGAGTGTCTTTGAAAGTTTATGGTCGCGTAGACCTTTGCTTAAAAGCGAACTCACTGTGAAGGGATCTAAACTCTTTCCTTATCGAATGAGGTGCAGGATATTCCTAACCGAATATCACGATGCAAAGCAAAAGAATAAAGCTAAAAAAACAATTTTAGTGACACAAACTTTTGCTCAAGAGCGAACTCCCTGTGACGAGATCAAGGCTTTTTCCTCATCGAATGAGGTGTAGGACATTCCTCACCGTATGCCATAATGCAAAGCAAAAGAATTGACTAAATTTTCCTTTTAGAAAAAGTTGGTTCCTACAACATATAGCTTTATTTAACTTTGTATTAATCCAATCAATACAATCCCATCATTTAGATAATCACATTATCTAGAATTATCCTTCTTACACAAACATTAAAAAGAAAGCGGTATGAAAAGGAAAAATAGAATGCACATATACGCCATCCGCATTTGCCACGAGTCCCCATCATACACCGTTAGGTTACTTACTTAACGGCAGAGCGGAGGCAGGGCTAGCACGAATGAAAAACGTATATAGCATTTATTTATATATATCATATATCACATATATCAATATATCATCATACGCAAATAATCACATTGCAGCATGTTCACACCATAATATTGTATTATTATATTCCCCATTCTTATTCATTTTACAAATAAACAGGTACTTTTGACGCATGTCTGCTACATGTTACAGGTTACAGGTTCTTGGACAGAAAACAGTGAAAACGATGTAAAGACGATGAAAAAGTGGAATTTGACCAACAAACAGAAGACTCTTGATCAAGCCTACATCGAAGGACAGTTCACAATTAACAAGGAAACTCAAGGTACAAAATTACAAGGCAAACGGTTAAAAGACCACTGCAAGTTTTCACTGAAAGATCTGGAGAAGATCTAGAATCCAAATGAAGAAAAGAACCACAGAAACAGAGACCCCAAAAATCCAGAAGTCATCACAGGAATTTTCAGGAAGTGATCTCACAAATGGGCCGCGGAACCGCGGCCCAAGCCCACTCATGCCACGGTTCCGCGGCCGTTATAGGCCCGTATTGGTGGATTTTGGTGGCGGTGCGTGTAGCGTTGAATAGGTCTTTTTATAGAGGGCTATTTTTGTAAATGCAAATATGCGAATCAAATGTAACCTAGGGTTTCCTATTCTCTATAAATAGAAACTCTAAAGATTGTATTTTCTTATACCTCCTTTTAATAATAAAATACAGATCTCTTAATGGAGAGCATCGGTGCCTCTTTTCAATTCATGAATTCAGATCTGACAACCTGCGTTGATGATTGGAGAGAGATATCTGTAAGTAGTTTTAATTAATTGCTCTAGTTTAGATTTTAATTCTTTTGCCCTAGGTAGATTTAATTCATTGCCGTAGATAATTGTTTAGAGTTAGCTTTGGGGAAGGCTTTTGAGAGATGAGAACTCTCATCCCTTTCTTACCCATTATATATTTGCAATAGGACTCCATGCATACACGCATACACCGCGCCCTACGGCACCCTACCCCTCGAGGTGACGGTGATACCGTAGTATAAAGGCCCGGTTGCGCGTATTTTCCATGGAGGTTAGGGTAAGGATCTCTAAAGGAAGGACAAGAACCTAGAGGAAGGAACACCTTCCCGAATGGATCTAATCCCCTTTATTGATAATTACCATAACTCCTCTTAGATCCTAAATTGGGTATAGAAAACGTTGAGATTTACTTGCATTTCCAAACCATCCCTAAACCTAACCCTAGCAAGACTAGATCTAGATAATCGTAGCATAGAATAATTAGGATTTTAGATTTAATAATCAATCCGAACACCCTTCGGAATTAACTCGTAAGCGCGATTAGGAGATTCACAACATCCCTGTGAACCGACCCGTACTCACCGGCTAGCTGCAAAGCGACGCCGTTCTTGATTGCGGTAATAGATAGTTTTTGAGATCAAATTAAATGGCGTCGTTGCCGGGGATGGCGTAAAATTTCCTTTTTGCAATTTCGGGTTAATTTTAATTAAAAAAATCATAAAAATTGAAAAATCAAAAAATATAAAAATTTATCATCTTTGTATTTTGTGAAGGGTATTTTTTGTTTGAATTTTGCAGGATCTACAATCGAGACGGATCTGGAAAAATCCAGAGTTCGAAACAGAGAAAGATACATCAGAACAGAAATAGGTTGGAAAATCAGAACATCACAATTTTTTTGGAGACCTAAAGCCTCCGTACCGCCGTCATTCCGCCGCGCAAGCGCGCTCCTGCTGCTGAACCGCCGCTTCATGCTGACGTCATCGCGTGAAATTTTCACTGTTTGTTTCTTTTTTCCCCCCTCTGCAAATCCCTATATATCTTTTTGCCAAATCTTCTGCAGGATTCTTTGCGCTAAAAATCTTCTCCTTTCCAATAATTGATTTTGTGCAGGATTTTTTGCGCCGCGCATAAAATAAAAAATCTGATTGCAAGTGATATTTCTGTTTTGCATATCTTTAAAACTGACTTTAAGGGGCTTTTGACCAATTCAAATTGGGTGGGGATTTTATCACCCTTCCCAGGACCCCAGAAATTACATAAGGCATATGCATTGACCATCTATTAATTAAAAAATACTAGACTCAGCCCTAAGGACTTCGAGCTCAATAGGACAGAGGACTAGTTATAGGCATCAGCCGTTTATCCTAACCTGACTTTGCGGTGTCTAGGCAAGTGTGTCAAGGCAAGTGGTTACTTAATTAGGACCGCTACTTGTAGCGGGGAGCCTGTCTGCAATTGGCGGTGAAGAGGCGGTTTGAGGTCCTATTTCTAGCCCTTTGGAATAGTTAGGAGCTGTCTAGCTGACCTAGGTAACCCTACATCTAGGCCTGATTGTGCATTTCTGGTTGATTGCATTTGTGTCTAAGCCCTTTATCAAAAATTTTTGCAATACAAATAAAAAAATAAAAGAAAAATTTTTATAAAAAACTTGCAACTTATCGCGTAAAATCCTTGCACCCCACCACCTACCTTCTTCATCTTCTCTTTCTTTTATCATGGGTACCCCACATCATAAATCTCTTGCCGAACTTTGGTATCCCGAACCTAACTTTGCGTCATACGTCAATTGTTTCGGTCGATTTAAAGAAGATCCCTCCATGCCAAAAATATCTTTGAAAGATCAAATAGAAGCGTCTAGGAGAAACAGTTTGACTTTGCAACCCACTTTGTGTCAACCATGTCAACCTTCACCACCTTTGTACGTTGACACCACCTTTTCAAGTCCTGCTGTAACTCCTAAACCGATGTCCATTGCTGAGCACATTGCTCAATCTCGTAGCCGATCTTTCAACCCTCTCCACTCATCTAGTTCTAGGGATCAACAAGTCCATTCACCTTTTTATCCACATGTTGACCCTACTCCTGTCCAACCATCCAATTCCTACCAGTCCTATCCGACTTTCCCACCTTCACTAGACTCTGTTTCTACACAGCCTTTTGGGAATTTCACGTATCCAAACAATTTCGAATCTTTTACCGAAACCCCCTTACCACCCAAGTCTAGTTTGGAAGAGTCGTTGGAAGCTTATATTGCAGCAAGAAACAAAATGGTGAGGAATGTGGAAGCGTCCATGGCCGCCCTTATGCAACCGAGTGAACCGGTAGCTAGTTTCCAACTAGCTTCAAATTTTCCAATGTATAAGAAGGCGGTTGGACAGAGAGAGAATGTGAGAGGATTTCCAAATCAAACCTACCCATACCCAATTGAATCCAACAACTCCAATTTTCAAACATGTGTCCAAAATGATGAGTTGTGCGACTTTGTAGTGCCTGATTTGCCAGATTGTGAAGAACCCCTTTCGAGTGAAACCACACTTAATCCTTTCGATCTTTACACCTCCAATCTAGAACCTGAATTGATAAATATCCATGTTTTTTATGAGGTGTCTAAGAAAATTGATTTTCACTTGATTGAGGATATAGACGCCGGGAATATTTCAGATGATGAACCAATAGATTTGAATGAAATTTTATGTCCCATTCATCATCCCGAGTCATTAAATGTTTCTCCCGAACTTCATATGCGTTTTTATTTTGATGATAATGGCATGGATGAGTTAAATATTGAGGAGAATTATGAGGATAGTATTGAGGAGAGTATTGAGGATAATATTGAGGTTGAACCATTTTTGTTTGATGTGTCGGATTTTCCAATTCTTCCTCTTGAACCTTTAACTATATCACCCTCCCTCCTTTCCATCGTTCCGACCACGCACAAGATCACGCTTAACGACTGTGAGCTTGAAAACTTTTACTTTGAATCTGACACGGTTCTCACAGTCGATAACAAGTACGAGTGTTTCACTTTTCCGGACGATGTTGATGACTCACCGTCCGAGTTTGAGTCCTTTACATTTTCAGATGAGTTAGTTGATCCATCAGACTCGGTTGCTTACAGTCGTTTCGAACCATTGTTGGAATCTTTCAAGTTCGAGACAGTTTACTACGGTGAGAATGAGATTATCACTAATTCACTCCCTTTCGTCATTCCTATCATTCCGACCGTACAAGAGACCGTTACACTTTCATCTCCAATACCAAGTTCGACGTACCCATGTGTTCTTGCGAATCTTGAGGGATTTGACCCCATTTCACAACGAGTTGATAGATTAGCACAATCACTTTTAACACTTCGGTCATCACAAATTGCGCTAATTTACTCACTCGAGTTACACCCTCAAGATCGTACTCCACTTCTTTCTCTTTTCCTCCATTCTTCTCCTCCGCCGAGACCATATTCCACTCTTCTTCCCATTCGGTCTCGTGTGCTTCTCATTTCTTTCCACTCCCTCCTTTCACCAACCCTACAATTACCACGATAAGATTTTTGAATGGTTGGTGCTAACCTTTGGCTTGTGTAAGGTCAAGCTTAAGTTTGGGAGGACCTTGTTGTATATATGTATATATATTTTTTGTTTTCTTTTTCTATAAAAAAAAAATCAAAACAATAAAAATTCAAAAAAAAATTTGTAAATAAATAAACAGGGGAGTGCCGGCATTTTGACCCTCTTGGTGTGGCATGACAGTGAGGACACTGTCAAGTTCAAGTTTGGGGGTATGCTCGGTACGTCTTCTTCCTTCGCATTCATTTATACATATTTTTTGCATTTGCATACTTATTTGAAAACGCATAAAAATTGAAAATTTTCAAAAATTATAAAAATTAATGTATTCAATTTTGGCTAATTGACTTGAGTTTGACAAATAAGTTAACTGGCTAGGAACAACTAGATCTTAGACTTACTAAATTAAAAACCCTAAAGATAACCTTCTTTAAAGTTTAACAGTAGAAAGTATATGTCTTTGTAGTCTATTTAGAAATAGGCAAATTTTGGGTTCACTTCTTGGGCTAAGTCGAAACGAAGGAAAAGTATTGATATTCTTATTAGAGTATAAATTTGAAAAATAATTCCTAGCTTAAGTCTAGATTCTGAAAATGTATACCCTACAATTTGCACTACCACGCACCTTGAAACTTGGAATAGTAGAGGAGACCTTGAAATGCTCTTGTCTAAAGTCCTTAGTACGGAGAAAAAAATATACAAGTGTGAATAAAGAATAAAAAAAATGAACACTGGTTTTTGTAATTACTTGAGGCTGCAAAAATAGAAAATTACTTAGCGAGGGTGCTTCATCATCTAGTGCCTTAGACCAACTGGTTTGGGAGTCACTGCTAAAAGCCTTGGGTGTTGTAAGACTAGGAATTACGCTTAAATGTGCAAACACATCTTGTAATCGGTTGTTGGTACCTCAAGAAGTATTAACGGTCGCATGAAGGATGTGTAAGCAAAATTCAATTAAAAATTCACCTACTAATAAGTACTTTGGACAACGGACAGGGGTATGATTGCTTGATTTGAATTTCCAAGTGTATGGGTGATATTTACACACACATAGGGGTATGTGATTGGAGTTTAGATGAGAGAAAGGAATGAAGAATAGAACTTGTATCTTTAGTAGAGTTGATAAAAATTCCTAAGTAGAGATGAAACCCTAGAAGGAAAACTTAAGAGATGCCGAAAGCTAAGTAGGTCTATAGAATATATATAATCTTAAGTTAGATGATGAGGAAGTGTAAAGAATATGGGTGGATAATTTACGAGTCGACGATAATAGAATTCCTTGTTAGAAAGCCTAATTGGAGAATAAAAGTCGAAAAGCCAAATTGATAGGATTTTGTGGGTAGTATTCGCTGAAAACCCTCAGGAGACAACACTCCTCCTACTAGGGTCACCTAGAGGTTTAACGGCTTGTTGCACGAGCTCAGTGCAATCGCGTTTCCCTGCGAAAGTGCGGTTAGGTTTTTGTAGTGAATAAAAAATAAGTTTGCTCGAGGACGAGAAAAAGATAAGTTTGGGGTTATTTGTTCACACCATAATATTGTATTATTATATTCCCCATTTTTATTCATTTTACAAATAAACATGTACTTTTGACGCATGTCTGCTACATGTTACAGGTTACAGGTTTTTGGACAGAAAACAGTGAAAACGATGTAAAGACGATGAAAAAGTGGACTTTGACCAACAAACAGAAGACTCTTGATCAAGCCTACATCGAAGGACAATTCACAATTAACAAGGCAACTCAAGGTCCAAAATTACAAGGCAAACGGTTAAAAGACCACTGCAAGTTTTCACTGAAAGATCTGGAGAAGATCTAGAATCCAAATGAAGAAAAAAACCACAGAAACAGAGACCCCAAAAATCCGGAAGTCATCACAGGAATTTTCAGGAAGTGATCTCACAAATGGGCCGCGGAACCGCGGCCCAAGCCCACTCATGCCGCGGTTCCGCGGCCGTTATATGCCCGTATTGGTGGATTTTGGTGGCGGTGCGTGTAGCGTTGAATAGGTCTTTTTATAGAGGGCTATTTTTGTAAATGCAGATATGCGAATCAAATGTAACCTAGGGTTTCCTATTCTCTATAAATAGGAACTCTAAAGATTGTATTTTCTTATGCATCCTTTTAATAATAAAATACAGATCTCTTTATGGAGAGCATCGGTGCCTCTTTTCAATTCATGAATTCAGATCTGACAACCTGCGTTGATGATTGGAGAGAGACATCTGTAAGTAGTTTTAATTAATTGCTCTAGTTTAGATTTTAATTCTTTTGCCCTAGGTAGATTTAATTCATTGCCGTAGATAATTGTTTAGAGTTAGCTTTGGGGAAGGCTTTTGAGAGATGAGATCTCTCATTCCTTTCTTACCCATTATATATTTGCAATAGGACTCCATGCATACACGCACACACCGCGCCCTACGGCACCCTACCCCTCGAGGTGACGGTGATACCGTAGTATAAAGGCCCGGTTGCGCGTGTTTTCCATGGAGGTTAGGGTAAGGATCTCTAAAGGAAGGACAAGAACCTAGAGGAAGGAACACCTTCCCGAATGGATCTAATCCCCTTTATTGATAATTACTATAACTCCTCTTAGATCCTAAATTGGGTATAGAAAGCGTTGAGATTTACTTGCATTTCCAAACCATCCCTAAACCTAACCCTAGCAAGACTAGATCTAGATAATCGTAGCATAGAATAATTAGGTTTTTAGATTTAATAATCAATCCGAACACCATTCGGAATTAACTCGTAAGCGCGATTAGGAGATTCACAACATCCCTGTGGACCGACCCGTACTCACCGGCTAGCTGCAAAGCGACGCCGTTCTTGATTGCGGTAATAGATAGTTTTTGAGACAAATCACAGCATACGGTAAAACAATATCACAGAGTTGGAATGGTCGGATCACCTAGGAATCCAACATTTCGTTCGAGCTACAAACGAAGCGCGACATTCCCCGGTCGCTTAAATAACCCGTGCATAGCCAAAAGCAGACCCCTACGAGTGTGGTAAGTCATCCACTAATCCGAGAAATGAAGCGACCCAGCATCATTACTATGATGGGGCTACCCGGCACTTTCTCGAATCCGATGACTTGTGCACTTCTCCGCGGGTTTATCCTAACCCCCTACAAGCACGACAAGTAGCTCGTCGGTCTTAGAATCGAGTGACCCAGTCTCAATTACTTGAGATGGCTATCCGCTGCAATCCAGAACCCGGATGCCAGTGCGCTTCTCTAGGGGTAATCCTAAAACTTGTATTAATACACCGGTGACATCGATGCAATCCGATCGATCCCCGATAAATAATAATACAATAAGCGGAAACGACAGCCACATGTCAACCGCTCGTCCCGAATGAAAGAATATACATTTGGTAACAACATAAATGGAAATGAAATACATCATCACAACTCTCAAAAACACACGGGGCTATTCATTTCGCGACAATCCAATCCAAACCAAGCACACCAATCTCAGACTTACATCATGCAACCCCGTCGAATTGATCGCATCAATTCGTCGACGTTAAACACCACACATCAACAAGTATGTCATCGCATTAACATGATCAAACTCTTTAATCAATTGGATACGGAACCCATGGCCAATGAATCCCAAAACCGACGGAGTCGCAAACTTCAATTCCATAAAAACTGAAATTGATGTCCACTCCGGCCGCAAAAATCATCCCATTTCTTACTCAAAACGAATCGCGAATGACCCGAAAACACATGGATGAATCCCACCACCAAAAACCCCGAGCCGAAGGTGACCCGGGATCCGCCCCGAGCCGAAGGTGACCTGGGATCCTCCCTGAGCCCAACTTGGGCTCGGGAATTGCCCCGAACCAGAGCTAATTTTGGCTCTGGTTCAGCGAATAAATAAGCCCGTAAGGAACTCATGACAGCCCTAAGCCCTCCGGGACTCAGGTGGGCATAGGCGGAGGAGTTCACAGGCCTCTGGGTCCGAACCGAGAGCCCCGAGGCACGAGAAAAAGTAAGAAACGTCGATGGTTTTGGCAGTTTTTAAAAAACAGTGAACAATTCATTTTGAAAAATGGTTATAGGAATCAATTAGCAACCGAAAAGCAAGTTAAAAGTATATGGACGGCTTTGATACCACTGTAAGGGGTCCGTGTTCGCTGGACGGGTTTTAAAAACATTTGCGGAAGCGGAAAAACGACAAATTCCAAGCGAAAAAGACCTCCCTAACTTAGAATCAACCATAGACTAAAACTTGTGAACAAAAGATAGCTAGAGTTAAGAATATACAACCTTTGAAGCATCTTCAAATGCTCCAATGGTTGAACTCGGGACTCTGGCTAAGTTCCGAGGCGCTCCGGATCGCGCTTGATCTCCGATCGGCTCCGTCGAAAATGATCCACGTGAAGGCCACCGGTTCTAGCTTCAACATCAACAACTTGATGTAACTCACACTCCATGCTTACTTGACATGAGATGGTGAAAGAGATGTAGAAAATGATACGAACTCTCAATCCTTCTCCTCTCTTTGTTTGCTCTCTACTTCTCTTCTCTCTTTTATTTTTGTCCAGGATGAGAGAGAGATTGTATGGTTAGAATGAAGAGAATATTCTCATATTCTCTTCATAAAACCATCTCATTTCTTATACATCCACTTGTCATTTTGAGATGAGATGGATAGCCACCTTGCATCCACCTCATCACTTGACATGCAAAAAGAAAAATAAAAGAAAAAATGATATATAAATATATGTATATTACATATAATTATATAAAAGTTCATGGCATGTAACCATGTATGCACATAACATAAATGAGAGAGAAAATGAGAATAGCACAATAATACTAATTTATATATACACTATCATATATAAATAACATCATTAAATCAACACTTGATTTAATGAATCGGTTCAATCATAAACCGGCTAGTATTATGATCCGCCCAATTAATACATGTAGTATCACATACACATGTTTAATTGGACCCCGCATGCATCGCCGTACGTGCACTACATCATTTCGCTAGAATAGGAAAAACCCTCTGTGTGGGACTCTAAACACTCGAAAATACGCTGGCAGTAGGTCAGGATCATATCCAATTGATCTGAAACATTTTCAGATCAATTCCCCACCGAGTTAACCTATAAGAACGTTAGAGGTACTAGCTGTACATGACGGCTACCCAAGTATTGAACGAAAAGCCGGTCGATATGCAAGCTCGTCCGTACCCTGTTAGAGCCTATCAGTGACATTCACCGTACAGTCCGGTCTTTTTGTCTAAGACTGTCGCATACCGGGTCTGGGAGGTGGAAACCGTCAGACTCCTACTAACCCGACAAGTCGTGCTGACGTCAAGCTTATGACCACCAGAGAAACTACTGATAACACTTATTAGTAAATCCCATCTGCCTTAGCCAAGGACCTATGGTCATAGCTAGCTGTGCACAGTGCAACATAACTCCCTATACCAGGAGAGACGAATTCCTTCGACCGCTCACCGCCTCCATGTGCTTCGAGACTGTACCCAACTAAAACCTATTTGCATGGCTCTTTAAATCCGTGGTAGGGTAGTAATCTAAGTACAGTGGGAACACACACAAGACACTATGGCAATTTTAGGTCTAGGGACTACCATGTACTCATGTCACCAGAGAACTGTTATCCGATGATTAGTATAATACCATCTAGGAGTTCTTGGCGAGTCCGTCCAGTGTAACTCATCCAATGATCACCTATATACAATCATCGATGCCAAACACCAATGGCTATGGGATCATTATTGTATCATACTGGATTGTATATTACTTAATGGGAGTTTGGAATATACACGGATATAGTAACAGTCTTGCTCAAAATGATAGTATACTACCTGGTTTGTTTCTATCTCAATATGTGCATGTGTTTCTTTTAGCATATCGCTTATACATATTGGTAGAGCCCTTAGGATCTTTGCTTGATTACCAGCGTTGTGATGGCAGTCACACTAGTGGGGGCTGGGTAATCTATAAGCACATCCTATACAGGTCTCTAGTCGTAGGATTATCGAGACGGGGCATCGATACTCCATAGTAGACTAGTGTATATGCTTCTCATCCCAGTATGGGAGATGATCTGTCCCACAGCCATCAGTACGTCGTACTGGAGATAGTATGCATGTGCTCATTTAGTTATGAGTACACTGGACAGGACTCGTCGGGAACTGTTGGTGGGTATTATACCCGCCGTCGGGTAGCAGTTCCCAGGTGACATGAGTACATCTTAGTCCGTCGACTTGACACTGCTGCGCATCAAGTGTGTTCCCACTGTACTTTGATTACTACCCTACACGGCTCAAAAAAGTCGTGCAAATAGGTAGTTGTTGGGTGCAGTCCTGAAGCACTTGGAGGCAGTGGCGGTTAGATAGGATTCGTCTCTCCTGATATTGGAGGTTATATCACGCTGTGTTTGGAAGGCCATTACACAAAGTCCTTGGCCAAGGCAAGTGAGATTTACTGGTAGGTATTCCAGTAGTTTCTCAGGGTGTATTGGGCTACTCTCCGACATGACTTATTGCGCTATTAGGGGTCTGACGATTACCGCCCCCTAGGCCCGATATGCAATAATCATAGACGAACAGACCGGACTGTACAGAGATTGTCACATTCAGGATCAGTAGGAGTTCGGATCGGCTTCTTATCAACAGATACCTGGGTAGCCGTTACGTGCAGCTAGTACCGCTTGCGGCTTGTGGTTAAATCTACTGCCACCGTACTGTCGAGTCTTTAGAGTCCCACACAGAGAGTTTCCCTGCATCGGGCGAAAGATGTATAGGCCGTATGGTTTTACGGCAGGGCTTCGATCATATACGTGCACTTGTGTGCGTATGATGTTCGGGCGGATAATACTAGTGGGCTTTGGTTTAACCCGGATCCTAGTATTATATTGATGGATCAGTTTCGTCTCTTTGTATTCGTGTTTCTCGGAACACGGATGCGGGTATGTATATACGGATGAGCGGGGCATAGAAGGAGGCACCTTATTAGGGGTTTGACCATTGACTTGATTAAAACAACTATGAGGTGGAGAAAAGTATTTGTTATATTTGTAAATGATAATTGTGGCATAGCTACTTGTTTTGACTTGACTTGGTTTGACCACTTGACTTTGTTTGACTCTTTGACTAGATATTTCTGGTGAGATATTTTCTTGCCATGCTTGTAGTCATATCAAGTAAGCCATCTCATTTTCAATTATCATTATCAAAAATCATTTTTCATTCCTCAAGCTAGTTCTCTTCTTCTTCCTCTCAACTTACAACCCTTAAGATCTCATGAGTTGAGTAAACTAGGGTTCCAAGAGACAAATAAATCCATCTTCATTCTCTACATCACCTAGGCTATCAAGTTTAGCAAGCTCATTGCCCTAGTTACCTCGGATTTGAGGTTGGAGCTCAGACTATAGACTCTCGGGTGGATCGTCTTTGACTCGAGGAAGCCGACGAGGAAGCTACGATTCGGATCGATCCTTGGAGCCTACAATGAAGAGGAGTACAGCGAAGAAGCCCCGAAGGACTTGTATCATGAGGTATAATATTCTTTCCGGGTAGTTAAATCTCATGTTGTTTGCTAGCTAGGGTTTATGGACGATCCTTGGTTCTAGTCGGTGTTGCGAAGCCTGTAAATATCATTTTTTTTGCAAATTCTGCCTCCCCGCGAACCCGTGGGATGCGCGACATCGACTTACAGTGGTATCAGAGCCTCTCATAAACCTTAGATAGCTTGTAGAGACGTTAGAAATTCGCCGTTTTTTCGCGCAAAACTGCCGAAAAACAGTTGCCAAAATTGATGTTTTGAGTTGTTTGCACACCCCGCGGGCTCACGGTTTGAACCGAGAAGCCGTGGGGTGGAGATTGCGCACCCTGGGGACCCTCCGGAGGGCCCAATGGCTGGGCCCACTCCCCAAGACCACCACAAGGTGGTCTTGGCGGCGAGGACTCGAAACTGCCCCACCTTGGGCAGTTTCGGATCTGCCTCACCCCCTGGCCATCTCGTGGTGGCCTCGGGGGTGGGGTACCCCCTATAGGCCTCCCGACTTGAAGTTAATTTCGTGATCTAACTTCCCATAATGGTTCGGGCGCGTTTCGTTTTGATTCGGACTTCTGAATTGGCTTAAAACGATCGGTTTTGGAACTTTAGCTCACTGAATTTTTCGTGTTTTGGAAAAATTATTTTAGTTTGCTAATTGCGTGCGGAATTCTAATGTCGTGGTTACTTTACAAGTTTTATGATGTATATATGTGTTTGGAAACGTCGACTAATTTCTATACGTCGATTAGTCGGGGTTGCACATATCTGTGATGATGTTATGTTGGTTTGTGTATATGAACTTGTTGGATCGTCGTGGATGAATAGTCGGGGATGTGAGATGAGAGTTTTCATTCTTTTATTCGATGTAAATTTGTAAAGTGATGTAATATTATTTTTGCGGGGCACATCCGGGTTGAGCTTGTAGCCACCGTTGTATTATTTCTTTTACTATTTTTACTCCTAGGATAGACCCAAGGTGGGGTGCACAAACTACCGGGTACTTTGAAGTACCGAGTGGCCTACTCACTTTGCTGAGGGAGGTTGCTTCACTTAGGGTATTTGGCGGGTAGTTTGTCGCACCTGTAGGGGTCTAGGGTGGGGTTTGGCTATTCATCACGATCGTGGAATCCGTCTTTCGTTACAGGCTCAAACGAAACGCGGAATTCCTAGTATATCCAATATGTTCATCTGTTGAAATTCCTATAATTGCGTCTGACGAATGGATATTATTATATATATTATATAATAGACGTTGCTTATGTTTTGCATCCGCGCTAGTCCAGCCCCCGCTCTGTCGTTAGTTAAGTAACCTAACGGGTGATGATGGGCCCCGTGGCGAATGCGGATGGCATAAGCGTACGTTATATTTTCGTTGTTTTCTGCAATAGTAGGTTAATTGATGGGACTGCATTAAATTAATGCAAAGCAAACAAACCAAAGCTGAATCGTTGGAACAAATTTTAAAAACCACTCGGTTATTTTAAAACATGAGACTTTTAAATGCAGAGCTTAAACCACTCCTTTTAAAAGCTATCAGGTTCCTTCGATTATATCAAGTTCACTACGTTCACAGTTTCGCCAAAACCATTCGCAGCCCTCCGTCATTTCATATGAATATTCAATAGTATTCAAGCTATATTTGTTGGCCTTAGTCAAAGCATAGTGATTGGTAGCTGCTGGGTATTCATATGTTGCAAAGATAGATGCGTTGGTTTGGGACAGTCGTACTATTTTGTTGGCCTTAGTCAAGGGTATGTACGGGTGGGTTCAAATTAACTTAGATAATGACGGGTAGAACTTGACATGTGACTTATGATTTGTTGGCTTTAGTCAAGGTCATAAGAGCATGGGGCAAAAATCCACATCGGGGGTTTCTAAAGAAACTGAAACTTGCTAGTGCTGCATACCATTTGGAGTTTGATAATGTTGGTAGGATTCTTTCAGCATTATCACACAATGATATTTTGGTCTCGATCCTACTGTGAGTATCCACTGCTTATCGGGAGATTCTTCACTTAATGATCAATGCTATAAACCAAGTAGGTGTCTAGAATAGTGTTAGCGGGGCTACACTTCCAGGGAAAAGAGGTTATTTAATTAAGGAACTTTGCGAAAGCGTCGTAAAACCTCCCTCGAAGTACCGACACTAGCCTGGCCGAACAGTTAAGCAAGTATTGTACTGTAAGATTAATCCTGACCAATTCTTCTTTTATGGTTTGAAGAAGGATTCGAGAAACAGTGGGAGCCTTCCTGTTTAGATAAATTAAAAACCAATCTAAACTTGCAAGAGCATCATGCTGAGTGTATTCTTCTCTCTCTCCTAATTGCAGCGACCAGGTGACCAGATTAGGTTACAGATAGATAATAAAATGACCGAGTTATACTATAATGACTGGCAAAGGTTTGTCCAGATGTTCATTACCTATGACAAGCTGGACCACCTCATTACTACTCAAGCCCCCACCGTCCCAGATCCAGTTTCCACCGTCGCGGATAAGGATATCCGTAAGACAAGGGAAAAGGACGGTGTGAATGCCAAGTGTCTCGTGTTGGCCTCAGTTGATGGTGTATACCAGAGGCAGCACGAGAAGATGGACTTAGTTTCCATTTTCCTCCATAACAATGTTTTATATGGAGAGCAATCTCGTATCACAAGATATGATACCTCAAAGGAATTACTTCAAGCGAGGTTGTCTGTCGGATCATCTGTAGGGGACCACGTCCCTACAATGATTAGCTATATTAAAAATCTCACGGAGCTAGAGACCACGTTGGAGAACGAGTCATATGCTGACTTGATTCTACTGTCCCTACCTCCTACTTAGGCCCAGGGGAAGAAAGTTATACTTCCAGTTAAGGGCACCCTGAAGGAAACCAGAGAGACACCCGCTCTGCTTATTGAGGAATCTTCCTCTTCTGGATCTAAGGCGGATGCCAAGGGTGGTGTCGGTAAGGTAGAAGAAAAGGGAAGGGCAAAAGTTTCAGGGTTAACAGTTAGGAAGGAGGAATGTTCTTATTGTTACGAGAAAGGGCATTGGCAGAAAGGATTCAGGGCTTGGAAAGCCAGAATCCAGGATCCGAAGCATGTTGTGGCTTTGACTTCGGGTGTGTTTGTGATTGAAAACAGTTTTTCAATTAACTCTACTTCCTAGGTACAAGATATCGGATCAGATTCTCATGTCTGTAATTCATTACAGGCTTTGAGAAACCGTAGAGTTATCAGGGCAGGTGATATGAATCTCATGTTTACTAACGGAATGAGCGTGGACGTTGTATCCGTAAAGCATATCACCTAGAATTGACAAGTGGGCAGATATTGATTCTACGTATTTGTTTGTGTGTACCAAGTCTAGTTTGTAAGCGATGTGGTTCACATCCATCTAAATCAAAGTTTGATTGGGTCAGATACACTAGAGGACGGTATATACGTGTTTAATCAAGCTCAGGTTTTCAACGTCTAGAACACACTTAAAAGAAAGTCTCCAGAATTAAATAAAACTTTCTTATGGTATTGTAGACATGGTCACATCAATAAAACACGGTTGTTGAAGTTACATATAGAGAGATATTTGGATCTGTTCGAATATCAGTCTTATGCAACCTGTCAATCTTGTCTCATAGGAGAGATGACAAAGACTCCGTTCATTGGGCACGGAGTAAGAGCAAGCGAGCTCTTGGGACCGATACACAGCGACGTGTGTAGCCCAATATCTACAGATGCACGAAATGGTTATTCCTATTTCATTACTTTTACGGATAATTTCTCTAGGTTAGTACATGTCTTCTTGATGAAGCATAAATCCGAGACCCTTTGAAAAATTATGAGAATATAAGAATGATGTGGAAAAACAAACAGACAAAAGTATCAAAACACTGAGATCTGGTCGATGTGATGAATACTTAATTGCCGAGTTCTTGGATTACTCAAAAGATAATGGAATTCTCTCTCAGCTTACTCTTCCATACACACCATAACACAACGGTGTATAGGAAAGACGGAACAGAACCCTATTGGATATGGTTCATTGCATGATGAGTAATGCTGAGTTACTGCGATCCTTCTGAAGTTATGCACTAGAATCAGCTGCATATCTTTTGAATAAGGTTCCTACCATGACTGTGCCTACCACACCATATCAGATGTGGAGTGGGAAGAAACCCTATCTTCAGTATCTGAAAATATAGGGATGTACAGCTTTTGTTGAAAAGCGGTATGCGGACCAGCTCGAGGTACGCTCAGTACTGTAAGTTTGTGGGATACCCAAAGAACTCCAGGGGATATCTTTCCTATTACACAGAGGAACAAAAGGTTTTTGTTCCTCGTCATGCCCACTTTTTAGAAAATCAATTTTTTCGTAAAAGGAAATAGTGGGAGCACAATAGAACTGGAAGAAATTCCAGAACCACAAACTATTACTGAAAATATGGTAGAACCAGAGGTTTCAAAAGAACCGGACATCCCTACGCCAATCCGCAAGACTAGTAGGCAGTCTCATCCATCCTAGAGATACTACGGTTTTCTCATAGACGGGTATCGAGAGGATTGCATCATTGACAATGATGAGCCAACTAGCTTCTAGTAAGCCATTCAGAGCGGCGACTCGGTAAAATGGCTGGATGCAATACGGACCGAAATGGAGTCTATCTACACCAACAAAGTATGCACTTTGAACATTGCTCCAGAATGGGTGAAACCCGTAAGCTGCAAATGGATCTTCAGAAAGAAGATTGGTGTAGATGGATAGGTTGAAACCTATAAGGCTAGACTTGTTGCAAAAGGTTTTCGTCAAAGACCTAGTTTCGACCATGATGAAACCTTTTCTCTGGTGTCTATGCTCAAATCCATTCGGATCCTTCTTGCCATTGCTACCTTCCAAGATTTTGAGATCCGGAAGATGGACGTAGAGACGGATTTTCTAAATGGTAATTTAGAAAAGTGCGTTTATATGGATCAGCCAGAGGGTTTCAATCAGAGTGGGAGCAGCGGGACAATATGCAAGTTGCTTAAGTCCATTTATGGACTAAAGCAGGCATCGCGGAGTTGGAACATCTGTTTTTATTGAGACAGACAAAGAATTCGACTTTATCAAAAATCCAGATGAACCATGCATTTATAGTAAGATTGTATCAAGAACTGTGGAATTCCTCGTTGAGTACGTGGATGACATTCTCTTGATAGGAAATGACATTCTTATGTCAGTCAAAGGATTCTTGTCACAGAGGTTCTCCATGAAAGACCTGGGTGATACCAACTACATTCTGGGGATCCAGATCTATCGTGATAGATCAAAGAGAATGGTGGGACTTTCACAGTCAAGGTACAATAACACCATACTGAAATATTTAGTATGGACGATTCTATGCGCGGTAGTCCACCGGCTTGTCACGGAATCACCCTCTCCAAAGAGACGTCTTCCAAGACTGATTTGGAAAGGGCTCGCACATGGATTATACCCTACGCTTCTGCGATATGCTCTATAATGTATGTGATGTTATGTACCAGACCAGATATAGCTTACGCACTGAGCGTGGTAAGCCAGTATCAGTCAAATCCAGGGGAGAAGCACTGGGAAGCAGTAAAGAACATTCTCAAGTACATAAGAAGGACTAGGGAGATGTTCTTGGTGTATGGCGGAAAAGGACCTCCAGATCGAGGCCTTTGCTAACTCCAGCTTTCAGAATGATAAGAATGACTCCAAGTCCATATTGGGTTATGGCTTTACCCTCAGTGGAGGGGCAGTCTGTTAGAAGAGCTCCAAGCAGGACATCATTGCAAACTCGACGATGGAAATGGAGTAGTTTACTACATGAGACGCTGCAAAAGAGGCAGTCTGGATATAGAAGTTCTTAACTGAACTTCAGGTGATTCCTTCCATTGTTTGTCCAATACTTTAGAAATGTGGCTGAGATAAGAAGTTTCCTTGGTCTGGCCGGATGCTACAGGAGATTTGTGGAGAACTTCACTCGTTTGGCAGAGCCGTTAACCAAGCTTACGCGTAAGGAGATACCGTTTGTTTGGACGGATGGATGTGCATTGGCCTTCGAGACGTTGAACAGAAGTTGATAACCGCCCCTATCCTAACCGTACCGGATAATTCAGGAGGACTGGTGATTCACAGCGACGCATCCGGAAAGGGATTAGGATGTGTTTTGATGCAGAATGGGAAAGTTGTCGCTTACGCATCAAGACAGCTGAAGACTCATGAGAAGAATTATCCGACTCATGACTTAGAGCTTGCAGCCGTGATCTTCGTCCTGAAGATTTGGAGACACTACCTTTTTGGGCGAGAGAGTCGAAGTCTTTACTGATCACAAGAGTTTGAAGTATGTATTCACTCAGAAGGAGTTGAACATGAGGCAACGCAGATGGTTGGAGTTGATGGCCGACTACGACCTTGATCTTAAGTACCATCCGGGTAAAGTTAACGTCGTGCCAGATGCGCTAAGTCGGTTACCAGCAATTCAGGTATTGACCGCACAACGGGAGATCATTGCGGATTTTCGGAGATTTGACTTGGAGGTTGTGCTACCACATGCTACGGGACAGTTGATGCAGTTGCAAGTACAGTCGTCCTTAGTTGAGAAGATTAAAGCGTCACAATCACAGGATACTAGACTGCAAAAGTTTCGAGAGCAGGTTGAAGCCGGATTACGAACCGATTTACTGATCCACGAAGACGGTTCGTTGAGATATGGTAGCCATGTATGTGTGCCAAAAGGGGATGTACGTAAAGAGCTTATGAAGGAGGCACACAGTTCAGCTTACTCCGTACATCCAGGAGGGACAAAGATGTACCGAGATATTCGACAGCACTTCTGGTAGGAAGGTATGAAACGAGAAATTGCTCGCTTCGTGGCTAAGTGCTTGGTGTGTCAGCAAGTCAAGGCTGAACACCAGAGGGTTGCTGGCTTATTGCAACCACTTCCGATTCCTCAGTGGAAGTGGGAACATATAACCATGGATTTCGTGACGGCTTTACTGCGGAGTCCAAAGGGCAACAATGCAATATGGGTGATTGTCGATCGGTTGACCAAGTCAGCTCACTTTATTCCTTTTCGGGTTGGTCAATCGACGGAGACTTTGGCAGAGCGATACATGCAGGAAATTGTCAGATTGCATGGAGTGCCGGTTAGCATCGTGTCCGATCGGGACACTCGGTTCTTGTCGCACTCTTGGAGGAGTTTACAAGAAAGTTTGGGGACTCGATTGAAGTTTAGCACAGCTTATCATCCTCAGACTGATGGACAATCGGAGAGAATGATCCAGACCCTTGAAGATATGTTGAGGGCTTGCATGTTGGACTTCAAAGGTTCTTGGGAGGATCATCTACACCTGGTGGAGTTTTCGAACAACAATAGCTTCCAAGCGACTATTCAGATGGCTCCGTTTGAAGCGTTGTATGGTCGTAAGTGCCGTTCACCGGTTTGTTGGGATGATGTTGGTGAACGAAGGTTACTAGGACCAGATTTAGTGGTACAGACAGTCGAGAAGGTGAATACAATCAGGAAGCATATGAAGGCAGCTCAAGACAGACAGAAAAGTTGGGCCGACACGTCAAGAAGACCTCTAGTGTTCGCCGTGGGTGATTTGGTATTCCTGAAGATATCACCGACTAGAGGGGGATTCGCTTTGGAAGTCGGGGAAAGCTTAGTCCTCGATTCGTCGGACCCTTCGAGATATTGGAGCGGGTTGGAGAGGTAGCGTATCGTTTGGCGTTACCACAGTCATTGGCAGGAGTGCACGATGTGTTTCATGTATCTCAACTCCGAAGGTATGTAAGAGATGAAACTCACGTCTTGGATCATTCGGAGTTGACTGTACGGGAGGACCTAACTTTTGAGGAGCGACCAGTTGAAATCGAGGATCGAAGAGAAAAGGTTCATAAGGACAAGGTTATCCCTCTTGTGCTAGTTTCTTGGGGTAATCGATCGCATGGAGAATCCACTTGGGAGCGAGAAGACGAGATCCGGCAGAAATTTCCTCACCTGTTTCCATAGTTAGCTATCTTGTATTCTTGGAATTTCGAGGACGAAATTCTTTTTGTAGTTGGGTATGATGTAACACCCGAGCCCAAATAATACTATTTCTATGGCTAGTTGAGTGTTATACATTGCTCATTCCTATTATCCTGATTGTTTGGTGCTTTTTGCAAAATTTTAACCGGTTAAGTCATTTTGGCACATAACAAATTTTAACACCGAAAATGAAATTAAAAATGTCCATGTTGGCCTACTCGTCGCCACTAGTCGCGCGGTAGCGTCCGCTCGTCAAGACTCCGTCCCGTTCGGTGAAACGGGCAAGTTTGGACGACTACGTGCGCGTACAAGTGTCCGACTTAGGGGCATGCATTTTAATCATTAAACACCTCTTTTCAAAATTTGGAAATCGCTTAAAATCCTATAATTTGAATTTGGAACATTTGGGCGCAACCCGGGCGCGATTTGGAAATGTTTCATTTAGCGCCAAAGATGCCCGTTTGATTAAATATATTTAAAACTATAATATATATATTCAGTTACTATTCTAACGCTTTTAAAATCTTTTAAACTTTTCCTTTTTAAATCCCAGCCAATCACGAGGGGATTAATCCCTCGTGGGCCCCCCTTTCCCTCTCTATCTCTCTCCGTCCCTCTATGTCTCTCTCTATTCTCTTTCTCTCTCTCTCTCTCTAAAATCTTTCACCCTCTCTCTTCAATCTCTCTCTCTCTCTTCCTTTATATATAATACGCAGCCGCCCCCTCTCCTTCACCACGAGAAAACTCCCGCACGAGAAACCCACGAAACCCTAACCCTAGCCATCCCGTCGCCGTTGCCGCCGCAGTCACCGCGCCGACGAGACCACCACCGCCATCACCCTGCCTCCGCAACCTCAACCGTGCATTCCTCCTTCCTCCGTTCTCTTTCCGCGCCTGCACCCATCCCCGACGCCACACCGGCCGCAGATCTCGCCGTCGACGCCGCCTCTCGTCACCAACGACGCCTGCGACTCCCTCTCTTCCTCCTCGCCCCGACCTCGTCGTCTTCCTCCTTCCCTCGCCGGCACAGCAACAGCACCCAAGCCGCAGCACGACCACCTCCTCTGTTCGCCGGGAAACGCACCGACGATCATCGTCGTCATTGCCAGAGCCACCGCCGACACCTCCTCTTCCTCCTACAACCCAGACCAGGCTAGTACCTCCCCATCATCGCTGCATCACCCGATCCCTCC
This sequence comes from Agapanthus africanus, assembly GCA_030015575.1. Lineage (NCBI taxonomy): Eukaryota > Viridiplantae > Streptophyta > Magnoliopsida > Asparagales > Amaryllidaceae > Agapanthus > Agapanthus africanus. The sequence continues at coordinate 556,030,251 of JASDDO010000022.1, read as the reverse complement.
AAGTCAGCCCTTGTCGCGGCCACTGTTCATCGCCGCCGGCGCCCCATCGCCGTCGAGCCCGTCGTGGTTGCCCTGGTTCTTCCATGTAAGCATCCCTTATCTTTCCTTCGTGCTAAATCCCCCCCTCGCTGGTCGTTTGTTTACGTATATCGCGTTCGCTAACTTCGTTGCTTTTGACTTTTGCCGGATCCCGACCGTGCCGTCGTTTGGACCCGACGCTCCAGCGAAGTACCCTAGTCCGTGTGGTCCCGCTGTTCGCTGTTGGGACTCGATCCGTGGCCCGTGCACCCGTCTCGTGTTTTCCGCCGACATTGCATCCGTGCTTTCCGGTTTGCGAAACCGTCGAGGCAAGATTTCTTGCTACATGCTACGTTAAACTAATTAAATGATTGACTCACAAACTTGCTATATTAACTAGTATTGCTACTTGTCTCATTGGACGAAATATGATGTACATTATAATACTGCCACCTAAATCGTATTTTGCCACCGTAACCTTAATAACAACTACCTGCTAATCATTTTACTATTTAGAGGATAATAGTCGCACACTTATATCTTTATTGCCTGCTATTATTAATATTGCGCTACACTGTGATTATTGCACCCCAAGGGTGCTTGAACCTGTTAATAAGAGAATACAAAGCATCACTGTGTTTACATGGAATAATATTGTTATTTGATGTTCCTGCTGTTGTTCCTTATTCGTTACTATACCTGTTATCAGCATACATTTGATTGCATTACATATTGACCGATCTTGATACACCTGACACATGTACTGATACACCGGACATGACACCCTGTACATATCGACTCAACCTGTTGAAACTTGACCTGACCTGTTACCTGATTTCATGCCTAATGCCGACAAACCTGACCATTCCTGCTGTCTATCCAGACAGACCTACTTTTACCTGATTTTGTGTTGGCATTAGTCCTTGACTACTGAATACCTGACCTGACATACATAGCTTGGGGGTATGGGGAAATCAAAGGTGAAACCGACTTGTAACTCAACAGTTCGATACTTGTTCTGATCAGTCTTACGGGCTTGGCCAGCCCCGGAGTGGTGATGCTGACATCACTCGCCCATCTTGCTACCTTTTACTGCTTAGCGGCACGTCTCGGATTCAGCCCCGAGGACCTTGACCGTGGTCCCGGGCACGCACGGGATACTATTGAGTTACATCGACGATTCATCAATTGATTTCAAAGACTATAGAGTAGAAACCTGATAGGACAGTTTAGTCACCACTGCACATTACCCTGCTCTGTTATTTCTTAGTACTGCTTTATTCATGTTCATACCTGCATTGCTTATTACCATGTTTATATTATATTATTTGGTTGACATGATGCGCTGATGTCTGGGTTTTGCATGGCCCAGATTCCTTACCACTATCGACGACCGAGCAGGAGTACTTCAGCCAGCAGGCTGAACTGTGAGTTCCTTAGGGTTTAGTTTATTTATTTTCATTCCATTTCCAGATGTGAGCCCGCATTATGGGACGTACTGTTTATTTATTGTATTGGATCATTTGCTTCCGCACTCATTGTTTATTGATTCTTGTTATTATGGATTTGGACATGTCTTAGATTAATTTATTATTTTGTTTCTTGATATCTCTACAACCGTAATGTGACTGTGGATGGATATTTCCTACCCACAGGTAGCATGGTTGGCTATGTCACGTGCCCAATCTTGCGTACTCTGGGAAGCGGGGCGTGACACACAGAGGCCATCCCTCAGACAGTGTTCGAGAAGGCTATTCGAGATCTTCGGTCTGCGATATGCCAGTATATGGCCTTAGTGCAAGAGGGAGATTGTTAGTGATATATACCCTAGAGGCCATTATTGTATCATACTGGATTGTATATTACTTAATGGGAGCTTGGAATATACACGGATATAGTAACAGTCTTGCTCAAAATGGTAGTATGCAACCTGGTTTGTTTCTATCTCAATATGTGCATGTGTTTCTTTTAGCATATCGCTTATACATATTGGTAGAGCCCTTAGGATCTTTGCTTGATTACCAGCGTTGTGATTGCAGTCACACTAGTGGGGTCTAGGTAATCTATAAGCACATCCTATACAGGTCTCTAGTCGTAGGATTATCGAGACGGGGCATCGATACTCCATAGTAGACTAGTGTATATGCTTCTCATCCCAGTATGGGTGATGGTCTGTCCCACAGCCATTAGTACGTCATACTGGAGATAGTATGCATGTGCTCATTAGGTTATAAGTACACTGGACAGGACTCGTCGGAAACTGTTGGTGGGTATTATACCTGTCGTCGGGTAGCAGTTCCCAGGTGACGTGAATACAGCTTAGTCCATCGACTTGACACTGCTGCTTCGCCTCAAGTGTGTTCCCACTGTTCTTTGATTACTACCCTGCCACGGCTTAAAGGAGTCGTGCAAATAGGTAGTAGTTGGGTGCAGTCCCGAAACACTTGGAGGCGGTGGCGGTTAGATAGGATTTGTCTCTCCCGGTATTGGGGGTTGATGTCGCGATGTGTTCGGAAGGCCATTACACAAAGTCCTTGGCTAAGGCAAGCGAGATTTACAGGTAGGTATTCCAATAGTTTCTCAGGGTGTATTAGGATACTCTCCGACACGACTTATTGCGCTATTAGGGGTCTGACGATTACCGTCCCCTAGGCCCGATATGCGATACTCTTAGACGAACGGACTGGACTGTACAGAGATTGTCACATTCAGACTCAGTAGGAGTTCGGATGGGTTTTCTCATCGGCCTTCTTGTTGACAGATACCTGGGTAGCCGTTACGTGCAGCTAGTACCGCTTGCGGCTTGTGGTTAAACCCACCGCCAGCGTACTGTCGAGTCTTTAGAGTCTCATACAGAGAGTTTTCCTGCATCGGGCGAAAGATGTAGAGGCCGTATGGTTTTACGGCAGGGCTTCGATCACGTACGTGCACTTGTGAGCGTATGATGTTCGGGCGGATAATACTAGTGGGCTTTGGTTTAAGCCGGATCCTAGTATTATATTGATGGATCAATTTCGTCTTTTTGTATTCGTGTTTCTCGGAACACGGATGCGGGTATGTATATACAGATGAGAGGGGCATAGAAGGAGACACCTCATTAAGGTTTTGACCATTGACTTGATTAAAACAATTATGAGGTGAAGGAAAGTATTTTTTATATTTGTAAATGATAATTGTGGCATGGCTACTTGTTTTGACTACTTGACTTAGTTTGACCATTTGACTTGGTTTGACCACTTGACTTGGTTTGACTCTTTGACTGGATATTTCCGATGAGCTATTTTCTTGCCATGCTTGTAGTCATATCAAGTGAGCCATCTCGTTTTCAATTATCATTATCAAAAACCATTTCTCTTTTCTCAAATTAGCTCTCTTCTTCTTCCTTTCAACTTACAACCCTTAAGGTCTCATGAGTTGATTAAACTAGGGTTCCAAGAGACAAATAAATCCATCTTCATTCTCTACATCACCTAGGCCATCAAGTTTAGCATGCTTGTTTTCCTAGTTACCGCGGATTTGAGGTTGGAGCTCGGACTATAGACTCTCGGGTGGATCGTCTTTGACTCGAGGAAGCCGACGAGGAAACTACGATCTGGATCGATTCTTAGAGCCTATGATGACGAGGAAGACAGCGGAGAAGACCCGAAGGACTTGTATCATGAGGTATAACATTCTTTCCGAGTCGTAAAATCTCATGTTATTTGCTAGCTAGGGTTTATGGACGATCCTTGGTTCTAATCGGTGTTGCGAAGCCCGTAAAAATCATTTTTTGCAAATTCCGCCTCCCCGCGAACCCGTGGGGTGCGCGACATCGACTTACAGTTTCAAACTCACTAGAAAGAAACTCATCATCACTTCCCTCATGCACCAATAAATCAGACTCATCTAAGCCACAAGATTCTAACGTGGATTCACAAATTGGGCACCCCTTATATCACTCAATCTTCTTTGACGTAAATTCACATCCGCACATATGACACTTATAACTTAAACATTTTTCGGTTATTCATTCCAAACCATAATTATTCTCAACCACTTTCTCAATAGGTTTGTTATGACGTTCTAAGCTGTTGGGAACAATCGGGCTTGGGTGGGTTTGCATTGGGATGGTCTCTTGCACTTTCCTGTTGGCTATTGCAACAATTATTTGGCCAAGAAGAATTTCAATATTAGTCATTGATGGCTTGGTAGTACTAGTGTTTTTCATAAAAGTGGCCAACTGCGTTTCAACACTAGCAAGTCTCGTCTCCTCATCATTATCAACGTCTAATGAAAGTGTGAAAGTTTGATATGGTTGATAAGAACCTAATTGGATATTGTTATAAGGAGGGTCAACATCATAGTATGGATATGATTGAAATTGGTGTTGGTCTATGAAATTGGAAGGAGTGAATGCTGGTTCGGTTATGATGTAAGGTAAATTATAACCGCTCCTATATTTATTCATTCTAATATGATCAACAAGTGTTGGTTAACTGGATAATATAGTTCATATAAAGTCGGTTTAGTATGTTCGTCACCCATTTTTTTTAAACTAAAGATTCTAACAAATCACGAACGAAGATGCACAAACAACCTAAATCTAGGGTTACCTAGGTCAAGTTACTAGACCTGCTCCTAATTGCCAAGAGACAAATTGCGGGATATATACTCTAACAGCTTTTTAACAACGTTGAAACCAGATCAGTGCTAGTTAAGTGGGAGGGTTCCGCTATACGAATCACCGAAATAGCAGGCCTTAATTAAGTAACCACAACTAGTCACATGTCACTAGACATCTCAAAATTGAATCGAATAACCGTTAGATTACCTACAACCTCCTCTTATGCTATTGAGCGTGATATGTCCTTAGGGGCTGAAATCTAGATATTTTTTAAATTGCTGTAGGTCAATGCATATGCTCAGTTATGATTTGTGAAAACCTAAAAAGGGTGAAGGAATCCCACCTAATCTGGATTTAGGTTGCTGCCCCTTAGAATCTTTTTAAATATACAATAAAATCTAAAACAATCAAAAATCAAAATTTAAACTAATTTTTTTAATATATGGCACAAAGAATCCTGCAAAAATCTATTAGTTGGAATCAAATCAAGATTTTGAGAAGAACGAGATCTTACCTAGATTTGCTTTCTGTTCGTCTCAATCTTCTTTTCTAGTAAGTTCGTCTATTCCTGAAATTTTAAACAGAAATATTGCAGAATAAAATGCATTAAAAGAAATCTAATTTAATTTACAACTAAAATATAAAACTTAAATTTAAATATAGTTAAACTACACCTCCCTAGCAACGGCGCCAAAAACTCGATAGGGATTTTATTAGTCTCCATATTTAACCGCAAGTATACAGCTTATCACAGTCGTGCTTGAGAATCGTTCCCACATAGAGGTGTTTTAACTATTTTTAAACTAAGTTAAATTTGAGTTGTTTTTAAAATCTAAAAATAAAATAAAATGTTGGTTTTCTAAGAGAGAGAAAGTTCTAGGGTTTTTATTTGTTTTATTTCTATGGTTGGTTTAAAAGATTCATCATCTTTTCTAATCTAGTTCTAATATGTTTCTATTAATTATAACCAAGCATAGGTTATATTTAAATTATAAATATAGCCTATCAAAATTATAATATCATCTAGATCATACTAAAACTCTAGTTCTAGTTAATTAAAGCAACCTAGGTTTAATTTTCCATAGAAATATGTAGGTCATGAGTCTACAATTATTATCTTATCGATTAATTTAGACCCCTTTAAATTATCTAAGTTGAATCTCTTATATTTAAATTAATATCTTACCTTTCTTAATTAAATTTCTAGGTGTCAATTATCATCAACTTAATTCAATTATCGGTGTTATCATCTTTCTCTAATTTCGTTCAAGACGTCATCTTTCATTACTAAATTAGTTTATTAGATGCATAACTACATAGGACATTCACAATCAAAACATAGAAAAGAAGAGAAATAAGAACATCAACCCATAGAAATTGCAAATAAAAACACCTAGAAGAAAAAATTAGTTGCTCATGATATTAAAGAAAACTAAAGTTTTATTAATATTCATAAGAAACTTACAATATAACTCGATCTCTTCTCCTTGAAAACCCTAACTTGAATTCTATCAGAGAGATATGAAACCCTAGGGCTAGACAGGTGTTTATATAGGGGTAAGGAAGTTTGGAGAATAAGTAATAAAAGATACAAGAGAATCAACTTTCTAACAATTATGAAAATTTAATCTAATTGCTCTATTGAATGCTGTTGCGTGTCTTCAAAATCTTCGAAAGACTAAACCCTAAATCTCATATTAATCTATATGGAAAGATAATCGTGCCCATAAAAAATCTCATCGAACGGCCTAAAATTGACCAATGATCCACTCCTAATTGACTTGATTAGCCGCTGATCCACCGTCTAATTTTGGTTTCGTGGCTCCAGATTTTTTCTGTGGTTTTATCGTCAATTTAGACGATTTTTGAGCTCATAAAATCTTGAATATCTCTATGTATTTCTGTGGTTGCGTGGATCTCCGAATTGTTCTCAAATTTGACATATAATTAGACAGGTTGATTTATTGCTTTTAACTTGATTTGGTTTCTCCAACTGATTTGTTGTTGTGATAATTGATTCATCTCTATTTGTTAAAACCTTTGCCGATTTACAATAATATTCCCAAATTTGTTCCAAATTTGCAAATTGTCTTTTGATTTTCTAAATAATTCTCTTAAGTATTCATTGGACGCACGTAATCCTCATTTTAGGACAATTTTTCGTTTTTTGTATCCAAACTCTGTTATCTGTAATAATTCACAAAAGATACCTGGAACAGCATAATATATGATAATAAAATGATAAATGGGTTAAAAAATATGCAATAAATTACACCAATCATTATTCAAGGAACCGTCCGAGTTAAAACGATTAGATCTTTTCTGGAATTGACACGCTGATATTTGCTCAAAAATTTCTATCCCGAACAACTGTTTTAGTGCTTCACCCTTCTCCACTGTTCCATTAAGCTTATTTGCAATCTTTCTGTATGGATGATTCGCTGGTAGTCACCTACGATGAAACCAGTAACAAAACTTATCATGTGTCTTAAGTTGTGTTGCACTGTAATCAAGGTCATACGATGGACATGCATGTTTCGCGTAGGTAGACCATCCTGATAATATGCCGTATGCTAGAAAATCGTTGATTGTCCAAATAACAGCCGCTCGCATTCTAAACTTCTTCTCGGCATACGCTTCATATGCCTCTACCCTATTTTCCCAGAGTTCTATCAGCTCTTCAATTAAAGGTTCCATATAGACGCCGATGTTCTGGTCAGGTGAATATTTTTTAAGGATTAATAAGAAAAGAATCATATACGATTGCTTCATACGCATCCAAGAAGGTAGATTGTAAGGTATAAGTAAGATCGGACACGTGGACCAACTAGAGCTCATGAGTCCGTAAGGCATGAATCCGTCGGTTGCCAAATCTAGACGTACATTTCTCGGCTCATCCCCAAAATGATCAACACTATCTAATCGCTTCCATACTTGTGCAACAGCCGGGTGCCACAACTTCTCGTCTTTGATACGACGATCGGAATGCCATCACATGCTCTTTGTTATGTCATTTGAAATATATAGATTATGCAACCTCTTAGCCAGGCGAAAATAACAAAGGACTTTAACTTCAGTTTTCTTGCTCTTTCTGCTGACATCGGATGTTTTTGCGATTGAATTTCGTTTTACACTTTTCCACCTGGACAAGTTGCAAGTGGGGCACTCATCGAGAGACGCATAATCCTTGCGATACAACGCACATTCATTGAGACATGCATTGATCTTCTCATACGAGAAACCAAGTGTCTTAACAATATTTTTTGCCTTGTAATGAATCTCTGCTTTTCGTTCCTTCAGGAGCTACTTTGTGTAGGAGATCAAGAAGCACGTCAAAGTGTTCATTAGCCATCCCGCTAATCATTTTCAGATGGAGGTGCCTTATTACTAAAGACAACCTACTAAATTCCGTACGCCCTTTGTATAGATCTTGTTCGTTCTTTTCCAGAAGTTTTTTCAATTCCTTTACTCTACTGGCGTCTTCAGACGGTTCGACATTATTCATTTTCTCGCCAGCAAATAAATCTTCCAATATCTCATATGTGTCATCTATCCTCAATTTTCTTGCTCTTTTTGCTGACGCACTTTTCCACCTGGACAAATTGCAAATGGGGCACTCATCGAGAGACGCATAATCCTTACGATACAACACACAGTCGTTGGGATATGCATCGATCTTCTCATACGAGAAATCAAGTGTCTTAACAATATTTTTTGCCTCATAATGATTCTCTGGAATGCTTTCCGTTCCTTCATGAATTACTTTGCATAGGAGATCAAGAAGCACGTCAAAGTACTCGTTAGCCATCCCGCTAATCATTTTCAGATGGAGGAGCCTTATTACTAAAGTCCATCTACTAAATTCCGTACACCCTTCGTATAGATCTTGTTCGTTTTTCTCCATAAGTTTCTTTAATTCCTTTATTCCACCGGTGTCTTCGGACGGTTCGACGTCATTCATTTCCTCGCCAGCAAAAAAATCTTCCAACATCTTATGCGTGTCATCTATCCTGTCACCCATCAGCAACTCAGATTGTGAAGCTGTGGTATCATTATCCGTCCTCATTTTCTCGTCACATATTCTCTCGCCATGGTAATTCTAATGTGTGTAGTCTTCTTCAAAACCATTTACATACACATGTTCTTCTATCTTTGCACGTCGAAGACGTTCTCTATTCTTACATTTCCTACAAGAACAGAACATGAGTCCGTCTTTGCTACACTTTAGGTTCAGCTTCGCGTAATCTAAAATGGCTTTAAGTCCATCCTTAAATCAGGTGTCTCTCAAACTATGCCTATCTTTGTCCCCATGAGTATAAACGATTTATCCGAAAGAATTCTCATCTATTATCAAGCAGATAATAATACGAGTGTAATATATCTTTGGGGTTTATTACAAGATCATCATTAAATAAATTTTCAATTCTTAAATTAGATTTAAAGGTATGGACGCAATAAAAAAATATGATGTCATTTATGGTTGGCGTAAGTCAGGGCAAAAAGTCGTGATGGATAATTAGTTTCACGACTGTCAAGGCTAAATGTCCTAATTTCTATTACGAATGCAACACTCAAATCTTGCTTCCTCCTGTTTTCGTTCATTTTGAGAAAATTTCGGTAACACTTTCCCCCTATTCCCCATGTTCGTATATAAATCTAGACACGAGGAACAAGTGGAAAGCACCGTCGAAACTACTCGAAATGGACGAAAATACAGGAAGATGCGAGTCTTGTTACATTCGTAACATGTCCAAACTGGACAAATACAACAATTACTGTATGTCAAATTCTCTCGTCGGATATTACACATACATTTGAAAAAATTGAACATGATACTCAACTCTCACAAACATTTGTGATCGTATTCAACAGTTAAAAGATTTAACATACACTAATTGTCAGACTGGAAACTATAAGTCGATTCTAAATAAATTTAAGACCTTTCAATCTTAAACTTACTAATTAATGAAAAATAAAACCCTACTTAATTTTTTAATCATAATTTTAGGGTTTCGCTTAACTTTCTATTTAATCGTCTTTTAATTAGGGTTTCGGTTCACTAGTATCTCGTTTTTATTAACTAGTATCTCGTTTTTATTAAGGTTTCTTAATTAGTGTAATTAATGTTATAGCTTAATTAGTGTTAATTCTTTTTAATGTGTTTGATTTTATTTTTTATTTATGCATCCAGTATAGTTTAATTGGTATTAAAGGATTCGATTTTTATTTTTATTTGGTTTATAAATTATTCTACAATTTAAAAATCCAAACAATAATTATTCATAGACAACAAGATATCGAATCATTAAATTTATAAAATACAGGATATCGAATCTTTAAATTTACAAAATATAAGGTAGAAGTTAGGATGAATATATTTTTGAAATATTTTATATGCAGGCACGCGCACACACATATACACTCTCACACACTCACACATACGCGCGCACACTCAAACACTCATTCATACACTCGTTCACACTCACACACTCGCTCACATACGTACGCACACACTTATACATACGCACAAAGACATGCGCGCGCGCGCGCACTCGCTCACACACACACATACCCTTAATTACCTATAATTAATCTTACCCTAAATCCATCTAACAGATTCCTAAAATCCATTTTACCCTAAATTAATCTAACAATTAAATTCATCGAACCCTTCGCAAAATTCATCTAACAATTAACCATCAATTACCTATAATCCAACTCTAATCCTAAATACCAAGTTTCAATTTCAAGTTTCAATTTCAAATTTCCATCTATTTTCAAATCTAACCCATCTAAAACAATTTTCTTCAATTTTATTTCAATTCTAAAACCCATCAACCCCTAGATCGTAATAAATTTCAGCATAATTTCATAATTCTATGATTCCATTAAAAATAAATAATAATCTAAGGAGGAAAACACTAATCTTGTTGAGTGAGAAAGGCAGCAGCAGGAACAACAAATTAACACCAACAAACTGAAAAAAAATTTAGAAAAGATTAGAAGGAAAAACGAAAAAAACCGAAAGGATTTGGGGCAAAAATCTCACCTCGGTGAAGAACAGGTGGCGATAATGGGAGAGAGGGGAAGCCTTTGTGGCTAAAGTTATCACAAAACATTAGCAACCGTTCTAAACGGTCGCTAATGTTTTTTCACGGTCACCAATGCATTGGCGACTGTGTATTGGGGACCGTCCTTATCATACGGTCACTAATAACATATCAGCGACCGTACATATTTTAACGATCTCTAATAAATGATCCCTAATGCGCACAGTTTCTACTAGTGGCTCTTGTTATAACTAAAATGAGTATAACAAATATTGCAAGAATTTGATACTTCCTGCATCTCCATTTTTATTTCCAACTCAACTCAAGATCGTTGCTAATCAAACAAAAGAAATACAGATTTTTTGCTAAAATGTTCGTATTAATCTCTATTTCCAAGCTACCACACTGCCCGATATTCTAGTACATAAGAAATTATTGTGTGTGACCTTTTGTGCCTGTTTAGTTGTGAGAAAGTGGGTGTTAAAAAACAAAGGTTTGTGCTTTAGATCTTAAGAATTATCAAGTCCCTATCTTGAATATAACTAATTTGGTTTGTGCTGTGAAGGTCTCATTTTAAGCTACGAAAGTATATCAAATTCGGCATAATGTATATTAAAATAAGAAAATACACTATGAAATAAGTGGGAAGTCCATTTTATTAATAAGCTACCGCTTTTATGTATGCTTTCTAGTTAAGGAAAGAAAACCAATAAAATCGAGTGATCCACAAGATCATTCTTAAAAATACAAGAAGTTTTTCCAAATTACTATCTAAAATAGAAAGGATCTTAAGATATTTAGTATATGCTTATAAAATTTTAATAAGGGTTGAACAATTACAAAAGAAATTGTTTTTTCCTCATAATTACGTGGGTACTCTTAAAATTAACGGTGTAAGCGAGCCAAGCTTTAAAGAGATGGAGTTAAGTTGCGTTCGGCTCGTATATTCTCGGCTCCGCTCGAGTTCGTTTCGAACTGAGCTCGGTCGACTCAAATTCGGCTCGGCATATTTACTTCAGCTCAAGTTTGGCTCGTTAACGGCACCAATAAATTCAAATTGATAATATTACCGAAATTTCAATAATACAAAAGGAGAAAAGAGAAAATTCTACACATTTTGGTATGATATCACTAAATGTATGGCCTTTTCCAATTGATTGATATTTATGTACTGGAAAATTGATGACTGTTTCAAAATATATAAAATATGGTATAAGACATAAACAAGCCAAACTCGAGCTATAAACAAGGTTTGGACCACGTCGAGTTCAGCTTGTTAATTTAATGAGCCTCATTTTCGGCTCAAATTTGATTCGTTAATAAATGAACCGAATTTAAACGAGTTCTTAACGAGCAGAATCCTTTAGCATCCGCTTAAAAGCGTGCCATGATGAGCACCTATGATTTTTCTGGAGGCTTGAGTGGGACAATATGTTATAAGGTTAATATTTTTTAGTAATATAATAAAAAAGGTTTATTCTTTAGTAGATAATAAAATGTTATAGCTGAATCTGTTCACATATTGTTTATGTTTTTTTAAAAAAGAGACTCATAATTCTTCCTCAAGATTATGAGAATATCTACAGTGTGTCACTCAAATTCAAATTTAATTTTAGACCAGCATTATTTAAGTTGAAAGTCCGGGTAAAAATGGCCATCAGCTTTTATATGGGCCTAGAGAATGAGAAGCCTGCTGTATGTAAATCTAATTGATCCGAGCCGGCACAAGTTCGGCTCATTCAAGCTCGGTTCGTTGTCTAATGAACCGAACTTGAACTAAGGACCCAGATCCTTTAATCATCGAGCCGGACCCGAGCTTGACCCAAGTGTTCGTTATCAACTCGAGTCCGGCTCTTTTTAATAGCATTTAATACTATTTTGGATATTTGGTATGAGTTAGTATAATTATCGACAAAACATATAACATAAAATATTTTATATTAAACCATATTAAAACAATATTTTTTAAAGCAAACCATTTTCAAAACATATTATAAAAACTGTCAACTTTTTGTCTTATAGACGCCACGTCAGCGCCAGCTCATCGCTGACGTCAATAAAAAAAATTGTTTTTTAAAGAGCACAGTTTGAAACTGCGCCCATTACAAATGCATGGGTCGTACTTTTAAACCACGTCCCTTACAATTGCACCGGACACAGTTTCAAACTGCACCCTTTGCAAATATACTGGGCGCGGTTCTAAATTGTGCCCATTATAAATGTAATGGCACATTTTGAAAGTGCGCCCCCATTACATTTGTAATGGACACAGTTTAGAACCGCGTTCCGTAAATGTAGAAAAATAATATGAATCATTAAGTGCTAATTAATTTTATCAACGAGGGCGCTTTGAAAGTGTGTCCATTGATTTTTATTGGGCACACTTCCCAATTACAGCCAGCTGTAAGGGACGTAGTTTGAAAGTGTCTCATACATTTTTATTGAGCGCAATTTCAAACTGCGCCCCTTAAAAAAAAATTATTGACGCCAGCGTAAGCGCTGAGCTGACACTGACGTAGCGCCTACGAAACAGAAAATGATCCATTTTTGTAATATGTTTTGAAAGTGGTTTGCTTTAAAAATTATCATTTTAATATGGTTTAATATAAAAAAAATTGTCCTTTTAAGTCCATGCCCAAACAGGCAGTGCCCCCAAAATCCGGTCCAGGATAAATGTCCAAATCCCTAACCCTAACTTCTCAAAACCTCTCAGAAGTCATCTTGGAGGCGGTAAAGCCAAGAACTTCAAGTCTCAGCCCCTCTCTCCTTTCATCATCCTCAAGGCTCTCGATCCCAAATCCTAAAGAAAACCCTCTTCGAATACTTAATTCCTCCAGATCCCCCTCCAAGAGCAGCTGATGTTTCAAGGTTTGCTATCTAAACATAAATCAATGACATTTTTATTTATATTTCACCAGTGATTTTTGAGCTCGTTTGTGGGCTTATAAATTGCGAGGCGATTCAAGTAACATAAAGTAGTTTTTCTGCAATTTTTGCTCGATGCAAAACCTCATTAGGGTTTTAGTTTGGGACCCTTTAAACCCTAATTGTTAATAATCTCATAGTGTTTTAAGCTTCAGTGAGCTTTCAGCTCCAATTTTTAGAATGTGATTTCTCTAATTTCTACTCTTGGGATTAACCATTTCAAAATCCCAACTTTTTAGATGCAAGGGTTGGGATTTTTTTTGATACCGTAGAGAGCTCGGGATTTGATTTTTGTTGATTTGGCCGAAGTTTATTTGGCTGCAAATAATTGCTTGTAATGGCTCAGTCGTATGGAAAAAAAAACCCTTTTTTCCTCTTTGTGGCTATAATTGTGTTAAAGTTTGGAGTTTATTATTGGAGCTGTAATGGGTTGTGCGAGTTCTCGACTGCTACTGGGATTGCATTCTATTCAGTTTGCTATATGCAGATATATAAAGGTCATTTCTTTGCTTTCTTCAAGTTGTGAATGGATAAAGCTATCAATTGAAATGGTTGGTAAAAAGGCAGTTGACCATTTCTCGCATAATTAACTTATAGAAGATTAATTCTTACTTTCCGTTGGTTGATACGATCTGCACAAAGAACATCTAGCAAGTTTACACCGTCTAGTCTAGAATCTAGATCGACTCAAGTGATTATCTTGAATTACTTTTCTTGATACAGGTGCTTTAGATTACGATCCTTAGTTGTGGGTTCGTCTGCATTTATTGCTTATTATTATGTTTCTACGGTGATATTGTGTACTTGATTCATATAGAAATATTACACTCACATATCATATAGTTCGTCTACACCAGATACTCTTAGGCAATGGCTTGAGTCTGGAAGTCAAATTGCATAATATGCAAACTGCTTAAATCAGTTAAGTGCGTACTCTTAGCCATCAGATAATCTTCTTTTACCTGTGTAGTCTCTATTAAGTTTGTGAGTTCGGTGGAAATATTCGCTAGGTCTTCATAGTCTTTCACTCTTTCTAGACATTTATTTATTAAAGCACAATTACGTTCAAGTCAATTGCACGTTGAAAGTTGGTTTAATTTTTTGTTTGTTGGAGAACAAGCTGTACATAGCTGTTCATAGAGCGCTTTCCTTGATAAGCAGTGCATTTTTTCCAAGGCAATAATGAATATGCATTGTTGTTTACTGTGTTGGTTTCTCTGCAGCCCATTTCCAAAATATGAATTCAATGAGGGGGGGATTTCTTAAGTGCATGAGAGGGGTTACATTGCAATCAAGATCTTCACTTGGTATATTACCTTCTTCTGACTGTTGAGTTTTATGACATTGCTTGAAGCATACACGATAATCTAACTGTTAGACATACATTATGTACTTTAATTTGGTTTTGCATCAAAGGGCTGCAGTGAAGCCATGTTCATTGTTTATTTTGATATAAATGATAAGTTTAGAGTTTAGAGTTTTAAAATTGGCATATTTAGGGCTCAATAGAGTGTCACAGTTGTGGCTCAGCACTACGACATTTGACGAGTTTGATGAGAAGAATGAAATAGAGGATGCCGATTTCATCGCCGACAGAAAGGAATTAGAACCCCAAGGTGTAGACCCCAAGAAAGGATGGGGTTTCAGAGGAGTGCATAAGGTATTATTGTTGTTTTGACATCTATTCCGAACTTCATGGTGTGTACGTGTGCCTGTGTGTGTTTCAATCTGCGTGTGTGTTTTATGAGAGAAGCGGGTATCAAATGTCATAAGAAGAATATTTATGGTAAAAAATCAACTTCCTCAGCTTTTCAGTTGGTGGATACCGTCCATCTTGATTTTCATGACCAAAAAAACAAACTCACACTAGATGTCATTTGATTTTCATGCTCATTGCATATGGATCTAAGTGTTGGTGATGTTCTATTATTAAGAAACTGTTTACTTGCAACTATCTGATGCGAGGACAGAGTAGTGCAATCTTTATATATATCTGTGTTTAAACTTATAGAATCAAGATGGTGTCTATTGCCAAAAAATGGTGGAGACTTGACTTTTCATTGCTATAAGAGGAAAATATATAGCCTAATACAGTCTAGTGTTCAGTTATTGCCATCTCCATTCTTATCTATCAGGGCACATGTGCTAAGGATGTGTTCTTTTTTAAACAGGCAATCATCTGTGGAAAAATTGGGCAGTCTCCTATCCAGAAAATATTGAGAAATGGGCGAACAGTGACGATTTTTACAGTTGGAACTGGTGGCATGTACGACCAAAGAATAGTTGGAGGTGCACACTTGCCCAGACCAGCTCAATGGCATCGAATCGCAGTACATAATGAAATTCTTGGGGCATATGCTGTTCAGCAGCTACTGAAAGAGTAATTTTTCAGCCCTGCTGACCCCATCATCTAATCTTCTAAAACAAAATTGTTTTAATCGTAGAACAATGACTTAATGTTTTGTCTCTCTCTGTAGCTCTGCTGTTTATGTTGAGGGGGATATTGAAACCAGAGTCTACAATGACAGCATCAGCGGTCAAGTTAAGAATATACCTGAGATATGTGTGCGCCATGATGGTATGTTAAGTTCATTCCTTTGAGACCGTATATGTTTGTTTGATCTTTATACATCCATTATTTCTATTTTTATCTCAGTTGCATTTATTTTTGTTAGAAACTTGGAACATAAGAGTTGAAGGTAAAAGATAATTCTAGGTAACTTCAAACCATGCGAACATATGTAGTTGTAACTAGACTATATTATCCTGCACTTTCATATTTGTGTTATCCTTTATTTGAACCACATAATTAGTAATAGGAGGTATAAAGATTTCAATTGGTGTCAGGATGAAAAATCATGTGAGAAATGGAGAAACTTACTAGTTCTCAGAATAAGAGGACAGAAAGAGACTAAACTGTCACAAGGGAGAACCAAAGCAGTAAAGTTCTTTGTCCATGTTGAACTTCCTTGCTGTATAGATCTTGTAGATTTCATAAAGTATGTCGGACATGTTGTCCGGAGTATAATGTTTTCCTCGAACGAGTTACTATATGAAAGTCTAATGAAAAGCCTCATGATAAGAATTAACAGACAATAAGTCGTTACAACTTTGTACATAATGTACACAGAACGAACACGAAGAGGGAGAAAATCATGGAAGGTTGCTTGATGCTTTCATAGGGGATCCTTGGGCTTACACGTGCAAGATCTCAACTTATAACATAGTATACTAGCATTAGCATATACTATTTTGCAAGAAAGAATACGGGGCTGTTTGGTAGCTTGGAAATGGAGATTAAAAAATCTTCATTTTCTTTGTTTGGTTAGCAACAAACTTGAGTTGGAAATGGAAATGGAAGTGGATCTTAAAAAAGTAGCAAATTCTTGCAACATTTGTTGCAACCATTTTGGTTGTAGCAAATGTTGCAACTTTGGAAATGGTGAGCATTGCAATAATTATAGATGCCACATAAGCTTTGTATACGACACATAAGCAAATTTGCAACAAGTGTTGCATTTCCTTAGTTTTTTGTTCAACCAAACACAAAATGATTTGGGTTTGGAAATCCGACTACAAATCTTGAAAATGACCAAACAATGGATTTGGGCTTTTTCTTTTTTGCAACAAATGCTGCATGTAAAAGGTGTTGCAATTCTTTTTTGTTGCTAACCAAACATCCCTTACATATGATTGTCTATTTAGAAAACCATATGGGAAGAAATCAAGAATATAAACTTGATGAACTCCCTTGTCCAAAAATAGATAAACAAGGAGATAGTTATTGAAGATGTGAGGATTTTTGGTGCAAGGGTTTCGTAGCTGGAAAATCATATTGGAATGGCATTTAAAGGCAGTGGTGCATAATGTGCCTATGATGGAGCGATTGGTTTTGACGCCACTATATCTTATTTGGATCTACTTGTGCGGCATTGATAGTGATGTGGAGAAGCTAAAAGTAAGAAGTTACCTATGGGATGCTAATAAGGTTATTTAGAGATGGTCAAGAATTTGCAAGGTGTAGCTTATGAATTTGTTAATGTGGCAAAGCACCACGATTTTGAAGGTTGTGCAACTTGAATTAAGTCATAAACCATACAAAGTGAATGTTAATCATGAAGATTGGTCAAATTGTTATTGGATAAGATGGAAGGGCCAAAAAAGTCCTAGTTGGATATCAGTCCTGCATAATTTGGGATCTACTTATTATGAGTCCCTTTACTCGATGGATATCCCAAAAGTGGAGAATTTCTCATCTTCTAACAGACCTTCGGCCCTTTATTATTAATTTCCATGTTCCCCTTTTGTCTTATCCATTAGACCATACAACTCTTTCCTTTTCCCATCTCATCACTCTCTATTTCTCCATTTTTCTCTCCCTATCCTAATGGGCAGAGGGAGGTGGGGGCATGCTGGGGTGCTTGCCCCATTGAGATGCAAGTATTCCTTGAATAATTGCATTTGAAGGTATTTGGTCTTTGAGCATGCCCATTCTTCTTAAGCCCTTCTGATAAGTGATATCTTATGATTCCACTTTATGTATGAATATGAATTGTCAGCAGGCCTCCTCCTTGGTCCAAACCCCTACATTTCACATTAGTTGAGACCACACATAAGCGAAGATAGAATTGAAAAAATAACACCATCTTCTCATGCATTCATTGTTTCATCATTTATGAATAGACCGCATAATTACTCTTTCATTGTTAAAATAAAACCAATTAGAACCTTTAGCATACTGTTCAAATTTTTTCGAGCTAATGTAAAGGATTTTGTGAGCGAATTTTTTCAATGAATACCTTGCAAAATCTAGTGAAAAAAGGGGAATTCAATGATTCAATCTAATTGATAGCCGGGGGAAGAAATTTATATTAAGGGTCATCAGAATCGACAAGATTGCTCCCATGGGATGAAATCACTCCTTTCTTTATGTTAGACCCGAGGCCATAAGATATACCTACACCATGAACCCCTTTAGCACCAGTGAATTGCGAAATGGAACTATCGTTCCCGATTCGGGAACACCAGCGCTCCGGATCGGAAGAATGACAGTTCCGATCGAACCCATTAAAAACTTATGTCAAATGCGGCATATAATTGGGTTTGTGTTAGATCATACTAAAAAATATGCATGTTTTAGTAAAACAAATTGAATCACACACACATACAAAAATGATCCACAAATGCTTTACTTTCTAGAGGTATGTTTTCCGTCTTATATAAGCGTATGGAAGAAGAGCACCCTTATTGTACCGGGTTCCACAACAAATGGCGTTCCGCGTACCGAAACGTTCCGCATTACGGTTAACATTGCCTACAACTCAAGGTTCCTGATGCTTTTATGTATTTGTATGTTATCTAATCTAAGTTGGTAACACGGTTACAGAAGAGTATAATGTTAAATCTAGCATGTGTGGGTAGCAGGTTACATATGTAATATAAAACCCAACCAAGTTTTTCTTCCAGAATTCCTCCAACAGCCATCTAAAGATGCTTAAGTTATTGTGGATCGTCTTTATCATGTTACCTTGGTGGAAATTTATTGATCCTACACATACCCGATCTTATCTTATCATGGGTGTATTTGTCAATACTTTGTCTACTTTTAGCTGCTTGCGTATAAAGTAACAATAGCCCTTGTGCTTTTAAACTATCATTTATTGCACACCAACATTGTACACAGTCTTCGTAAAGTCCCTGCATAAGAGGATGTGTAAATGTTCATACTCTCGTCATTCCCTCCTTTTTGGGTGCCTTTTCCGTGAATAGAAACCTAGGATTTTACCCAACAGTGTTTTATTTAATTAAACCGTTTTAAATGCTCCGTGGGATTGTAAACTGAAATTGGGTTGCTCCATTACCATGTCCTGCCACCAAAACCCTGAAGTTGTGCCACCAAAAAACTTCAAAGTCATGGAAATGGTCGAGGTAAATATTTTCATAGTCTAACTGCTTGGTTATTTGTGTTGTGTGATTGAAGAGCTTCTATGTACGGAGAGCATATTGATATTCGCCTGAATATGCATATGGCAAAAGAAGCAGGAGAATTGATGAATGCAATGGAGTATAGGTTATTTGACTTAATTGGGATGTTTCACCTGCCTGGCATGTCTTATGCTAGGCAAGGGGTTCTGTCTCTGTTCGAGCTTATGTGCATCCCAGGTGCTTAAAGTTCGTTCTCTCCTAATTCTCCATTTGTCACTATTTAGGCAGTTTTTTGGCACTGTACAACAGGGACAAGTTCTTCTTTTAAACAGACCGACATTGGAAACAATGTAGTAACGCGCGCCTTATGTATATTGATGGAGGCAATTAAAAATATTACTAGATTTAATTTTGGAGAAGACCCTTAACTTGAGTGTAGTTGATAAGTATGTTGAGATGGATGAGTGGCACAGCCGTAAAAGATTGGATAAGAAATGAGTTCTCGTAAAAGTTGAAGGCCACCCTCATAGAGAATAAAATGAGGGAGAATCCTTTGAGATGGTTTGGACAAGGCAACGTAAGAAAATAAATGCTCCGGTTAGAAGAAATGATAAACTTGTGGTAAATGCGGCAACGAGGATTAGGGGTAGACCTGCGTATATGGATAAAGGCATTTAATAAAATGCGTTAGTCGCCAATTTAATTGAGGAGATGGTCCTTAACACATCAGAATCGAAGAAACGAATTCTTAAGGCCGACCCCACAAATTTGGGATAAAAGCTTGTAGTTAATGTTGCTGTATGAACCTTAACTGGGCCAATGAAAGAGAGCTTCACGTTATTATACTCCCAAATAGCTTGAGATAAAGTCTTGTTGCTATGGTGGTGGAACTGGTAGTGGGGAGGCCATTAAATATAATAGTTGATAATTTGATTTAGGAGATGACGTTTAATTGGGCCATTGGAACTTGAAAGAAAACAATTCATGTATCCGATCCAAAATGTTTGCGATGACATTTGGTTTCTTCTTGCAGGTAAGGTTTGTCTTATAAAGTCTGGAGACAGCGCTTCCAATATTGCCTTAGATGAACTACGTGAGTACTATTTTGACAAATTCCTTTTGTGTTGGTTCTTGTTACGCCAAGTATTTCTTATATAAAATCAGCTGTTTTTTCTTTGACTCGTTATGTTAGCACTGCATGTAATTATTTGATGGCAGGGAATGGATTGTTCTAAGGTTCCTCAAGTTACAGGTTCCTGCAAAATTTTCAAGAATCACATGGAAAATTATGGTTCCCTGGCACGGAGGGATCTGTAATCTCTTTCTGCAATGCAATATGTGATTACATTCCTATACAGAATGGATGTTCAGTGTTGTTCGCTACAGCTGTTTTTGAATTACAAGAAAGTTGAATGAGCGGAACGAGGATGGTGTTGGTGGGTCAGTTTTGCAGGTGAAATGAGACATTTTTTCCGATGACCTTACTTTTTACTTTTAAATCTCTACCGATTCCCAAGTAGATCATAAGCCAGATCATGTGGCTGAGTAAGAGGGCTGAGTTCAAATACTATTTTCATTTGGTTATAGTTTATTATTCAAGGGAACAAAAAAGAAAACGATGAGCATGAGTTTCATTGGCTTCAATGGTGTAATTTTAAGGACTGCCAAAAAGTTACAATGTTACTGCAATTGTTTGCTGGTGCTGCTTAATTTGTGAGGATGCTGCTGAAATCAATGGCACAACAGATCCACATATGCTGGTTTAAAGAGAGAAATGGGGATGTGGTTGATGGTACCGAATTTTTCTGGGTTGATCGGTCTCACTAAAGTCTATCAGCCTGCTCAGCCGAATGTTGATCTGCACTTTGCCGGTGACAAATCACTGTTGTTGAAAGAAGGCCATTTTTGATGATTGCCGACTATTTTACGATTTTGCTTCAGTGCGGGAAAAGTAAATTTGGTAGTAAAGAGCATTTAGAGCCAATAAAAATGGTATGGTCAGTGTAGTGGTTGAAGCCAATAATAACACATCAATTAGACAGCCAAATGCTAAGACGAAAATAAATAATATTTTTATTAAAATTCCAACAGTTACCGAGCCAGAAAAGACTTCATTGAGCCAGAAAAGACTTCATTCAACGGAAAAAGGGTGTGCCTCTCTGAAAACTATGTCTGAGGTTTTAAATGTCTGAAGTTTAAGGGGAGGATATGGCCACACAACATTGTCAAGAACTACACAGCCTCTAGGAACGGTCTTTGCCGTTGAGATGGTTGAGATATGTACAACAAAAATCAATAAAATCTCTCTGGTTTGAAAAAGAAATGATGAAGGTTGTCAATGCGCAATCAATTACAAACAAACCGAAAAAATGTATAAAATCAATTAAGAACGATATAGTAATCGTTATTTTGACCTCAGGATTCCTCCAACAGAGTCGCATGAAAGCAGCCAAACCCAAAATTTTCAATTGTCGGGATTGTCCTAACTTATATCCAAAAGATTTTCAAAAAGAATAGAATAAAATAAAATAAAATAAAATAAAATAAATAAAGATGTATACAAATGACAAAACCAAAAGATGTATACAAATAAAGATGTATACAAATGACAAAAACATCGTAAATATAATACTAATTGATGCGGGACTATGTAATTTCCCTTTTTCTAATTGCTGTTCATCATCTTGCACACGTACACCATATAACCTTAGCAAGTTTTTCTTTCTTAACTCAATCCAATAAGTTCTGTTCATCTCAGGACAACATTTGAAATCAAATCCCGCCACTTCAAACGAGCAGATGAGACCCATTAGGATCATGCCCTAGATTCTTAAAAATGAGAGCGCTTAATCAAAGCTTCATTTTATATCAAATCTATTTAAATTGCAACCAACAAAAACACACCTGTGCATCAAACTTTTAAATTCTTTCAATCACAAGGCTGCGTCTTACATTCAAGAGTTCGAGTTTAAAATGAAAAAAGCGGGGATAAATGATGTAGAAGTATGAATAAACAGTTAGCTAATATTATTTCTAACAAGAATTCAGGCTTAATGCCACAAAAAAGTTTAAAATATATTTAATTCTCTTAAACGCGAAAAAGAAAAAGGGAGAAACTATATAAATAATTCAGCTAGTTAAAAGCACACAACCAACACAGTCAGGGGCGGATCTACATGGGGCCCAGCAGGGCAATTGCCCCCACTGAACCTTTGCCAAAAAAACAGACAAAAGATTGATATTGATAGCAAGAAAGTATTATATTTTAGAATATATTTTGTACATGCATTTGCAATAAAACATAAATATTGAAGCCTAGCCTAGTTGGTAAGCAAAACAATTCCCTAAAAGATCATGGGTTCAATTTCCACTATTTGCATTATTTAATTTTATACTTCATATTAATGGTATGAGTTCCGATATGCCACTATAATATGGAAATTTACAGATATTTAAATTATTTTAAAGATTATTCTTTACTTTTAAATTGTGTAATGGTTTTTATATATATTATTTAGTAGGACTTTCAATAAAATATCATTGTTTTTATTTTGCCCTCACTGAACAAAATTCATGCATCCTCTCTTGAACACAGTGGAGAGATGAGACTAAACCTACTTATCATGTAAGGAAGGTTCTCATATAGACCTAACTTTATATAACTCAAAAAAATTATCAGAAGACGACTAAAAGTAAGACAACAAGAATACACAAATACAAGCAACAACATAAACAAGCCATTAACCCAAAATTTTGGGGCCGTTTATATAAATATGTTTCCTACATTCTGCTATGTTAAGGGTTGTCTTCTCAGTTAAATTAGCAGTTAATGTATCATTTTAATTGCCTTTATCCATGTTCATCTACGGCTATCCCCTAATTTCGCTATTAACCATAATTTTGTCACTCATTTTTTGGACCTGTTTTTAATCACCCAATCTTCTTCTCCAAAATAAAATGCCTGTCTTATAACCGTCTTATATAATTTTTCTTTCAATTTCAAAGATACCCTACAATCACATAACACTCTTGAAACACTTCTCCACTTCAGAGCTTCTTTCCGTGTTTTATCATCTTTGGCTCCTTGCAGCATGCTCAACAGATCTTGAGCCCCACCCAGCTCAACCACCTTCAGCCTTCTTTCATCTGAATATCATAAATAATTACTTCTCGTATCAACTTCTCATAATCAGCTTTGACATATGGTTCGTTTCATATATTAATAGATCATCAACATTGTAGTTGTATGATATTTATAATTTAATGTCATAGTATGCTTTGCAAATCGATGGGCAGAATAACATGCTTACGCTGAAGCCTTTCCAAAAATGTGATAAATAAATAGAAATAGGATACAACCTTTCTGAAATATCTTTTCATCTCTTTTGCTAAAACATAACTAAGCCGGTGTGAAATGAACAAAAATATTATTATGAAGGCAAATGATATGAATCCGAAAGTGCGTGTGGATAGACGACTGAAAGAATACTTGTGCTATTTTCTTAGGCCCTGTTTGGGAACGGAGTTAAGTTTCTAAACTACAGTTTCATAAATTCAGCAAAACTCAACTCCAACATGCTAACTTTGCCCTGTTTTGGCATTCATTTTGGAGTTCTTGTTACAACGCCACAGCTACAGTTATCTAAACTCTAATATGTATTTAGTGTGGCTTCCTTCTTTTTGTATGTAACCCAAACAATCCAACGAATCGAACAGTATGCAAAACAACTTATCCATTTATTAGCTCCATAGGTTATTATTCCCCCCTGATGTTGATTCAAATTTCTCGAAGCTGTTTCCCCCTCGATTTAGTGAGCAGGTCAAATTAACCAGTAGTCAATTATGCTAGCCTTCATTTCATCCTAAAAGAATAATGTAGGCATCATATACTTCAATATTACCAGAATTTTCACGTCTCTTCTATCTTTTAAAATTTGAAAGCAATCATCCAATAAAAAGAAATCTCTGAATTCTACAAAGATATACAGTACCTAAAGTACACAGATTCTCAGAAAAATTAAGACGAGGGCTGAAATAAGAACATCTTCTTGAATTCATATTGTAGCTGGTAATTTGACACAACTATTTTCCTCCCCTTTTTCAATCTACAATACTAAATTTTTCTGGTTGGCTGAATACAATGTGGTTGTAGCCATAGGCGGATCCACATGGGGAGGAGCGGGTTCAATTGACCCCACTCAAAAAATTTCTTTTGGGATCTTTGGCTTTGGCGATTTGATCTCACTGCACAATGTAGCCCAATGTATTTTTCATCCCACTGAGCCATAATCCTGCCTCCACCACCGGCTGTAGTTGATGAATCATACAAGAAAAGAAGGAACTTTAGATACCGTATACCTAATTACTTAAATGTATTCCCAGAGAATAGCAACCCTAAAAGGATAACATTAAAAGAATATAAATATTCAAGACATAAATCTCTCAACCTACTTCATCTTCCTTGGAGAATAATAGTTTCAAATCAACTTATTAAGCTTTCCCATTGTCCTAATGTTGCTATGATATAAATTTCTCTAAACAAGTCCTGTAAGGGTTAAAAAAACAACCAATAATTCTGCATCTTAGCATATGATATTTTCTAAGCAATGTTCATACAAAAGGTATTGTCTCAAGAAATACAACATAGTCTCCAGAAATAAAACATCATTCTACGATTCAATGTAAAGACAATATTCAACCAAAAGCCCACAACTGCTTTTTTCACTAGACATACTAATATCTTTTTTTATTGAGAAAATAGGCATAATAAATTTTATATTATAGACTTGTTTAACATATACCATTTTCTTTCTTTTTTTTTTTAATTTTGAAATACAAAAATCTGCCCATATAGATCTGCTGCATCATTAAACATACTCATCAAAGAGTGCAAGAAAAGTTGGAAGAAATATAAAAAGGTTACAAATAACAATTTGCTCTCATACTTCGATAGAAGCCAATATAGGCTTAAAATGAACTAAAAATATGAAAGCATACAGGTGATCGCAAGCTATGATTCTTTCTCTATGGTTCTTCCTATGTGAAAGTGAATGAGAAGATGAACATTTTTTCAAATTATAAAAAGAAACGTTTAAGTCTCGGCACAGAAAATGTTGCGCATGGTGTCAGCTGGAACGATTCCTAAACTCTGACTAAAAGAAAATGTTGAAAACGAGGAGGAGGACTTAGAAAATCAAAAGAGGAGGAAAAGAAACGAAACCCTCCCACGTGTTGAGCATGTGATCCCGGCTTCAAGAAGGATTAAATCCTATGAAATGGCTTCTACATGTTGAACACGTGAGCGCTCACATGCAAAGTATGTGACCTCCGGTTTCAGGAAGGATTAAACACACGGATATAAGCCTCATATTAAACACGAGAGCGTTTACATGCAAAGCATGTGAGCGCTGAATACAAATAAATTAAAACCCAAACAGGCCCCCGTGTTAAACACGTAAGCGCACATGTGCAAAGCACGTAAGTGCTGCTATCATTTATATACGACAACCCTCATATGAAAACCACGTGATCACATCTGTTTGAAGCGCTAGCTTCAGATAGAATTAAATTATATCTTGAGAAATATTTCCCCCGATTTTTGTAATATTAGGAAGATTTTCTCTATTAAATAGAGAACCTTTGGATTTAAAATCCAACGGTGATTATAATATCACCGATCAAATCAGAAGTTCTTTTGTTAGAAAAATATTTTCTAATCATATTAAAACTAATAGAAAATATTTTTTGTTAAACATAAAATCACTGGATCAAAAATCCAATGGTAACCAAAATTCCCCGGATGATCTTTAAGATCAATTAAATCAATTGATATTTTTCAATGAGAGATTTTCTCAAACTAATTTATAGTTTTTCCTCACTTATATGAAGGACCTGAGACTTCAAGTTTCGGGGAGAGAATCAACCCCATAAGGTGATAGAAGCAAAAACCGAGAATTCAATTCTCTTTAAAGAACAACTTCTTGCTCCTCTCAAACTCTAGGTAAATACAGAGATAAAAACATCTCATTTACCTATCATATATCTACAAGGGTTTAACCCTATAAAAAGAACTTAGTTTTTTCTCTGGATCTAAGATCCGCAAGACAAATCTTCCTTAAGTTGAGAATTTAATTCTCATCAGGAAGATCTTGTTCTTTAGATTTAAAGATCTAGGGGAAAACTATCTTATTTTATCAACCCATGTATAAACTATCTTGTAAGAAAGGACATGAAAGAGATGGAGTTCATACTTCAGAAACTTAGTTTCTTCATAATCAAGAACTTAGTTTTTAAAGATCCTGATCTCAGATCCTCAAAATAGTGATCTTGGTGATCATTAATGGTCAAAATACCATTAACAGAAGTTTAACTTCTCTAGAAAACATGAATAGAGATTAAATCTCTGAGGGTACAACACCTCACGTGATATCCGTGTGAGTGCTCAAAAGAAACAATGAAGACAACGCCTCACGTGATATCCACGTGAGCGCACAGAAGGCCCATGAAGATAGCGTCTTACGTGCCATACACGTGAGCGTCCATAAGCAAGCACTCAGCGCCTCACATGATATCCACGTAAGTGCCAAAACTTGAGCACCCCATGTGATATCTACGTGAGCACTAAAACTTGAGCGTTTCACGTGAACGCTGTATAAAAGTGCTTACCACAAATAGGGCAACGCCTAAGCTTTAGCGGCTTACGTGATACTCATGTGAGCGCCAAAACCCCAGCGCCTTATGTGACACCTAAGTAAACGCTATATAAAAAGTGCTTAGCACTGATAGGGCAACGTCCAAGCTTGAGCATCTCATGTGATATGCACGTGAGTCTCATAAAATCAGTGGTTAGCACTGGGCGGGCAATAGAAAGCCCAATACCCAGTCCAAAAGTAACTAGGCTTTTCTGAAGTTAAACTTCTTTGACTATAGATCAAATGAGCCCATATGCTCACTGTAACCGAGCCCATATGCTCACCCCTATTAAATTGATCTTAATAAGATTAATGTCCCTTAACTATAGTTCAAAGTTGATCTTAGTTTCATATGAGACTAATGTATTCTTAGCCCATACGCTAATATATTTAAGTTGATCTTAATCTAAAACAAGATTAACGATCCTTAAACCCTTGAACTAATGGAACATATGACCCAGGTTCAAACCTAAGTCTAATATATATGGATTTGGACTAATCTGCGTCTTACGGGCAACGACATAAATTAGTTTCCGTATACAATCAATGAGCAAGAATAATAAATAATATATATAACACGACACAAAAAGACCTACTGAAGCAAGTGAAAGTTGTAATCGCAACGCGATAGCGTAATTAACTGCATGGGCTTGCAGGAAAGAGCGTCCCCACAATAAAAAAACCCTCACAAGTGAGGGGGAATCTGATAAAGTGACGCTACATCGGTCGTATCTGTCCAAACCTCTGATATACGGTGCCATAAATCAACTTGGCCTTTTCGGAGAGGTGGACAGATATATTCTGTATAACATCTACCTGCAAATTTAGGCAAGACGTCCTATCCCAATTCGTCTCTGTGTTCGGCGGCAAACAGATTCTGGCACGCCCTGTGGGACCTCTTTCTCTTTCCACTCTACACTTCGTGTGTCGTGTTTCGTGAACAAAATCGTGGTTTGCTATATTCATGGTTGCCCTGGGATACTAAAATTTGGTGTTTTCAACTCTGTGCAGAATCAATGGCCTTCAACCGCACCTCATGCAACTGCAACTCTCACTCCATCCCATCAGGAGGAGTTACTTATGGGCTTAATGCGGCCTCTATATTCTCTATGCCGGTGGGGCAGGTCACACAAGCGACCACCGGAGTTCTTTTGGACCATACTCCCATCCTTGAGCTTTGGCGCCTCAACGCCTAAGGAAGAAGCTCTTCAAAAGTCGATCTTTGATCAGCTAGCTACCGTGGCGGCCTCCAGCGACAGGCCATCCAACTCTGAAGTTTTAGTCTTCAATAGGCTGAAGGAAAGCTCGAAAGGCCCGCAAAGAAGCCCATGATCCATAAGAGAGTTTCCCTAAAATGGCTAGCTCTCCCTGCTCCTGCCATGTGTGAAGCCAACAAGAGTGCTTCGTCACTAAGACTACCAGTCTTCGACAAGCTGACGGATTCTGCTCTGACTCCGCTAAGCATGCCAGTCTTTCAAAGGTTGACACCAGGCGAAGCTCCCAAGCAACGCCGGAGGCATGATGAGGGTGCCTCTAATATTGAGGCGGTTTCTACTGCACGACGTACTCGATGTCGTCATTGGCGCCGAGTGAGACAGGCTGGGGCCAATTCCCCTTCCGGACTTATGCTACCTACCCCTGTGGTGTCTATTGATGCTGTTGTTCCAACTAGGAACAGTTTCGAACCGCTTTGGAGGGTTGGAAGAAACTCCTCCAAAGCGATATTAAAGAGATCACCACCTCCTGCTGAAGCTCCAACACAGCCGAAGCCGGAGCAGTCTTATCAGCGACTCTCCTTACAAATCCATAGAGTCTGGCGGAAAGTTCAGGACTCGGTGCTCGACAAAAGCTATTCTCATCAACCGAAGAGATCCAAGGTTCGACAAGAGAACGATTGCTCCTCCGCCATACAATGAGGGACTTCTCAAAAGGAGGTGGCTGTTATAATGATTCCTTCTGTTACGGCTTCTCATAAAAGATCGAGGTCAGAGAAAATTCTATCGCCAGAGGCAAAAATCAAAGGTGAGAGCTCCAAACGCCCCAAGTATGGGGGTATAACTATACACACAGTTTATATGATTGGTGGTAAGGAGGAGAGTCGGGCTTCCGTTAGTCAAAGACCGCATACTCGGTCACTGACGAAAGCTCAGAAGCAACAACAGAAGCTCCAAGATATGCTCGCCAAAATGGAAGCACTTACCGGAACTAAAGAAAGTCCGGATAAAGAAGTGGAAGAGCGCCAGGAGCAAGAAACCGATACCGAGTTCTTGCGACGGGTGCTCAAAAAGAAAGATAGGGAGGCAGAAGAGCAGGCTGCTAATATAAAGCAGACGTCCCTTCTGTTTCAAGACATAGTTGGGATGATGATCCAACAAGAATCATCGGCTGAAGAACCCCCGGTGATTATTGAGGACGATAAAGGGGAAACGTCGAATCCTCCCTAGGCTTTATCAACGACCAAGAAGGAAACGATCTCCAAGGCAGCTTTTGTAAGTCGATGTCTCGCATCCCGCGGGTTCGTGGGGAGGTGGAATATTCAAAAAACGATTTTTCAAAGCTCACAACACCAACTTGAACTCCAGGATCGATACTGAACCCTAACCAGCTAAATTGCTAAGAGCTTTAACTACTCGGATAGAAGTTATACCTCACGATACTATGCCCTTCGGGTATTCTTTGATGTCCTCTATCTCGTTATAAGCTCCGAGGATCGTAACGGATTGATGCTTTCTCATCGGCCTCCTCGAGTCAAAGACGATCCACCCGAGAGTCTATAGTCCGAACTCCAACCTCAAATTCGAGATAACTAGGGCATCTAGTTCGCTAAACTAGATGGCCTAGGTGATGTAGAGAGTGAAGATGGATTAGTATGTCTCTATTAACCCTAGGTTTCTCAACACATGAGACATGAAGGGCTAGAGGAAGAAGAATGAGACTTGAGGAAAAGCTAGTGAAGAAAATAGCAAGTGAGTGAGAATGGCTAAGTCTTATGACCATTTGTGATGAATAATGAATACTAATAATGCAAACACAAAATATCTAGCATCCATCAAATTATCACAATACGAGTCTCAAGGTGAGTCATGCCATGAGTCACCAAGTGGCCATGTCTCACTTAATGCTAGCCTCTACCTCATTTCTTCCTCCACCTCATTATTCTTTTAATCAAAAGAATAAAACCCTAATGAAGTGTTTCCTTCTAGAAAAAATTTCGAGCAAATTACGAAAATGCCCCTCATCCGTATATACATACCCGTATCCGCATTCCGAAGAATACAAATACAACGAGACGCAAATAATCCATCAATATAACACTAGGATCCGGCTTAAACCAAAACCCACTAGTATCATCCGCTCAAACATCATACGTGCACAAGTACACGTATGTGATCGAAGCCCTGCCATAAAACCATACGGCCTCTACATCTTTTGCTCGGTGCAAGGAAACCTTCTGTGTGGGACTCTAAAGACTTGACACTACACTGGTAATGGGTTTAACCATAAGCCGCAAGCGGTACTAGCTGCACGTAACGGCTATCCAGGTATATGTCGGTAAGAAGGCCGATGAGCAAACTCATCCGAACTCTACTGAGCCTATCTCCGTACAGTCCGGTTTGTTCGTCTAAGAGTATCGCATATCGGGTCTAGGGGGCGGTAATCGTCAGACCCCTAATAGCGCAATAAGTCGTGTCGGAGTGTAGCCCAAAACACCCTGAGAAACTACTGGAGTACCTACTAGTAAATCTCGCTTGCCTTGGCCAAGGACTTTGTGTAATGGCCTTCCGAACACAACGCGATATCAACACCCAATACCGGGAGAGACGAATCCTATCTAACCGCTACTGCCTTCAAGTGCTTCGGGACTACACCCAACTACTACCTATTTGCATGACTCCTTTGAGCCGTGGTAGGGTAGTAATCTAAGAACAGTGGGAACACACTCGAGGCGAAGTAGCAGTATCAAGTCGACGGATTAAGCTGTCCTCATGTCACCAGGGAACTGCCACCCAACGATAGGTATAATGCCCACCAGTAGTTCCCAACGAGTCCTGTCTAGTATACTCATAACCCAATGAGCACCTGTATACTATCTCCAGTGCGACGTACTAATGGCTGTGGGACAGACCATCTCCCTTGCTGGGATGAGAAGCGTATACACTAGTCCACTCTGGAGTATCGATGCCCCGTTTCAATAATCCTATAACTAGAGACCTGTATAAGGATGTGCTTATAGACTACCCAGCCCCCACTAGTGTGACTGCCATCACAACGCTGGTAATCAAGCAAAGATCCTGAGGGCTCTACCAATATGTATAAGCGATATGCTAAGAAACACATGCACATATTGAGGTAGAAACAAACCAGGTAGCATACTACCATTTCGAGCAAGACTGTTACTATATCCGTGTATATCCCAAGCTTCCATTAAGTAATATACAAACCGGTATGATACAACAATGGCCTCTAGGGCATATATCACTAACAATCTCCCACTTGCACTAAGGCCATGTATTGGCATATCGCAGACCTAAGATCTCGAATAGCCTCTTGAACTATATCTGAAGGATGGTCTCTGTGAGTAGATCTGTCGTGTTGTTCTCCGAATCTACTCTCCTCACCTCAATCTCCTGGCGATCAACGATCTCCCTGATCAGGTGGTACCGCCTCAAGATATGTCTGGATCTCTGATGGGACCTGGGTTCCTTCCCTAAAGCTATAGCGCCATTGTTGTCACAATACATAAGTATTGAATCAACAATGGAAAGAACTACCTGAAGTTCAGTTAATAACTTCCTCATCCAGACTGCCTCTTTTGCGGCGTCACAAGCAGCGATATACTCTGCTTCCATCGTCGAGTCTGCAATGGTGTCATGCTTGGAGCTCTTCCAACAGACCGCCCCTCTATTGCGGGTAAAGACATAACCCGACATGGACTTGGAGTCATCCTTATCACTCCGGAAGCTGGAGTCAGCAAAAGCCTCGATCTGGAGGTCTTTTCTGCCATATATCAAGAACATCTCCTTAGTCCTTCTCAGGTACTTAAGAATGTTCTTTATTGCTATCCAGTGCTTCTCCCCTGGGTTTGACTGATACCGGCTTACCACGCTGAGTGCGTAAGCAACATCTGGTCTGGTACATAATATCGCATACATTATAGAGCCTACCGCAAAAGCGTAGGGTATAATTGACATGCGGGCCCTTTCCAAATCAGTCTTGGAAGACATCTCTTTGGAGAGTGTGATTCCGTGACAAGCCGGTAGACTACCACGCTTTGATCTTCCATACTAAATCTTTTCAGTATGGTGTCGATGTACCTTGACTGTGAAAGTCCCACTATCCTCTTTGATCTATCACGATAGATCTGGTCCCCAGAATGTAGGTGGTATCATCCAAGTCTTTCATGGAGAACCTTTGTGACAAGAATCCTTTGACTGATTGTAACATAGGAATGTCATTTCCTATCAAGAGAATGTCATCCACGTACAAGACGAGAAATACCACAGTTCTCGCTACAATCTTACTATAAATGTATGGTTCATCTGGATTTTTGATAAATTCGAATTCTTTGACCGTCTCATCAAAACAGATGTTCCGATTTCGCGATGCCTACTTTAGTTCATAAATGGATTTAAGCAACTTGCACACGTTCCCACTACTCCCACTCTGAATGAAACCCTCTTGCTGATCCATATAGATGCACTCTTCTAAATATCCATTTAGAAAAGCGGTCTATACGTCCATCTGCCAAATCTCATAATCATAGAAAGCAGCAATGGCAAGAAGGATCCGAATGGATTTGAGCATAGCCACTGGAGAAAAGATTTCATCATAGTCCAAACCAGGTCTTTGACGAAAACCTTTTGCAAAAAGTCTAGCCTTATAGGTTTCAACCTGTCCATCTACACCAGTCTTTTTTCTGAAGATCCATTTGCAGCCTACGGGTTTTACCCCTTCTGGAGCAAAGTCCACAGTTCATACTTTGTTGGTGTACATGGGCTCCATCTCGGTCCGCACTGCATCCAGACATTTTACCGAGTCTCTACTCTGAATGGCTTAATGGAAGCTAGTTGGCTCATCATCGTCAATGATGCAATCCTCTCTATCCCCGTCTATGAGAAAACCGTAGTATCTCTCTGGCGGATGAGACTGTCTACTAGTTCTGCGGAGTGGCGCGGGGATGTCCCGTTCTTTTGAAACATCTGGTTCTACCATGCTTTCAGTAATAGTTTATGGTTCTGGAATTTCTTCCAGTTCTATTGCACTCCCACTAGTTCCTTTTTCCAAAAATTTATTTTCCAAAAGGTAGGCATAACGAGAAATAAAAACCTTTTGTTCCTCTGCGTAATAGAAAAGATACCCACTAGAGTTCTTTGGGTATCCCACAAACTTATACAGTATTGAGCGTGCCTCGAGCATGTCCACATGCTGCTTTTTGACAAAAGCCGGACATCCCCATGTCTTCAGATACTGAAGATAGGGTTTCTTCCTACTCCACATCTGATATGGTGTGTTAGGCACAGTCTTGGTAGGAACTTTATTCAAAAGATATGCAGTTGATTCTAGTGCATAACCCCAGAAGGATTGCGGTAACTCAGCGTTACTCATCATGAAACGTACCATATCCATTAGGGTTCTATTCCGCCTTTCCAATACACCGTTGTGTTGTGGTGTGTATGAAGGAGTAAGTCGAGAGAGAATTCCATTCTCTTTTAAGTAATCCAGGAACTCGGCACTCAAGTATTCATCACCTTGATCAGATCTTAGTGTCTTGATACTTTTGCCGATTTATTTTCCCACTTCATTCTTATATTCTCGGAATTTCTCAAAGGCCTCGGCTTTATGCTTTATCTAGAAGACATGTCCAAACTTAGAGAAATTATCCGTAAAAGTAATGAAATAGGAATAACCACTTCGTGCATCTATAGACATTGGACCACACACGTCGCTGTGTATGAGTCCTAAGAGCTCGCTCGCTCTTACTCCGTGTCTAGTGAACGGAGTCTTTGTCATCTTTCCTATGAGACAAGATCGACAAGTTGCATAAGACTGATATTCGAACGGATCCAAATATCCCTCTCTATGTAACTTCGACAACCGTGTTTTATTGATGTGACCCAGTCTACAATGCCATAAGAAAGCCTTATTTAATTCTGGAGACTTTCTTTTAAGTGTGTTCTGGACGTTGAAAACCTGAGTTTGATTTAACACGTATATACCGTCCTCTAGTGTACCTGACCTAATCACTTGTATGGTTGCAGGATGTGCATCATGTTTTTATCCTGTAATCTGTTTGTTTCCCCGCTTTTATAAGCATGTTTGATATTTGTATGATCAAATATGCATAGCCTGTGGAGGACATTTTTCATGTGTAGGGACTGTCCAGATCTACACAACTAAAAAGGATGCGTGCTTCTGAATTATTTTTAAACAATATTAAAGTATTTTTCATAAAACACCTCGAGGAATGCAAACAATATAAACACAATATAAACAACAACAATAAATATTAAGGACTCTAGATTAATATAGGTTTAAGCGGTATCATTTTTCTTAAGCCCCACGGAGCCAGAGAAAGTGAGTACTTGCCTAATCAGGTTACACAAATTAACGGAGTTATCAAATGGCAATTGTCTTGGAAAAAAACGCAAACCCCGTTGTCCATGTGCAGCAGTTGTCCGATTATTTTCGAACTAAAGAAATTCAAGAGCTAAATCTTTTCATAAGATACTGACTCCAATCTGAATCCAAACTCAAACCAGAATCCAAAATCAAATACAAACTTGAATACTTGATCATGAACCTGAACACTCGAATTCATATATCAAACTCGAACTTGAATATTTGACTCGACTTGACCGAACCATGGATATAACTTGACATGAATACCTGAATATATGATTACATCTTGAACATGAACCTGTACATCTTTTATATTCATGGATTCGGCCAAGATCTGTAAACTTGAACTATAAATTAAAATACACTGGGATAAAAGGGTAGGTTGGTACAGAATGTATATCGTGGCACGAGAGGTCACTTAAAAGACACCTACATGAATTCATGTATCGTTGTCCCATAGGTTATGATGAAGCCTTGTACTATATGTTACCATAGTCCACGGGGTAAGATGGACTCCTCTCGTATACATGAATAGCTTCTTTATCAAACTACAAATAACAACGTTGAATAACTATTTTATACCGGTAAATAAATATGCTTAGATACTCTCTTATATAATCTTGCATGTTCACTTTTACTTGGTTTTTCTTCACTTTATATACTATCTTCTTTAACTAATTTGGGGACTTACCGAGCACTAGTTCGCCGACGACATTTCTCTATGTTCTTTCTTTAGAATGTTCGTCGGAGGACCATATTCGGAGAAGATAGAGCCGAACCCGGAGGACTTTGAGCAGTTTGCTTCTCAGCCTGATTTTTAGCTCCTGCTTGTATTTACTTCCAGTATGCCATTATTTAGGCATTTTCTTTATATTGCATCTTTTTATTACAAACAGTTGTATGTAAATTTAAATGTAAATAAAGTTGTTATTTCATTTTATTACTCTTATTATTCTTTCAGTTATATTGCTTAATTACGCTTAACGTATTTTCATAGTAAATACATTGCGAGCTTCCCACGTCACTGTTTCCGTCTATTGTGAAGCGGGGCATGACAGAAATATTGGGAAGCAGTTATGAACATAAGAGAATGTCCTTGGTATATAGTAACGACAGTTTTCTTCAGGATGCGGTTATCATTTCAGGCTTCCAAGGTGACCTGGATGACAGAGTGTCTGTCAGAGTTAAAGTTTACCCTCTTGTGCGGGGAAGTATGTTGGACAGTGATCCAAGAGGACACTGAGGTAGGTATGGTGCAGGATACTGATTAAATTCAGTAGAAGATACAGTCTAAGAAGTTTTTTAGATTTGGAGTTCATTTATGAACTTTGTCCCATCGGATATCCAGACAAGTTCTATGATAGGTATCGCTCATTTCAGGAGAAGGTACTTCTCCGCGAAGTTGACATATAGAGAGATAAAGATAGAAGCATTGGAGCTGATCCAATCACTGAGGCTATTTCTCAAATGCGATAGTTTTGCAAACATGATTTGTGAAACTGATTAGTAAAGAAATTGGGTGTTCGATATCACATGGGATGTGAGTATTCGACACCGTAATAATTAGCCTTAAGTGCAAGTAGGAGATTATTGACTATATTGCCTTTAAGGAAATTATTGTAATTGCAGGCAGGCGATTATGATGATTGAAGGAAGACCTATACGGGTAGAACGGTCTTACTCGAGATGATAGTATGCTATCTAGTTCATCTCTATCATCATGTACATGTATTATGTGGTATTACGGATCATTATTATATGTTGGTAGGGCCCATAAGATATTTTCTTGATTACCAGGGTTATTGCGGCGATCACACTTGTGAGAACTGGGTAGTCTATAAGCAAATCCTTAAATGTATCTGGTTGTAAGATTATCGAGATTGACATAGTAGACTAGTGTATACGTTTTTTGACCCTGACGAGGGGCGCTGGCCGATCTCACAGCCATTTGTGTCAGTTAGTCACCAAAGATAATATACAGGTGCTCATTGGGTTATGAGTTATACTAAACGGACATGACGGGAATATGCTAGATGGTATTATACCTATTGTCATGTAGCATTTCTCCGGTGACATGAGTACATGTTAGTTTGTCGACCTGAGATCGTCATTTGTCTCATGTGAGTTCCCACTGTGCTTTGATTACTACCCTGCCACGGCTCTACTGAGTCATGAAAACAGGTTTTAGTTGGGTACTGAAGGGTCACGGCAGCGCCCCGGCCATCGAAACGTGGCCAAAATGCGGAACAAAAATTTCTAAAACCGGCGCTACCGTTGCCCGATTTCCGGATCGACCTTAAGCCCTATTCTAGCGAGCTAACTAAGAGTTATAAAGGTTATACCGAGATGATCCAAGTCCTTCGGTCTTCATTCCAAGCTCCTAGCGGCTCCTTGATGTGGTTTGGTTGTCGGTCTTCCTTCGTCTCCGATGATCCACCCGAGGGAAACGGCGCAAGCTCCAACCTCGTCGAACGAGATAACCGACGCTCCAAAATCGCTAGCGATGGAGAGTGTGTGTGTGTGTGTGAAAATGTCACTACAATTTTCTCTCTACCCATGATCACAAGAGAGCATCCATAGAAGATGAATGGAGGAGGTGATGAAGACTTGGCATGAACAAAAATGGCTTAAGTATTTTTGGAGCATGAGAGAGTGAGAGAGTGAGCTAGTGTAATAATCAAAATCCCCAAAATGAAATGAGCCCCATGCCCACTCTAAAGTGGCCGTCCCCCTCTCATTCCCCAAAAATATTTCATTGTTTAATTACATTACACAATGCAAACCATACTCAAGCCCATGCTTTGACCCATGCCCATTCCTTGTCACCTTTTCCACCCTCCGCCTCATTATTAAATCATAATGAATTTCCATAAATGGAAAATCAAATAATGAGGTGGCAAAGCTTCTAGAAGCTATTCCGTATAAAATACGGAATACTTCCTAGGTACATGTATCGAAATACATATACGCGTATTCGTACAAAAATACGAATAGCCAAGAAAGAAAATAAATAGCGAACAATAATACTAGAATACATATATATAAATACATATGTAAATTATTAAATCAAAACCCGATTTAATAATCCGGCTTAATCCTAAGCCGCTAGTATTATCAACCGTCCAATTAAAGTCTGCGCAGCAAGTGCACATATTCAATCGGACATCTGTATGTATCAACATACCTCATGTACACCATATCGCCTGAATCGTGAAAACCCTCTGAGTGGGACTCTAATGACTCGTCAATACGCCGGCAGTGAGTTTAACCACAAGCACGTCAGCGGCACTAGCTGTACGTAACGGCTACCCAGGTATTGAGCGAAAGGGAGGCCGACGAGCAAACTCATCCTGAACCCCTACTGAGCCCGTCAGTGACAATATCCGTACAGTCCGGTCTGTTCGTCTAAGAGTATCGCATATCGAGTCTAAGGGGGTGGATAAAGTCAGACCCCCAACAACGCGACATTTAATGTCGGTATGAAACCCATCACCACCTGAGAAACTATCGATCCTGGATCGATAATTCTCGTCTACCGTGGCCACGGATTTATGGTGATGGCCATTCGTACACAACGCGACATCAACCCCCAATACCGGGAGAGACGAATCCCCAACGATCCGATCACTGTCTCCATGTGGCTCGGGACTGTACCCAACTAAAACCTGTTTGCATGACTCCTTTGAGCCGTGGTGGGGTAGTAATCAAAGCACAGTGGAAACTCACACGAGATAAATGACGATCTCAGGTCGACAGACTAACCTGTACACATGTCACCTGGGAACTGCTATCTGACAATAGGTATAATACCAACTAGCAGGTTCCCGGCGAGTCCGTCCAGTGTACTCATAACCCAATGAGCACCTGTATACTATCTTAGGTGAACAAACTAACACCAATGGCTTGTGAGACCTGGCTACCGCCCCTCGTCGGGGTCTCGATCAGTATACACTAATCTACACTGGAGTATCGATGCCCGGTCTCGATACTCCCACGACTAGGGACATTTAAGGATGCGCTTATAGACCTCAGCTCCCACATATATGATCGCCATCATGATGCTGGCAGTCAAGAAAGAATCTTATGGGCTTTATCAACATAATGATAAAGACAAACCATATAGCATACTATCATTTTGAGTAAGACTGTTTTATCGGTATGGGTCCTCACTCAATCATCATAATCACAAGTCCGCGACTATGATAATTGCCTTGAGGGCACTATAGCTAACAATCTCCCACTTGCACTTAAGGCCAATTATTGCGATGTTGCATACTCACAGCCCGTGTGATACCGAACACCCAACTTCTCTACTAATCAGTTTCGCAAAGCCCGTTTGCGAAAATGATTGCGTTCGAGAAATAGCCTCAGTGAGAGGATCCGCTCCAATATTTCTTTCTATATCTCTCTATATCTTAACTCAGCGGAGAAAACTATCTCCCGAAATGAGTAATACCTGTCTTAGAATTTGTCTGGATATCTGATGGGACCCAGTTCACAAACGAACTCCAAATCCAGCTGTTGGAGATAGTGCCCTCATAGTCAATTATTGGATCGCAGGTACGTGATTACAATGATTGCGGAGGACCTATCCCGGTAGCACAGTCTTACTCGAGATGATAGTATGCTATCTGGTTTGCCTTTATCAGTCGTGTACATGTTCAGGTGACTGATTGCATGTTACACTTTGATAGAGCCCTTAGGATCTTGCTTTACTACCAACAGTATGATGGCGATCATATACGTGAGAGTTGGGTAGTTTATATGCATATCCTTAATTGTGGTTCCTAGTCGTGGGAGTTTCGAGACAGGGCATCGATACTCCGGAGTAGACTAGTGTGTACAGTCGAGACCCCGACGAGGGGCGGTGGCCGGTCTCACAAGCCACTGGTGTCAGTTGGATCACCTAAGATGTATACAGGTGCTCATTGGGTTATGAGTACACCGGACAGGACTCGCCGGGAATCTGCTAGTTAGTACTATACCTATCGTCAGATAGCAGTTCCCTGGTGACATGTGTACATGTTAGTTCATCGACCTGAGGTCGTCATTTGTCTCGTGTGAGTTCCCACTGTGCTTTGATTTCTACCCTACCACGGCTCAAAGGAGTCGTGCAAACAGGTAGCTTTTAGGTACAGTCCCGAGCCATATGGAGGCACGTGAGCGGATCGGCAGGGGATTCGTCTCTCCCGGTATTGGGGGCGAGGTCGTGCTGTGTCTAGGAGAGCCATTACACAAATCCATGGCCATGGTAGGAGATTTACTGGTAGGTACTCCAGTAGTATCTCATGGTGTATTTGGGCTTCACTCCGACACGACTTATACTGCTATTGGGGGTCTGACGTTACTAGCCCCCTAGACAGATATGCGATACTCATAGACGAACGGACCGGACTGTATATACATTGTCACTGTTAGGCTCAGTAGGGTTTTCCGGATGAGTGCGCTCATCGGCATCCCTTGAGGTCAGTCCATGGGCAGCCGTTACGCATAGCTAGTGCCGCTGACGGTTTGTGGTTAAACCCACTACCAGGGTACTGACGAGTCATTAGAGTCCCCCACAGACAGTTTCCCAAGTTCGGGCGAAACGTTGTAGAGGCCGTATGGTTTTATGGCAGGGTTCGGAAAATGCACGTGCGTTTACGCACGTGTCAGTTTTCGGGCAGATGATACTGGTCGGCTTTGGTTTAAGCCGGATCCGAGTATTATATTGAGTAGGTATAATATCTTTGTCTCAGTTGCATTTGTATTCGGTCGTAATACAAACGCGGGTATATTTATACAGTTTCGGGGTTATCCTGAAAGTCGTTTCAGGATCACTTTTGGAAGTTGCCAGTTTCCAGTTTTCTATCAGCCGTCTTTTAACATTCGGTTAAAGACGGATTTATCTTTTCTTGAGATGAGTGTGGATTCTTCTAGAAGGTTCTAGAAGAGGTGACTAGGATTAATTAGTGTTGAGTTTTCATTGGTTGCATTTAATGGTTCATTAATGCATGATGACTAGGTTTGTGAATCATGCATTATCATTAAAGCTTTTTGTTTACTTAAGGATATTTTCTTCTTGATCTTTTAAAGTGAGAAGCTTGTAGGGTGTTTTTCGTCACCCCATTGAGATGGGAATACGCGCACGCTTGTCAGGCGTACTACAGATTCCCCCTGCCTAGGGTAGGCTGGGGTTTAATGATTGTGGGGATCCGAATCTCCGGCAGCCGCGGACTAAGCTGCCGTTAATTACCCCTCGCCTTTGGGGCGAGGGAACCTCCGATTAATGGGTTAAACTGGTCATGCGAACTCAATGTGTGGTGTGCGTGTGTTTTGTTTGAAAAGGGGGTTTTGGGTATATCGGGAGCCACGCAGAGTTTTTACGGGGGTCCCGCTACCCGGATAGCGGGCTGGGGGTCAAGGGGGCTAGCAGCCCCCTTGCGGGGTTCGGGGCAGCGCCCCGGCCCGAAAATTTTTTTGAGGGGGAGAGTGTGGCGGAGTATGTGTATGTGTACATTTGTATACATATGTATATATATACATGTATATATAAGTAGAGAGGAAAAAGACATCCAAAGGATGCGTGGAGCCAGCGCCTAGGCGCTTGAGCGCGAGCGCGCCACGTGTCGGTACGTGGGCGCTTTGCGCTCGAGCGCAGAGTGCTGGAGCGCAACGCGCCACGTGTCGGCACGTAGGCGACTTGCGCTCGAGCGCTTGCGCTTGAGCGCAAGCGCGCCACGTGTCGGCACGAGGGCGACTTGCGCTCGAGCGCTTGCGCTTGAGCGCAAGAGCGCCACGTGTCGGCACGAGGGCGACTTGCGCTCGAGCGCTTGCGCTGGAGCGCAAGCGCGCCACGTGTCGGCACCAGGGTGACTTGCGCTCGGGCGCTTGCGCTGGAGCGCAAGAGCGCCACGTGTCGGCACGAGGGCGACTTGCGCTCGAGCGCTTGCGCTGGAGCGCAAGCGCGCCACGTGTCGGCACGTGGGCGCTCTGCGCTTGAGCGCCGGCAGGAAAAAGAGGCCTTTAGCCTAAAAAAGATTTCTCTGATGAGAAATCAAAGAGGAGTTGGACTCCTAAGTGTTCTTCTTCTTCTTCTTCTTCTTCTTTTTTGGGGGGGATTTAGTGAAAGATGTTCTTCTTCTTCCTCCTATCGCTTGGCCGGATCTTGAAGATCAAGAAGAGGAGATTTTAAAAATCACTCCTTTTTGAGATCTAATGGAAGATCTGAGTTCCCCTTTGTGGGTTTTGTGGTGGAAAACTACTTAGTTTTGGAAAAGAAAGAGTAAAACTCTTGATTTAAATTCAAAAGAAAATGAAAAGGTTTAGAACCTTGAAGATGGAAGAAAAGAGCTCAGCTCTAAGACTTGTTTTTTTTTTTAGAGAGAAAAAGTTGTTGAGATATTTCATTATCTTTGCCTTTATAGGCTATACACTTTACACATAGCCCCTTGGGCTTCACAAAATGGCATTTTGCCTATTTCATGGCTCATGTGCCATTTCTTTTTGCACATAAGCCATGGGCTTTACAAAAATTTGGCTTTATGCCTATTTTTCTTACATTTATCCATAAATAAAATAAAAGAAATGCAACAAAATTATTTATTACAAAATTTTTATCTTGGCATGGGGGGAGGCCGGCCGCTTCATGTTCGGGCTCGACCCAGGCATGGGCCCACTGGATCTGGGCTTGGGCCCACTTGGCTTGGGGTTGACTTTGATTTTGACTTGGTCAACCGGGGTGTAAATTTTTACCCCAACAAATTGCCCCCCATCAATAAATGCACACCACACATGTGGGTCGTGTGCATGAAATTGATGGATCTTCTTTCACGTGGAGGCGACTTGATTTGGTTCCCACTTTTTGGGAAGCTGGCACTGCCCTTTTTACGACATGGACGGTCGTTGCTTGTCATGTCTCCGAGACGGAGTGTCCGTGATAGACGTTTTCCCTAGCCCGGAGTTATCTGGTTCCTGCTTTGTAGGAATCCTGCGCTGCCCTTTTTGCGACTTGGACGGTCGGTGCTGCCCTTTTAGCGACGTGGACGGTCGGTTCTGCCCTTTTTGCGACTTGGACGGTCGGTGCTGCCCTTTTAGCGACGTGGACGGTCGGTGCTGCCCTTTTAGCGACGTGGACAGTCGGTTCTGCCCTTTTTGCGACTTGGACGGTCGGTTCTGCCATTTTAGCGACTTGGACGGTCGGTTCTGCCCTTTTTGCGACATGGACGGTCGGTGCTGCCATTTTCGCGACTTGGACGGTCGGTGCTGCCATTTTCGCGACTTGGACGGTCGATGCTGCCCTTTTAGCGACGTGGACGGTCGGTTCTGCCCTTTTAGCGACGTGGACGGTCGATGCTGCCCTTTTAGCGACGTGGACGGTCGATGCTGCCCTTTTTGCGACTTGGAC
Organism: Agapanthus africanus; assembly: GCA_030015575.1. Classification (NCBI taxonomy): domain Eukaryota; kingdom Viridiplantae; phylum Streptophyta; class Magnoliopsida; order Asparagales; family Amaryllidaceae; genus Agapanthus; species Agapanthus africanus. The sequence continues at coordinate 555,987,033 of JASDDO010000022.1, read as the reverse complement.
GGTCGGTGCTGCCCTTTTAGCGACGTGGACGGTCGGTGCTGCCCTTTTAGCGACGTGGACGGTCGGTGCTGCCCTTTTAGCGACGTGGACGGTCGGTGCTGCCCTTTTAGCGACGTGGACGGTCGGTTCTGCCCTTTTTGCGACTTGGACGGTCGGTTCTGCCCTTTTTGCGACTTGGACGGTCGGTTTTGCCCTTTTTGCGACTTGGACTGTCGGTGCTGCCCTTTTAGCGACGTGGACGGTCGGTTCTGCCCTTTTTGCGACTTGGACGGTCGGTTCTGCCCTTTTTGCGACTTGGACGGTCGGTTCTGCCCTTTTTGCGACTTGGACGGTCGGTGCTGCCATTTTCGCGACTTGGACGGTCGATGCTGCCCTTTTAGCGACGTGGACGGTCGGTTCTGCCCTTTTAGCGACGTGGACGGTCGATGCTGCCCTTTTAGCGACGTGGACGGTCGATGCTGCCCTTTTTGCGACTTGGACGGTCGGTGCTGCCCTTTTAGCGACGTGGACGGTCGGTGCTGCCCTTTTAGCGACGTGGACGGTCGGTTCTGCCATTTTAGCGACTTGGACGGTCGGTTCTGCCCTTTTTGCGACTTGGACGGTCGGTGCTGCCATTTTCGCGACTTGGACGGTCGATGCTGCCCTTTTAGCGACGTGGACGGTCGGTTCTGCCCTTTTAGCGACGTGGACGGTCGATGCTGCCCTTTTAGCGACGTGGACGGTCGATGCTGCCCTTTTTGCGACTTGGACGGTCGGTGCTGCCCTTTTAGCGACGTGGACGGTCGGTGCTGCCCTTTTAGCGACGTGGACGGTCGGTTCTGCCCTTTTTGCGACTTGGACGGTCGGTGCTTGATTTGACTTGCTCTGCTTCTTGCAGTTTCAGGGGTAGACTTGACTTGCTCCGCTTCTTGCGGTGTCGAGATTGGATTCTGACTTGCTCCGCTTTCTGTGGCGTCGGAGTGGAAGTTGACTTGTTGATTTTGATTTGGGTTGACATCAGCATCGCTATACTGGAATACGGTACCAGGAGCGAATCATCATCTGTCATGGAGAGGATTTTGGGATTTTGGTTTTTGTTTGGCATCTGCATTGCTGCACTGGAATAATGCCAGGAGCAACTCATCATTTGCCCCGAGAGGATTTGGGAGAAATTGGGATTGTTTTACGCCCGTGGATTGTATACGGTTTTGCAGGATGTATGATCCAGACCGTAGGGCCGGAAAAATTTCGGGACTTTGTCGGCGTCTGCATCGCTGCACTGGCATATGGTACCAGGAGCGACTCATCATTCGCCGTTGGGGATTGAGATTTGGAATTTGGTTGGCGTCTGCATCGCTACACTGGAATATGGTACCAGGAGCGACTCATCATTCGCCACTTGGGGATTGGGGAGCGATGGCTTAGGAGACAGGTTTAGATCCCTATCGCCTAAGGCTTTTCAATTTTATGGGCCGTGAGGGTCCCATAAAAGCATTTTCTCCCTACGAGTCGTAAGGATCCCGCAGGTGTATTTTCTCCTTAGGAGTCGTGAGGACTCCTAAGTGTGTTTTTCCTTTATGAGTCGTAAGGATCCCACAAAGGTTTGTTCTCCTCATATATCGTAAGGACACATGAGTGGGTCTTATCAATGGAGCATCATTCCCAAAGCGGAGACCGGCCGCGTAACTGGTGATTACGGTGGGGCATGGGTATGATGAGAATTATTTGAGCCCGTGGATTGTATAAGATGGTCAATTTGGGGACCCACCGTAGGGCCGGGAGAATTTTTTAAAAATTGGATTTTGGTTGGCGTCTGCATCGCTGCACTGGAATGTGGTACCAGGAGCGACTCATCGTTCGCCGTTTGGGGACTTGGAATTTGGATATTGTTTGGCATCAGCATTGCTGCACTGGAATAATGCCAGGAGCAACTCATCATTTGCCTCGGGAGGACTTGGGATTTGGGTTTTCGGTCGGCATCAGCACCGCTAACACTGAAGCGAAATGCCAGGAGCGACTCATCATTTGCCGTTGCCCGTTGGTGAATGATGGCTTAGGAGACAGGTTTGAATCCCTATCACCTAAGGCTTTTCAATTTTATGGGCCGTGAGGGTCCCATAAAAGCATTTTCTCCCTACGAGTCGTGAGGATCCCGCAGGTGTATTTTCTCCTTAGGAATCGTGAGGATTCCTAAGTGTGTTGCTCCTTTGTGAGTCGTAAGGATCTCACGCAGGGGGTTTCTCCTCACAAGGTCGAGAGGACTTTGCGAGTTATTTCATTTCTTTTCACGAGTTTGCGCCCTTTCGGGTTTTCACAGACTCGCCGGTAGTCCTGCTGTTTTTACTCACGGAGCCCTTTCGGGTTTTCATCCGTGCCCATTTTGCTTGTGGACATACCGTTTATTTCTTCTTCCTTTTTTTTCTCTCTTTTTTCTCTCTTTTTTTTTTCTTTTTTTTTTTGCCGCTGGTGGGACTTTAAAGTAGTCTCACCGGCAGGATTTGGGAGAAATAGGGGTCATTTACGCCCGTGGATTGTATACGGTTTTGCAGGATGTCTGATCCAGACCGTAGGGCTGATGTGCTCAATTCGCCTGCGACTTGGAGCATTCACGTGTAGTAGTTCTTGAGATATCGGCCATTGATGGGTGGCATGGGCCTTTCTCCCTCGGCACTTATTAGTTGGTAGGATCCTCCGTCAAACACTTTCTCGATGACGTATGGTCCTTCCCAGTTTGGCTCGAATTTTCCCTTGGTATGTCGATTGGGGATAATCGGTCTTTTGAGGACCAACACCGATTCACCTTTCTTGAAGGCGCGGAGACGGGTCATCTTGTCATAAGCCCGTGACATTTGGGCTCGGTATAGCTCCAGATTTTGTTGCACCGCGAGCCTCTTTTTTTCGAGGGCATCGAGTTCTTCAAGTCGAAGGAGCACGTTTTCTTCCGCCGTCAACTCATGTTGGACGGCCATTCTTAAGCTCGGAACTTCAACTTCGAGGGGGAGGACCGCCTCCACTCCGAAGAGCAATGAGTATGGAGTGGACTGAGTTGGAGTACGGTGCATGCTACGATATGCCCACAATGCCTCGTGAAGCTTGAGATTCCAGTCTCTCTTGTTGGCTGAAGCATTTTTCCTCAGAAGCTTGCATAGAGTCTTATTGAAGGCTTCGGCAAGCCCATTGGCTCTTGGATTATAGATGGAGGAATACCTCCAGTCTATCTTGTGCTGAGTAGTGAATCTTGAGACATTGAAGCTCTTGAAAGAAGGCCCGTTGTCAGAAATGATTCTTCTTGGTGTACCGAAGCGGTATAGAATATTATGCTGGAAGAATGTCAGAATATCCTTTGTCTTGACTTCTTTTAGCGGGACAGCTTCGGCCCACCTGGAGAAGTAGTCTGTCGCGGCCAGTATGAACCGGTGGCCTTTAGATGACAGAGGATCAATTGGGCCAACAATGTCGGTGCCCCAAACTTCGAAGGGCCACGACGCCACTGTAGGATGCAATGGGTTGGGATGCTTGTGAATAAAATCACCGTGAATTTGGCAGATATAACATTTCTTTGCATGCTCTCCGCAATCCCGTATCATGGTGGGCCAGTAATACCCAAGCCGTTTGATTTGAAGTCGCATCTTGGGGCCAGATTGGTGAGCACCACAAACGCCTGAGTGGACATCTTTCATGACCTTTTGGGCTTCGGCCAATGACAGACACCTGAGCCAGAGTTGGTCATATGACCTGCGGTATAACGTGTCATTTACAAACACGTATCGGAGAGCTCTTTTCTTCAGCTGAATCCTTGCAGATTTTTCTTCGGGCAGCTTGTCATATCGGAGGTACTCTATGAAGGGTTCTCTCCAATCGGGCTCGTCTTGGACGATCAAAGCTTCTTCGGCGGGATTGCTCTTCCGTTCCGCGCTTTCCTCTTCTCGTAGAGAGACAGGGGGTAGGATTTGCCGGCTCCTGACTGTGATCAGAATTTCGTCCATGTCAGGATCAGCCAGCTCCTTGGCCAAGCGAGCGAGTACATCAGCCTTTCCGTTCAACGCTCTAGGGACTCTCGTTAGTTCAATATGAGTGAACCGTTTCATGAGTTCCACCACTCGACCTCTGTACCGAGCTAACTCGGGTTTGTATATCTTATAGTCGCCGCTTACTTGGTTGACGACGAGCTGGGAGTCACCGTAGACCCGTAGCCGACGGATTCCCATTTCTACGGCAAGCTCCAAACCAGCTATCAGAGCTTCATACTCAGCTTCATTATTTGTCCGAGGCTCAGTGAGAGCAAAAGAACGCCGTAGGGTTCCCATTGATGGCGTAATGAACACCAATCCTATCCCTGCTTTTATCTCCGGGACGCTTGATTTACTGGAGGTCCTTATTGACGAGGCTCCATCGAAGTAGAGCTCCCAACATGACTCATCTTCCTCGAGGTGCAGCACTTGTTCATCGGGTAACTCACAATTTAGCGGCGATCCTTCTGGTATGGGATGAGCAGCGAGAAAGTCTGCAAGAGCTTGCCCTTTTACTGCTTTCTGAGGAGTGTAAACTATGTCAAACTCAAGTAGCATGACAGCCCATCTTGCCATTCTGCCGGCTAGGCTTGCTTTGGTCATCAAGTGTTTGAGCGGGTCGACCTTGGAGATCAGCATAACCCGATGAGCGAGCAAATAGTGCCTCAGCTTCTTCACAGCAAATATTAGCGCCATGCATTGCTTTTCGATTGGGGAGTAGTTGTGTTCCGCCCCGACTAGAGTTCGACTGAGGTAGTAGAGGGCATTTTCTTTTCCCTCCTCGTTATTCTGGGCAAGGAGTGCACCGAGTGACTCGTCCAGCGCGGCAGTGTAGAGAATCAGCGGTTTATTTGGAATGGGAGCGGCCAGCACTGGAGGGTGCAACAAGTATTGTTTGATGCTTTCGAACGCTACTTGACATTCTGCATCCCAAATAAAAGGATCTCCTTTCTTCATGAGCTTTGAGAAGGGCCTACATCTCCCTGATAAATTTGAGATAAACCTCCGTATATAAGCAAGCTTGCCTTGAAAAGATCTTAGCTGCGTCAGACTCTTCGGAGGGGGCATCTCCATGATGGCCTTTATCTTTGATGGGTCAACTTCGATCCCTCGATGTCGGACTATGAAGCCCAGGAATTTTCTCGATGACACGCCAAAAGCGCACTTCAGAGGATTCATCTTCAGATCGTATTCCCTTAGTCTGGTGAGAACGGTCCTGAGATCTTGGATATGATCGGCCTTGGCTTTAGTCTTGACGACCAGATCATCAACATAGCATTCGACGACTTTATGGATTAGGTCATCAAAGATATTAGTCATCGCCCTTTGATATGTAGCACCTGCGTTCTTCAGTCCGAATGGTATTACCTTGTAGCAATATATTTCGATCGGGGTTCGAAATGCTGTGTGCTTCTCATCCTCAGGCGACATCTTGATCTGATTATACCCAGACGAGCCATCCATAAAGGTGAACAGTTCGTAATTTGAGGTGTCATCGACCATCATTTCCATGACCGGTAGCGGGAAGTCGTCTTTAGGACATGCCTTATTGAGGTCCCTGAAATCGACACAAACTCGGATCTGCCCATTTTTCTTCTTCACTGGGACTATGCATGCGATCCAGTCTGCATATTTCTCTTCCCTGATGAAGCCGGCATCGATGAGTTTCTTGGTTTCCTCGATGACCTTTTCTTCCAACTCCCTTCTCATTCTTCGAGGAGCTTGTTTGACTGGCTTAGCATCAGGAGATATAGCCAGCTTATGCACGGCTACCTCAGGGGAAAGGCCAGGCATTTCTTTGTACGTCCACGCGAAGCAGTCGACGAACTCACGCAGCAGGGCAATTATCTGCTCTTTCATTTCCTCCGACAAGAGTGAGCTGATGTAGGTCGGCCTTGGATTATCGGGCGTTCCTAAGTCAATCTCGGTTAGCTCATCAAAGGTTGCGTGTCCGCCATCTTCGAGCTCTTGAGGAGCTTCTTCTGGCTCGGCTATCTCGTCATCATCATTTGATCTTTCGCTGGTCTCACCAACATGGATCATGTAGCACGCTTTGGAATCAGGTTGAATGTAGCCTATGCCCCGTCTATCTGGAATCCGTCCATCGATGAGTGCTCGGACCTGGGGCGGATACCATAGCCCTTCGTAAAACTTTGCTTCGGACTCCGTTTGATATAACCGGCATCCGCACTTCTTAAAGTATTCCCGCATCTCGGGCGCATAGTATCTGGGATTGAGGACGGCTCTTATGCCTCTCTCATAGGGAAGGCACGCGACAGAAAGGTCGTCCGGGTGCACAACGGGGTTTGACCCATAAAACAAGATGGCCTTCTGTCCACTTTTCCTCCCGGGAATGTAGAAAGTTTTCAGCTGGTCCACGGTGGAGATTGATAATGCATCGAGCTCTTTGCACATTTGCTCTGGTACCCTTGTAACGGCTAGGGACCCTTCTGCAACTTTGAAGGTCTCTCGTAGTTTCGCTTGTTGCGTGGGGGTCCAATCTGCACCGCTGTTGCACGACAGGTCCTCCTCCTCTGACTCTTCAGTGTCACTGCCAAGATGAGGGCGGACTTTGCTGCTAGATGGGCCTTCAGTAACAGATTCGTCCGTATCGCTGCCGAAATGAGGGCGAGTTTTGCGGAAGGACGGGCTTCCGGCGTCGGACTCATCAGAGTCGCTGCCGAAATGCGGGCGCACTTGGGTATTTTTGCTTTTGAAAGTGATAGCCGGCGCAGATTTGCTTTTGAGTCTTGGGGCCGTTCTATCCTCGGTCAGTTGTGGCTTGGCATTTTGGTGGTTCGTAAAGTACCGAGAATCTTCATATCGGACTTCATGCACACCGAACGGCTGGATGTCTCCGTCAATGCGTCTTTCTTCGCCATTTTTAGTGTACTTCATGCATTGATGGAGAGTTGACGGAATGATGCCGTAATCGTGGAGCCACGGCCGCCCCAAGAGAATCTTATAAGACGTGTCGGCGTCGATCACGTATATCTTAGCTTCAGTTTGCAGATCCCCAAATTTGATTGGCAGAGCTATAGACCCCAGAACCTGCTGGCAATTTTGGTTGAAGCCTTGAATGACAATCCTTTCCCTTGACAGGTGTCGGACGTCCATTGACAAACTCTTCAGAGTTTGCAAGTTCATGATGTTCACTGAGGACCCCGGATCAATCAATATGCGATTAATTCGATCTCCGTCGCTGTACCCGGTCACGTAAAGCGGCCGATTATGCTCAGCCGTTCCCAGTAGCAAGTCTTCATCCTTAAATGTGACTGCGGCGGCATACAAAGCATGCTGGGCTTCTTTCATGTTAATTTCCGCAAAGTGAGCCTGATACCGCTCGGGATTTTGCAGAGCGTGGATGAGAACATCTCTAAGCTCCTTAGATAGGACCAAGGCGTCGTAGATGCTCAGGAGAGACGGAAGCTTCCGGAGATGCGCCAAGACATTATAGTCCACCGAGGAAGGACTTATGTTTTCATCAGCCGGTTCTCTGCCATCTTCTTCATTAGCGACTTGTTTTTCCTTCCCTTTTGGGGCGTTGCTCTGATTTTGCGGTAGAGCCCTGTCGCTTCTGAGCTGGATTTGATTGGCCTTTGTGGTGAGCTCCTCGTCCTCTTCCGGAAAACAGAGATCATCCTCGGAGTCGCTGCCAAGATGGATGGCGTAGCAGGTCACTACTGGGATCTCTTCATTGGAGTCTTCTTCTAACTCCTCCAGAATTTCAGCCGCTTGTACAGGGAAGAACTCCTTCAATTGAATCAATGTTCTTTCCTTTTGTTCATATTCTTTGAGGGAGTCGATATATTTTTGAATGGTCGATCTCCCTGCAGACTCTTTTTCGCGCCGAGCTGCACTTTTCTTCTTCTTAAGCTTCTTGGATTTTGAGCCTGATGGAACCGCATTGGCAGCTGGACTGGTAGGCTTCTTCTGTCCTTCCCATTCCATCCTGGGTTCTTTCCGAAGTAGCTTTATCATCTTCTTCGTCTTATTAGATATGTGCGTACTCCACGGAGGCCGCGATGAGTCAGTTTCGTTTATCAGGGCAGCAGGTTCAGCTGTCTGCTCCCAGAAGGCTTCAACTTCTGTCTGTATAAAGTTGGCGGTTGCAACTTGATTGTTCACCAACACGCTTTTGGACAGCTCGATCTCTCCAGCCTTGTACTGCTTCTCGACCCAGTCCTTGAAGATATAGCAATCTTCGATCGCATGGCTCACTACTCAGTGGTACGGGCAATACAGGGGATTGTCGGTCATTTTTGCTTCTTGGGGTCTTTTCGACTCCGGCAATTGTAGGCCGTTGTTCAAGGCATCTTTAAATATCTTGCGGACCTTGTCCCTTCTGAAAGAGTAAACCTTGTTCTTTTTCTCCTCTAGGGAAGGCCCATCTCCTCCCAGCAATGGCTTTCGAGACCGGTTGGTTTTGGATTCGCCCGCCCTTCGCTTTTCTTCATTGTCGGAGGCATTGAAGACATTGGTACTGCTGGAACTCCCGCTTCTACGGTTGTCGTCCCGCTTGCTTTTCCAGGTTTTGTCTCTCTGAGAGTCTGGCGGGGACTCTTGCTTCGAGCGTTCTAGCATTTGGACTTTCTTGGTTAGCTCCTGAAATGTCTTGAGGCCCGCCGTACACAAGAATGGGACCATCCAATTGCTGAGGTTCCCAATGAGAAGGCTGACGGACTGGTCCTGCTCCAGTGGCGGTTCGCACTTGACTGTGAGATTGCGCCATCGGGCGATAAAGTCGGTGTTGCTTTCATTCTTCCCCGGCTTGGTCCTCACAAGATCGGCTATGGAGATTTTATCACTGACGCTCATGAACCTTTGCCGGAACAGAGACTCCATTTGGGCAAAGGTAATGACGGACCCGTCCGGTATACTCGCATACCAGTCGAAAGCGACACCGGTCAGGCTGTTGACAAACTGACGAAGAAGGAGCGCATCGTTGCCCCCTGTATTTCCGCACGATGCTTTGAAGTGGGCGACGTGCTGGTTTGCATTCCCCGTTCCATCAAATCTTCCGAACTTAGGAATGACGTAGCCGCTTGGGAACTCAATCAGATCGTACTGCGTGGGATATGGCCGCCCACTACTGCCGATTTCTTTCTGAGCTTCAGCTTCGGCCACCAATGTTTTAACCTTGCTGGTGACCAAATCCATTATCCGATCCTGTGTTAGCGGGATAGTGCTATCTGGGGCCAAGGCGTCCCCAGAAGCGGAATGTAGCCGGCTTTCATTCGGCTCGACCAGTCTTGGTCCCAAAGGAACAGGCATTGGCTGCCTCGGATTGTCATCACCCGGCTGATTAGTAGCGGCTTGTGCTTGATTAGGAGGCGCTCGAGCAATTTGAGCCGTAAGCTGCATCACCACGTTCGTTAAGTCGTCAATCTTCGAATAGAGCTTGGCCATTCTTTATCTTTGCTCCTGAGCTGTTTTCGAAGTTCTTGAAGCAGCTCTTGCTCCGCAGTCCTAGGGCGGAAAGTCGGCTCTTCCTCGCTGTCCGAGCTTGACTCTACATGGACCGAGGGGTCTATCTGCCTATCATCCTCGTCGATAGGGTTTTCTTCATCCAGCAGGGGCGGCTGTTCTTGGGCGGCGGCAACCACATTCAGGCTAGACTGGGCTTGGGATGTGGTGGCCCCGTCCTTGCTTTTGCTGCGAAGGTTGTCGCTGGGGCGCCCGCCCGCCATATAGACCGTATGGATGATATATCCGGCCGTCTCTCTATTATTGGCAGCTGATTTCACGGCTCGCTGTCTTGACCCCCTTGTTCCGGTAGATGGTAGTCGATTGAAGGCGGCCGGCCTAACCAGGTTCTTGAATGGTGCTGGCGCTTCTTTTCTGGGTTTGCCCCGCTGCTTTCGCGCGGCACAGAGTGCTTGATAGACTCTTGAAGAGACAGTGTCGTACTTTTTCTGTTGGGGCCGGGACACGTCTCTTTGTGGCACTGTTCGGACCGCTGTCTTCTTGATTCTGGCGGTCATGGCGTTTTTCTGAACCCACCTCAGAGGCTCGAAGGAATTGCTGATTCTTACGTCCGACTCGGCCGTCGTCGCCGGGCAACCCCGCACTTGGAACTTCACACGATTCCATTTGGCCGAAGCCTTGGCCTTCTTGTTGGCTCGATACCTGAGCCGCTTCTGCCTTAACTTTTCTGTTTTAAGCACCTGGCAGACTTCGACTTTTTGGGAAGATGCCGCAGACCGGTTGATGGAGGGCCTTGGAGATACGCCCGATTGTGCATTTGTTAGAGCCATCGCCTGAGCTCGTCCGCGACATTTGATGTTGCCCTTCGCATCGGAAGTCTTGCCCCCAGCTAGAGCGCCAGGGAGTCGTTCAGATAGCGTCTTGAGTTTCGGTTGTGGTGCCTTGGCGATCACGACATTCGGCCTCTTTCCCCTTGAGACCGGCTTGGCCACCTGTTCCGCCGGGATCTCTGCCAGATGAGCGCTTCCGGCAGGGTAGATGATGACAGAGCCAAACTGGCGGGGCGGTTCCTCCCATTGTCGACTGAGGCTTGCGGGGAGAACCACACGAGCGTTGATCTTGACCACGTACGGAATCGGGGTCGCTTTGGAAGTTGAATTCGTCTGGGAAGACATTGTCGTCGAAGGTTGATTGCTGCACGGAAAAAAAAAACATTTTTTTAGTATAAGCAATCGATATGTATATTGATTGAGTTCGCATGAACGTTTAACCCGAAATATGGGAGGAGAGATTGGTCCCACCGGGCGTGCCAGAATCTGTAGGGTGTTTTTCGTCACCCCATTGAGATGGGAATACGCGCACGCTTGTCAGGCGTACTACAGATTCCCCTTGCCTAGGGTAGGCTGGGGTTTAATGATTGTGGGGATCCGAATCTCCGGCAGCCGCGGACTAAGCTGCCGTTAATTACCCCTCGCCTTTGGGGCGAGGGAACCTCCGATTAATGGGTTAAACTGGTCATGCGAACTCAATGTGTGGTGTGCGTGTGTTTTGTTTGAAAAGGGGGTTTTGGGTATATCGGGAGCCACGCAGAGTTTTTACGGGGGTCCCGCTACCCGGATAGCGGGCTGGGGGTCAAGGGGGCTAGCAGCCCCCTTGCGGGGTTCGGGGCAGCGCCCCGGCCCGAAAATTTTTTTGAGGGGGAGAGTGTGGCGGAGTATGTGTATGTGTACATTTGTATACATATGTATATATATACATGTATATATAAGTAGAGAGGAAAAAGACATCCAAAGGATGCGTGGAGCCAGCGCCTAGGCGCTTGAGCGCGAGCGCGCCACGTGTCGGTACGTGGGCGCTTTGCGCTCGAGCGCAGAGTGCTGGAGCGCAACGCGCCACGTGTCGGCACGTAGGCGACTTGCGCTCGAGCGCTTGCGCTTGAGCGCAAGCGCGCCACGTGTCGGCACGAGGGCGACTTGCGCTCGAGCGCTTGCGCTTGAGCGCAAGAGCGCCACGTGTCGGCACGAGGGCGACTTGCGCTCGAGCGCTTGCGCTGGAGCGCAAGCGCGCCACGTGTCGGCACCAGGGTGACTTGCGCTCGGGCGCTTGCGCTGGAGCGCAAGAGCGCCACGTGTCGGCACGAGGGCGACTTGCGCTCGAGCGCTTGCGCTGGAGCGCAAGCGCGCCACGTGTCGGCACGTGGGCGCTCTGCGCTTGAGCGCCGGCAGGAAAAAGAGGCCTTTAGCCTAAAAAAGATTTCTCTGATGAGAAATCAAAGAGGAGTTGGACTCCTAAGTGTTCTTCTTCTTCTTCTTCTTCTTCTTTTTTGGGGGGGATTTAGTGAAAGATGTTCTTCTTCTTCCTCCTATCGCTTGGCCGGATCTTGAAGATCAAGAAGAGGAGATTTTAAAAATCACTCCTTTTTGAGATCTAATGGAAGATCTGAGTTCCCCTTTGTGGGTTTTGTGGTGGAAAACTACTTAGTTTTGGAAAAGAAAGAGTAAAACTCTTGATTTAAATTCAAAAGAAAATGAAAAGGTTTAGAACCTTGAAGATGGAAGAAAAGAGCTCAGCTCTAAGACTTGTTTTTTTTTTTTTAGAGAGAAAAAGTTGTTGAGATATTTCATTATCTTTGCCTTTATAGGCTATACACTTTACACATAGCCCCTTGGGCTTCACAAAATGGCATTTTGCCTATTTCATGGCTCATGTGCCATTTCTTTTTGCACATAAGCCATGGGCTTTACAAAAATTTGGCTTTATGCCTATTTTTCTTACATTTATCCATAAATAAAATAAAAGAAATGCAACAAAATTATTTATTACAAAATTTTTATCTTGGCATGGGGGGAGGCCGGCCGCTTCATGTTCGGGCTCGACCCAGGCATGGGCCCACTGGATCTGGGCTTGGGCCCACTTGGCTTGGGGTTGACTTTGATTTTGACTTGGTCAACCGGGGTGTAAATTTTTACCCCAACAAAGCTTTCTTAAGGTCACCACTTGCTCCTACACTCACTCTCCTCCTTCATATATGAATGGAAGGCCTCCTCTCTCATTCACTCTCTCACTTGAGATTCATTAGAGAAAAGATTATGATAGCATTTGTGTGCATGGAAATTTTATTGCTTCTTTCATTTCCATCACCCGATCAAATGGCAACTTCATTAACCGATCGTCCACGGACTTGGACGAAGAGAGACAAAGTCATCTACTCATTCTCTACATCATTCTTGGTCGTCTCTTTTAGCAAACTTGACGATCGAGTTGCCTCGAGTCAGAGGCGGGAGCCCGTTTAAAGAACCGATCATGTGGTGCCACCTCGACGAAGGAGATCGGAGATCGACGAGATCGGAGCAGCCGCAACGGAGCGTGGGATGATGGTTGAAGAACGAAGGACTCGGATCGTTCGGTATAACATTCCTACACTCTTTACAGTTTGTTAGTTTAGCAATAATGGCAGATCCGGGTTAAAGTATACGATAGCGCCAGTTTAAAAGTTTTGTTCCGCATTTTGGCGTCTGTAGACGGCCGGGGCGCTAGCGTAGACTTACAGTGGTATCAGAGCCTAACCATTTTGCTATACTAACTTGTGCTAACGTGTTTAAAAACATCGATCCGACCGAAAATCGAAAAACACAAAATCCTAGCTCGACAGTTCTGTTAATTTTAAATGGTCTCAAAATCTATTTCTGCATGTCTTAAAAATCCGTGCAGGGAATTCTAAGAGCCACGATAAAATTTGGGGTCGTGATCCCTCCAAGCCGCCGCGGAAGGGCGGCCAAACCCATGGTTTGGCCGCGCATCCGCGGCCATGTGGGGAGCACGTGCTCCCAAATTTGGTCAGTGGGTTTTCTGTTAGATTTTGTGATTTTTGGTATATATCTTTTTGGCCCAGGTTTTGTTACTGTTCACCAGTAAGCAGTGGGGCCCACTCTTTGATATTTGGACTTTGGTCGATCGAAATTTAAACACGTTAGTTTACAGTGCTTACATTATATCTCCGACCGGGAATGTCATTTGATCGGTAAACCGCGTCTGATTGCTATAGTTCTTTTAGACGGGTTTGCGAACGTGACATTCGCGTTGATGTTCTGTGTTGTGCTGTGATGTTGCGGATTTGTCGTGGTGGATAGCAGTGTGCAATGGTAGTACAGTTTGAGTTTATTTGTACATTTGATATTGCGGGGCGAGCGTCCAACTTGTGGACTGCCGTCACTGCCTGTTGTATAATATTCTTTTGGGGCACGACCAGGTTGCGGTCGATGTACCTATTGTACTATTTTTCATTACTGTACTAGGTTTTGCCCCGCGACGGAGTGCACGGATAGCCGGGTTCTGGAGAGCAACGGGTCCGCATTTCATAGCTTTGAGAGGCAGAGGGTCCCCACTCTAGAATTGGCAGACTATTCGCCGCACTCGTAGGGGGTACAGGTTGACCCAAGGAGGGGTGCTCAATTTACCGGATTCCGTGAAGTGCCGGGTGTTCCATTCACTATGCTGTGGGGGACTGCCTCGCTTCAGGTTTTGGCGGGTAACTTGCCGCACCCGTAGGGGTCTAGGTTTCATTGCACAGGCTATCCACACGACAGGGGAACGTCGGGTTTCAGCAGCGGCTCTGTGAAACTCGGGGATCCCAGATTATCTGTATTGTTTTGTGATGCTTATTACTTTTCTGTAATGTTGCATATTATCACGCCTGGAGCGATTATTGTATATTGGTTTATATACTATTAGATGTTGTATATGTTTTACACCCGCGCTAGTCCAGCCCCCGCTCTGTCGTTAGTTAAGTAACCTAACGAGTGATGACGGGACCCAGTGACGAATGCGGATGGCATATACGTACATTTTATTTTCGTTCTTTTCTGGTGTGATAATTGATGGGACTGCGTTGATTCTGATCAACGCAAAGTAAAAACAAACCTGTTTACAGTTGTTGGAACAATTTAAAAAGTGTTATTGCAAAGTCGTTTTCTTTTGTTATGCATAGCGGTATTCAGTGGAATATCCTGCACCTCATTCGACGGGGCAAGGGCCGATATCCCTTCACCGGGATTGACCCCTTGGACAGAAGTTTGCGTCAGAGTAATAACTCCACTATAGTCGATTACATGTTGCTTTGCATAGCGGTATTCAGTGGAATATCCTGCACCTCATTCCACGAGGAAAGAGCCGAGATCCCTTTACCGGGAGTGACCTCTTTAGAAAAAGGTTTTCGCCACTATATTTTAAAAAGCTATCAGGTTCCTTCAGCGATATCAAGTTCACTACGCTAAAGGTTTTTCGCCAAAAACCAGTCGTAGCCCTCCGTCACTTCTTATGGGTATTCAGTAGTATTCAAGCTACGTATTTTGACCAACGCCAAGGCATAGTGTTTGGTAGCTGCTGGGTATTCAATTGTTGCATAGATAGATGAGTTAGTTTGGGACAGTCGTTCTGCCGATTGGCCAACGTCAGGGGCATGTGCGGGTGGGTTCAAATTGACAAGATAGTGATGGGTAGAACTTGGCATATGACTTATGACATTTTGACCAACGCCAAGGTTATAAGAGCATGGGGCAAAAACAATATCAGGAGTTTCTAAAGAAACTGAAACTTGCCGAGTATGCGCATACCTTCTGGAGTATGAGTAACGTGGATGCATTCCATCACGTTATCATGCGATGAGAGTTGGATCCTGATTCCCACTGATGAGTTGGTTTACTCTTCGGGTGATCCCGATTGATTCTTCTTTAGGTTTGGAGGAGAATTTGACAGGACAGTGGGAGGTTTCCGGATTAGATAAAGTGATGACCATTCTGATCTAGGTTAGAGTGCACGCAGAGTGTTTCTTTTCTCTCTCTCTCTTTGGCAGCGACCTTTGACCGACCCTAGACTATGACTCAGTGACCAGGTTGACCGAACCTTCTTAAAATACTGGCTTTTGGATTTTCTGGGTTGCATAAGTCATTGCCACTCCTTCTTTTACTCTTTGAATTTCTCAGAACACCCGTATTACTACGGATATCCACTTCCATTGGATAGATCCATCGTATGGTTATATACGAACTCGAATGAACTTCTTCGAGGATGGATCCAGGTTCAGGAGAAATAGAATTGGTTTATTCAGTTGTCTTTTATTATCACCTTCTCTCAGGTTGTGAGAGCTCCTTAGTTTAAGAGAGCACACCTATTACGCTTATTGGATAGTCTTATTTCAAACCATAGGCTGGTGCCGAAAGGTAGGGAATGAAGAAAACCAATTAGCCTAAGTAGGGTGTGCAGAAGGTAATATGTAAAGACAAAATAAAGGGATTAGAAAGAGGGCAAAGTAAATTGCGACTGATATCATTCACGACCAAAACCGCGTACTTCATCGCCATTCCTATTTCACCTTTAAAAGAATAAGGTATTATTCAGTTGTCTTTTATCGTCACCTTCTCTCGAGATGCGAGTACTCCTTGGTTTAGGAGGGTACACCTATTATGCTTACTGGATAGTCTTCTTCCAAACCATAGGCTGGTGCCGAACGGTAGGGAAGGAAGAAAACCATTTAGCCTAACGATGGTGTACAGAAGGTAACGACTAAAGACAAATAAAGGGATTTGGAGAGATGACAATAAAATATACGGTTGAAGTCATGAATTGGATTATGGAAGAGGCATTGCTATGAATACCAGGATACCCCTACGAAACATTTTCATGTTTCAGTGCATTGTTAAAGGAAAAACTGTTTTCCCGATTAGACACTTACTCCAAGGGTATGTATTTACCGGGTTTCATTCTCATATCTGTATGGTTTTACAGATGATGAGTGGGAGTAAGATATTGGGAATTAGATGATCATCCTCATTATATCGGAATTCGTTCTAATTGGTGATATTTGAGGAAATCGCCAGGGTACAGTTTTCCACCTACAACGCACAGGTTTTGAGTTGTTCAAACTCAGCGGACTTATACAGAGTATTGTATGTTGTCCAGTGTCCATCAGGACAAAGGGGTAGGTCCTCGTACTATGTTCTGTTTACTTATAACTTCTCTAGTATTTAGACGAGTGTTTCGTAGAAATACAAGGTCTAAGTTTTGAGAAGTTGTGGGTATAAGAATAAAGTAGAGAACCAGGTATCACAAGTATCGGGATTCTTCAAAGAGATCGAAGATGTAGATTCTTGTGATTGGTATTCAGATGATAGTAATGGTTTTGAAAAACGTGTTTCTCTTTCAGGTTACTCATAAATGGAAGGATTCCTAAGTTGAGTAATGCTGATTAGCCTATTTCCATTAAGTTGATATGCACTGGAGACAGATGCATGGATTGAATATGGTTCCAATTAAATTAGTGCCAAAGTTTCTATATTGGATATAGAATAGTTCGTACCTTAAAAGAAATTAAGGTACGGGGAGTTGTCCAGCTTATGATTAAAACCAGACTCTGGATAACTCAAGGCACGTTTCTGTAATGGCTGTTTGTGGGTTGACCCTGGTTATGACGAGGGTTGATATTCTACCATTTACAAGATCAATAGTGATATTGTTCTTGACTCGCCACAGTTTTAGTAAAATGGATCTTTTTCAGAAAACAGTAGTGGGGGTATGGTAGAACTGGAAGTGATTCCAGAATCGCGAACGATTACGGAAAATTTAATAGGACCTATACATTCAATCAGGTTTGACATTCCATTATCCACTCCGTAGGTATGGTAGGTAACCTCAGACGCCCGAGAGGTACTTCGGTAGCCTCAGAGACGGTGACATGGAGGTTCTTATCTACCCAGATTTGACACTACTGTTGTTCCAGGTTATGAGACCCAGTAGGAGGGTTGTCGTAGTCAGTGGGAGCAGCGGAAGCATAGTGGGCAAGATGCTTATATCTATTTATAGACTTGAGCAGTGATAGCGGACATAGATCATCTAATTTTGATGTGACAGTCATGGGTTTGACTTCAATCAGAATAGGGGATGGATCAGTTAAGAAGGTAGTAGGGTGTGATGTCATGGTATCTGGATGACATACACAGAGTAGGAAGTAAAATTCCTATACTACGATCGGTTGTACTGTGGTCGTCACACAGTTGTTTCTCCAGACAGGAATGGATATAATATTTGACATTCTGGTTTCTAGATCTATGGTTTTAGATCTGGATTTGGGTAGTTTCACAATGTGGGTACTTTGACAGATATTCTAATGGTTTTTGGAATAGTTGACTCCTAGCATGGTGGTGTACCTGCAGGTGATGGAGTCACCCTCTCTAAAGGTGTCTTACAGACTAAAGAGGAGAGGGATGTGCATGATTGGCAGATCACTTGCTTTGGCAATTGAGTCAATCATGAAATGTCAAGTACCACACCAGATGTTATTTTTGCACTAGATGCAATAAGTTTGTATTAATCCAATCCTGGAGAAACATAAGGAAGCAGTTTTAGAACATTAGTACATGTTCTACGGATTTGATAACGGCAGCCTCCTTCGGGAGACGATTATCATTCCAGGCTTCAAAGGTGACGTGGATGACAGAGTGACTGTCAGAGTTTTAGTTTTTCCCTCTGACGAAGAGGGACAGTATTATGGACAGGTGGTCCAAGAGGATACTGTGGGAAGCAAGGTGCCCGATACTGATTAGGTTCAGTGATCGATTCAGTCTAAGAAGTTTGGATATGGAGTTCATTTATGAACTAAGGTCCCATCAGATATCCAGACATGTTCTAAGACAGGTATTACTCAATTCGGGAGATGGCTTTCTCCGCGGACTTGAGATTAAGAGAGATATAGAAAGATACTTCTAGGCGGATCCACTCACTGAGGCTATTTCTCGAACACAATAGTTTTACAAACGGGCTTTGTGAAACTGATTAGTAGAGGAGTTGGATGTTCGGTTTCACACGGGCTGTGAGTAGTCGACATCGCAATATTAGCCTTGAGTGCAAGTGGGAGATTGTTGGAGATAGTGCCCTCATAGTCAATTATTGGATCGCAGGTACGTGATTACAATGATTGCGGATGACCTATCCCGGTAGCACAGTCTTACTCGAGATGATAGTATGCTATCTGGTTTGCCTTTATCAGTCGTGTACATGTTCAGGTGACTGATTGCATGTTACACTTTGATAGAGCCCTTAGGATCTTGCTTTACTACCAACAGTATGATGGCGATCATATACGTGAGAGTTGGGTAGTTTATATGCATATCCTTAATTGTGGTCCCTAGTCGTGGGAGTTTCGAGACAGGGCATCGATACTCCGGAGTAGACTAGTGTGTACAGTCGAGACCCCGACGAAGGGCGGTGGCCGGTCTTACAAGCCACTGGTGTCAGTTGGATCACCTAAGATGTATACAGGTGCTCATTGGGTTATGAGTACACCGGACAGGACTCGCCGGGAATCTGCTAGTTAGTACTATACCTATCGTCAGATAGCAGTTCCCTGGTGACATGTGTACAGGTTAGTTCATCGACCTGAGGTCGTCATTTGTCTCGTGTGAGTTCCCACTGTGCTTTGATTTCTACCCTACCACGGCTCAAACGAGTCGTGCAAACAGGTAGCTTTTGGGTACAGTCCCGAGCCATATGGAGGCACGTGAGCGGATCGGCAGGGGATTCGTCTCTCCCGGTATTGGGGGCGAGGTCGTGCTGTATCTAGGAGAGCCATTACACAAATCCATGGCCATGGTAGGAGATTTACTGGTAGGTACTCCAGTAGTATCTCATGGTGTATTTGGGCTTCACTCCGACACGACTTATACTGCTATTGGGGGTCTGACGTTACTAGCCCCCTAGACAGATATGCGATACTCATAGACGAACGGACCGGACTGTATATACATTGTCACTGTTAGGCTCAGTAGGGTTTTCCGGATGAGTGCGCTCATCGGCATCCCTTGAGGTCAGTCCATGGGCAGCCGTTACGCATAGCTAGTGCCGCTGACGGTTTGTGGTTAAACCCACTACCAGGGTACTGACGAGTCATTAGAGTCCCCCACAGACAGTTTCCCAAGTTCGGGCGAAACGTTGTAGAGGCCGTATGGTTTTATGGCAGGGTTCGGAAAATGCACGTGCGTTTACGTACGTGTCAGTTTTCGGGCAGATGATACTGGTCGGCTTTGGTTTAAGCCGGATCCGAGTATTATATTGAGTAGGTATAATATCTTTGTCTCAGTTGCATTTGTATTCGGTCGTAATACAAACGCGGGTATATTTATACAGTTTCGGGGTTATCCTGAAAGTCGTTTCAGGATCACTTTTGGAAGTTGCCAGTTTCCAGTTTTCTATCAGCCGTCTTTTAACATTCGGTTAAAGACGGATTTATCTTTTCTTGAGATGAGTGTGGATTCTTCTAGAAGGTTCTAGAAGAGGTGACTAGGATTAATTAGTGTTGAGTTTTCATTGGTTGCATTTAATGGTTCATTAATGCATGATGACTAGGTTTGTGAATCATGCATTATCATTAAAGCTTTTTGTTTACTTAAGGATATTTTCTTCTTGATCTTTTAAAGTGAGAAGCTTTCTTAAGGTCACCACTTGCTCCTACACTCACTCTCCTCCTTCATATATGAATGGAAGGCCTCCTCTCTCATTCACTCTCTCACTTGAGATTCATTAGAGAAAAGATTATGATAGCATTTGTGTGCATGGAAATTTTATTGCTTCTTTCATTTCCATCACCCGATCAAATGGCAACTTCATTAACCGATCGTCCACGGACTTGGACGAAGAGAGACAAAGTCATCTACTCATTCTCTACATCATTCTTGGTCGTCTCTTTTAGCAAACTTGACGATCGAGTTGCCTCGAGTCAGAGGCGGGAGCCCGTTTAAAGAACCGATCATGTGGTGCCACCTCGACGAAGGAGATCGGAGATCGACGAGATCGGAGCAGCCGCAACGGAGCGTGGGATGATGGTTGAAGAACGAAGGACTCGGATCGTTCGGTATAACATTCCTACACTCTTTACAGTTTGTTAGTTTAGCAATAATGGCAGATCCGGGTTAAAGTATACGATAGCGCCAGTTTAAAAGTTTTGTTCCGCATTTTGGCGTCTGTAGACGGCCGGGGCGCTAGCGTAGACTTACACCAGCAAATCTCCTAGAATGTATCATCCACTGAATTCAATCAGTATCCTGCGCCATGCCTTTTCTCAGTATCCGCTTGGACCACCTGTCCAACATACTGTCCCTCAAAAGAGGGAAAACTATAACTCTGACGGTCACTCTGTCATCCAGGTCACCTTGGAAGCCTGAAATGATAATCGTCTCTCGAAGGAGGCTGCTTTAATCATTTCCTTAGAACATTCACTTATGTTCAATAACTGATTCCCAATGTTTCTCCAGGATTGGATATGTTTATTGCAGCTAGTGCAAAAACAACATCTGGTGTGGTACTTGACATTTCATGACTAACTCAATTGGCCTAGCTAATGATATGTTAATCATGTAGATCCCTCTCCCCTTTAGTTTGTAAGACACCTTTAGAGAGGTTGACTCCATCACTTGCAGGTACACCACCATACCAGGAGTCGTCCATTTAATGTCAAAGTACCCAGATTAGGATACTTCCCAAATCTAGATCTAAAACCATAGATCTAGTAACCAGAAAACCTGATATTATATCCATATCCTGTGTGGAGAAACAACTTTGTGACAACCACAATATAACCGATCATAGGATAGGAATGTCCCTTCCTATCAAGTACATGTCATCCCAATACCTAGATATCACTCTCTACTACCTTCTTACCAGATCCATCTCCTATTCTGATGAGGTCAAAGCCTATGACTGTCACATCAAAATTAGATGATCTATTTCCGCTATACCCGCTTTAGTTTATAAATAGACATAAGCTACTTGCCTACTATGCTTCCGCTGCTCCCACTGACTACAACAACCCTCTGGAAGAGTCATATACACGTGCACTTCTAAAGCTAGTTTAGAATGATGGTATACTCATCCTCCTACCGGGTCTTATAGTCTAGAACAGCAGCAATGGCAAGTCTGGGTAAACAAGAACCTCCCTGGCACTGTCTCTGAGAATACCGAAGTATCTCTCGGGTACCTGAGGTTACCAACCAAATCTGCGGAGTGGCTAATGGAACGTTGAAACTAATTGAATCGTTAGGTTCTATTAAATCATCAGTGATCGTTTGTGGTTCTGGAATCACTTCTAGTTCTACCATACTCCCACTTTGTTTTTTTGAAAAATCCATTTTACTAAAACTGTGGCGAGTCAAGAACAACATAAATATTGATCTTCCTGATGGTAGAAAGTTAACCCTCGTCAAAGCCCGGGATAACCCACAAACTGCCATTACTGAAACGTGCCTTGAGTTTATCCGGATTCTGGTTTTAAGCATCAGCCGGACAACTCCCTATACCTTAACATAGTTAAGATATAAATTGATTCTATATATATCTAATATAGAAACAAAAGCACTAATTTAATTGGAACCGGATTCAAAATTATGCAGCTGTCTCCAGTGCATATCAACCAAATGGAAAAAGGACAATCAGTATTACTCATCTAGGAGTGCATCCATATATGAGTAAGCCGAAAGAGAAGCAAGTTTGTAGGGTGTTTTTCGTCACCCCAGTGAGATGGGAATACGCGAGCGCTTTTCAGGCGTACTACAGATTCTCCCTACCTAGGGTAGGCCGGGGTTTAATGATTGTGGGGATCCGAATCTCCGGCAGCCGCGGACTAAGCTGCCGTTAATTACCCCTCGCCTTTGGGGCGAGGGAACCTCCGATTAACGGGTTAAATTGGTCATGCGAACTCAATGTGCAGTGTGCGTGTGTTTTATTTTGAAAGGGGTTTTTGGATATATCGGGAGCCACGCAGGGTTTTTACGGGGGTCCCGCTACCCGGATAGCGGGCTGGGGGTCAAGGGGGCTAGCAGCCCCCTTGCGGGGTTCGGGGTAGCGCCCCGGCCTGAAAATTTTTTGGAGGGGGAGAGTGTGGTGGAGTATGTGTATGTGTACATTTGTATACATATGTATATATATACATGTATATATAAATAAAAGGGAAAAGGCATCCAAAGGATGCGTGGGGCAGCACCTTGGGCGCCGTGCGCTTAGGTGCTGTGCGCTCAAGCGCAAGCGCGCCACGTGTCGGCACGTGGACGCTTTGCGCAATGCGCTTTGCGCGCAGGTGCGCAAGCGCGCGCGCCACGTGTCGGCACGCGGGCGCCTTGCGCACTTGCGCAAGCTCGCAGGTGCGCAAGCGCGCGCGCCACGTGTCGGCACGCGGGCGTCTTGCGCACTTGCGCAAGCGCGCGCGCCACGTGTCGGCACGCGGGCGCCTTGCGCACTTGCGCTGCGCGCAGGAGAGGCACAAGAGGCTTTTAGCCTGAAAAAAGGGATTTCTCAAAAGAGAAATCAGAGAGGAGTTGGACTCCTGAATGTGTTTTTCTTCTTTTTGGGGGGTTTAGTGAAAGATGTTCTTCTTCTTCCTCCTGTTGTTTGGCCGGATCTTGAAGATCGAGGGATGTGAAATATCAAAATCTCTCCTTTTTGAGATCTGATGGCAGATCTGGGTTCCCCTTAATGGGTTTTGTGGTGGAAAACTATTTAGTTTTGAAAAAGGAAGAGTAAAACTCTTGATTTAATTCAAGAGAAAGAAGAAGGTTTTGGAATCTTGAAGAAGAAGGAGGCACAAAAGATCTCAGATCTAAAAATTTTTGGAGAGAATGAAAGGTATCCTTTTTTTATTCATCATCTTGCCTTATATAGGCTTACATATTTGCATATAGCCCCTTGGGCTTCATAAAAATGGCATTTTAGCCATCCCAAGGCTCATGTGCCATTTCATTTTTTGCACATAAGCCATGGGCTTACAAAATATTGGCTTTATGCCCATTTTGCATACATTCATGTATAAAAAATTACATAAAATTATTTATTACATGATCTATATTTTATCATGGAGGAGGCTGGCCGCGGGCTCGACTTGGGCATGGGCCCGCTTGACCTGGGCTTGGGCCCACCTAGCTTGGGGTTGACCTTGACTTTGACTCGGTCAACAGGGGTGTAAATTTTTACCCCAACAAAGTGCCCCCCATCAATAAATGCACACCGCACATTTGAGTTGTGTGCATGAAATTGATGGATCTTGAAGCTGAACTTCGAGGTGGAACATCATTCTGGAGGCGAAGCATCATCCCGGGGAGCATGATTCCCGAGGATCGGAGCATCATTCCGGTTCGCGGAGCATAATTCCAATGTCAGAGCATCATTCCGAAGCGCGGAGCATAAGTCCAGGGTCGGAGCATCATTCCGATTTGCGGAGCATAATTCCAGAGTTCGGAGCATCTTTTCGAAGAGCGGAGCTTGATTCCAGAGTTCGGAGCATCTTTCCGAAGAGCGGAGCATGATTCCAGAGTTCGGAGCATCGTTCCGATGGGCGGAGCTTGATTCCAGAGTTCGGAGCATCATTCCGATTTGCGGAGCATGATTCTAGGGGATCGGAGCATCGTTCCGATGGGCGGAGCATAATTCCAGAGATCGGAGCATCATTCCGATGGGCGGCAGACATTCTGGCCGAAGCATGATTTCGATGCAGAGGTAGATTCCTAGGCAAAGTATAATTCCGACAAGGGAGGAAAATATTCCGAGGCGAAGCATGATTTCGACACGGGGTACATTCTGAGACGGAGCATGATTCCGGCGCAGAGCTTGTTGGCTGACTTGATTCCGAGACGAAGCATAATTTCGACAGGGAAGGCAGGTACACTGAGGCGAAGCATCATTTCGACACGGGGTGTATTCTGAGATGAAGCATAATTCCGACGAGGAGGTCGTTATCCCGAGGCAAAGCATGATTTCGACACGGGGTAAATTCTGGGACGAAGCATGATTCTGCCGCAGAGGTTGTTGGTTTGATTTGATTTGGGTTGACATTAGCATCGCTACACTGGGATATGGTACCAGGAGCGAATCATCATTTGTCATGAGAGGATTTGGGAATTGGGGTTTTTGTTTGGCATCTGCATTGCTGCACTGGAATAATGCCAGGAGCAACTCATCATGTGCCCCGAAAGGATTTGGATTTGGTTTGTTTGGCATCTGCATTGCTGCACTGGAATAATACCAGGAGCAACTCATCATTTGCCCTGGGAGGACTTGGGAGAGATTGGGATAGTTTTACGCCCGTGGATTGTATACGGTTTTGCAGGATGTATGATCCAGACCGTAGGGCCATAAAAATTTCGGGACTTTGTTGGCGTCTGCATCGCTGCACTGGAATATGGTACCAGGAGCAACTCATCATTCGCCATTGGGGTATGGGATTTGGAATTTGGTTGGCGTCTGCATCGCTGCACTGGAATATGGTACCAGGAGCGACTCATCATTCGCCATTGGGGCATGGGATTGGAATTTGGTTGGCGTCTGCATCGCTGCACTGGAATATGGTACCAGGAGCGACTCATCATTCGCCACGTGGGGATTGGGAAGCGATGGCTTAGGAGACAGGTTTGGATCCATATCACCTAAGGCTTTTCAATTCTATGGGCCGTAAGGGTCCCATAAAGTATTTTCTCCCTACGAGTCGTAAGGATCCCGTAGGTGCATTTTCTCCTTAGGAGTCGTGAGGACCCCCAAGTGTGTTTTTCCTTTATGAGTCGTAAGGATCCCACAAAGGTTTGTTCTCCTCATGTATCGTGAGGACACATGAGTGGGTCTTCTCAATGGAGCATAATTCCAAAAGCGGAGACCAGCCGCGTAACTGGTGATTACGGTAGGGCATGAGGGTGATGAGAATTATTTGAGCCCGTGGATTGTATACGGTAGTCAATTTGGGGACTAACCGTAGGGCTGGAAGAATTTTGGGAAATTGGATTTTGGTTGGCGTCTGCATCGCTGCACTGGAATATGGTACCAGGAGCGACTCATCATTCGCCGTTTTTTTTTTGTTTTTGCATTTTTTGTTTTTTTCGTTTTTGTTTTACCGCGATTGCTCTATCATTTCAGCTTTTCTTATCGCGAAGGTCGCGATTGCCCTATCATTTCGGCTATTTATTCGCGGTTGCCCCATCATTTCGGCTTTATTTTCATTTTCATTTTTTACTCGCTGATTTTTATTGCGAGTTGCCCCATCATTTCGGCTTTTCTTTATTTTTTTTTTATTTACACATTTTTTTTTATTTACATTTTTTTTTACATTCCCAGTTTAACGACTTAGAGGTCGACTGTTCCCAGTTTAATGACGTGGTGGTCGACTGTTTTCAGAGAAAGGCAGATGTCTGAAAGAATCGGTTTCACGAAGAACTTCGGTCTCCATTTGTATGAAATTGGCGGTTGCAGCTTGACTGTTTGTTAACACGCCTTTGGACAGTTCTATCTCTCCTGCCTTATATTGCTTTTCGACCCAATCTTTGAAGACGAAGCAGTCCTCTATGGCATGACCTATCACTCTGTGATAGGGGCAGTATTTGGGGTCGTCGGTCCTATTCGCTTCCTGCGGTCTTTTTGACTCTGGCAGTTGTAGACCGTTCTTCAGGGCGTCTTTGAATATTTTACGGATTTTGTCCCTTCTGAAGGAATAGACCTTATCCAGCTTCTCTTTCAGTGGAGATTCTCCTCCCTCTCCGAACATTGGCTTCCGAGGCTGGTTGGCGCTAGGTCCGCTCATCCCTTGCTTATTTCGGTTAGCCGAAGTGTTGAAAGATTCAGAATCATCGGAGTTTCCGCCTTTGAGATTATCGTCCTTCCGGTTTCTCCAGGACTTATTGTTATTTTGAGAATCCGAGGAGGACTCCTGTTTCGAGCGCTCCAGCATCTGGACTTTCCTGGTCAGCTCTTGGAATGTTTTGAGACCCGCGGTGCATAAAAACGGGGCCATCCAATTGTTGAGATTTCCGACGAGGAGACTGACAGATTGGTCCTGCTCTATCGGCGGTTCGCATTTGACGGAGAGATTGCGCCATCGGGTTATAAAATCCGTGCTGCTTTCGTCGCTCTTGGGCTTGGTCCTTACGAGCTCGGCAATGGTGATCTTATCGCTGACACTCATGAATCTTTGTCGAAATAAGGATTCCATTTGGACGAAAGTAGTAACGGAGCCATCCGGTATGCTCGCGTACCAGTCGAAGGCAACATCGGTCAAGCTATTAACGAACTGGCGGAGGAGAAGCGCATCATTGCCCCCAGTGTTCCCGCATGAGGCTTTGAAGTGGGCGATGTGTTGATTCGCATTTCCCGTCCCATCGAATCTTCCGAATTTGGGGATGACATAGCCGCTAGGAAATTCTACCAGATCATACTGAGCAGGATATGGTCTCCCACTACTGCTGACATCTTTTTGCGCTTCGGCTTCGGCTACCAATGTTTTGACTTTGCTGGCAACCAAATCCATGATTTGATCTTGAGTTAGCGGGCTACTGTCATCGGTAGCCAAGACATTTCCTGAGATAGGATGCGATTGACTTTCATGCGGTCCGGTCACTTTTGGATTTGAGGGAATAGGCGTCGGCTGCTTTGGGATACCATTTCCCGATTCATGAGAGCCCTGCGCCTGATTGGGCGGCTGAGAGGCAAGTTGGGCCGTAAGCCGTAAAACGACATTTGTCAAGTCGTCGATCTTTGAGTAGAGTTTGGCCATCTCCTTGTCTTTGCTTCTGAGCTGATTTCGGAGCTCTTGGAGAAGTTGTTGCTCTGCGGTCTTAGGACGGAAAGTTGGCTCATCTTCGCTTTCCGAGCCTGACTCCTCATGAATTGAGGGCTCTCTTTGCCTATCAGCCTCATCGAGAGGGTTTTCATCATCCAGCGGAGGCGGCTGTTCTTGGGAAGCGGCCACCACATTCAAGCCAGATTGGGTTTGAGATGTGGTGGCCCCGTCCTTGCTCTTGCTGCGCGTGCCCACCACGTAGACAGTGTGGATAACACATTCAGCCATCCCCTCATCTTTGGCGGGGTAACCCTGTTCTTCGAACCTCATGAGGTTTAGCCTGGCAGGAGCCCTAGCCCTTTTGTTGGCTCTATATCTGAGCCTTTTCTCCCTCGGCTTCTCGATTTTGAAGGCTTGGCGGGCATCCACTACCCGGGGAGCCATTGTGAGTTGATCAGAGGGGAGCTTAGAGAAGACACCCGATAGAGCAGTGGTCAAGGGCACCGCTGGAGCTTGCTCGGGACGCGTTGTAGCTTTGTTGGTGTTGATGGCCTTGCCCCCAGCTAGAGCCAAGGAAATTCGTTCAGACACCGACTTGCGTTTGGGTTGGGGCGCCCTTGAGATCACCACATTTGGTCTCCTGCCTTTCGAGACCAGTTTGTCTGCCACCGGGGCTTGAGGAGCTGGGATGGTGCCAATTGGTATGAACATAATAGAGCCGAATGGTAGCAGCGGCTCCTCCCATTGTCGCCCGAGACTGGCCGGAAGGACCGTCCTGGAGTCTATCTTCATCGTGTAGGAGACGGGAGCTGAGTTCATCATCGAAGACATCATCGGAAGGTGATTGCTTGAAAATCTGCATGAAAAAACATTATTTTTAGTATAAATACAGGTATGTATATTGATTGAGTTCGCATGAACGCTTAACCCGAAATATGGGAGGAGAGATTGGTCCCACCTGGCGTGCCAGAATCTGTAGGGTGTTTTTCGTCACCCCAGTGAGATGGGAATACGCGAGCGCTTGTCAGGCGTACTACAGATTCCCCCTACCTAGAGTAGGCCGAGGTTTAATGATTGTGGGGATCCGAATCTCCGGCAGCCGCGGACTAAGCTGCCGTTAATTACCCCTCGCCTTTGGGGCGAGGGAACCTCCGATTAACGGGTTAAATTGGTCATGCGAACTCAATGTGCAGTGTGCATGTGTTTTGTTTTGAAAGGGGGTTTTGGATATATCGGGAGCCACGCAGGGTTTTTACGGGGGTCCCGCTACCCGGATAGCGGGCTGGGGGTCAAGGGGGCTAGCAGCCCCCTTGCGGGGTTCGGGGCAGCGCCCCGGCCCGAAAATTTTTTGGAGGGGGAGAGTGTGGCGGAGTATGTGTATGTGTACATTTGTATACATATGTATATATATACATGTATATATAAATAAAAGGGAAAAGGCATCCAAAGGATGCGTGGGGCAGCACCTTGGGCGCCGTGCGCTTAGGTGCTGTGCGCTCAAGCGCAAGCGTGCCACGTGTCGGCACGTGGGCGCTTTGCGCAATGCGCTTTGCGCGCAGGTGCGCAAGCGCGCGCGCGCCACGTGTCGGCACGTGGGCGCTTTGCGCAATGCGCTTTGCGCACAGGTGCGCAAGCCCGCGCGCGCGCCACGTGTCGGCACGTGGGCGCCTTGCGCACTTGCGCAAGCACGCAGGTGCGCTAGCGCGCGCGCCACGTGTCGGCAAGCGGGCGCCTTGCCCACTTGCGCAAGCGCGCAGGTGCGCAAGCGCGCGCGCCACGTGTCGGCACGCGGGCGCCTTGCGCACTTGCGCTGCGCGCAGGAGAGGCACAAGTGGCTTTTAGCCTGAAAAAAGGGATTTCTCAAAAGAGAAATCAGAGAGGAGTTGGACTCCTGAATGTGTTTTTCTTCTTTTTGGGGGGTTTAGTGAAAGATGTTCTTCTTCTTCCTCCTGTTGTTTGGCCGGATCTTGAAGATCGAGGGATGTGAGATATCAAAATCTCTCCTTTTTGAGATCTGATGGCAGATCTGGGTTCCCCTTAATGGGTTTTGTGGTGGAAAACTATTTAGTTTTGAAAAAGGAAGAGTAAAACTCTTGATTTAATTCAAGAGAAAGAAGAAGGTTTTGGAACCTTGAAGAAGAAGGAGGCACAAAAGATCTCAGATCTAAAATTTTTTGGAGAGAATGAAAGGTATCCTTATTTTATTCATCATCTTGCCTTATATAGGCTTACATATTTGCATATAGCCCCTTGGGCTTCATAAAAATGGCATTTTAGCCATCCCATGGCTCATGTGCCATTTCATTTTTTGCACATAAGCCATGGGCTTACAAAATATTGGCTTTATGCCCATTTTGCATACATTCATGTATAAAAAATTACATAAAATTATTTATTACATGATCTATATTTTATCATGGAGGAGGCTGGCCGCGGGCTCGACTTGGGCATGGGCCCGCTTGACCTGGGCTTGGGCCCACCTGGCTTGGGGTTGACTGGGCATGGGCCCGCTTGACCTGGGCTTGGGCCCACCTGGCTTGGGGTTGACCTTGACTTTGACTCGGTCAACGGGGGTGTAAATTTTTACCCCAACAAAGTTCTCAAAACCATTACTATCAATGGAATACCAAACACAAGTATCTACATCTTCGACTTCCTCGAAGAATCCTGATACTTATAATAAATGGTTCTTTACTTTATTCTTATACCTATAACTTCTCAAAATCTGGACCATGCATTTCAACGAAATACTTGTCCAGAACTGGAGAAGTCACAAGTAAACAGAATATAGTATGGGTACCAACCCCATTGTCGTAATCGACACTGGACAACATACAATACTTTGTACAAGTCCACTGAGTTCAATAACTCAAACCCTGTGCGTCGTAGGTTGAAAAACTGTACTATGGTTAAGAAGAATTATACCGCTGTTGAATGCACCTTACCCAATCACCAACTGATATAGGTAAATATCATAGACACAATATCAAAAAGTTATATCTCACTTTATAAAATAAATGTACAGATATATCAGTTTGAAATTGGTGCATAACAACGGATATTCAAAACCAAATATTTGCCATCCGGAAAAAACCAGATGATTTCCTCAAATATCACCAATTACAGCGAATTCCGATATAATGAGGATCTAATCACCCAATTCCCAATATCTTACTCCCACTCACCATCCGCAATAACATGCATATGTGAGAACTGATCTGGTAAATACATACCCTGGAGTTAGATTCTTATTGGGAAAACAGTTTTCAATTAACATCGCACAGTAAAACTGAAACATGAAAATATTTCAAAAAGGGTTAACTGGTATTCCTAGTAACGCCTCTTCCACTATCCAGATTCACGACAGTAACCATATACTATACCTTCCCTCACTGCAATCCTCTTTATTATGTCTTTACTTATTACCTTCTGTACACCTTCTTTACGCTAATTGGTTTTCTTCATTCCCTACCCTTCGGCACCAGTCTAAGATTTGGAAGCTTGCAACCTGAGAGAAGGTAAAGAGAAAAGACATCTGAATAATCCTATCCAATTTCTCCTGAACCAGAATCCATCCTCGAAAAAGTTCCTTCGAGTTCGTATGTAACTATACGATGGATTTATCCAATGGAAGTGGATATCCGTAGTGATACGGAGTGTTCTAGAGAAAAGCAAAGTGGATGTAGGAGTGACAGGGGTATACCCGGTCTTTGTCGTGAATGATGGTGATCGCAATTTCCTTTGCCATTGTTCTAATCCCTTTATATGTCTTTACTTATTACCTTCTGTACACCACACTTAAGCTTAATTGGTTTTCTTCCTTCCCTACCGTTCGGCACCTGCCTATGGTTTGGAAGAAGACTATCCAATAAGCTCAATAGGTGTACCCTCTCCTAATCCTAGGAGCCCTCACAACCTGAGAGAAGGTAAAAGAAAAGACAACCGAATAATCTCATTCAATCTCTCCAGAACTAGAATCCATCCTTGAAAAAGTTCCTTCGAGTTCATATGTAACTATACGATGGATTTATCTAATGGAAGTGGATACTCGCAGTGATACGAGATGTTCTAGAGAAAAGCAAAGGTGATATAGAAGTGGCAATGATGTATGCGACACCGTGACATTCCAAAAGCCAAAATGTTTTAAGAAGGTTCGGTTAATTTGGTTCATGAGTTTTAGTTTAGATCGGGTCATAGTCCTAGCCAGAGAGAGAGAGAAAAGAAACACTCAGCGTGCACTCTAACCTAGATCGGAATAGTCAATCACTTTATCTAATCTTGGATGGCTCCCACTGTTTTCTCGAATTCTCCTCCAAACCCAAAAGGAGAATTAGTCGGAATCACCCGAGGAGTAATCCTACTCATCAGTGGGAATCGGGATCCAACTATCATCGCATGATAACTTGATGGAAGCCACTCAAGTCACCACATTCCAGAAGGTATGAGCAAGCCTGGCAAGTTTTCTGTATGTTTGAAACTCCCGATGTGATTTTTACCCCAAGCGGTTTATGACCTTGACTAGGTCAACAAATCATAAACCGCTAGTCAAGTTCAACACGTCATTATCCTGGATTGCATTAAACCCACCCGCACATTCCCTTGACTAGGTCAACAAGGCCGCACGACTGTCCTAACCAATCGCATTTAAAATGCAACAAACAAGCACCACTTATCTACCGAACACTACACCTTGACTAGGTCAATAAACGCAGCACGAATACTAAATAATACTCATAAGAAATGACGGAGGGCTACGGATGGTTTTTGGCGAAAAACCTTTAACGTAATGAACTTGATATCGTTGAAGGAATCCAAGCGGTTTTATAAATATATAGTGGCGAAAACTTTTGCTAAAGAGGTCACTCCCGGTGAAGGGATCTCGGCTCTTTCCCCATCGAATGGGGTGCAGGATATCCCAAACTGAATACCACAATGCAAAGCAAAAGAAAACGACTATAGTGAAGTTATTACGTTGACACAAACTTTTACTCAAGGGGTCACTCCCGATGAAGGGATCTCGACCCTTGCCTTGTCGAATGAGGTGCAGGATATTCCAAAATGAATACCACGATGCAAAGCAAAAATGTACGTCTGTAATGTCAATTTTAAAAAAACTTGGTTCCAACAACATCGTATATAGGTTTGTTTTATCTTCGTATTGATAAGAATCTATGCATTCCCATCAATTAACCACACCAGAAAAGAACGAAAATAAAATGTACGTATAATCCATCCGCATTCGCCACTGGGTCCCGTCATCACCCGTTAGGTTACTTAACTAACGACAGAGCGGGGACTGGGCTAGCACGGGTGCAAAACATATACAACATCTACTAGTATATATAAATATATATAACAATCGTCCCATGCATGATATAAAGCAATATCACAGAAACATCACAGAAGCAACACAGAATGGTGGATATTATGAAGCCCCGGGTTTCACTTGAGCCGCAAGTGAGACCCGACGTTCCCTGTCGTGTGGATAGCATGTGCAATGAAACCTATACCCCCTACGAGTGCGGCAAATAGCCCGCCAATTCTAGAGTAAGGTTCTGTTCCCGCCAAAATCTTGGCTCAAAATCCGCTCCTTATAAAATAATAGCAATAAAAGAAAAAATAAACAAATAGATAAATAAATAATAATCATAATAAAGGAGAAAATTTCCCTTTCAGAGCAAAGCACTGTTCAAATCCCAAGGCGGGAAATGAAGCAATGCTTCTGTTTCTCCCAATCAGAGCAAGGCTCTGTTTTAAAAGAAATTCAAATAATAATAAAGGAAGCAACGCTTCAGTTGCGCTGCGCTCTGCGCTGCGCGCCACGTGGCAGCGCAGTTGCGCTGCGCGACACGTGTCAAGCGCAAGTGCGTTTGCGCCAAACAGAATTAAAATTCTGAAAGATCTTTCTGTTCTTGTTAAAACAAGAAGATTGTCTTCTGTAAAACAGAAGCATTTGGATCAAAGATCCAACGGTGGGGAAAATTCCCCAAATCACTCAGAGAAGGATCTCTTTAACAAATTTAACAAATTAATGAGCACTATATAAAGGACCCTAAACCCCAATTCAAAAGAATCAACATCAAGATCAAAAACAACAACACAGAGAATAGAGAGAACTCTGAAGAATTTTGAGAAAAAAACTCAAGAAAAGAAAAAAGGTAAAAACCTTTAAAAAAGAAGAACTTCTTCTGAATAGATCATTGATCTGAGAACAAGATCAATGATCTTTAATAAAATAAATAATAACAGTGCCTTGCACTTTTTTTATGAACCATTGGTTCTGGAATCTTAAAAATTCTTTTCTTGAATCCAAAATTGGATCAAGTTATTGAAACAGTGCCTTGCACTTGCAAAAACTGCACTGTTGCGCTCCTGGGTTGGCGCAAGTCACCAGAGAGCGCCACGTGTCAGCACCATAACCACTTGCGCTATGCGCTTTTAAAAATAGAGCATTGCTCTTTAAAGTTGGTGCAACTCCACCAGAGCACGCCACGTGTCAGCAGCGCACTGCGCTTGCGCTCACCAGAGCGTGACACGTGTCACCACCACATGCGCTTGCGCTCAATAATTGGCGCAAAGCTCTTGATAAGCTAATGTCAGACAATTAATGCACTGCATTATTTACAGAAGGGCCAAGCCCAATTAAAAAAGGCCTAACAGGCCTAATAAAATGCTATGCATTATTTTAAAAAAGGCCAGAGCCCAAACCAAAACAGATGCTCTGCATCATTTATAAAGGGACAGAGCCCAAATCAAAATGGGCTAGCAGGCCAAAATGAAATGTAGTGCATTATTAAACAAGGGCAAAGCCCTAGCACAGGCCTAATAGGCCAAAGATAAATAAAAATGTTGAACATTTTTCAACTGGACTTAGCCCAATCATGGCCATAAGTCCTCAAATTAAATTGACTGAGCACGGCTGCTCTCTTAAATCAATTTACATCCGGTTCAAGGGTACATATCTGAACTCCTCTGACACCTATCGTTGTAATCCTTCAACGACGTCAGAGAGGTGACGGGTCCCGACAACCACATATCGATACGGACTGCGGGGTCCTTAAACTCGTGGACCGAAACGTCGTTAAACTAATATTCGTTCCTAAATGGGAACGTTGGACTGAAATGTCCTTAAACTAATGTTCGTCCTCAATGGGAATAATTGGACCACCATGTCCCTAAACTGGAAATCGACCGCAACGTCATTAAACTAAACAATAGAGCCAATTGCTCTCTTGTCGGATCCAAACAATCCCGTTAAGTTGATCTTAGTCTGGAGATTAGGCTAACGTATTCTTAACGAACGTTTAAGTCGATCTTAGCCTCAATATGGCTAACGTATCCTTAAACTAAAACACCAAACCCAAATCTAAGTAAATATGGATTTGGACTAATCCACGTCCTACGGGCGACGACATAAATTAGTCTCCGTATAAAATCCACGGGCAACCACAAACAAAACAAACACCCACGACACGAAGTGAACATCTGGAGAAGGATAAAGTTGTTACCGCAATGCGGTAGCGTAATTAACTGCAGGGGCTTGCGTCTGCAGGGAAGAGCGTCCCTACAATCAAAAATCCCTCAAGCGAGGGGGAATCTGACGAAGTCTGCTACATCGGCCGCATCCGTCTAAACCTTCGATACACGGTGCCACAAATCAACTTGGCATCTTCGGAGAGGTGGACGAATAAAACCAAATAGCATCTACCCCGAATCTCAGGCAAGACGTTTATCGCGTCTCCGCCGCGTCATTCGGAGGGGAACGGATTCTGGCACCCCCGGTGGGACCTTTTTCTCTTTCCACTCCACACTTCGTGTGTCGTGTTCGCGAACAAATCGCGGTTTGCTGTGGTTGCCTGTGGATTCGAGGTACTTAGATTTGGTTTCTTGCTCCGTGCAGAAAACAGAAGATTAATGGCTTCAAACTGCACTACCTGCAACTGCAACTCTCGCTCCGTCCCTGCTGGAGGAGTGACTTATGGGCCCCAAGCGGCCTCCCTTTTCAAGATACCAGTGGAGCAGGTAACTCAAGCCACCACTGGATTATTCTTCGGGACCATGCTCCCACCGATGAGCTTCAATGCCCCAATGACGTTGCAAGAAGCCCCAAAGAAGTCGGTCTTTGATCGACTTACCACTGCCGCGGCCCCTCTCAACAGGTCGCCCAACTTCAATACCTCAGTTTTCAACAGACTGGGCCAGAGCGTCTACAAGCCCGCGATACCCGAAGTTGCCATCCCAAAGCGGATAGCCATCCCGGCTCAAGCGGACGAAATCATTGGAAAGGCTTCTCCTTCCAAAAAGTCAGTTTTTACAAGGATGGTCATTCCGGCTTCTGCTCCAGGCGAGGTCCTCGAAGCCGCTTCCTCTGCCCAGAGGTCTGTCTTTGACAGATTAGACATTGCTTCTCAATGGGTGTCAGTCTTCGACAGGCTAGCACCAATAACGGTCTCTCCTCAAAGCAGGGGGCATGAGGAGGTCACCCCTACGGCTGAAACAACTCCATCCGCACGACACGCTCGACGTCGCCACTGGCGCCGAGTAAGGAAGGTTGGGGGCAACTCCCCCTCTGGGATAACTCCGCCAGCTCCAATGGTGGGGATCAATCCTGCTGTTCCGACTGAGAACAGCTTTGAACTTCTCAACAGGGTGCGCAGAAACTCTCCTACCGCCGTACTGAAAAGATCTCCGCCACCGGTAGAGAATGTTACAGAGGCGAGGCCAGAACAACCCCTTCAGCGGCTGTCCTCCAAAATTTACAAGGTCTGGCGACAGGTTTAAGACTCAGTAATTGATCAAGATTACTCTCGCCAACAGGAAAAGGTGAAGGTCCAGCGAGAAGAGAACCATCCTGTCAAGCCACAAAATGCGATAGCTACTTGGGTGCCCACTGCAAGGGCCCCCTCAACTTCGACCGCTCACAAGAAAAGGAGGCCGCAAAAAGCCCCTGTGAACATGGCGAATCGTAAAAGCGCTGAGCACAAACGCCCCAAGTCTGGGGGCATGGTAGTGCACACTGTTTATATAGCTTCCGGAAAGGAGGAAGGCCGTGTTTCGACGGGTCACCGACCGCTTACCCGATCCTTGACAAAAGCCCAGGAGCAATAACAAAAGCTCCAAGAAATGATGACTGCTATGGCCGCACTTACCGAGCCAAAAGAAAGCTCGGAGGCATCGTCAGAACAGCGTCACGAACAAGAAACTGACGCTGACTTCCTACGCAGAGTCTTCGAAAAGAAGGACAAAGAAGCCGCAGAGCAAGCGGCTAACATAAAACAAATGGCGCTTCTCTTCCAAGATATGGTAGGGATGATGATCCGGCAAGATCCTCCTGCTGAAGATCCTCCGATTGTCCTTGAAGATGACAAAGGAGAGACATCGAATCCCCCACCGGCTCTGTCAGCAGCCAAGGAGGAAACCATTTACAAAGCCGCACTGGATGACTATATAGCTCAACAGATACGGGCTCATCAGGCGAATGAGGCGGCTGGGCAAATTTCTAGAACCGGACGACCCTACCCGGGCTGGTATGACCAAATCAGTTACCCGCCGGGATATATGATCTCTAAATTCCATGTGTACAAGGGGACAGGGAATCCACATCAGCATGTCGCTCAATTTAGGGCCTTATGCGGCAATACTGGAGGCGATGACAAATTGTTGCTTCGACAATTCGTCGGCAACTTAGCAGAAACAACCTTTGAATGGTATTCGGAGCTACCTAACAACTCTGTCAAAACATTTGCGGAGATGGAGCTACTGTTTACACAAAGATTCGCGAGTGCTAGTGGACACACCTCGATAACAACACTGATCAATGCCAGGATAAGGCCAGACGAAACGTGGGTCCAATATGCAACACGATGGCGGAACCTATGGTCGAAATGCGAACAACGTATCGAAGAAGCGCCAGCGGTATGCATGTTCGTAGGCACTTTCGATCCGCAAGCGACCATCTCCCAATTCATGATGTTCTTCAGGCCGACCACTTTCCAGGCCTTGATCGACAAATTAGCCCAAATGGACCAGATGGGCCATGGACCGTCTCCTCCAAAGCCGGACTCTCGAAACGAGAAGGGGAAAGGAAAAAGCGATCGCCGCCGCCAATACTCAACAACAGCCGAGCAAATCAAAGCCGGTTGTTCGCCAAAACAACGTGCGTCCACGCCCATCCCTCGAGGAGAGACTGGGACGTCCTTACTCGTTTCCTCAGAATAAAACAAGGAAACTGTTCGAGCTGGCCACGCGCAACGGACTCATCAATCTGCCGAGTCCAAAACGTCTGTTGCAGCCAGGCGATCTCAATAATCCCGATTATTGCCCTTACCACCACACGGTAAGTCACCCGATCGAGGACTGTTTCGTCTTTAAGGGATGGATCGAGGATCAGTACCTACAAGGCAAGTTCGCGCTGTCTGAAAAGTGGAAAGTAAACCCACCACAGCCGCACACTCTAAAGAAGATGGACACGCCGGGGGCAACTTGTTCTTTTGTTGAGGACAAAAACGATAGGGAAGGCTCATCAGATGAATCCGAGGACTACGTAGCGAGTTATCATGTGATCTCTCACTCATTGATAGATGATGAAGAGGCTCCTTGCGCCGAGAAACCGAGGGCGGACCCTGAACTAGAAATTCTGCGGCCGTCAGATGAGTTGATCGATGCCTTCCTGAATGAGATTCGTCTGAAAGTTAAAGCCAATCAAGAGCGTGAGATGGCCATACTGGAAGGAGCCAAACATCGACGACTGGACCAAAGAGTTGAGGCACTCCCATCAAATCAAAAGTCATCCGCTGCGGATAAAAACAAATTCAAGACGAGGAAAAGGTTTGCTAAAGCCCTGTTAGTGGGAATGAAGCTACCACCCTCTGAAGAAAATACTCTCGGTGGAGTAGAGATGCATCCTAACTTCTGCTTATATCATCAGAAGATCATACATCCTACCGAAGACTGCGACTCCTTTAAGTGTTGGTGGCAAGGGTATATCTCTCAAAAGAAACACTTCAACAGGACAAAGCGTGAAGCTCGTAGACATCAGAAAAATGCAATAGATGAGCGCAAAAGAGCCGCCGCCGACTATCACATAGCCGACTCCAAGGGATCGCAAATTGTCACCTTTGGAAGCGACTCTGACGAAGAAGCTATCCTCAACCCTCTCCTCAAGGAATCCATTTCAAAAATGAAAGAATTGAGGAGTTGCGAGAACGTTCAGCCGTGCAACTGCACGCTGCTCGGAAAAAATCTCGGCCCCATAAACAAGGGATCGAGCAATAAGGATAAAGGGAAGGGAAAAACAACCCTCGTAGCCAATTCTCAACAGCAATCGAGTGGCCCTAGACCGGTTGTTTTCCGAAATAACAAGCGGCAACCCCTCCAGGAAAAGTTGAAACGTCCTTATTCGTTTCCGCAAGATAAAACAAGGGGACTGTTCGAGCTGGCAGTGCGTGACAGACTCATCAATCTGCCGAGTCCAAAATGTCCGTTGCGGCCAGGCGATGTTAACGATCTCGATTATTGCCCTTACCACCAAACGTTAGGTCACCTGATCGAGGATTGCTACGTCATCAAAAACTGGGTTGAAGATCAATACCAACAAGGCAAGTTCGTCATCTCCGAAAACTGGAAGGTGAGCCCGCCACAACCACACGCGCCGGGAAAGATGGAGACGCCGGGGGCATCATGCTCATTCATAGGGAAAGCCCCATAGACCGAAAAGTCAATAAACTAGATATTGGCCTCAAATACGGCGACGGCGGATCGAAACGTCCTTAAACTAATGATGGACCGCAATGTCCTAAAACTTGCAAACGACCGGAATGTCTTTAAACTACTACCGCAACATCCTTAGGCTGACGAGATAAAAAAATGTATAAATATAATAAAAATAATAATAAAAACGGTATGTCCATAAGCAAAAAGGGCACGGATGAAAACCCGAAAGGGCTCCGTGAGTAAAAATAGCAGGGCTACCGGCGAGTGTCCGTGAAAACCCGAAAGGGCGCGACCTCGTAAAAATATAAAATAAAATAAAATTAAAAAAAAGAATTAAAAAAAACGGTATGTCCATAAGCAAAAAGGGCACGGATGAAAACCCGAAAGGGCTCCGTGAGTAAAAAAACAGCAGGACTACCGGCGAGTGTTTGTGAAAACCCGAAAGGGCGCAACCTCGTTAAAGGACACTTACAGGGTCCACTCGACCTTGTAAGAAGAAACCACCCGCGTGAGATCCTTACGACTCACAAGGGAGCAACACACTTAGGGATCCCCACGATTCCTAAGGAGAAAATACACTTGCGAGATCCTCACGACTCGTAAGGAGAACTCTCTTAGGGACCCTCACGGCTCATAAGATTTGAAAGTCTTAAGTTACAGAGACTTAAACCTGTGCTTAAGCAACCCCCACAACCTTCGATATTGCCCTACAAGTGGCTCATACTGACCCTTGTATACAATCCACGGGCGCGAATAAACATTTCCCCCAGCAAAGTCCCACCCGTGACTAGGGATATGTCCATATGGTAAACAACCCTTATGAGTTCTTTCGACTTATAAGGAGAAAATCCTTTTGTAAGATCCTTACGACTTGCAGGGGAACACGCACTTAGGAATCCTCACGATTCCTAAGGAGAAAACACACCTACGAGATCCTCACGACTTGTAAGGAGAAATACCTTTGTGAGACCCTTACGGCTCATGAAGTCAAAAGCCTTAGTTGACAGAATCCTAACCCTGTTTACTAAGCCACCTTTGTTCGACA
Organism: Agapanthus africanus; assembly: GCA_030015575.1. Lineage (NCBI taxonomy): Eukaryota > Viridiplantae > Streptophyta > Magnoliopsida > Asparagales > Amaryllidaceae > Agapanthus > Agapanthus africanus. The sequence continues at coordinate 555,947,288 of JASDDO010000022.1, read as the reverse complement.
TCGACAGAGGCAAATGATGATTCGCTCCTGGCAATATCCCAGTTGTAGCGATGCTGATGCCTAAATCGGTATCAACTTCCAAGCCCTTTCACGGCAAATGGTGATTCGTTACTGACAATATCCCAGTTGTAGCGATGCTGATGCCTAAACCGGTATCAAACTCCAAGTCCTTTCATGGCAAATGATGATTCGCTCCTGATAATATTCCAGTCGTAGCGATGCTGATGCTAAAATTGGTATCAGATCCCAAATCCCCTACTCGCGAGAAAAAATCAGCGAGCCCAAAAAAAATGCATACGAAATAGCCGAAATGATGGGGCAACTTGCAAACAAAATCAGCAAGTAAAAATGTATGCATGCAAAATAGCCGAACTGATTGGGTAACTCGCAATAAAAAGCAGCGAGTAAAAAGAAAAATAGCCGAAATGATTGGGCACCGCGAAAAATAGCCGAAATGATTGGGCAATCGCGATTTTCGCGATATAAAGAGCTGAAATGATAGAGCATCGCGGAAAGGAATAAAATAAAAAAATATATGTAATGAAATTTATGCCCTGCAGGTGAGATCACATCGATCCCTGTATACAATCCAGGGGCACAAACAAAGAGGGAACCATACCTTCCCAACAGGCTCCATCAGAAAGCGAAGCCAAATCTCGACGGTTCATAGACAACCTAGAGACAACCTCGACATTTATCGCCATATTGCAGACACATTGTCAACAAACAGAGCGAAAGCAAGATGTTGTACTCGTACGAGTGGACGGTCCTGGCTTGCTGTGTTGGGGCGGACCCGAATACACTATCTCCTCTTCTCCTCGGTATCACTGCCGAAGACAGGGATGGTGGCATTAGCTTTATTCTCCGGCTTGTGACACTTCTCCGTATCTTCGAAATCCGGTAAGAAGTATTTGGCATCTTCGTATTTGCGGACCTCGTCACAGAGAACGGGTTCAGTTCTCCCGTCACGGTGTACTCGAAACCATCCTTAAAATACTTCATACACTGATGTTGTGTAGAAGGGATGATGTTGTACTCGTGTAACCATGGTCGGCCGAGCAAAGCGTTGTAGCATGTCTTGGCGTCTATGACATGGAACTTAATGTCTGTGACGAGTAGCCCGAAGCGTAACGTCAGTATCACAGACCTAAGAGTTCTTGATGACTAGGAGTCAAACCCGGAGATAGTGATCTTGTCATGAGCAAGGTGCTGGACGCTCATGCAGATTTCTTTTAAGACCCGTACATTGAGGAGATTAACGGAGGATCCATTGTCGATCAGGATTTTTCCTATCTTTATATCGTGACAGTATCCTGAGACATAGAGAGGGCGATTGTGCTCGCACGTCCCAAGGAGAAGGTCCTCGTCGCCGAAAGTGACATCGACCGTGTGCACTTCCTCCAATTCATCCTCAATCTTTTCCTCGGCCAGGCATGCTTGGAATTGTTCCGGATCTTGGAGTGCCTTAATCAACGAATCTCTCACCTCCTTTGATAGCAAAAGGGCATCAAAAATGCTGAGTTGTGAGGGCAGTTTTCTCAGATGTGCCAAGACGTTGTAATCCACCTTATTCTTCTTCGGCGGGTTGTTGGCGTTTAGCTCTTCCAGAACTTGGTCATCTAAGACGATATCTTCAGAGACCTTTTCTTTCCCTTTATCTTTTCTGCTTGAGGGTCCGAGGTTCTTTTCAGGCAGCGTCCGATTCCGCAGCCGAATATTTTCGCAGACCTTCGGTTCTTCTTCTTTTCTCGAAGCGGACTCCTTAAAGAGAGGGGCAAGTTCTAGCTCTTCATCAGAATCACTCCCGAATGTAGGCATTTGTGGCCCGCCAGTGTTAACCATGCGACAATTGCCGGTAGTTCTTTTAATCCCTTCGGTCGTATTTCTTTGCTCTCGACGAGTTTTACGCTTTTCCCGCTTAAAGCATTGTCGATGAGCAACGTATCCTTGCCACCATCTATCGAAAGCTTTGCACTCTTGAGTAGGGTGCGAAACCTTCTGATGATATAAGCAATAGGAGGGGTGCGTTTCCACTTCACCGGTGATGTTTCTTTCAAAGGATGGTAGCTTCATGCCCATTGATATGGCCTTAGCAAACTTTTTCCTCATCTTGAATTGGCTCTTGTCGGTAACGGAGGTGTTTTGTTCCAGCGGGATCGTCTCAGCTCTTCCATCAAGTCGCTGGCGCTTGGCCCTTTCAAATATAGCCGTCTCGCGTTCTCGATCAGCTTTAATTTTCAATCGAGCTTCGTTAAGGAACGCGTCAATCATTTCATACGATATCTCCGGAAATTTTGGTTCAAGATCTGCCCCCAGCGTTTCAGTGCAAGGAGTCTCCTCATCGTTCGTGATCGAATGGGAAATCATATGATAGCTCGCCACATATTCCTCGGATTCATCTGATGAACTTTCTCCCTCATCTTCTTCTCGAAAGACGTGATTGAGAAACTCTTGGAGTGTAATGGGAGTCCGTGCCTTCTGATTGTATTCATCCAGCGCGTCAATTTGCTTTTGTAAGTCCGTGCGCTTGTCGCCAGGCTTCACGGGCTTCTTAGATTTCTTCTTCTTATTTTTCGAAGATTTTGACGGCTGGCTGCAAGTGCTTGAACCACCATCATCGGTCTTTGGAGTTGGACGTGGCTTCAACATCCCCTCAATGACCTGCGGTTCCAACGGGTTCTTCCACTTGATCGCTGGATATGTCTGAAGAACGTTTAGCATCCTCTTTGTCTTGGCTGATAATACAACCTCCCAAAGAGCTTCTTCAATGACGGAGCATGTTGCCCCCGGCGTATTCGTCCCCTTAGAGGTGTGGGGCTGCGGGGGATTTATCTTCCATTTGTCAGATACCGCGAACTTGCCCTGTCGGTACTAGTTTTCAAGCCAATTTTTGAAAACGTAGCAGTCTTCGATCGGATGACCTAGTACTCGATGATAAGGACAGTAGTTGGGCTCGTTGACGTCACTTGGTTGCAACGGACGTTTTGGATCCGGCAGATTTATGAGTCTGTTGCGCAACGCCAGCTCGAATAACCTCCTCGTTTTATCGCGGGGAAAGGAATAAGGACGTCCCATCCTATCCTCAAGGGGTACGTACAGGCGCAAATTATTTTGACGAGCAACCGGGTTCGAGTCGCTCGGTTGTTATTGAGCATTAGCGACGACGATTGCTTTTCCCTTCCCTTTGTCATTTCGGGAGTCCTGCCTTGGAAGAGGGGGTTTATGGCCCATTTGATCCATTTGCGCTAGTTTGTCAATCAAGGCCTGGAAGGTAGTTGGCTTGAAAAACATCATAAATTGTGAGATGGTCACTTGCGGATCAAGGGTTCCCACAAACATACCCACCGCGGGAGCTTCTTCAATGCGCTGCTCGCACTTCGACCACAAGTTCCGCCATCGTATAGCGTACTGAATCCACGTCTCGCCTGGCTTTACCCTGGCGTTAATCAGTGCTGTCATTGGGGTACGTTCACTGGCGCTTGCAAAACGCTGAGTAAACAACAGCTCCATCTCCGCGAAGGTTTTAATAGAGTCGTTCGGGAGCTCAGAGTACCATTCGAACACCGTATCTGATAAGCTTCCAACAAACTGGCGAAGCAACAGCTTGTCGTCACCGCCGGTGTTGCCGCAGAGTGCCCTGAACTGGGCAACATGCTGATGAGGATTGCCCGTCCCTTTGTAGACATGGAACTTGGGAATTGTGTAACCGGGTGGGTACTTGATTTGATCGTACCAACTTGGATATGGCCGCCCCGTTTTTACGACCTGACTGGCCGCTTCGGTCGCATGATGAACCCGTATTTGCTGGGCGATGTACTCATCCAAATCGGCTTTGGAGATTGTATCATCTTTAGCTGTCGATAGAGCTGGTGGAGGATTTGATGTCTCTCCCCTATCGTCTCCAAGGACGATCGGGGGCTCTTCAGCCGGGGGATCTTGTTGTATCATCATCCCTATCATGTCCTGGAAGAGGAGGCCCATACGCTGTATGTTGGCTGCTTGTTCAGCAGCCTCTTTGTCCTTCTTCTCCAATATCCGACGAAGGAATTTGGCGTCGGTTTCTTCCTCTTGGCGTTCATCCGAGGATGTTTCAGGACTTTCTTTTGGCCCTGTAAGTGCGGCCATAGCGTTCATCATTTCTTGGAGCTTTTGTTGCTGCTCCTGCGCCTTGGTCACTGACCGCGTGTGCGGTCTATGACCTGTTGATATGCGACTGTCCACTTTACCAGACGCCACATAGATGGTATGAACTATTATGCCCCCGGACTTAGGGCGTTTAGGTTCACCATCTTTGGCATTTGCCGCGGGCGCGGGGGTTTTCTTCGGCCTTCTTCTTTTGTGGGCCGTTGAAGTGGAGGGGGCCGTTGCAGTGGAGGGGGCCGTTGCAGTGGGCACCCTAGCGATTGTTGTCCTCTGCTGTTTAATAGGACAGTCCTTTTCTTTTTGCACCTTCACCTTTTTCTGTTGACGAGAGTGATCTGGGTCGATCACGGAGTCTTGAACCCTTCGCCAAACCTTGTATATTTTTGAGGACAGCCGTTGAGGGGGCTGTTCTTGCTTCGTTTCTGGAACTCTCTCTGCAGGCGGAGGAGATCTTTTCAGTGTAGCGGTTGGAGAATTCTTACGCACCCTCCTTAGCAGTTCAAAGCTGTTCCCAGTTGGAACAGCAGCGTTGACTTCCACCATTGGAGCCGGTGGAGTTAGCCCTGAGGGAGAGTTGCCCCCTGCTTTCCTCACTCGTCGCCAATGGCGACGTCGAGCACCACGAGCCGTTGGGACTGGCTCAGAGATAGAGATAGCTTCTTTTTGCCCCCTGTCTGAATGGGGCGCCGCCGGTGTTAACCTCTTAAAGACTGAGGTTGTCTTTTGAGGGGTGATATTCAACCTGTCGAAGACGGATCCTCGAGCAAGGGCAGGAGCAGGGATCGTCAGTCATGAAAAGACTGACTCTCTGATAGGGGAAGCTGCCTTGACGACTTCTGGAGCAGCAGTTATTGCCTTCCTTGGGACAGCCAGTTTAGAGTTCTGATTTAGCCTAGTGAAAACAGAGGCTGTCGGTTTGGTAGTGGGCGACCCGTTGACAGGGGTCGTCGTAGCAGTGAGCCGGTCGAAGACCGACTTCTTGTTCACTTCCGGTGCAGGTATTGGCGCAGAGAAGCTTGTAGGTGGGATCATGGTCCCGAAGAACAGGCCAGTGGTGGCTTGGGTCACCTGGTCTACCGGCAGAGCGAGGAAGGAAGCCGCTTGGGGCCCATATGCTACACCTCCCGGTGAGGTGGAGCGTCCGTTGCAATGGCATTTCGAGCAGCTGGTGCAGTTAAAGGCTATTGAATCTTGAGTTCTGCGCCAGGCAAAAGACCAAATCTTAGTAACTTGAAATCCGAAGGCAACCATTTAACAAACCGCGATTGGTTCGTGAGGACGACACACGAAGTGTGGAGTGGAAAGAGGAAAAGGTCCCACCGGGCGTGCCAAAATCTGTTCCCCTCCGAAAGACGGCGCGCAAGACTGCAATGTCCTGACGCTGAGATTCGGGGCAGATGCTATTTGGTTTTATCCGTCCACCTCTCCGAAGATGCCAAGTTGATTTATGGCACCGTGTATCGGAGGTTTAGACGGATGCGGCCGATGTAGCGGACTTCGTCAGATTCCACCTCGCTTGAGGGATTTTTGATTGTGGAGACGCTCTTCCCTGCAAGCGCAAGCCCCTGCAGTTAATTACGCTACCGTATCGCGGTAACAACTTTCTCCTTCTCCAGAATTTCACTTCGTGTCGTGTGTGTTTGTTTTGTTTGTGGTTGCCCATGGATTGTATACGGAGACTGAGTAATGCCGTCGTCCGTAAGACGTGGATTAGTCCAAATCCGTATTTACTTAGATTTGGGTTTGGTGTTTTTAGTTTAAGGATGCATTAGTCGCGTTGCGGCTAAGATCAACTCAAACGTTCGTTAAGGATACGTTAGTCTGATTTAAGACTAAGATCAACTTAACGTGGCGATCCATTTAATATATGGCCGTTGGGACTCGTCGCCTCTCTGGCATCGTTGAAGGATTACAACGATAGGTGTCAGAGGAGTTCGGAGATGTACCCTCGAACCGAAGTTGATTTAGGGTTTTATAGTCCATTTGAATGTTTAAGGATACGTTAGCCGTGTTTGGGGCTAAAATCAACTTAAACGGGACCGTTTAGATCCGGCAAAAGAGCATTTGGAGGCTCTATTGTTCCAGTTTAGGGACGTAGTGATCCATTTTCCAGTTTTAGGGACGTGGTGGTCCATCGCCAGTTTAGGGACGTGGTAGTCCATCGTTAGTTTAAGGACATTTCGGTCCAACATTCCCATTTGTGGACGAACATTAGTTTAAGGACGTCTCGGTCCGATATTAGTTTTAAGGACGTTTCGGTCTAATATTAGTTTAAGGACGTTTCGGTCCAATATTAGCTTAAGGACGTTTCGGTCCACGAGTTTAAGGACCCCGCAGTCCATATTGATGTGTGGTCGTCGGGACCCGTCACCTCTCTGACGACGTTGAATGATTACAACGACGTGTGTCAGAGGAGTTCGGAGATGTACCCTCGAACCGGATATAAATTGATTTAAGAGAGAGCTATGCTCAGTCAATTTAATTTGAGGACTTACGGCCAAAATTGGGCTAAGTCCAGTTGAAAATGTTCAACACTTTCATTAAATAATGCATTGCATTTCTTCCATTTTTTTTTGTTTGGGCTCTGCCCATAAAGATGCAGAGCATCAATTTATTCTGGGCCCTGCTCATTTATGAATGATGCAAGGCATCTGTTTTGTTTGGGCTCTGCCCCTTTTAAAATGCGTAGCATTTTTATTATTTCGTTTGGGCTCTGCCCATTTATAAATGATGCAGAGCATCAATTTAATTAGGCCTGGTTGGTCTTTTAACTGGGCCTGGCCCTTTAGAAAAAGAAATGCATTGCATTTGTCAGGCGCTTTGCGCCAATTACTGAGCGCAAGCGCTTGTGGTGAGGACACGTGTCATGCTCTGGTGAGCGCAAGCACAACAGCGCAGTGCGCTGCGCTAGTGCGCTGCTGACACGTGGCGCGCTCTGGTGAGTTGCGCCAATTCCAGAGAGCAAAGCTCTATTTCTGTAGCTGACACGTGGCGCTCTCTTAAGAGCGCAACAACGCAGTTTGGAAGTGCAGAGCACTAAGAATCTTTTAGATTCAAGAACAGAAGTGCAAAGCACTATTTGATGCCTTGATCTAATTTAGATCAAAGAAAAATAAGTTTTTTTCTTTTTGTTTCAAGAACCAGAGGTTCATAAAAGTGCAAAGCACTATTTTTATTTTGTTGTTTTCTTGTTTTTTAAAGAACCAGTGGTTCATGAGAAGTGCAAAGCACTGTTTATTATGTGAAGAACATTGATCTGGTTTTTAGATCAATGATTTATTAAAAGAGATTTCTTTTCTCTCATGAAGGTCTTTACATTTTTCTTTGAAATTTTCTCAGAATTCTCTCTCTGTTTGAAGCTCTTGACTTTTTTCAAGAAAAAATGTTGATCCCTTTTGAATTGAGGCCTAGGGTCCTTTTTATAGTGTTCATAAATTAGTTAAATTTATTAAAGAGATCTTTCTCTGAGTGATTTGGGGAATTTTCCCCACCGTTGGATCTTTGATCCAAGGGCTTCTGCTTTGCAGAAGAAAATCTTCTTGTTTTAACAAGAACAGAAAAGATTTCTTAGAATTTTAATTCTGTTTGGCGCAGATGCCCCAGCGCGTGACACGTGTCGCGCAGCGCACAGCGCAGCGCATCTGCGCTGACACGTGTCGCGCAGCGCAAAGCGCAGCGCAACTGCGCTAGTGTATCTGCGCTAGTGTATCTGCGTTGACACGTGTCGCGTAGCGCACAGCGCGCGCTGACACGTGTCGTGCAGCGCATAGCGCAGCGCAACTGCGCGAGCGCATCCGCGCTGACACGTGTCGCGCAGCGCAGTTCATGCGCGACTGAAGCGTTGCTTCCTTTAAATAGAGCTTTGCTATGATTGGGCGCGCCTTCTTGGGCGCTGCGCTGACGTATTAGCGCCTGACGTGTGGCGCGTTGCGTCCGAGATTTGAAGCGTTGCTTCAAAATTTTGAATTTCAACAGAGCTTTTCTCTGATTGGGCGAAACAGGGAGGACTTTCTTGCTCGATATGATAGTATGCTATCTGGTTGTACTTTATCTTAACATGTACTCTGATTGTCTCTATGTTACATGTTGATAAAGCCCTTAGGATATATACTCGACTACTGGGACTATGATGAGATCATACCAGTGGGGCCACGGTAGTCGACGAATACATCCTATAACTGTTCCTAGTCGAGGGTGTATCGAGACGGGGCATCGATACACCAGAGTAGACTAGCGTATACGCATCTTGACCCATATGATGAGCGATGGATGATCCCATATCTATCGGTGTTTGACATCAAGGATGGTGTACGGGTGCTCAGTAGAGACTGGGTACACTGGACGGACTCGCCGAGAACTCCCAGATGGTATTATACATCACGTCAGATGACAGTTCTCTGGTGACACTAGTATACAGTAGTCTGTAGACCCGAGATCGTCATAGAGTCTTGTGTGATTCCTACTGTGCTTTGATTTCCATCATACCACGTCCAAGAGGGCGTGCAAAACGGTGGCTTTTAGGTACAGTTCCGAATCATATGGAGGCAATGAGCGATAGGAGGGGATTCGTCTCTCCCGGTATAGGGAGTTGATGTTGCGCTGTGTTCGATTGGCTATAACTGGAAATCCTTGGCCAGGGTTACTGAGATTTACTGGTAAGTGTTACTAGTAGTTTCTCGAACTGTTATGGACCTCATATCGACACGACTTATCAAGCTACTGGGGTCTGACGTTTACCACCCCTAGGCGAGATATGCGACATATCAGACGGAGAGACCGAACTGTACGGGAGTGTTACTGATTGGATTCACGGGAGAAAGTACATGCTTGCTTGTTGATTTTCTGATCGCTCAATACCTGGGTGGCTGTTACGTTTAGCTGACCGCTTGCAACTTGTGGGTGTTTTGATATGATCATCACCTACTGCCGGCGTATTGACGATTCTTTAGAGTCCTACACAGAGGTTTCCTGACTCAGGCAAAACGGAGTAGGGGCACATATATGATATGTGCGGGACCGAGAACAATACGTGTATGTGATACCGTATTAGATTCTCGCGATATGAGATATCGGCCGGGTATATGTGATATAGCCGGGTCATCGGATCAAGTGTTGATTCGATAAACTGATACAGATTATATTAGTCGATAATTTATGAAATAGCCGGATTATCGGATCAAGTGTTGATTCGATAATTTAATGTATAATTATATATTAGATATATTAAATTACATTAACTAGTATAAGCTCACAAAAAGATTCTTTTTCTCACTCGGGTAATACATTGATATATATGCGATATATGTTAATTGTATTATTTTATTTTGTTACAATAAATATTGTATATGCGATATATAATATTATAACATGTTAGGGTTATTAATGTAACGTGATTAGTGGAGATTAAACATGATTAAGGTTTGATTTGGGTTAATTTTTTCTAGAAGCTTCTAGAAGGTTTTCTTTTGTTTCTTGCTAAAGATATTTTCTAAAGATATTTGTTATAATATTTGTTAACCCAACCAACCCTTGACCATGGTTAAGTCTCTACATGGGTTAAGTTATCATACTTAACCCATGGTTGCATTTCTAAGCTCACCACAATTCATTATTCATCACAAAAGAGTTAGCTTCTTCTTCTTCTTTCTTGCTTGAAAAGCTTTCTAGCTTTTTGAGAGGTGATGAAAATGAGTGAGATTGAGAAAATAAATGAGAGCTAAATTCCTACTTCATCATCATAATCTATCCTAGCCATTTAGATTAGGGTGTTCACTTCATTAGTGAGTGAGAGCTTGTGTTAAAGAAACTTCAAGATAGATCATCTTTGTTTTCGACGATCGGAAGCAAGCATGCATCTTTCTCTTCGTGGAGCCTCTCTAGAGTCTGGATACATGATGATCGCATCGAAGGGACCTCAACACGGAGCTTATGAAGCGAAGGACCAGACTACAAAGGTTGTAATCCCAAACTCTTAGATGTTAAAGTGTTTAACATGCTTTGTTTCACATAATCTCTAGTTTAAAGATCTTGGTTAGGGTTATTCGGCACGTCTAAAATTTAAATCGGGTATGGTTGATGCCTTATAGACCCTTGTGAGAGTGCCTAGCAACCCTACAGTCTCCATGTGGCTCGGGACTGTACCTAACTAAAACCTGTTTGCACGACTCCTTTGAGCCGTGGTAGGGTAGTAATCAAAGCACAGTGGGAACTCACACGAGACAAATGACGATTTCAGGTCGACAGACTAACCTGTACACATGTCACCTGGGAACTGCTATCTGACAATAGGTATAATACCAAATAGCAGGTTCCCGGCGAGTCCGTCCAGTGTACTCATAACCCAATGAGCACCTGTATACTATCTTAGGTGAACAAACTAATACCAATGGCTTGTGAGACCTGGCCACCGCCCCTCGTCGAGGTCTCGATCAGTATACACTAGTCTACACTGGAGCATCGATGCCCGGTCTCGATACTCCCATGACTAAGGACATTTAATGATGTGCTTATAGACCCCAGCTCCCACATATATGATCGCCATCATAATACTGGCAGTCAAGTAAAAATCCTATGGGTTTTATCAACATAATGATAAAGAAAAACCAGATAGCATACTATTATTTTGAGTAAGACTGTTTTATCGGTATAGGTCCTCACTCAATCATCATAATCACAAGTCCGCGACTATGATAATTGCCTTGAGGGCACTATAGCCTATTGTCATGTAGCATTTCTCCGGTAACATGAGTACATGTTAGTTTGTCGACCTGAGATCGTCATTTGTCTCGTGTAAGTTCCCACTGTGCTTTAATTACTACCCTGCCACGGCTCTACTGAGTCATGAAAACATGTTTTAGTTGGGTACAGTCCCGAGCCACATGGAGGCAGTGAGCGGATTGTCGGGGATTTGTCTCTCCTGGTATTAAGGGTAGATGTCGCGCTGTGTACGGGTGACCATCACCAAAAATCCTTGGCTAAGGTGGACGAGAATTACTGATTTGGATCAGTAGTTTCTCAATTGGTGGTGGGCTTTACACCGACACGACTTATCATGTTATTAGGGGTCTGACTTTATCCACCCCCTAAACCCGATATGCGGTACTCTTAGACAAACAGATCGAACTGTACGAAGACTTTCGCTTTCAGGCTCAGTAGTGATACAAACAAATTTGCTTGTCTGCCTTCCTTTCATTCAATACCCAGGTAGCTGTTACATACAGCTAGTGCCGCTGACGTGCTTGTGGTTAAACTCACTGCCAGCATATTGTCGAGTCTTTAGAGTCCCACAGAGAGGGTTTCCCAGTTTAGGCGAAATGATGTAGTGTACGTATTTTGATATGTACTCAGGTTCGATTAAAACACGTGTTTTTGTACACGTACTTTTAATTAGACATGTTGTTAATACTAGCCGGTTTGAAAGATGGCTATATTATCACATTTGGATTAAATGTAAACTAGTATTATATATCTCTTTTAGTATATCTCTTTTCGGTATTCGTATTTTGACAAAATACGGCATTTATACGAATACGAGTATTTGTACAAATACGGGTATTCGTATCTTATACGAATACGGGTATATGTATTTTGATACGAGTATGTGTGTATGTATTTGTAGCATATACTTGTATTAGTGTATTTGTATATATTTATATATACATACACACATGTATATATGTACACTATGCATTCTTTTCTCTTCTCTCTTCTTCATGTTCTTTTTAGAAGCATATGGTCTTGTGACTCACCATGGTGAGTCAAAACTCCACTTAATGATTCTAAAAATAAAGAAGAATAAAAAGAGATGAGAAAATTAGTAGCCATGCTTGATTGCCTTTACACTCACCCAAGCTTCTTTTTCTTTCTTCTTTCATGAGCTTTTGTAAAATGATAAAGGAAAAAGAAAAAAGGAGAACACTTAGAGATTATCCATTATTATATCCCAGTGATCAATTCTTAGCAAGTCTTGAGCACTTGTTGCTTTACTTTGATTATTTGTGTGAAGCTGGAGCCTGGGTGAGGGTTCCTTCAGGCGGGTCATCTTCGACGAGGAAGACCGACTTCCAAGCTCGTTCCTGACGACCTAGGAGCTAAAGAAGTGGCGTAGAAGATAAGGACACAACTACAAAGATTGTAATCACTAACCTAGTAGCTAAACTCTTTCATGTGTTTTCTAGTTTAGTGTTTTGATTCGATTCTAGGTCGTAGAGTTCGTGCTCTTGTTTCGAAAATTTTCATTTTGTATTCCGCATGGCCGCAAGTTTGCAGTATGAGCACGAGCGTCTACCTACAGAGATTACATCCTACAGCTTGGTCTTGAATCTAGGATTTTTATCGTCTTTAACAGAAAACTAAGTCTATATTCTCACTTGTTTTCGTTTCATACATACCTTCGTGATCGTGCGCAATAGTTTTTAAATCTTGTAATTTCAATTTAAACTTTCATATCTCCGTCAGCTCAGTTTCTGTACTCGAAACTCATCCCAGCCAAAATTATTCTCCCATAAAGAACCGCGGGGACTTTTAACTCGGAGAGAACACTTGTTTGACTTTTTTTATTAGGCTTTAGGCAAATTAGTGAGATTTGGGTCAATGACTTCTGAGAATATTGTATTTCGTTTCATACATAATTGCAGAGAATATGTGTAATTTGCATTGTTCTGGATTTAATGCACCTGAGAGCCTGTAATCTGTAATCATGCAGCAAACACGGATCAAAAGTATCTATCTACATGCAAATGTGATTAAGAATGAGTGGTATCGAAATACAATATTCTGATATAAACAATCAGTCTAACCACCGTTAGAGAACAGGTAGCTCTTTACGGTGAGTTCAGGTGAGTGGTGTGAAATCATAGTTTTGTAACCAAACCATATTTTGGGGTTTGTTTGAGGGAGCGGTAAGAAACCATAGTTTTGTAATTATGAGGTGTTTGGATTATCTAAACCATGATTTTGTAATCATGATTTCTGGAAAAAATTCTTTAAAAAATTAAAAATTTGATCTCAACCCCTTCCTTCAATTAAAAAAAAAATAACAAAAGGGGGCACCTTTTCTTCCCCACCACTCACCGTTTCCCGTTCCCCGTTCCGAAGAGCGGCTAAGCGCAATGCTGCTCTCCCGAGCAGCCCTAAGTCATCCTCAAATTATAATAATTAATCAACTCCCATTTAATAATTTTAATCATTTTGGACCAAGTCTTGTTAGGACTTTTTCCATGGAATATTAAAGTTGTTTGCATTTTGAATTAAAATAATCTAAAGTTTTTTTACTGTAGAGAAAAGAACCATATAAATTTTTGCAAACTTCAGCTTGCAATGAGTTTATCACAAGATCCAAACACTGCCACCTTCAAAAACCTGCACGCTTCCTTCTTAACTTTATTTGATTCCTTAAATGCCATTCAACTTAATAACCATTTTTAAAAACGTCAAAGAATGCTATGTTTTGTTATGTAATATTTATGTTTAAATATTTCCTATATGTCCTTCAGTTAAATTTTTGTAATATTGAAGAAATGGAAAATATATTTTCAAATTAAATATTTAAATGAAGATCGGTTTCAAAATAAATCAAAGGAACACAAAAAGTTAGTAAAAAGTATTTAAGGATAATTCATGCATTTCATCCAAATAATTAAGTTATCGACGTGGCTCAAGGTGGAAAGCGGGCGGGGTGCCCCGCGGCTCGGCTGCCACATGGCGGGCCCACACTCGGCTTTGGCAGATTTTTTGGGGTTGGGTTTAAAAAAAGATTTTGTGGGCCGCACTTGAATTGATCTGAAGAATCAAATTATGGTTGTTGTGGCCTTGTAGGGTGGATGGAGAATCAATGTTTTTTGATTTGAGTTAGGCGAGTATTCAAGAGAGAGAGGAAAAGAAGAAAAAAGAATTGAAATAAAGAGGAACGAATACTGTGTGAAATGATGGGGAGCGGGGCGATTTTCAATTGTATGAGAGGTAGAGTTTGCCAACTCATGTCTCCCAAATTTTAATCAATAAATTATCCGGGACGAAGTTCTGGCTTACCAACAAAACCTAATTTAATAAAAACAATATATTAATTGCGTTTGGGCCGGCCCGGCCCGGCCTGACCCAAGCCAGGACTTGGGCTGGGCCAGACTAGGATTTGGGACACACTGGGCCGGGCCTGAAGTCCGGTCAACCGGGCTTGGCCTGCCCCGTTGAATAGCCAAGCCCGAAGGGCTTCACGCCGGCCCGGCCTTTGCCACCTTGAGCCGTTGCCAGTTGGACTCGGCCTACTTAATCACTATGATGACAACACAGGTCGGCACGCAATATCATCTTCGCAGCAATTTCAATATATATTATATTATATAGATTTTATCTCCAAAAAAAATATCATGGTCAAAAGTGGCAGCGGACGCGTGAACTCCCTTGCACCTAATTTTCTCAAATCCAACTCCGAGTCGTTTTAGTTCCGCGTTCCATTCTAAGCTCAAAGCTCAACTCGCAATCATCAATGGCGTCCTGGCTTTAAATTCTCCCCTTTTTTCTTCCTTTTCCTTTGTTAATTCTAAGCCTTTCATTTCTTCTTCTTCTTCTTCTTGTTGCTCAGAATGGCCTCCGTCGCCGTCGCCCACCACCATCGCAACCAATACCACACCAAACCTAAACACAGCTGCAGATCCTATCACTCTCTTGAATCCAGTCAATTCATCAATTCCCATTCCAAAACTCACTCAGTTTCCAAACCGGCAGCTAAAATTCCCACCTTTATCGATGGATTCGCCTGCTGTGAGCTGTGGGCTGGCCCTGCGTTCTCCAATTCGCCGCCTCCGAGCTCGCTCCCCATCCCTAAATTCTCGATATGCTCGAAACCTATCGTCTCTCTCGATTCCAGCTCATCCTCCTCCAATGATTCTGCTACCCAGAATTTGAGGAGAATCCTCAATCTCGATGCTTAGCGCTATCAATTTCTGTAGAATCTCTTCTTTGAATATCATGTAGCTAATTCTTACCTCTTCATCATGTACCCCGTTGCCAATTTTTTTCTTTTCCTATTTTTTTTGAAGGGAAAATTTTGGGAAAGGGGCACTAAAAATATGATTTTTATTTTCCTTTCTTCCTTCCCCTCTTGGTCCTGTATTTATTAGTGTTAAGATTGTAGAGCTGTTTGATTAGGGCTCGCCTCTGAAGCAGTTGAATCACAAAGGTATAATTTCTTCATCTATTATGAATTTATGTCGATCAATTGGATGCAGAGTTGTTATTTTTGGAGTTTTAGATTATGCAAACTTGAGCTTGCAAGTCTTTACCTTTCATTTATGAACAAAAAACTCTATAATTAGAATTGATTAGCTTTAGAGTCGACCTAGCTGTAATTTTGTTGCGTCATTTGTTTGGAGTTTTGATAACTTATGTTGGTGTTGGTTTTAGATAGCTGAAAGTTATCTGACCTCCAAAGCCATAGATAGCGATTACATGTGGAGTTCCAATTTTGGAGTTAGGTTTATGCAAAAGCTGAGCTATTTAGTCTCAAATCAGAAAAAATATTTTTTTGACAAAAAAATTGGTGTAAGGTATATTTATTATTTACCAGGTGCTACCTCCATTTAAAAGTTGAACTCCAAAATGAATGTTTTCTTTTATGTCTTTTGCAGTTTAATTAAAAACTTTGGTTGGATTGGAGTTTAATGAAAACTTTGGAATTTAGATAACCGGAGTTTTCAAAACTTTAAAATGAAAGCCAGATGAGACATGGTTAGAGTTTTAGAGTTAAATTTTGACAACTTTATGGGAGTTCGGTTATATGAACTCAACTCTAAACAGGGTCTGATGGTTCAAAGAAGGGGAAAAAAGCTGTAGTAATTGAGAAGACACGAATGATTTCTCTTACATTTGTCGTTCAACATCCAACAATTAACTTGTATCTAACCGACCGCATATTCTCACAGAACATGTAGTCGAAAAAATCATCTACTTAACACAATACATCTTTACCAGTTGTTGAAGATGGAAATGCATTGTACATACAAACTATATGCAACTAAACAAACCCTAATTTTACTTTTTTCTCATGTTTGCTTTTTCTCTTGTAACAGTTAGTTTGTGGCCATTAGAGATATGCAGCAGGAGTCCTGCAGCAGGTCCCGGAACAGTTAACACCGGTTGTTTAGTTCGACTTTCTCAAGATCTTAGTAGTCCTACTATAGATAGATTAGTCCGAGAATAGTTTCTATTGTGCAAGCTGTTGTGTTTTCTTCAATATGGTATTCGCCTCGATTTAAGTCTGTTTTATCAATTGCATGAAAAAAATATGTAGCTTAATCTAGGCTCGCTCTAATGTAATGTTCCCAATTATTTGCGCTCATCATGTAGTAGCTAGCTCTACTTTATTACCAAGTGATTTTGTTTATTTTGTTTTGTAAAATTTGGAGTATAGCCCATAATTGTTGTATTTCATGAACATCCAAGTTCACATATGTTGTATTAAGCTGTAAAACTCTTGTGGTGTTGGCCTTTCATTTGTTGCTGTATTTACTTTTTCATATTGTCATGATTGTTTCAAAAGAAAGGCAAATTTCATTACGAGGAAATTATTTTTCTGACACTTTTTCTCAAAATAAACTTGATTTCTTTTTCATTTTCATTTATTGGCAAATGAAGGACTATGCTTCTGATGGTTTCAAAATATGGTTTTGAAACTGAGTACTTGAAATCCAGCAGATCCAAGGATTTCTTTTTCTTTTTCTTGTGGATTAGCTGAGATGAATGGTTTTTTTTTTATCATAAAAAACAAATTTTTCTATTTTTTTCCTTTCCTGTGGATGTGGATTTTACTGATCAGGAAAAATATTTATAATAATTATACCAGTTATTTGAATTTAGTATACAAAATATTTGAATTTCTTCTTGCACAATTTTTTTTAATTTGATTTATATCCAATCAAATTGATTTGGATAGAAAGGGGATGCTAAATTTATGCATTCACCGAGGTGATTTTGCCTTCGACACTCTTTTTTTTTGTCTTAAACGGCAAAATATGTGTAAAATGATAAATGTATATTTCTTATGCTTGTTTTCAGTGAAAATCAACATAATTTGGCCCACCTCTAGCATAATCAGGCTGTTAAGTCTTTAAATAAATATTAATTTTTAATATAACAATCAATAATTAATTAATCTAATTGCATTATTAAAAGGGTAGAATTGTCATTTATATGTATAATCTATCTTGGCACTCGCTTTATATGTATAATTAACATTAAGAGCTGACCATGTTGAATGCTAATCATAGTAAGTTCTTGTAATTTTGAGCACTTTTAGCAGTTTCTCGCCAAAAGCCAAGCCTTTTTGTGGTCTTTTTGGACTTTACTCCATCTATAATCATTTATATCTACATATACACTCTTATAATCTTTGTATTATAAATATCTTCCTTAAATCTTTCATCTAAGTTGACAAAAACCCTCGGATCAAAAAGGTGTGCGCACTCAAAGATGATATATTAACTTATTTAAAGTTAAATCGATTATAATTATGATGTAATTCTTAATTTAATTATTTATCTTACTTATCTTTAAATTTTTCACTCAAAAAACTTCATATACAAAAGGAGGTGTCTAAGCTAAATGCATATGAAATAATGAAACCGACGATAAGGATGATAAAATAATATAAATTATGACAACTTAATGAAAGTAAAATCGTACATGATATTTTTTGAAATGGTTGAACTTGACTTTTATTATTAATCACTACTTTACTAAATTAGTCCGAAAATAAAATCGTACATGATATTTTTTGATTCATTGTATTTGCGTAATTTACATAAGACTTTACTAGCTTATTTTTTAGAGGATTGACAATAAAATAATCTCTCCATTTACTCGGTAGCTATGATCTGGCTGTAATTTGGTCAAAATTTAGATTTTGAGGGGGTGATATATATAATGTTCGTTTGGTTTTATACAAACTTACTTTTACTTTCTTTTAAGACCTCTTTTGTAAATTTGATCTTGCATTAGCCAATAATTATATAATTATACGTACACGACTATTTTTCAAAATTGCAAAACTTTCCCTAAGCTTAATTTAATCTTCCGCCTTGCCAAAGATGGGACTTCTTATTGTAAAACTTATATGAGCTCCCTCATATACTTTTCAATTTAGTTTAGTCCCTTATATTGCTCGGTTATGGGTTGATGGTCTACAAAAATTACTATAGGCACCTCAATTGGTTTAAAATTTTATTAGCAACCTCATTTGGATTTAAGGGTCTTTTATCGATAAAGGCCAGGATTCACAAAAGCACCTTAATTTTTCAGCATTTCAATGATAACTATTTACAGTTTCTATCCGAGAAAGTTTTCTAGACCAAAGAGAATTTGATGGTTCGCAATCCCTATACATTACAACATTTGCAACAGCTATCAACGATTTTTTTTTGATCGTATAACAATATCAACGAATCGAAACTTATATTGTTACTCTGTTGTAAATAATTGCCGAGATAAGCAAAACCTTGTAATGTATTGAATAGGAAGCCCACTGATGCGAGTGCAACTCTATTCCAGCGATAAAACTTTCTTGTATTTCTTTTAGTTGAATATGAGATCTAGAGTTCAAAGCCAACTCCATCATGCTAAGCCTATTTTTTCAAAAGAAAAAGAGAAAAATAAAGAGGGAAAAAGGGAAAAAGGAAACTCATTGTTTGAACTTGAACTCATACCTAAATCTGTAAAATAAAAAGTTCAAAACTTCAAATACAACTTCCTTGCTTATATACTTATATGCGGATGTTGAGTATAAAGTGACATACTAGAAAATTTTGTACATTGGCAGATCTAAAGTCAACCATTCGTAAATTTTTTTGATGACCAGCAGATCCATATTAATCTTCATGCTCTAACTTATGGTACATCCATTTTTAAATCGTTTGAATACTCTTTGCCCATTCATTTAGCCTCATAAAAAGTTTTATTGTCGGGAAACCATTAATTTTGTGATCATCTAATGCGAGGATGAAAGTATCCAATTCACATTAAATTGATGTACGCAAATTTAAGGATAGATGGCCGAGATGGATGTACCGGCCATCAAAAAAGCTGATGCATAGTTGACTTTTAAAATGGCAAATACAGAAAATTTTCTAATGTTTCATATTATACTCCATTTCCTTTACATATATTGTATGAAGGATGCTACAGCTATATACAATCTCTAAATAATATTTGTAATAAAATTTATCCAAATAATTATTAAGACCATACAACTTTAACTCTAAATTTATTTATTTAATTTTTTTTTACTTTGATTGATATTTAAGCTTTACATAAATGAGTCACTAAAAAATAGACGTTTAGGTGACATTTTGTTAGTTGTCCAAACAAGAATATTGGTTTTCCACAAGATGTATTTTTAATAAATATGTTTTGTTATCTTAGCCTCCATAAATTTAACGTAGAATTTAAGTGTTGTTTTTGGAATTATGATGTTTGGATCTGAATTTTAAAAATACCAAAGATGCGGGGTGAATTTTTTTAAGAATCCTAAATTTAATAATATAAAATTTCTATTTTGATTATTATTAACATTGAAACTTAGTTATGGTACGCGGCCCCGGCTTTTAAAGAAATGATCTCGAAAAATCACATAACAATTCTGTTAGACGTCCCTCTTCATGCATTAGATATATATGACTTCATGCGTGCATTAGAAATGACTTTCACCGATATAACTTACAAACAACCAATTTTCTAGAAGAACGGAGAAGCAAAACAGAAAAGCCAAGCTTTAATTTATTAGGTGATATTTCTAGTTTTTAAGTTTCCATACTCATAACTTACGTAGTTCTCTATCATATGCAGTTTTCTTCGTCCTGGACGTGAACATATATTTATACACACACGCGCACATGCAAACAATATAAAATGCTTACCACTATTTTGTATATCTTGTATTATTAGACAGAAACACAATTAGAGGTACGTAACATTGGAGATAACCAAAAACACTTTGGCAATCAAATTCAATTTATGATTAACTTTCCATCATCCTTAAATCAACCATTTAAATATCATGGGCTCACGTGAAGCTCAATTTGTCATTTCTCTTGGCAGCATTGGGGCACCCTGAGCATTTGATTCGAATGCTTGAGGACATTGCATCCTTGCTTTAAATTTGATTTTCGGATAATGATACTAATTTCAAATTTTATTTTTTAATTATTTGTAGATTGTAATATCTCTTATTTATGTACATTATATGAAGAATATATGAAAATTAACTTTCAAATACTTGGACATTTTTTTTTATAGATTTTAAATATTTTTCTTGCTATAACATACAAAAAAAATCATGATATTTGTTAAAATTTTTAAAAATGAATCCGGTTTTTCAATATTTTGATTGTTAGAACACACAAGAATCATGTAATGTCCAAAAATCCCATATATTTTTGATTTTCTTCAAATTTTCAACATTAATTTTGCACATTGTATATAGTACATGAATATGGTAAAGTTTAAAAATCTCAAATTTTCTATTTTCCAATATTTTATTTTCTATATTATGCATGTTGCATTAATTTTTTTTACAAATCTCAAATATTTCTATCTTGCTCGGCTATTTAAATATTTTGTATTATATAGCACATGATAACAGTGAAATTTACAAAAATTTGAAAATTATTTATTTTCTTCAAATTTACAATACTTTGCACCCTACCACACGAAAATTGTGTAATTTAAAAAATCTCAAAATTTTCTTTTTTTATTTGGATTTTCAATATTTTACTTACTATATATATAACACAAAAATCATGATATTTTCAAGACTATCAAAGTTTTCTGCTTCTTTCATATTATTAATATTTTTTATTAGCATACGAAAACAGTGACTTTTCAAAATTCAAAAACTTTTTTCAAATTTCCAGTATTTTACGACACGAAAATTTCAAATATCTCAATATTTTTTGTTTTATCCTGTTTTTCTACATTTTGTTTGATATGGCATTTAAAAATCGTGGACTTTTCAAAAATATAAATTTTTTTCCCATTTCTTGATATTTTGCTTTTTATAGCACGTGAAAAGCGCTAAATCTTAAAAAGCCTTAAATTTCTTTTTTTTCTCTTCGGTTTTACAATTATAAATCATAGAGTTTTCAAAAATTTTCAAAAAAAAATTCCTCATTTTTTAAAATTATTTTTCTTGGTATATAGAGCATAAACATCGAATTTTCTTCTTCTTCAGTTTTTCTAATATTTTGCTTGGTATAACAAATGAAAATCGCAAAATTTACAGAATTCTAAAAAAATCCATTCTCTTCACTTTTTCAATATGTAGCATGAATAGAGCAAATGAAAATCATAAAAGTTTTAGAAATCTAAAAAAACTGCTTTATTTTTTTACCATTATTTTACCTTAACAATTATTATTCGTGTTGATTGAAATATATATACTTAAAGGTGTAATATATTTTTTCTAACTGAACATTGTCTTTGGGAGACATAGTTGAATTTTTTTGCGTTTCAAATATATGTTTGTTTGTTCGCTAGAAATTTATGATTATCTGAGCAATAATTTTCTTGGAAACAAAATTTTTATCGGACACAATCATCATCATCCACATACAATATATTGTTGTTCAAACAAATTCTTATTGAAAAATTGTGTAACATGCATACTATTAAAAAGAAAGAAAGCATAAATATTGAGATTTTCTTATGTTATATCATAGAAAATATTGAATAACCAGTAAAAAATAATTTATTCTTGAATATTTCATGATAATAAAAAATTGAAAAATTAAAATTTTGAGAAAATTAAATTACACCATATCCGTGAAATATTGAAAATTTGAAGGAAAGAAAAAAGTTGGAAGTTCTGTATATTAATTACGTGATTCTCGTGTGCTATGAAAATCAAAATATTGAAAAAACCAAAGAAAAATTTATGATTTTTATAAATTTCATATTTTATGTATGTTATACCAAGAAAAATATTGAAAATCCGAAGAAAATGCCTAAGGATTTGAAAGTTAATCTTTCATATACATTCGCATGAAGTTCATAAAAATGAGATAGTACAACTTACAAATAATATAATAATAAATTTTGAAATTAATATAATTATATTTTTCTTTGGATTTGGTACCCACACGTTGCATGGAGGAACGGATTAAATAATTTTCTATTTTGTTACCGTGCTAAAACTTGCAAAATAAAAAAATTGAAAGAGAAAAAAACAGAACAAAAGGAAAAATTATAAATAAGTTCTCAACATGCTAAGAGCATGACCAAAATATCAAGAGACCGGCATTTAGTTTCTATCCCATTAATATTATTTATATATTGCGATGGGCCTAGAATGTGGTCAATTTTAATTTTGAAGAAAATTACATACCTAATCTAATTTTGGTGAATATTATTTCTATACCGATATGAGCTTAGAATGAGATTAGTTTACATTTTATAGAAAGTTAGAGACCTAAACTTATTTTTGCACATACAAATGAGGTTAGAATGTGATTAATTTACATTTTATAGAAAGTTAGGGAGCTAAACTAATTTTTGCTCATAGATATGAGCTTAGAATAGGATGAGTTAACATTTTATAAAAAGTCAGGAGTCTAGACTAATATTTGCACATATAAACAAAATATAAATGCGAATATTCCCTAGAATATATTTTGATATAGATTATAATGCTTGTCAAAGCGGTCTATCATTTTAACCCAAGGTATAAGAGTCAAAATTTGAATTTAAGTCGATTCTGAACATGACACACGGCATAAAAGATCCTTATATATCGAGGGAAAAAGGCTAAATTGCATAAATGTATTCATTAACTTACACATTTTTTGCGATTGATACTATAAACTAATTTAATTACAAACAACTACTATAAACTATCACTCCTAATTGCAACTAAATAGTATTAACTTTTCTTCCGTCTGCAAACGTAATGCTTAATTGCCACGTCATTAATATTTGACCTGTTTCCCCCATTTTATCCCTGCATCCTTCAATTTCAAAATCTCTCATAATTTTTTCTAACCTTTTCATTAAAAAATAAAAATACTAATTAAAATCAATAACATCCTTCTTCAACCGTCAGGCCTTACCATGATAGCCGAAGGGACTGAGATCATCGTACGGGTCATCACTGATAAGTCCTTCACTTATCAATTCCAGTCAATTAACTTCCAAGTATACACACCAATTATTCCATGTCAACCTAGATACTATATTAGTGGCCACCATTCCGACCCTTACACTCTTCGATTCTGGGGGCTGTCTATGCTATCCTCGACTATAGTCTAAAGATGGTAGTATTCGAGATTCCTGATCAACCGACAGTCTTATTCATAAGATCTTTAAGATTCCAGTCAAGTTACCCTCTTACTTGCATTTCTTATACAATCCTTCTTGCAATCTCTAATCTAGCCATACGATATTACTAGCCCCGACCCCAGTCTTTACGATCTTTACCTATTCCTTATCCTTTTGTTGTACCTTTTTTGAGAGTATTTCTTCCACCTATTTGTTGAAGATAGTGCTCTCAGAGTCAATTATTGGATCACAGGCATGTGATTGCAATGATTGAGCGAGGACCTATGCCGGTAGGACAGTCTTACTCAAGATGATAGTATGCTATCTGGTTTATCTTTATCATCGTGGACTACTTTAGGTGACCTTACAGGTCACTATTGCGCGTTGACAGAGCCCTTAGGATTCTTGCTTGACGGCCAGCAGTATAATGGCGATCATATACGTGGGAGCTGGGGTCTATAAGCACATCCTTAAAAGGTCCCTAGTCGTGGGAGTTTTCGAGACATGACATCGATATTCCAGAGTAGACTAGTGTATACAGTTGAGACCCCGACGAGGGGCGGTGGCCGGTCTCACAAGCCACTGGTGTCAGTTGGTTCACCTAAGATGTATACAGGTGCTCATTGGGTTATGAGTACACCGGACATGACTCGCTGGGAACATGCTAGTTGGTTTTATACCTGACGTCAGATAGCAGTTCCCAAGTGACAAGTGTACAGGTTAGTTCATCGACCTGAGATCGTCATTTGTCTTGTGTGAGTTCCCACTGTACTTTGATTACTACCCTACCACGGCTCAAAGGAGTCGTGCAAACAGGTTTTAGTTGGGTACAGTCCCGAGCCACATGGAGGCAGTGAGCGGATCTGCATGGGTTCGTCTTTCCCGGTATTGGGGGTGAGGTTGCACTGTGTCTAGGAGAGCCATTACACGAAGTCTTTGGCCAAGGCAGGAGATTTACTGGTAGGTATTCCAGTAGTATCTCAGGGTGTTCTGGGCTACACTCCGACACGACTTGTACCGCTTTTGGGGGTCTAACTTTTACCAACCCCCTAGGCCCGCCATGCAATGCTCATAGACGAACGGACCGGACTGTACGGATATTGTCACTGACAGGCTCAGTAAGGTGTCAGGATGAGTTCGCTCATCGACCTCCCTTTTGGTCAATACCTGGTATCCCGTTACGTACGGCTAATACCTCTGACGTGCTAGTGGTTAAATCCACAGCCAAAATATTGACGAGTCTTTAGAGTCCCCCACAGACAGTTTCTCAAGTTTCGGGCGAAACGCTGTAGAGGCCATAAGGTTTTATGGCAGGGTTCGAACGTACACGTGAACTTGTGCACGTGTTATGATTCGGACGGATAATACTAGCGGGTTTTGGTTTAAGCCGGATCCTAGTATTTTACAGTGTAGATTTTGTCTCATTGCATTTGTATTCGGTCGCAATACAAATGCGAGTATGTATATACAGTCGCGGGGTTTTCCTGTAATTTATTACGGGATCGTTTTTTTTGAAATTGCCAGTTTGCATTCCGTTTCGGCCATTTTCTTTATTCCTTCTTGGCTGAAATTCCTTTGATGGAGGGGGTTCTTTTTGCAAAGATGCAATATGTTATGGAGAGGGTTTTTGTGGCACATGGTTGCTTCATGATGGTTCTAGCTTGTTATGATTAATTTGTTCATCATTACTTGCTTTTTGGAGATGGGATTGAAAAGGATTTTGGTGTGACACTCTTAATAATGATCACTCCTCTTTCTCTCTTTGCATAATTTTCCTCTCTCCTTGGGAGCATGGCCGTCCACAAGAATGAGTGGGGGCTGTCAAATTTTTTGTGGGGAAATTGATCTCTTTTGCTTGCACAAAAATTCTCCCGCTCATCTCCAAAGTTGATTCCTCCACCTTCACATCCAAATGGCAACTTCAAACAACCCCTCGAGACATAGCGTTCTACACTCAGTCTACAGCAATCTTGGACACGTCGGCTTGCCAACTTCGTTTCCGAGTTGCCTCGGTTCAGAGGTGGGAGCCCGTAAAAAAGACTCGGTGATGTTGTGCCTTTTCCGACGAGGAGATCGAGACCGGAGATTCCGCGAGGAGATCGGGATGGTGGCCGAAGACCGAAGGACACGGATTGCTCGGTATAGCCTCTCTACCCTTTCTTTAGTTAGCTAGTAGTAGGTTAATGGTCCGATTCAGGTTTATAGTCCGCGGTAGCGCTAGTTTCTAGTTGAAGAAAAGTATTTGTTTCCGCATTTTTGCCTCGGACAGACGGCCAGAGCGCTACCGTAGACTTACATGGTATCAGAGCCATGCTATTAACCTTTACTAGCTTGCTCTAACGTGTTTAGAACTTCGATCGAACAAAAATTCCGAAACCGCGTTTTCAAAAGTAACAGTTTCTGTCGAATTTTGTTTGTTGTCAAAAAATATTTGGTGCATTGCATAAATTCAGGCAGGGTTTTCTATGAAATCTGTGAAAATTTAGTATTTTGTTGTTACTATAGCGCGGCGGAACCGCGGCCGTACCCCCCTTTTGGCCACGGTTCCGCGGCCGAACTGTAGCGACAGTTCGCCATTTTTTCTACAGGGGTTCATGACTTGAAAAAGGGGTTTCTGGAATATTTTGTTTGAGCCCAGATTATTTTTGAGTGCTACAGTTGTGCTTGGGGCTCACTTCTGGAAATTTAGTCGATCGAAAATTTTAAATATGTTAGTTCATAGTATTTACATTATATCTGCGACCGTGAATGTCATTTGATCGGTAAATCCTGTCTAACTGCTATAGCCCTTTTAGACGGATTTACGAACGTGACACTCATGTTGATATTCTGTGTTGTGCTGTGATGTTGCGGATTTATCGTGGTGGATAGCCTGGTTGCAATGGTAGTACAGTTTGGTTATATATGTACATTTGATATTGCGGGGCGAGCGTCCGAAATGTGGACTGCCGTCACTGCCTGTTTGTATATTATTCTTTTAGGGCACGACCGGGCTGAGGTCGATGTACCCGTTGTATGTATATTTTACTTTCTGTACTAGGATTACCCCAGGGTGGAGTGCACGGATAGCCGGGTTCTAGAGGGCAACGAGCCCGCATCTCATGGCTTTGAGACGGAGGGGGCTTCACTCTAGAATTGGCGGGCTATTCGCCGCACTCGTAGGGGGTACAGGTTGACCCAAGGAGGGGTGCCCAACTTACCGGATTCCGTGAAGTGCTGGGTGGTCCATTCACGTTGCTGAAGGGGGCTGCCTTGCTTCAGGTTTTGGCGGGTAACTTGCTGCGCCCGTAGGGGTCTAGGATTTCATTGCACAGGCTATCCACACGACCAGGGGAACGTCGGGTTTCAGTAGCGGCTCTATGAAACCCGGAGATCCCAGAATCTGTATTGTTCTGTGATGCTTATTACATTTCTGTGATGTTGCATTTTTTTTCACGCCTTGAGCGATTATTATATATTGATATATATATATACTAGTAGATATTTATATGTTTTGCACCCGCGCTAGTCCAGTCCCCGCTCTGTCGTTAGTTAAGTAACCTAACGGGTGATGACGGGACCCAGTGGCGAATACGGGTAGCATATACGTACATCGTATTTTCGTTCTTTATTGGTGTGATCAATTGATGGGACTACGTTGATTCGGATCAATGCAAGCTAAACAAATCTATTCTGATGTTGTTTGAACAATTTTTCAAAAAGCTGTTATTACAAGGGCGTTCTCTTTTGTTTTGCACAGTGGTATTCGGTTATGAATATCCAGCACCTCAGTCGATGAGGCAAGGGCCGAGATCCTTTCACCGGGAGTGCCCCTTGGACATAAGTTTGCGTCAGGGTAATAACTTCACTATAGCCGATTGTCTTTTGCTTTGCATCGTGGTATTCAGTTGGAATATCCTGCACCTTATTCTACGGGGAAAGAGCCGAGATCCCTTCACTGGGAGTGACCTCTTTAGCAAAGGTTTTCGCCACTATATTTTTATAAAAAGCTATGCAGTTCCTTCAACGATATCAAGTTCATTACGTCAAAAAGTTTTTCGCCAAAAACTAAACGTAGCCCTCCGTCATTTCTTACAAGTATTACTTAGTATTCATGCTGCGTTTGTTGACTGTGTCAAGGCGTAGTATACGGTAGCTAAGTAGTGTTTGTTTGTGCCATATTAATGGGATTGGTTAGGACAGTCGTGCGGCCTTGTTGACTATGTCAAGGGCTTGTATGGGTGGGTTTAATGCAATCCAGGATAATGACGGGTTGAACTTGACTAGGACTCTTTGATTTGTTGACAGTGTCAAGGTCACTTGGGTCCTAGGGGTAAAAATCACATCTGGAGTTTCTAAAGAAACTGAAACTTGTCAGATATGCGCATACCTTCTGGAGTGATAACGTGAGTGGATTCCATCACGTTATCATGCGATGATAGTTGGATCCCGATTCCCACTGATGAGTTGGTTTACTCCTCGGGTGATCCCGCCTAATTCTTCTTTCAAGTTTGGAGGAGAATTTGACGTTACAGTGGGAGGTTTCCCGATTAGATAAATTGATAACCATTCTGATCTAGGTTAGAGTGTACGCTGAGTGTTTCTTTTCTCTCTCTCTTTGGCAGCGACCATGGCCCGACCCTAGACTATGACTCAGTGACCAAAATTAACCAAACCTTCTTAAACACTGGCTTTTGGATTGTCAGAGTTGCATACCTCATTGCCACTCCTACTTTTACCCTTTTCTCCAGAACACCCCGTATTACTACAAACGTTCACTTCCATTGGATAAAACAATCGTATGGTTATATACGAACTCGAAGGAACTTGTTCCAGATTCGAGGATGGTTTCCGGTTCTGGAGAAAACAAATAGGACTATTCAGTTGTCTTTTCCTTTTACCTTCTCTCGGGTTGCGAGTGCTTCTAGGATTAGGACAGTACACCTATTACACTTATTGGATAATCTTCTTCCAAACCATAGGCAGGTATCGAACGGTGGGGAATGAAGAAAACCAATTAGCCTAACGATGGTGTACAGAAGGTATTAAGTAGAGACAAATAAATGGATTAGAAAAAAGGCAAAGTAAATTGCGACTGCTATTCACGACCAAACCAAGTATTTCTTCGCCAATCCTATATCATATTTGTATTTCTCCAGAACACTCCGTATCACTACGAAGATCCACAGTTATTTGGATACTCCATCGTATGGTTATATACGAACTCGAAAGGAACTTGTTCCTGTTCGGGGATGGATTCTAGTTCAGGAGAAATAGGAATAAGGTTTATTCGGTTGTCTTTTATCTTCACCTTCTCTCGCATTGCGAGTATTCCTAGGATTAGGACAGTACACCTGTTACGCTTATTGGATAGTCTTCTTCCAAACCATAGGCTGGTGCCGAACGGTAGGGAAGGAAGAAAACCATTTAGCCTAAGAGGGTGTACAGAAGGTAATGACTAAAGACATATAAAGGGATTTGGAGAGATGGCGAAGTAATATACGGTTACAGTTGTGAATCTGGGTAATGGAAGAGGCATTACTAGGAATACCCAGATACCCCTACGAAACATTTACATGTTTCAGTTTCACTGTGTACTGTTAAAGGAAAACTGATTTCCAAATTAGCCCTTGCTCTAGGGTATGTATTTACCAGGTATGATTATCATATCTGTATGGTTTTACAGATGATGAGTGGGAGTAAGTTATTGGGAATTAGGTGATCATCCTCATTATATCGGAATTCGTTGTAATTGGTGATATTTGAGGAAATCACCTGGGTAGTTTGCCGGACGGCAAATATTTGGTTTTGAATATCCGCTGTTATGCATAAATTTCAAATTGATATATCTGTACGTCTATTTTTATAGAGTGAGATATACCTTTTTGAAATTATGTCTATGACATTTACCTATATCAGTGGATGGTTAGGTAAGGAGCATTAAACAGCCGTGTAATTCTTCTTAACCATAAGTACAGTTTTCAACCTACGACACACAGGGTTTGAGTTATTCGACTCAGGGGACTTATACAGAGTATTGCATGTTGTCCAGTGTCCATTAGGACAGAGGGGTTGGTCCTCGTACTATACTCTGTTTACTTATGACTTCTCTAGTTCTTAGACAATTGTTTCGTAGAAACACAAGGTCCAAGTATTGAGAAGTTATATGTATAAGAGTAAAGTAGAGAACCAGATGTTGTAAGTATCGGGATTCTTCAAGGTGATCAAAGATGTAGATACTTGTGTATGGTATTCAGTTAATAGTAATGGTTTTGAGAAACTTGTTTCTCTTTCAGGTTACTCATATCTGGAAGCACTCCTAAGTTGAGTAATACTGATCAGCCTCTTTCCATTTAGTTGACATGCACTGGAGACAGCTGCATGATTTGAATCTGATTCCAATTAAATCAGTGTCTCTGTTTCTATATTGGATATAGAACGGTTCATATCTTAACGATATTAAGGTACGGGGAGTCGTCCGGCTTATGCTTAAAACCAGACTCCGGATTACTCAAGGCACGTTTCTGTAATGGTTGTTTGCGGGTTGACCCGGGCCATGACGAGGGTTGACTTTCTACCATCTGGAAGATCAATAGTGATATTATTCTTGACTCGCCACAGTTTTAGTAAAATGGATTTTTCAGAAAACAGTAGTGGGAGTATGGTAGAACTGGAAGTATTTCCAGAACCGCAAACGATTACTGAAAATTTGATAAGAACCTAAAAATACAATCTGACTTAACATTCCATTAGCCACTCCGCAGATATGGTGGGTAACCTCAGGCACTCGAGAGGTACTTCGGTATGCTCAAAGACGGTGACAGGGAGGTTCTTGTTTACCCAGACTTGCCATTGCTGTTGTTCCAGACCATGAGACCCGGCAGGAGGATGAGTATAGCGTCGTTCTAAACTAGCTTTAGAAGTGTACGTGTATATTATTCTGCCAGAGGGTTGTCGTAGTCAGTGGGAGCAGCGGAAGTATAATGGACATGTATCTTATATCTATTTATAGACTAAAGTAGATATAGCGGAGATAGATCATCTATTTCTGATGTGACAGTCATAGGTTTGAC
This sequence comes from Agapanthus africanus, assembly GCA_030015575.1. Taxonomy (NCBI): domain Eukaryota; kingdom Viridiplantae; phylum Streptophyta; class Magnoliopsida; order Asparagales; family Amaryllidaceae; genus Agapanthus; species Agapanthus africanus. The sequence continues at coordinate 555,916,794 of JASDDO010000022.1, read as the reverse complement.
TTCATCAGAATAGGGGATGGATCTGTTAAGAAGGTAGTAGGGTGTGATGTCCTGGTATTTGGATGACATACACAGAGTAGGAAGTGATATTCCTATACTACGATCGGTTATACTTTGGTTGTCACACAGTGGTTTCTCCACATAGGAATTGGGTATTATATCAGACATTCTAGTTACTAGATCTATGGTTTTAGATCTAGATTTGGGAAGTGTCCCAATCAGGGTACTTAGACAGCATTCTAAAGGTATTTTAGAATGGACGACTCCTGGCACGGTAGTGTACCTGCAGGTGATGGAGTCACCCTCTCTAAAGGTGTCTTACAGACTAAAGAGGAGAGGGATGTGCATGATTGACAGATCACTTGCTTAGGCAATTGAGTCGATCATGAGATGTCAAGTACCACACCAGATGTTGTTTTTGCAGTAGATGCAATAAGTTGATATTGATCCAATCCTGGAGAAACATTCGGAAGCAGTTTTAGAACATGAGTGGATGTTCTAGGGATATGATAACAACAGCCTCATTCAGGAGACAGTTATCATTCCAGGCTTCCAAGATGACCTGGATGACAGAGTGACTGTCAGAGTTATAGTTTTCCCTCTAACGAGGGGCAGTATTTTGGACAGGTAGTCCAAGCGGATACTGAGGGAGGCATGACGTAGGATATTGATTAAATTCAGTCGACGATACAGTTTAAGAAGTTTGGATTTGGAGTTCATTGATGAACTAGGTTCCATCAGACATCCAAACATATTCTAAGACAGGTATTGCTCATTTCGGGAGATGGTTTTCTCCGTGAACTTGAGATTAAGAGAGACATAGAAAGAAACATCAGAGCGGATCCACTCACTGAAGTTATTCCTCGAACGCATTAGTTTCGCAAATGGATTTTGTGAGACTGATTAGTAGAGGAGTTGGGTGTTCGGTGTCATACGGGCTGTGAGTACGCGACATCACAATAATTAGCCTTGAGTGCAAGTGGGAGATTGTTAGAGATAGTGCCCTCAGAGTCAATTATTGGATCACAGACACGTGATTGAAATGATTGAGGGAGGACCTATGCCGGTAGGACAGTCTTACTCAAGATGATAGTATGCTATCTGGTTTATCTTTATTATCATGTACTCCTTTAGGTGAACTTACAGGTCACTATTGCGCGTTGATAGAGCCTTTAGGATTCTTGCTTAACGGCTAGCAGTATGATGGCGATCATATACCTGGGAGCTGGGGTTTATAAGCACATCCTTAAAAGGTCCCTAGTCGTGGGAGTTTTCGAGACAGGGCATCGATACTCCAGAGTAGACTAGTGTATACAGTCGAGACCCCGAAGAGGGGCGGTGGCCGGTCTCACAAGCCACTGGTGTCAGTTGGTTCACCTAAGATGTATACAGGTGCTCATTGGGTTATGAGTACACCGGACAGGACTCGCCGGGAACATGCTAGTTGGTTTTATACCTGACGTCAGATAGCAGTTCCCTGGTGACATGTGTACAGGTTAGTTCATCGACCTAAGATCGTCATTTGTCTTGTGTGAGTTCCCACTGTACTTTGATTACTACCCTACCACGGCTCAAAGGAGTCGTGCAAACAGTTTTTAGTTGGGTACAATCCCGAGCCATATAGAGGCAGTGAGCGGATCTGCAGGGGTTCGTCTCTCCCGGTATTGGGGGTAAGGTCGCGCTGTGTCTAGGAGAGCCATTACACGAAATCCTTGGCCAAGGCAGGAGATTTACTGGTAGGTATTTCATTAGTATCTCAGGGTGTTCTGGGCTACACTCCGACACGACTTGTACCGCTTTTGGGGGTCTGAATTTTACCAACCCCCTAGGCCTGCCATGCGATGCTCATAGACGAACGGACCAGACTGTACGGATATTGTCACTGACAGGCTCAATAGGATGTCAGGATGAGTTCGCTCATCAACCTCCCTTTTGGTCAATACCTGGTAGCCCGTTACGTACGGCTAGTACCTCTGACGTGCTAGTGGTTAAATCCACAACCAAAATATTGACGAGTCTTTAGAGTCCTCCACAGACAGTTTTTCATGTTTCGGGCGAAACGCTGTAGAGGCCATATGGTTTTATGGCAGAGTTCGAACGTACGCGTGCACTTGTGCACGTGTTATGATTCGGACGGATAATACTAGCGGGCTTCGGTTTAAGCCGGATCCTAGTATTTTACAGTGTAGAATTTGTCTCATTGCATTTGTATTCGGTCACAATACAAATGTGGGTATGTATATACAGTCGCGGGATTTTCCTGTAATTTATTACGGGATCGTTTTTTTTAAGTTGCCAGTTTGCATTCCGTTTCGGCCATTTTCTTTATTCCTTCTTGGCTGAAATTCCTTTGATGGAGGGGGTTCTTTTTGCAAAAGTGCAATATGTTATGGAGAGGGTTTTTGTGGCACATGGTTGCTTCATGATGGTTCTAGCTTGTTATGATTATTTTGTTCATCATTACTTGCTTTTTGGAGATGGGATTGAAAAAGAATTTGGTGTGACACTCTTAATAATGATCACTCATCTCTCTCTTTGCATAATTTTCCTCTCTCCTTGGGAGCATGGCCGGCCATAAGAATGAGTGGGGGCTGTCAAATTTTTTGTGGGGAAATTGATCTCTTTTGCTTGCACAAAAATTCTCCAGCTCATCTCCAAAGTTGATTCCTCTACCTTCACATCCAAATGGCAACTTCAAATAACCCCTTGAGACATAGCGTTCTACACTCAGTCTACAGCAATCTTGGACACGCCGGCTTGCCAACTTCGTGTCCGAGTTGCCTCGGTTCAGAGGTGGGAGCCTGTAAAAAAAACTCGGTGATGTGGTGCCCTTTCCGACGAGGAGATCGAGACTGGAGATTCCGCGAGGAGATCGGGATGGTGGCCGAAGACCGAAGGACACGGATCGCTCGGTATAGCCTCTCTACCCTTTCTCTAGTTAGATAGTAGTAGGTTAATGGTCCGATCCAGATTTATAGTTCGCGGTAGCGTCAGTTTCTAGTTGAAGAAAAGCTTTTGTTTCTGCTTTTTGGCCTCGGACAGACGGCCGAAGCGCTACCGTAGACTTACACTATTTAGGACCCATTTGGTTGGGTGTTTGGAGCACTCCAAATTTTTTTTGGAGCCAAAAAAGAGCTTTTGAAATTTTTTCCCCAAACAGGTCCTTAGCCCCAAAACTCTTTTGGAGCAAAAGCAGAAGAAGAAAATCTTCTTCCTAGGAAAGATAAAAATTGAACCGCTAGGAAAAAAGCACTTTTCAAGCCTGACCTCCTTCTCATTTCCTTCGATCTCAAGCGCATCTGCTTCGACGATCCTTAGCCTCGAAGAAGCTATGAAGCCCTAGCTTTGATGATCCTTAGATTTGAAGAAGCTACGAAGCCCTAACATTGACGAAGCCCTAGCATCGATTTCAGAGCGACGATCGATCTTGCTCTGATGCTCGATCTTGCTTCTCAAGCCTTAGCATCGAAGAACCCCCTGAGCTCGACGATCGATTTTGGTATTGATCCAACTGTTGATTTTGTGTGAAATTACGTGTGTAATGGTTGAATCTCCTCCTTAATTGTAGCTAGTAGAACTTTTGGAATCAAACAGCTTTTCAAATCAAAAAGCTTATTCTACAATAACACTTTTACCTAAAGAGTTTTCTTCAACAACACTTTTGCTAAAATCTCTTTTCGCAACATCCCAACCAAACGGGTCCTTAAATTCCTGTCAATTTTTTTCTTCCTATTCACATCCTTAAATTACCTATTGCTTGCGATCCTGAATCTTTTACATCGACTTAGGAATCATTCTAAAAAGTGTGTCTCGGTCTTCAAATCTTTTTAACTTATGATTGTTTGATCCCACTAATTCGTTTTATCGTGATGTACGCTAGTCATCCGTTACCAGTCGGAATATCAATCGATAGAGCGCAAAGACGACATACAATGACATTGCCCTTATTTTTCATGTGCCTAGTTGCAACATCTTCTTTGAGTAATTTTAAGGACGATTTTTTTTACGAAGGGTAGAATGTAATAATTGCAAATCTCACGTACTTTTTCTTCTTTAATATTGAGCTCTTTCCTTTGAAACACTCGTATATCTTTTCCCCTTTCTAAATTGTGGTAAGAGCAAGCTTATATCTCAGTGGTTAAGATATTGTAGTGTTAGGTCATAGGATCGAACTCCGGATATTGCAATTTTTAATGTATAGTAGATGTTGATTATATTTTCTTAACTAATTGTTTTGATTTTGTTAGGATTCAAAAGTTGTTAGGCTTGTTTTGACTTTATTAGGATTCAAAAATTGTTAGGCTGATATTTGATTATTTCAATTTTATCATATATTTTTTAAAGAGAAAGAGAAACTGTAGCCTCTGCCTGTCCCTTCCTCCTTTCCATCCCATCATCTTTTCCTTATCAACCAGCGGAGGCCAAAGCTTTGCTCTCACTCGTAGGAGAAGAAGGAACACACCCCTCATAATCATTTGTGCCAAATTCTTTCCTCTCCGTCTTAGGCATCCATTAAAGAAGTAGCATTCTCAAGCTCTCAGAGTCTCATTAAGAACGAGACTTCCTTGCGTCATTACTACAAATAAGGGTTGCCCCTACGGATTTCTCCGTAGGGGCAAACCACTGCCCCTACGGATATATGCGTAGGGACGAAAAAATACCCCGTAGGTGCAAAGGCCGCAGGTGCAAGTTGAGGCCCTGAACTTGCCCCTACGAGCAAATTATTGCCCCTACGGATTTCTGTGTAGGTCTTAGTGTCCCTACGGACGAAGCCGTAGGGTAAAAAAATTTATATTATTTACGATTTTTTTTAATATTTTAAGTGTACCTACGGATATGTCCGTAGGTCCAAGTTATATACCGTACGGATAACTGCGTAGGTACCTATCCGTAGGGGCAAAAAATCAGGATTCCTGATATTTTCCCCCTACGGATATCTTCGTAGGGGAGAGGCTGTAGCCCCTACGGATATGTCCGTAGGGGCACTTCCAACCCCTGGTACTGAGATCAGGGGGCAAATGTCAGTTACTGCTGACATTTTTCCCCTACGGATATATCCGTAGGGGCAACATGTGTGCCTACGGATTAATCCGTAGGTACATATTGTCTGTATTTTTTTTTAAAAAAGTGTTGCCTGATTTTTTCCCGCCCTGTGCACAATAATATATACATCAATCAAATATAAAAATAATCATCACACAACATATATCGCAGTATTCATAATCACATCTCACGCATATAATATACAAAAGAAATCCAAAAACTGAATATGAAATAAATATAAACCAATATCGATATCGTTTCAAAATGTAGTACAATGTGTATGATATAAATAAATACATGTTTCAAAAAATAAGAACCAAAAAGCTACCCTAGTTCGGTCTAGCTCCACCTCTGAATAACGATAGAATAACGCGTGCCTGCTCCTCGGTCAATAAACTCTGCAATTCGGCACGAGCGGGAGTCTGAGCGGCCTGTGGAGCTGGCGATGTGGTCTGCGCAGCCGCCGTCGAGGTAGTCGCTTGCGGAGCCGCGGCTGCGGGAGTCTGAGTGGGCGGTGGAGCTACAGGAGCTGTCTGCGGAAGCGCAGCCGATGTAGTGGCTTGCGGAGCCGCAGCCGAAGGAGATGCATGTGGAGGCTCGGCCGATGTACCCTGTCGCGTCTGGACCTAACGTGTGTAATAAGCGTGTAAGAACTGTGTATTATTCGAATTCGTATCATTATTAAGTTATTTCGAAACCCCGTTTGGATATCTAGTTTGTTGTTTATTTTAATTACATCTGTATGTATGATTAATCAAACTTAAGTCTAAAACCAAATAAGCTCAAGCTACGTACTAATTATGGATATGTTGATATCTATATAATATGACATGATATTTTACTATAAAGCAGTATACATACCAGCATCTCCTTCAACTCCTGAACGGTGGCCCTCAAGCTCTCCAGTTCCTGATGGACACGTCGGTCACCGGAGACGGAGGAAGTAACCGCCGGGGTGGAGTCCAACCTCATATGGGCCCTACTAGGGCCCAGTCCCTAGCCTCTCTCCCAACCTCCATGGTGCCCTCCGTGTGCGGCGTCCAGAACTGGGGTCAGCAGCCTCGGATCGCTCTGTCTGGTAAAATCGATCCCCGAGGCCTGGGCCTGCTCAACCACCCGCTCCTACACCCACATTAAGCAGTAAAGTATAAGTATAAGATTTAAACTTGAACCTTCCAAAACTAAAATTTCAAATTTGGGTAGAAAAAATATTAACACTTACGCAGTACTCCTGGGTAGCGACATCGGGATATCGAACCTCGCCCGTGGCGGGATCTGTCGAGGTGCCATGGACGGCAAGATATGCGGACAGCACGCTCGGTGTACCACCTGACGCCACGGTCCGAGATGTCTGCAATATTAGAAAGTAACTCTTAATATTAGAAATATTAGAAAATAACTCTTAATATTGCAGAATATCACAAACGTCGGTCTATTGTAATTTACCGATAACTCCATGGCTCGAGTAATGTTCCTCGAGCCACCTGTGTAAGTGGGGCGACCCCTCTTCGCCGACTTCCTGTTCTCTGTATTCTGAGCGGCCTGTTTCTGCACAACGCATTAACATTTAGTTTTCTAATTAACAAACACAAAGAAATAAATTATATCATAAATAATGAATTGCATTTAAAATACATACCTGTTTGCGTTGGGAGTCGAAATAAGCGCACAATAGAGGCCATGTCTCTACGTCGACTCTCGCAAATGCCGGAGTAGATAGGAGGGCCGCTCTCTCTGCCTCGGGGGTCGCCATCCACAGGGAGTAGCAGTCGGACTTCAGCTCATTCCTGTTGTATCGGATCTTGGCCTGCATGTTCTTCATCAGGCCATTGTACAGAGCATGAAGGTCGAGCACCCTCCCCGGATGATCAGGGTCGGCTACAGGCTGAAAATCGTAATCCAACTGAAAATACAAAAAAACATTGTTATTAGATTTCAAGTGTTAATAATAAATATATTGGATAGATCAAATGAAAATATATATTAATACATACCCGAGCCTGATCAAAGAAGAGGGCGAATGAGTGTTGGTGCTGCTCGCCCCACTCAACGTGAAGTGGATAGTTCTTCACGAGCCGGCTCTCGTCCCCCAAATACCGGCCGAACCTCTCGGCATGAAGACCGGTATAGCGATAGTCAAGGGTAAAAAAAAAGGGGGAATGCTGCCTCCCCCTAGCTCTGTCAGGCCTCAGCCTATGGGACTGATTTGGGCCTCGAGTCCCCCTCTGGGGATGGGGAGGCCCTGCGTCTGCACGAAATATCAAGACAATCAATAATAAGACAAGGTTGTATTAAGAAATCAAGGTTAAACGAAAATTCAAGTGTAATATATACCTCCGGTGACTATCGCACGAGCCTGGGCCCGGACAGCAGCACGAGCGGGACGATAGTTCCTCCGGTGAGGAACAACCGGGGTCCCGGATGCGGACGCATCCCCTCTAACTAGAAAATAAACATCGACGCTAAATTTCCATGAAGTTCATATTTATTCTATAGAGCATATGTAAAATGAGTAAATATTTTAAATTTATTCATACTAACTTGCAGACGATGCGGAGGGTATGGAAGCGGCAGGAGTGGCCCCTGCGGAAGGTGTGGACGCACCACCTATAATTAGACAATTAAAAATAGATTATATAAGTAATTGCAAAAAGAATGTGTAGATCAATAATACAACGTTCTAAATCAATATGCATGCACTATAGGATATATAAACATACCCGCAGGTGCGGTGGTGTCACCACCTACAGCTAGACAATAATAAAAATTGCTAAGTAAGAGCAAAAGGAATGTGTGTATTTATGATATAGCATTCTAAATCAATATACATACACTATATGATATATAAACATACCTGGAGGAGCGGGGGTGGCCACTGTCCCAGATGTGGACGCATCACCAACAACTAGACAATCAAACATTGACAATATAAGTAATTTTGACATAAACAGGCATGGATATCTGTAATATTACATTCAAAATGGATATGCGTGCAATATACCTGGAGATGTGGCAAAATCCACATGGAAGGAGGCATCCGAAGGAGTCTCCGATCTGGGTGCAAGACCGGCCCTCTGAAGCTCCCTACGGAGCTCTCCGGGCGGCAGAACCGCTCTGCCTCTGCCTCTGCCGTGGCTGGAGCTCCTGCCGCCCCTCGCTGCTCCCGACATCGTCATCAAATCTAGATAAACGGTTCGTGGACGCATTAGACAATCATTAAAAGTATTGACTATATATGTATAGAGCGTAAAATGTGAAGTAATAATATAACATTACTGATAACCTTTTTCTTTTCGTGGGCGCATCATACATATCTACTTGGATTTCATCGTCGATGTCATTTCTAACCCACGTAACTTCATGATCGGTCGAAGACAACCCGTCCTTCGAAACAGACGGTCGGAGCACTTTAAGCCTTCTCTCTTCTTCGTCCTCATCGCTGTCCTCGTATTCTGGGACATCGTAGACATCTCTGGGTTTCCATCGGCATACAACACTCCATCCCGGATGCTTCAAACACTGTGAATAGTATACTTGGAACGCTTGGTTCGGAAAGATAAACGGATCGTCCTGACCGTAAAATCGAAGTATCATATATTGGTTTTAACCCGAACATCTCGAATCGCTATCTAATTATGCATTTGTTGTGTATTCTTGTTGTATGTGTGTATTCCGGCTGTCGGGGGTAGGCTTCTATCCCATTAAGAATGTATAGAGCGAACGCCCATCACTTGTGCTTTCAACCGTTTCGAGTAAATTTCGGCAGTACCTCCCCGCTGTTCTCCGAGTACACTGTAATAGAATAGATAATCATTTCAAAGCTGTGAAACAACGTTGAAATGAACATCTAATCTATCTTTGTACACGGAGAACCAGCGGAAAGATACCGACGAAATATCTCGAAACGGATGAAAACACAAGTGAATGAAGGCGTTTTCTTTATACATTCTTAACTTGTCCACACGGGACAAATCTATGGGTTACCATACGATTGAATTTTCTCGTCGCGTAGACTATATGACGGTTGTTAGTATCGAGCTATACTGTCCGATATTTAACAACCTTCGTATAGTTCTAGGTCACGACGAGCATCGCACGTATGTTAACCGATAGACGGGGACTGAGTGACGCTTTTAGTTTCATATATAAGTATCGATGGGAATATGAAGGTTTCATATTATCATCGAGTATCATATATTGGTTTTAACCTGAATATCTCGAGTCGCTCTCTAATTATGCGTTTGTTGTGCATTCGTGTTGTATGTGTAACATGATTTTAAACCATTGAGATCAAGATTGATAGAACTGATCATCCTACATTGCAATAGCATTCATCAACCAAAAACTATTATTGCAATGGTATTCATCTATAACAATCAACAATTAAAACTACAAATGCAGGATACTGATATCATAAAGCGTTATACGCAACATTGATAGAACTGATAAATAAAAAAACGAAACACAAACCGTATCAAGATTTAACAACTTTGATTATGTCATATACGCGGGCCGATATTTTCATATTAGCCATTTATGAAAAAATAGATTGCGGTCTGGATATGGCATATTGGCAGATGTTACCTATATGCATACATGGATGTTGTCTCCCCATTTTTTCATGAATCAAACCAATTACATACATCAAACTAGTCCATGCCACCAATCGGAAACTCCACTATGTCTTTGAATTATTATTTTTCCAAATAGCATTGAGCTCCTATTGACATTGTCCCATCCAACAAATTTGTTGTGCTTGCCTCGACCTTCATCTAGCTTTCATATGCCATATACATTAGATGAGTAATATAGTTATAAATTATGGTATTTTGTTGTCATCAATCCACCTAACCCTAACCCCAACTTACTCTCTGAAAGCACATAGAACCATCCCCCCTAGTCAAGCATAGCCTTCTCTGTGCAATTGTTCTCATTCTTAATTTCTCACATTCATTACTCTCTCATTTTCTTGTCAACAAATTTGTTGTGCAATTGTTCTCATTCTTAATTTCTCACATTCATTACTCTTTCATTTTCTTGTTTTTTTCCAACTCCCCACGTGTTAACCCCAACCCAGCCCCAGCCCCAGCCCAGCCCAGCCCAGCCCCAACCTAACCCTAACCCCAGCGCAGCCAGCTAAACCCCAACACCAACCCTAAGGCAAACCCTAACCCCAACCCCAGCCCCAGCCCCAGCAGCAGCCGAACCCCAATCCTAACCTTAACCCCAACCCCGACCCCGACCGCGACCCCTGCCGAACCCCAACTCGCGCGCGCAACCCCAGACCCAGCCATGAACCCTAAGCCCAAAATAATCAAAAAATTCTTTAATTTACCTCAAGATTTACTCACCTGAACGGCGGTGGCGACGAGGAGAACGACGGTGGCGACGAGGAGAACGGCGGCGATTTGGAGATTTTTTTCGCGCGCGATCGAGAGAGAGAGAGAGAGAAAGTGAGCGTAGGCGATCGATCTGTGCCTTTATTAAATCGATATTTAGTTGTCCCTACGGATATACCCGTACGTCTTTTGTTTGCGGCTCCGTAGGGGCAAATACCAAATTAAGAATTAATATTTTTATTCTTGGACGTCTGGGCCCGTAGGGGCAACCTTTTAGCCCTACGGATTAATCTGTAGGTCCAAGTTAAATCTGCCCCTACGGATCCCAATATTCGTAGAGGCAACCCCCTATTTTACTCGTGCGTGGATCTGACAAGCATGGTTGCTATGACGGCTTGTATGGACAAAGTCCCTTTCTCCTCTCCCTCTCCCTCTCCTCATGTATCATCCACAATATTCATTGCCTACATTGTGTCCGCGGTCTCTTTATTGAGAAAACATATATTTCTTTGAACATGGTTTCTAGCCTTCAGTAATTACAATTTTGTGATAATCCCTTTCTATATGATCTATAGATTATATAATAAAACACTGATCATGTATAGTTCCGTTATGACAAATACATTAGCACCTTTTGTATTACAATAATCGTTTATATACATCTGAAACACATCTATGCTAAGGGTTATATATTTTGTGAAATTCTTTTTAGTCATAACAACGTAACTGATCATATTTCAATATATATAATATTTAGAATATTTGACGATTTAAATTACGATCAATCAGTTGACATTATTAATTATAAATATTTCTAATCATAACCTAAATAATACCACAATATGTGGATCTGTGGACACTAACGTAAAATGATCATGCTTTTGCAATATAGTTTCTTTAAACCCTGCATACATCATTAGTTAACTTTATTCTTAATTACCTACTTTTGTGATGCATTAATCCTATAGCTAAAACATAATATTATATTGTATAAATGTTTATGTACACCTTTGTCCCTTGGTATCAATATTTCAATTCTACTATGTACTATAATTATTGATATTCGCTCAAACTATTTTATTATATAACCTAGAAGATATATAGTAGTTTTATAAGAAAAAGTTCATTATCATGAATTCATATGTTTTAATTAAAACTTATGAAATATTATATTTGTTAAGGTAATATCAATATTTGGTAATCAATAAAAATATCATGGATATTAATTAGGGCGGTTTTATGGATTTATACATAGTAGTTTTTTATTTATTGCGTACCTACATATATACAAAGTTATAGTTATACTTGGTGCACTTCATTTCCATTTATTTATCTTATATTCTTCACACCCCATATGGGTGTTGATGCTATGGTTAATTGATATTTGTTCTATTATAATTTTTTGTTTATACCCTATGTCACGGATATATCCCAATTTTGTTTTTATAGAAGATTGAAAATCTGTTTTAGAGCTATTTTAAAATAGATATAACTCCTAATTCAGAAACTTAAATTGTGTAAAATCAAATTTCTGGAATAAATTCAGCATGTTAGCTATCTTTTTCTCTCAGGTTAATTTTCCTAAAGACCGATAGAAACCACTTTAATTTGCATTTTCATAATATGCGACGAATCTGGACAGACAGAAATTATGTGTGTAGTTGTCGTAAAACATGTATAATTTCCTATCTACTTATCAAAATGAGATAATTCTTAGTTGGACACTGTTCACAAGATAGAACCTTAATTCTTATTTTGTACCCGAAACCATATAAGGAACATAACCCCTTCAAAAATATAATTCATCAACAGTGCATGTTTTCTGAAAAATTGTTTTGGCCTGCTCTGCGCAAAGTTACTAAAACACCTATAACTCTCATTTGGAATCCGAACGAGACAAACTCAGCTCGTTATTTGCACGACATCCTGAAATAGAAATTTCTCCTTGACCTTTATTTTCAAATTATAATCCGAAACTGCTCTTTTCTATTGTGAACTTGTGTTCTGGCCTGAAATTTTATTATTATGATTGCAATTTTATGCTATCTGTGTATAAAAGTATTTTGCATTACATATTGAACTTGACATGACTCCACGAATACATGACTCCGTGACTACATGAATTCGTGCACTCATGAATTTAACATGTATCTATAGTTCTCATACATTCATGTTAGCATTTGTGTTAACTCCTTAAAATGAATAATTCACACGGGGATGAGAAGTTCGATAAATGAACGTGTTTACGAGTAACGGGGATCATACATGATCGCCGTTGTTTCGGATATTACGGAACATTGCATTATCATACATGATCGCCGCGTTCCGGATATTACGGAACATTGCATTATTATACATGAGCGCCGTAGTTTCGGATATTACGGAACAATTGCATTACTAACTCATGAATTTAAGAATCGATTTTTCTGTTGTTCCGAGGAGAAACACAATATCTTCGTTACGTGTAAAACCTTCATGAGTTGAACTTATAACTTTAAAATATGAAAATGCTATTTAGATGACAAACACCATGATATGGATGCATATATCTCATGACATTTATATTTGTGGACATTGCTTCTTATCGTCCATTACTATTCATTCATGCATGATTGTTTTTTCCTATTCTTTTTAAATGCAGTGTTTCGTTTTAAATTCTTTATTCATATTTATTTTCTTTTAAAATGGGGACTTACTGAACTCTAGTTCGCTAATGGACATTCCATTTTTTTTTGTATTTTTCTTTCTTTTGGTGGAATATCTATCAGGTGACGTTAAGACAGGAGGAGGAGATCAGCAAAAAGTAGAGCCCAACGAGCAGGATAGCAGCTACTTCTCTGCACATGCCGACCATTAGCTTCTTTCCTCTATAGTACGTTTATTGGAACTACCTTATTTCGTCTTTGATGTTTGTATTTAAGAATTTTATTCCAATTGATTATTCGGACATGTAATGAATTTTGTTGGACATTGTATTTATTTTAATTTCTTGTTATTGTTACTTTATTCTGCTTGCAATTACGCTTAACGTATTTATGTCGAGAAGGAGTGCTTCTCGTTGTGGATACATGTAGGACTTGATCGCTCTCGTTCCTTGTTTTTTAGGATGTGAGGCATGACATCTCTTCCCTTTCACCCCTGCCAAAGGGCCCGCTCCTCTCTGTTACCTCCGCCGAGAGAAACCCTTGGCGGCAGCGTGCGACATGAACATGCACTTGCTATTGGAAGGGGAGACTATCCCATTCGGGATGGTGTCGATGACGTCCACGACGATCGAGATGGTGTTCGGAGACATGGTGGTTATCGCCATCATGAGGGCTATGAAATTGATCAGGGAGTAGTTTGCCGCCAACCACCCTGCCCGCTAGATCGGCGAGAGCCTCATCTTCAAGGTGATTGCTTTAATAGATTTATACAAACTGTTGAAAACGATGACAAAAAGTTAAAGAAAAACTAATAAGATGAACGGTAAGAATAAAGTCAAAGGTCTTTTCAAAAGAAGAAGAAAGTCAAAGGGTATAATAGTCAGGTTCTAACGAAAGGTAACGCCGTATGGTAGGAATGTCTAAAAAAATAGTTCATTGTAGTTATCTCTAATTTCTAAAGTTCATGGTATCAATCGCAAAAATCGTGAAAGTTGATGGGTACATTTGTGCAATTCAACCAAAAATAAATATAAACTTCTTAGATCTTCTCAAGTTTCTAATGCTTATTTTGAATAAACTTGACTAAAAAGTATGGGTGACGATATTGCCAAATCTTTATTTGACAAATTCACGCCAAAACTTGTGTATGGACAAAATTACCCCAAACTATATCAGCCTTTAAGTTTTTTCTTTTTATGCCGCTGATGCAATTTACTAAAATATCCATTTTATAACTTTAAAAAATACCTTCTCTCTACCATCCCTTTACAATCATTCTTTCCCTTCCAAATCGAATCACATCACCCTTTCTCCGCCTGCAACCCCCGTGTTGTCGCCCTCGGCCTCTTCGCCTCCAACCTTGCTGGCCCCATCCCCTTCCTCCCCATCTCATTCCTCTCCCACCTCCGTATTCTCAACCTCTTCAACAACCTTCGTCCTCTTCTCCGAGCCGATCCTCTCGCTCCAGCATTCCTCTATCTTAGCGGATCTTCTGGACAAGATCGGTGGATTGTTTGGAGGCGAGTTCGGCGCCATCAAGTACCAGCTCTCCAACGAGAATCTCGACGCTCTCATCTTGATCTCATCGCAGGAGGATCCCGAAAAGACGATGGAGGAGCTCTATTGCGTTACTGTCGAGCACGTAAGACTGCAGATCTTCTTATGTGGCTGCTGATCTTCATGATCTCGCTGCTAACTGTTGGATATAGTGCCCTCAAGTCAATTATTGTAATCGCAGGCACACGATTGTGATGATTGAGAGAGGACCTTTACGAGTAGAACAGTCTTACTCAAAATGATAGTATACTATCTGGTTTGTCTTTATCATCATGTATATGCATTATGTGGTATTATTGATCACTATTACATGTTGATAGAGCCCATAGGATTCTTCCTTGACTACCAGTATTATGATGGCAATCATATACGTGGAAGCTGAGTGGTCTATAAGCAAATCCTTAAATGTCCCTAGTCGAGGGAGTATCGAGACTGGGCATCGATACTCCGGAGTAGACTAGTGTATACTTTTCGAGACCCCGACGAGGGGCGGTGGCCGGTCTCACAATCCATTGGTGTCAGTTAGTCACCTAAGATAGTATACATGTGCTCATTGGGTTATGAGTTACATTGGACGGACTCACCGGGAACATGCTAGATGGTATTATACCGATTGTCAGATAGTAGTTCTCAGGTGACATGAGTACAGGTTAGTCTGTCGACCTGAGATAGTCATTTGTCTCGTATAGTTCCCATTGTGGTTTGATTACTACCCTACCACGACTCAAAGGAGTCGTGCAAACAGGTTTTAGTTGGTTACAATCCTGAGCCATATGGAGGCAGTGAGTGGATCGTCGGGGATTCGTCTCTCCCGGTATTATGGGTTGATGTCGCGCGGTGCACGGGTGGCCATCACCAGAAATTCTTGGCCAAGGTAGACGATAATTAATGATTTGGATCAATAGTTTCTCAGTTGGTGATAGGCTTCATACCGACACGGAATATCATGTTATTAGGGGTCTGACTTTATCCATCCCTCTAGACTCGATATGCGATACTCTTAGACGAACATACCGGAATGTATGGAGATTGTCACTAACAGGCTCAATAGGGGTTCAGATGAGTTTGCTCATCGGCCTTTCTTTCACTCAATACCTGGGCAGCCGTTACGTACAGCTAGTGTCACTGTGCTTGTAGTTAAACCCACTGCCAGCGTATTGGCAAGTCTTTAGAATCCCATACAGAGGGTTTCCCTGGTTCTGGAAAAATGATGTAGTAGCCGTATTGGATACATGCACGGTTTCGATCGAATGATTTTACTAGTTATCCGGACTTTCGATCGGACGGTTGATAATACTAGCCGGCTCGGATTTGAACCGGATTATTAAATCAGGTATTGATTTAATAATTTACGTATATGTATTTCGATATGTATATTCTATTACTATGTTCTATGTGTTATTCTATCTCTTAAGGTATTCGTATTTCGGTACGAATACAGGTATGTATATACAGTAGAGTGTAATCCGTATTTATACGGAAAACATTCTAGAAGGTGGACACCTCATTTTAGATTTTATCCATTTACTTTATATGGAAAATGAGGTGTAAAAGAAGAGAGGGGAGTATGGTGAGAGCCATGCTTCAATAATGTTGCACAAATGAATTAACAATTCATTTGTGCAAACTATTCAAGCATGGTTGGAATTGTTTTATTGAAAAATATGAGTTATACAAAACCATGCTTCATGGTTTGCTCTCTTGGATGGATGGTTCATTTTTTGAGATGGATTTTTATTCTCACCATTAGCTTCACTCTCCTCACTTCTTTTCTTGAGCTCCTCCACCTTCATCTTCAATCTCCTCTCTACAATCTCATATGTTGAGAAATAATAGAGGAGGTGAGATAGATATACACATATAAAACTTCACTACATCCTAGACACTTTAGATTAACAATCTAAAGTCTCTAGTTGCTCCATTAGAATCTTAGTGTGGAGCTAGAGCAATGAGCTATATCTCTCGGGTGGATCATCTTCGATGGAGGAAGATCGATGATCAAGCTCGATCCAAAGGACCTCAAGGAGCTAAGGAAGATAGTAGAAGACCGAAGGACACGATTCATTCGGTGTAACAATTTCTAACCTTGTAGCTAGAATATCTTTTGTAGCCTGCTAGTTTCATGTTTGGTTTCGATTCTAGGTAGTTGTTTCCAGCGCCAAGTTTTTTAAACACCAAATTTTTTTGTTTTACAACGGTCGCGGTCGATGGCCAGGATGTTAGGAACCCCAACATGGTATCAGAGCCACCCAAACATTAGACACTAGCAGTAGACGATGCATTAGTTTAAAAACCGAAAAATTCCGATTTCAAAACTCACGCTCTGTTCTGAAAAATTTTTGATCTCTGAAATTTTTTTAAACAAGTGCAGAGACTTAGTCTAAACATGAATTTGACACACAATGAAAACGAGGCAATTTCATGCAACTTTGGCCAGCCAAAATGCCTAAATCCCCGACATGGCCGGTTCACTGTTCACTTTTGGGCCCCATTTTCATTCTGTGTTTTGGGTTTTGTAAATTGGTATTTTTGGTCTTATTTGATTTGCCCCAGATTTCACTTAGTGTTATCTTTGCTTGGGGGCAATTTGGAAAGTTTCAAAAGATGAAATTTTGCATCGTTGATATCTGTGATGTGGTGTATGTATTTTTCAAACGTCGTCTATTTGCTATATTTCGTGTAGACGGGGTTGCACATACTTGCTTATAGTGCTGTGATGTTGATATCTGTGATGGCTATGTTCGGATTGTCGTGTGGGATAGCCTCTAGTGCGATGGTAGTTGTACAGTTTAGATTCATTTGTACATTCATTATTGCGGGGTGAGCGTCCGACATGTGGACTGCCGTTTCCGCCAGTTTGTATATTTTTTTATTGGGGTACGACCGGGTTGAGGTCGATGTCGCCATTGTATATATACTTTTCTTTTCTGTACTAGGATTACCCCATAGTGGAGTGCTCGAGTAGCCGGATTCTAGAGGACAACAGGCCCGCATCTCATGGCATTGAGACGGAGGGGGCCTTACTATATAATTGACGGGCTATTCGCCGCACTTGTATGGGGTATAGGATGACCCACGGTGGGGTGCTCAAGTTACTGGATTTCGTGAAGTGCTGGGTGGCCCATTTACTTTGTTGATTGAGGTTGCCTCACTTCTGGGATTGGCGGGTAACTTTCCGTACTCGTAGGGGTCTTGGTTATACATTGCACAGGCTATCCACATGGCCGGAGAACGTCCGGTTTCATTTGTGGCTCAAAGAAAACCCGGGGCTCCTAGACTATCTGTTATTCTGTGTTTCTTATCGTTTTTCTGTGATGTTGCTTATAACATGCCTGGAACGAATGTTATATATATATTTATATATACTAGTAGATTTTGTATATGTTTTGCATCCGCACTAGTCCTGCTCTCGCTCTGCCATTAGTTAAGTAACCTAACGGTGCATGACGGGACTTCGTGGCAAATGCGGATGGCATATACGTACATTGTATTTTCGTTCTTTTCTGGTGTGATATAGATAAATTGATGGGACTATGTTAATTTTGATTAATGTAAAGAAAAATAAACCTAAATGATGTTGTTGGAACTAATTTTTGAAAACTGTTATTACAGACGTTTCTTTTTGCTTTGCGCAGCGATATTTGGTCATGAATATCCAGCACCACATTCGACGAGCTAAGAGCCGAGATCCCTTTATGGGGAGTGACCACTTATGCAAAAGTTTGCGTTTTTGTAATAACTTCTCTAAAATTGTATTCTTTTGCTTTGCTTAGTGGTGTTCGTTCAGGAACATCCAGCACATCATTCTAGGAAGCAAGAGCCTAGATCCCTTCACGGGGAGTGACTTCTTAAGTAAAAGTTTATGATACTGTAGATTATTCGGTTTTCTTCAAAACCACTAGTTTTTAAAAGCGGAGCCTAAACCACTCCTTTTCAAAGCTATTCGGTTCCTTCAATGATATTAAGTTCATTACGTTAAAGGTTTTTCGCCAAAAACCAGCCGTAACCCTCCGTCATTTCAGATAGGTATCTATTAGTATTCATGCTATTTGTTTTGACCTTTACCAATGCATAGTGTTTGGTAGCTAGTGGGTGCTTATCTGTAGCATAGATAGATGCATTAATCTAGGATAGGCGTACAATTGTTTTGACCTTTTCCAAGGGCTTATACAAACGGGTCTAGATTAATCTGGATAATGACGGGTTGAACTTGACTTGCAACTTATGATGTTTTGACCTTCGTCAAGGTTATACGCGCTCGGGGCAAAAACCACATCGGGAGTTTCAAATATAAAGAAAACTTGCCAGGCATGCGCATACCTTCTGGAGTGTGGTGACTTGAGTAGCTTCCATCAAGTTATCATGCGATGATAGTCGTTTCCCCAATCAGAGCAAACCTCTGTTCAAATTTCAAATTTTGAACTGAAGCAGCGCTTCATAGCAGTGCTAGCGCTAAAAGCGCTGCACTCTAAGCAGCGCACCACGTGCAAAACACGTGAGCGCTAGCACTAAGAGCGCTAGCGCTAAGAGCGCTGCATTCTAAGCAGCGCACCACGTGCAAAGCATGAGTGCGCTAGCGCTGGAACTGAATGTTCCCAACCGTTGGATCAAAGATCCAACGAACATTATTAAAAAATCATCAATTGACCAGAATAAAATTCTGTTAAGGAAACATTCCTCAGAATCTTTCCAAATATGAAAGAATATGCTCTGAAAATCAAAGCACCGTTGGATCAATGATCCAATGGTGATTAAAAATCACCAAAATACAAAATAAATTCTGTATGGAAAATATTTCCCAATCTTGTTAAAAACATGAATATTTCCTTCTATAAATCAGAAGCCCTAGGATCAAAGATTCAACGGGGGAAACATCCCCAAATCAATTAGAGAAAAGATCTCTTCAACTGATTCAATAAATCATCTTGCTCTATATAAAGGCCTCAAGACTTCAAGTCTCATAGAGAGGAACCCCCCCCATAAATTTTGAGAAATTTCAAAGAGAGAAGAACAAGCTCTCGGCAGAAGAAGAAAATTTTCTTCAAGGTAAAAAAGGACAAAGAGATGAAATCATCTCATATAAAAAGAAGAATTTACTTCTTTTTCTAAGATCATAGATCTATAAGACCAAGATCTTTCACAACAGAGATCAAAATATTTCATCATAAAAAATAAAGGGAAGAACTTAATCTTCTTTAGATCATAGATCTATAAGACAAATTTTCTTTCAGAGATTATAATATCTCATTATAAAAGGGGGGGGGGAGAATAATTCGATTCTCTTAGGATCATAGATCCATAAAGGCAGAGCCTTTCATCAAAAAATATAAGAGATTGAAACATCTCCTATAAAAAATAAGAACTTTGTTCTTAGATCCATGAGACAAAGTCTCTTATGAAAGAGAATTCAATTCTTAGGGCGCAAAGATGCCTAAAAAAAGCCCAAGCGCTCCAATCAAAAGAAGCGCTTCAGCGCTCCAATACTAACGCATAGCGTTGCAGATCATTAGCGCTCCAAACTTCATAAGAAGCGCATTGCGCTCATTAAACTGGTGCACAACGCCAAGCGCATCACGTGCTCCTCACATGTGCGCTAATTCACAAGAAGCGCATTGCGCTCATTAACTGGCGCACAGCGCCAAGCGCACAACGTGCTTCTCACGTGTGCGCTAATTCACAAGAAGCGCATTACGCTCATTAACTGGTGCACAGCGCCAAGCGCACAACATGCTCCTCACGGGTGCACTACTTCACAAGAAGCACATTATGCTCATTAACTGGCGCACAGCGCCAAGCGCACCACGTGCTCCTCACGTGTGCGCTACTTCACAAGAAGCGCATTACGCTCATTAACTGGCGCAAAGCGCCAAGCGCACCACGTGCTCCTCACGTATGCGCTACTTCACAAGAAGCGCATTGCGCTCATTAACTGGCGCACAGCGCCAAGCGCACCACGTGCTCTTCACGTGTGCACTACTTCCCAAGAAGCGCATTGCGCTCATTAACTGGCGCACAGCGCCAATCGCATCACGTGCTCCCCACGTGTGCGCTAAGAGAAAATAAATTGTTCTTCAAAAAAAAAAGAAGCCTCAGAGCTATGATGAGTGTTCAACACTCAATAAAAGACAAAACAATTGCCAGAACCCAAACCAATGCTCAGCATTGTTGAATGTTCAACATTTTAACTAAATGGGCCGAGCCTAAAGTGACCACAGAACCCTACTTCAGATGAATTGAGCCCATATGCTTATAAATCTTTGATCTTAGTCCCAAATTGGACTATAGATCTCCCAACCAATATTGGTTCAAGGGTACATCTCTTTACTCCTCTGATATGTGTCTGTAATTCTTCAACGTCTTCAGAGAGGTGACGAGTCCCGACAACCAGACACTCCACGGACTGTGAGGTCCTTAAACTCATGGACTATGATGTCCTTAAACTTTACAGACTATGATGACTCTAAACTACCATGGACTGTGAGGTCCTTAAACTTTACAGACTATGACATCTTTAAACTGGACCGCAATGTCCTTAAACTAAAACAATCAAGCCCAAACGCTCTTTTGTTGGATCCAAATGATCCTGTTAAGTAGATCTTATTCTAAAATGAGACTAACATATCCTTAACAACCATTTAAGTTGATCTTAATCTCAAATGAGATTAACGATCCTTAAATCAATCCAACTACAGATCTCTCAACTGACACTGGTTCATGGGTACATCTCCTCACATCTCTGATATATGTCGTTGTAATTCTTCAACGTCTTCAGAGAGGTGGCGGGTCCCGGCAACCAGACACTCAATGGACCGCAATGTCCCTAAACTAAAACAATTGAACCCAAATGCTCTTTTATTGGATCTAAATGATCCTGTTAAGTTGATCTTAGTCTAAAATTAGACTAACGTATCCTTAATAAACGTTTAAGTTGATCTTAGTCTCAAAGGAGATTAACGATCCTTAAACCCAACCCAAAACCTAAATCTAAGAAAATACGGATTTGGACTAATCCACACCCTACGGGCGACAACATAAATTAGTCCCCGTATACAATCCACGGGCAACCAAAAATAAAACAAGCATACACGACATGAAGTGACCATCTGGAGAAGGAGAAAGTGGTTACAGCGATGCGGTAGCGTAATTAACTGCAGGGGCTGCTCCTGCAGGGAAGAGCGTCCCCACAATCAAAAAACCCTTCACAATGAGGGGGAATCTGACGAAGTCTGCTACATCGGCCGCATCCGTCTAAATCTCCGATACACGGTGCCATAAATCAACTTGGCATCTTCGGAGAGGTGGACGGATAAAACCAAATAGCATCTGCCCCCAAAATTTAGGCAAGATGACCTACGCGGTCCATCTCGCGTCTTTCAGAGGTAAACAAATTCTGGCATGCCCGGTGGGACCTTTTCCTCTTTCCACTCTACACTTTGTGTGTTGTGTTTCGCGAACGAATCATGGTTTAATGTGGTTGCCCCTGGATTCGAGGTACTAAGATTTGGTGTCTTGCTCCCGTGCAGAAGATCAATGGCTTTCAACTGCACCAACCACAACAATTGCAACAACTCCCGCTCCGCCTCATCTGGAGGAG
Organism: Agapanthus africanus; assembly: GCA_030015575.1. Taxonomy (NCBI): domain Eukaryota; kingdom Viridiplantae; phylum Streptophyta; class Magnoliopsida; order Asparagales; family Amaryllidaceae; genus Agapanthus; species Agapanthus africanus. Next base: position 555,894,616 of record JASDDO010000022.1, on the reverse strand, counting down.
TAACCTACGGGCCCCAAGCTGCCTCCCTTTTCATAATGCCGGCGGAACAAGTGACCCAAGCCATCACTGGGCTATTCTTCGGGACCATGATCCCACCAACGAGCTTCAACGTTCAAATGTCGTTGCACGAAGCTCCAAAGAAGTCGGTCTTTGATCGGTTTACAACTACCGCGGCCCCTTTCAACGAGTCACCCAAGTCCAGTGCCTCAGTTTTCAGCAGACTGGGCTAAAGCTCAAGTAGGCCCATGAAGAAGCCCGCGATACCTGAAGCGGCCATCCCGAACCGGATAGCCATTCCTGCTCCTGAAATCTTCAAGGCATCTTCTCCTGCTAAAGGGTCGGTCTTCACAAGACTGGCCGTTTCAGCTCCTACTCCATGCGAAGTCACGAAGGCTGCTACCCCTGTCCGAAAGTCTGCCTTCGAAAGGTTGGCCATTCCCTCTCAGTGGACGTTAGTCTTCTACAGGCTACCGCCAACAACAGGCTCTCATCAGAACAGGGGGCATGGAAAAGCTGATTCAACAATGGAGGTGGTCCCAGCCGCTCGCCATGCTCGACGTCGCCACTGGCGCCGAGTAAGGAAGGCTGGGGGCAGCTCTCCTTCTGGAATGACTCCGCCTGCTCCAACTGTGGAAGTTGATGCTGCTGTTCCAACTGGGAACAACTTTGAACCACTCAAGAGGGTCCGCAAGAACTCTCTGACTGCTGTGCTGAAAAGATCTCCTCCACCTATGGAGAATGTTACAAAGGTGAAGCTGGAGCAGCCCCCTCAGCGTCTGTCCTCTAAAATTTACAAGGTCTGGTGTCAAGTCCAAGACTCGGTAATTGATCAAGACTACCCCCGCCGACAGAAAAAGATGAAAGTTCGACGAGAAGGGGATCACCCTGTCAAGCCACAGAAGGTGTCATCTTCTTGGGTGCCCGCTGCAACGGCCCCATCAACGTCACCGGTCCATAAAAAGAGAAGGTCGGAGAAGATCCACGTGTCTGCGACAAATGTCAAGGGCACTGAGCCTAAACGCCCTAAGTCTGGGGGCAGGGTGGTGCATACCGTCTATATGGCATCCAGAAAAGAGGATAGCCGTATCTCCACATGTCATCGACCCCTTACGCGATCAATGACTAAGGCTCGGGAGTAACAACAACAAAAGCTCCAAGAAATGCTAACAACTATGGCCGCACTCACGGGACCAAAAGCAAGCCCCGAGACATCTTCAGAGTAGCGTAATGAGTAGGAAACGGATGCCGAATTCCTTCGGAGAATGCTTGAGAAGAAGGACAAAGAGGCTGCGGAACAAGCGGCGAACATAAAACAAATGGCCCTTTTATTCCAAGATATGGTGGGCCTGATGATCCAGCCGGACCCTCCAGCCGAAAATCCTCCAGTAATAATTAAAGATGATAGAAGAGAGACATCAAATCCTATGCCGGATCTGTCAGCAGCCAAGGAGGAGACCATCTCCAAAGCCACGCTTGATGATTATATAGCTCAACAAATACGAGCTCATCGAGCGAATGAAGCAAACGGCCAAGTCGTCAGAACTGGGCGACCATATCTAGGATGGTACGATCAGATCAAGTATCCGCCAGGATACACGATTCCTAAGTTTCACGTATACAAGGGGATAGGCAATCCCCATCAACATGTCGCTCAGTTCAGGACTCTCTGCGGCAATACCGGAGGTGACGACAACTTGTTACTTCGTCAGTTCGTCGGCAGCTTGGCGGAAACGGCCTTTGAGTGGTATTCAGAGCTGCCCAACGACTCCGTCAAAACTTTTACGAAGATGGAATTGCTGTTCACCCAACGTTTCGCAAGCGCTAGCGAACGCACCCCAATCACAGCATTAGTTAATACCAGACTGAAGCCGAGCGAGACATGGGTCCAGTACGCGATACGATGGAGAAATCTATGGTCGAAGTGCGAGAAGCGCATCGAAGAAGCGCCTGCAGTAGGCATGTTCGTGGGTACTCTGGATCCGAAGGCGACCATATCCCAGTTCATGATATTTTTCAAGCCGACTACCTTTCAGACCCTGATTGATAAGCTGGACCAAATGGACCGGATGTGTCATAAGCCTTCCTTTTCAAAGACAGAACCGTGGAACGAAAAGGGTAAAGGGAAAGCGACCTTTTTCGCCAATACTCAACAACAGCCGAGCAACTTAAACTTGGTTGTTCGCTAAAGCAACGTGCGTTCACGCCAATCCTTCGAGGAGAGACTGGGACGTCCTTATTCGTTTCCCCGAGATAAAACGAGGAGACTTTTCGAGCTGGCAGTGCGCAACAGGCTCATCACCTTGCCGGATCCGAAACACCCATTGCAACCCGGTGAGGCCAACAATCCTAATTACTATCCTTACCACCGAGCAGTGGGCCATCCGATCGAAGATTGCTTCATCTTCAAAGGATGGATTGAGGACTAGCCAACAGGGCAAATTCGTGCTGTCCGAGAATTGGAAAGTAAGCCCGCCCCAGCCGCACGCTCTTAAAAAGATGGACACACCAGGGGCATCACGCCCTTTTATAGAAGAAGCTCCATGGGAGGTCGCTCTTTCAGCCAAGACAAAACGAATGCTGAAGGATCTCCAAACATGCCCGGCGATTAGGTGGAAAAATCTGCTAGAATCCAAGGTCATCGAAGGAATGCTGAAGCCGAGCCCGACGCCAAGAATTGATAACAATAGTTAAAACACCCATGCTCGACCGTCAAAGTCTTCAAGAAGAAGAAGATGACTAAAAAGCCCATGAAGTCTGATGACAAGCGCACGGACCTACAAAAACATATTGACACACTGGAAAAATATAACCAGAAGGCTTGAACCCCATTCACACTCCAAGAATTCCTCAACCACATCCTTGAAGATGGAGATGGCAACAAAGATGAGGAAGAAGACTCGTCAGACGAAGCTGAAGATTATGTGGAAAGCTGCCACATGATCTCTCACTCGTCAGTAGATGGTGAAGAAGCTCCTAATACAGATAAACTGGGGACAGATCCCGAACCGGAACTCCTAGGACCGTCAGACGAGATGATTGACGCATTCCTGAATGAAGCTCTTCTGAAAAGCAAAGTTGATCGAGAACGCGAACTGGCTATATTCGAAAAAACCAAACGCCAGCGATTGAATGAAAAGGTCGAAGCACTCTAACCAGATCAAACCACATCCGCCGCGAGCAAAAGAAGGTTCAAGACAAGGAAGCGGTTTGCTAAAGCCCTGTCGATAGGAATGAAGTTACCACCTTCCAAAGAAGATACTTCAGAAAATGCGTGCCCCGACGAACTAGATGCACATCCATGATTTTGCTTGTACCATCGGAAGATCACGCACCCTACAGAGGAATGCATAGCCTTCAAGAATTGGTGGCAAAGGATATGTTGCCCACCGGTAGCATTTCAAGCGGATGAAGTACAAGACGCGTCGAGAGAAGAAGAGAATGACAGATGAACGCAAAAGAACTACCGATAACTGTCACATGGTTGATTCCGGGGGATTGCAAGTTCTCACCTTCGGGAGTGACTCGGATGAAGAAATAGCCATCGGTCCTCTCTTCAAGGAATCCATCTCTGAAGTAGAAGAGATGAAGACCTGTGAGAACATTCAGCTGCGTAATCGCACGCTACCTGAAAAGGATCTTGGGACCACAAACAAGGGATCAAACAAAAATGATAAGGGGAAAGAAAAGGTCCCTGAGGATATCACTCTCGATGATCGAGTCGTCGAAGAGCTGGTAGCCAAGGACCCGCCCAAGAAAAACAAGGTGGATTACAACGTTCTGGCACACCTGAGGAAAATACCCTCGCAGCTAAGCATTCTCGATGCCCTTCTGCTATCCAAAGAGGCGAGAGATTCTCTGATCAAGGCAATACAAGAGCCTGACTGATTTCAAGCTTTCCTCGCCAAAGAGAAGTTGAAGGACGAGCTCGAAGAGGTTCACACAGCCGATATCACGTTCGGTGATGAAGATCTCCTCCTAGGGACGTGCGAGCACAACCGTCCCCTGTATGGCTCCGGGTATTGCCACGACATCAAAATAGGGAAGATCCTAATTGACAATGGGTCCTCTGTCAATCTCCTAAATGTGAGATTGCTAAAAGAAATCTTCATGAGCATTCAACACCTCGCTCGAGATAAAATAACTATCTCCGGGTTCGACTCCTAGTCATCGCGGACACTCCGGTCTGTGATACCGACGTTACGCTTTGGGCTGCTCGTCACTGATATCAAGTTCCACGTGATTGATGCCAAGACTTGCTACAACGCTTTACTCGACAGGCCTTGGTTACATGAGTACAACACCATCCCTTCTACACAACATCAGTGTATGAAGTATTTCAAAGATGGTCTCGAGTACACCGTAACAGGGGAGCTGAACCCATTCTCCGTAAATGAAGTCCGAAAGTACGAAGATGTAAAGTACTTCTTACCAGACTTCGAAGACATGGAAAGATGCCATAAACCGGAGAATAAACAAAAAGCTATCACCACCATTCCAGTCTTCGGGAGTGACACCGAAGAGGAAGAAGAGATAGTTTATTCAGGGCCGTCCCAATGCAACAAGCCGGGACTGTCCACCCCTATGTTGGTCTTCGGCAGCGACTCTGAAGATGAGGTTAATACAGTATGTTCTGTTCGGCCATCAATACCTATTGGATATAGTGCCCTCAGAGTCAATTATTGGATCATAGGCAGGTGATTGCAATGATTGAGGGAGGACCTATACCGGTAGGACAGTCTTACTCGAGAGGTTTGTATACTATCTGGTTTGTCTTTATCATCGTGTACATGCTTTAGGTGACATTGTAGTTCACTATTACACGTTGATAGAGAATAGTATGCTACCATGGTTTGTTTTTATCATTGTGTACTGCTTTAGGTGACCTTACAGGTCGCTATTACACGTTGATAGAGACCTTGGGATTCTTGCTTGACTACCAGCAGTATGATGACGATCATATACGTGAGAGTTGGGTAGTCTATAAGCAAATCCTTAAAGTGGTCCCTAGTCATGGGAGTTTCGAGACTGGGCATCGATACTCCATTAGTAGACTAGTGTATACAGTCGAGACCCCGACGAGGGGCGGTGGCCGGTCTCACAAGCCATTGGTGTCAGTTGGTTCACCTAAGATGTATACAGGTGCTCATTTGGTTATGAGTACACCGGACAGGACTCACCGGGAACATGCTAGTTGGTATTATACCTGACGTCAGATAGCAGTTCCCTGGTGACATGTGTACAGGTTAGTTCATCGACCTGAGATTGTCATTTGTCTCGTGTGAGTTCCTACCGTGCTTTGATTACTACCCTACCACGGCTCAAAGGAGTCGTGCAAACAGGTTTTAGTTGGGTACAGTCCCGAGCCATATGGAGGCAATGAGTGGATCGGCAGGGGTTTCGTCTCTCCTGGTATTGGGGGTGAGATCGCGCTGTGTCTAGGAGAGCCATTACACGAAGTCCTTAGCCAAGACAGAAGATTTACTGGTAGGCATTCCAGTAGTATCTCAGGGTGTTCTGGGCTACACTCCGATACGACTTGTACCGCTTTTGGGGGTCTGACTTTTACCAACCCCCTAGGCCCACCATGCGATGCTTATAGACGAACGGGCCGGACTGTATGGATATTTTCACTGACAGGCTCAGTAGGGTGTTAGGATGAGTTCGCTCATCGACCTCCCTTTTGGTCAATACATGGTAGCCCGTTACGTACGGCTAGTACCTCTGATGTGCTAGTGGTTAAATCTACAGCCAAAGTATTGACGAGTCATTAGAGTCCCCCACAGACAGTTTCTCAAGTTTCGGGCGAAACGTTGTAGAGGCCGTATGATATATGGCAGGGTCCGATCATATACGTGCAGTAGTGCACGGATCATGATCGGACGGATCATACTAGTGGGTTTTGGTTTAAGCCGGATCCTAGTATTAGATTTGTTGGATTACTTTAGTCTCATCGCATTCGCATTCAGTCGGAATGCGGATGCAGGTATGTATATACAGATGAGGCGTATCCTTGTGATCCGTCACGAGTTTACTTTAGATGTTGCCGTATCTTTTTATTGTTATAAACATTTGTGTTAATGTTTACAAATGGAAATTATGAGCTTAAGCCATCATTTTGTGCATTAAATGAGACATGTACTTCATAGGTGACTCATGGTATCATTTCTTGTGCAAATGTCATATTATTTGATGGATTTGTGAGTTGAAATGATAAGGAGAGAGAGAAGGGCATCCATATGAGAGCTAGCTCTTGTATTTTTAATAAGGCTCTCTCTCATTTTATCATTGCAACAACACATAGAAGAAAGCTCTTCTTTTTCTTCTTGCTCTAGCTCACAACCTTCATTAATGGCATCATCTCTAACCTCTATCCATACAATGGATGCACGAGACAAAGTTATCACACACATTCTCTACTTCACCTTGGACACGTCGGCTAGCGAACTTCGTGCCCGAGTTTCTTCGGATGAAGCGGGAGCCCGTAAAAAGACTCGATGATGTGGTGCCCTTTCCGACGAGGAGATCGAAACCGGAGATGCTGCGAGGAGCTTGGGTTGGTGGCCAAAGACCGAAGGACACGGATCGATCGGTATAGCTTTTCCAACCCTTTCTCTAGTTGCTAGTTATAGGTTAATGGTTCGATCCGGATTTAAAGTATACGATAGCGCCGGTTTCTAGTTTAGAAAAATTTTTCATTTCCGCATTTTGGCCTCGGACAGACGGCCGGGGTGCTACCATAGACTTATAATACCAGCCTTCGCTGGCGATGAACGGAGTTTACAAATCGCCATGGTTCCACGAGAGCATTACAAAGAGCTTGACGCACTTGATACCTACAATGTGCAAGAACTGCAGACGTTTTACGTCCCTCCCAGGCGAAAAGATGTAAAGGCGATCATCTTTTATCGATCCATGGAAACCAAAATGGAGAAAGAAATCTGGCATGGCGCTGATTCTACGCTTTACAGACTCCAACCCCTCCGTCTGCCCAGATACTACACAGATGGATTAAAAAGGCTATTGAGGCGCCAAGGTGTACCCTTGAAGCAGACTGGACAAGCTCAGTTCTGTAGGGTTACTAGGCACTAGTACAAGGTTCTACAAGGCATCAACCATGCCAAAATCAAAATTTTCAAGTGCCAAACAACCCTAATCAAGATCGTAGACTAGAGATTAGGCGAAACTATAAGCAAGTAAACAACTTTACTTCTAAGAGTTTGGGATTACAACCTTTGTAGTCCGTTCATTCACTTCATTAGCTCCGTGTTGAGGTCCCTTCGCTGCGATCATCATGTATCCGGACTCTAGAGAGGCTCTGTTATGACCCAAAGTTTGGCCCGTGACTGGCACTTAACCACGTAACGTCTACAGGCGTAACGCGACTAAGTGAACCGAAAACCCAGAAACCAAACCAGTAAAAGTATAGAGTGTTTTAAGTTTTAAATGGAAGCATTTAGAAATGATAAGAAATCTTAAGTAAACAATCACCAAGATAGCAATATACGACGCCGTGGCGAAGATCAGGAGTAACAAGTGGGAACATCACAGATAGAATAAACTGCATAAGTAAAGTCGGCTCACAACGAGCTCGACACCAGAATACAAATAATATACATCATCTTCCTCACACTGTCTCTAAGTCAAGTACATATATGGTAGATGGAGAATACTAGATACAACAATGTACATAAGATAAACAGATACCGCACAAAACCCACCTATCAGCAAAAGAGCTAGTACACAATTGTAGGGGTATCTGTGTCAAAAGATGCAAGAACGCAGCCTGCCGCGACTACTCCGAGGGCAACCTACAATACTGTGGCACAATGGGGGTGAGTTGCCAACTCGTGAATAGAAATAACATATAAAGGTAATCGTGAGCATGCGCGTACTGCGCTACTCTAAACATATGCCAGCAGGTGATATCAATGCGTGATAAGCAGTATGTGCAATAATCATGCAAGTGCTCTATCAGGTAATATAACTATAGGATGAGATACAATAATGAATGCTGAGCATGGGAACATAACATCTACACGGAATGTCAACGTGGAATATATAATCGGTGTCCATCAATGCACCCAGATTCCCCAAATAGCTCAGGCGCCGGCACTCTCATCGGCCTTCCAATCCTGTAAATCTCTGAGAATCACGAGTGCCCAACATCGGCACCCAAATATCATAAATACTCGTTTCCAGCATCGACACGCAAATCTTCCTATATCGGGCATCCGTCAGTCCGGGTCAGCCCCTCCTCTCATATATCTATCGGGCATCCGTCAGTCCGGGTCAGCCCTCTCTCTCATATATATCGGGCATCCGTCAGTCCGGGTCAGCCCTCTCTATCTCATATATATCGGGCATCCGTCAGTCCGGGCCAGCCCTCTCTATCTCATATACATCGGGCATCCGTCAGTCCGGGTCAGCCCTCTCTATCTCATATACATCGGGCATCCGTCAGTCCGGGTCAGCCCTCTCTATCTCATATATCACTCTAGCACCGAGAAAACATAGGGTGGACGCACCGAAATATCATATCAAGAGAACTGGGTTTTTAAATGATTACATATTTGAAATAGCCACGGTTCCCAAATCCAGAAATCACATGTAATCCAAACCAATATGCAAGTCAATGTGATGTGATATGTGCATCAAGTATGAATATCATGTCAAGTCACATAAAGATGAGCTACAACATAATGATCCGATGTGATATAGGCATCAAGTATGAATATCATGGAAATTCTATGGTGTGAGTGTCATGGCAATTACTAACGGTGTGTGTGTAGCATGCAGGATAGTGCTCGTGCAACATGAACCGTTAGTAATGGTGCGGTGTTCTATCAATTCTAGTTTATATACATATATCAGGGAATGTGGTATGCACTAACTAGTAGCCATGAATAGTCAATGTATGGAAATGTAGCTATAAGATCCTATCAGCCCTGACGTAGAACGCCATGCGGGCGATATCCCTGTAGATGTTAAATCAACTCACCGTAGTCTCTCGCTAGGTATAGCCGATGACTTGTTTCTCCTTCTTCGCGGCGTCCGTCACACTCGTAGGCGAACCTAGAATTTCATAGAATATCACACATAAGCTCAAAACCATGCAAACACGACATTTAAAGTCAACTAGAAACCCGTGTCGCAAACCAAGCGCGCGTGTGCGCGATATGCTAAAACGTGTGATTACGCGCCTGAAGTCACTCCGACGCGTCGCGATACGCAGAAACTCCAAACCCACACATACGTATCACGTGTGTCGCGAAAGATTAAAAATACGAGAAATAGGGTAATCAACTCCAGATTTTGATACATAACAGATATTAAAAAAATAGATATACCAAAACACTCCACATAGCAGCAGACTCCAGTGGACCAAACCCCAACTCACCCATCTGGCCGCAAATTGCGGCCATAATGATTATTCCGGCGGCCCATCTTGGGAATTGGACTCCCAGGTTTGGTGTGTGCACTCTATACCCCCTGTGTATGCTACAGTAATTCCAATTTCATTCTGAAACAACCCGGGTAGCAGCAGATCTAACAGACCCCTATATCTAGTTAAAAAGCCCAATTTAGCACTAAAACAATACTTTAGGGTATTTTTGTGGAACCTGAAGCAAACCCAGGTCTAAAACCACACTAATAACTCATTAACAAGCTAATCAAGCCACAACAACATAAATTTTAACATATCATCACTAAATCCCTTCAATAGCACTAAAATTGCACAAAAATGTGATATTTTGAAACTAAACATGCAAGTTATGGAGATAGGGTGTTAGGAGTGAGATTTATACCTTCAAATGACCTTAGAAAAACCAAAAGTTCCAGCTTTAACTTCAAGGGGGCAGATTTACCACCAAACACCTCAAATAGACCCTTTTTCCAAGGTTTTGTGAAGGAAAAGTGTTGATTTGTGTAGGGTTTTGTGTAAAGATCAAAGGGAAAAGAAAAGAGAAGGAAAATGTGATGAATTTCTGATGTTGCTGCTGCCTCTCTGCAGAGAGTTCCAGAAAAATGAGAAAGAGAGAAAAGAGAGAGAAGGAAATGGGTCAAAAGTCAATTCCCTCTACCTAACACCATGCTTCTATATTCTAATACATTTTGAATTTTAAAAAGGGTTTTGTTTTGATAAAAGGGTGGGGGAAAAAAACTACCATGCATGAAAGAAAATGGTTAACATGCTAACACTTTTTACCTAGGTCACAAAAATTGTGCTGAGTGTGCATGTGTGCACTTAACACAAAAATTCCCAATTAGGGTAAACACGACTAAATTATATCTAATAATCCCAAATACACATATGAAATAACATGCTCAATTGCTAATTAACACGAAAAACATTCTAACGAAATTTCAAAGTGTTACAGGCTCCAAGAAGAGAAAGATACAAGCTTGCTTCCGATCTTCGATAACAAAGATGATCTACCTTGAAGAAACTCAAACCCAAGCTCTTGCTTTGATAATCAAGTATTAGCAAAGCAAACACCCTAATATAAGTGGCAAGAATAGATGAGGATGATGAAGTAGGAATTTAGCTCTCATTTGTTTTCAATTTCTCACTCATTTTCATCACATTTTAAAAATCTAGAAAGCTTTTCTCAAAGGAAGAAGAAGAAGAAATTACTTTGTGATGAATAATGAAAACTTGTGTGAGCTTAGAAATGCAACCATGGGTTAAGAATAAAGACTTAACTCATGTAGAGAAACAACTATGGTTAAAGGGTTGGGTTGGGTTAAGAAAATATCTATGCAAAATATCAAGGTCAAAATCAAACCTTCAAGAAGCTTCTTGAAAGCTTCATGAAAGCTTAACCCTAATCCAAACCCTAACCATATTTAAACTCATAAAACATATTGCATTTATAACCCTAACATGTTACAATATTATATATCACATATACAATATTTATTGTAACAAAATAAAATAATACAATTAACATATATCACATATATATCAATGTATTACCCGAGTGAGAAAAAGAATCTTTAAGTGAGCTTATATTAGTTAATGTAATTTAATATATCAAATATATAATTATACATTAAATTATCGAATCAACACTTGATCCGATAATCCGGCTATTTCACAAATAACCGACTAATATAATCTGTATCGGTTCATCGAATCAACACTTGCTTCGATGACCCGGCTATATCTCATATACCTTGCCGATATCACATATCGCGAGAATCTAATACGGTATCACATACACGTATAGTTATCGGTCCCGCACATATCACATATGCGCTCCTACTCCGTTTTGCCTGAGCCAGGAAACCTCTGTGTAGGACTCTAAAGAATCGTCAATACGCCGGCAGTAGGTGATGATAATATCAAACACCTACAAGCTGCAAGCGGTCAGCTAAACGTAACAGCCACCCAGGTATTGAGCGATCAGAAGATCAACAAGCAAGCCTGTACATTCTCTTGCGAATCCAATCAGTAACACTCCCGTACAGTCCGGTCTCTTCGTCTGATATGTCGTATATCTCGCCTAGGGGTGGTAAACGTCAGACCCCAGTAGCTTGATAAGTCGTGTCGATATGTGGTTTATAATAGTTCGAGAAACTACTGATAACACTTACCAGTAAATCTCAGTAATCCTGGCCAACGATTTCCAGTTATAGCCAATTGAACACATCACAACATCAACTCCCTATACCGGGAGAGACGAAACCCCTCCTATCGCTCATTGCCTCCATGTGATTCGGGACTGTACCCAAAAGCCACCATTTTGCACACCCTCTTGGACGTGGTATGATGGAAATCAAAGCACAGTGGGAGTCACACAAGACTCTATGACGATCTCGGGTCTACAGACTAACCTGTACCAGTATCACCAGAGAACTGCCATCTGACGTGAGGTATAATACCATCTGTGAGTTCTCGGCGAGTCTGTCCAGTGTACCCAGTCTCCACTGAGCACCCGTATACCTTCTCTGATGTCAAACACCAATGGATATGGGATCATCCATCGCCCATCATATGGGTCAAGAAGCGCACACGCTAGTCTACTCTGGTATATCGATGCCCTGTCTCGATACACCTATGACTAGGAACATTTGAAGGATGTACTTAGCGACTACACTGTCCCCACTAGTATGATCTGCATCATAGTCCTGGTAGTCAAGTACATATCCTAAGGGCTTTATCAACATGTGAGAGGAAGACAGTAAACTAATACAAGTCCACATGTTAAGATAAAGTGCAACCAGATAGCATACTATCATGTCGAGAAAGAAAGTCCTACCTATATATGTCTAAGCATCCACTACAATATACATCGTATGTACAGTAATGGCCTCTAGGGTATATATAACTAACAATCTCCCACTTGCACTAGGGCCGTCTGTTGTGGTATCGCATACCCAACAATCAGCTGTGGTTGAAGTATCTCATACTCAACCATCCCATAAAAGTCTCTACTTGGAAACATGCCTTTGTGAGTTGATCCACGCTGTTGTCCTCTGTGTCCACTCTCCTAACCTCGATCTCCCTGGAGATCAACCATCTCCATGATCAGGCGATACTGTCTAAGAATATATCTGGATTTCTGATGGGACGGGGGTTCCTGGACAAAAGCCAAAACTCCATTGTCACACAATGGTAGGAACGAAGTTCATCTCATGAACTAGGGTACATCCAGACTATTTCTTTGGTAGCATCGTTGGTAGTGATTTACCTTGCCTTTAATCGTCTAGTATGTCACGGTATCTAGCTTGGAACTTTTCCAACATACCGTCCCTCCACTGAGGGTAAAGACAATGCCTGTGACTGACATTCAGTCGACCTTACCACCCTGGAACCATTCCAGTGATTCTCCACAGGATCGATTGATACCATCTCACTACAACTAGTGAGAATCCTAACATCCATTTAGATCTATCACATAAATATAAAACCTAGGATTTAGGAGGTATCACTTTGACCCTATATGGAGAATCTTTGTAATAAAAGGAGATTGACCGAGCGTAGCATAGGAAACTCCTTTCCTATCAAGAGTATGTCATCCACGTACAATACGAGGATCACCACCATAATCCCTACTACCCTTTTGTATATACAAAGTTCATCTACCATTTTGATGAAGTCAAACTCTTTGACTACCACATCAAAACAGACGTTCCAACTCCATGAAGCCTGCTTTATCCAATAAAGCAACTTGCACACGTTTCCGCTGCTCCCACTGTCTACGAAGCCCTCTGGCTGTGTACTTATAGACGCTCTCTTCTAAATCATTATTTAGAAAAGCAGTCATGACACCCAACTACCAGATATCGTAGTTATGGTATGTAGCAGTGGCAAGTAGGATCTGGATGGACTTAAGCATAGCTTTGAAAGTCTCAACTTTTCCATGTACACCAAGCAATCTTCTCAAGATATACTTGCTTCTGATGGGGATTTAACCCTTCAGATAAAGCAACCAAAGTCCATACTTTGTTGGTGTATAAGGATTCCATCTCAGATCGCTAAGCATCTAGCCATTCTCATAGAGTCCCCACTCCTGATGGCCTGCTCGAAACTAGCTGGGTCATCATCTCATAATGCAATTCTCGCTCCCACTGTCATATAGAAATCGAAGTATCTCTCAGGTGGGTGAGGAACCCTACTAGATCGGCGGAGAGGCTGAGATTCGTTGGTTACTATTGAATCCTTTGGTTTTACCAAATCATCAGCTGCAGTTTATATAGCTGGAACTCTTTCCAGTTCTACCTCATGACCACTAATTTCTTCACAAGAAATTCCCTTTCTCAAAGGTGGCATGCTGAGAAACAAAACACCTTTTGTTCCCCAGTTTGGTAGAAGATATTCATTTGCAAATGCTTGGGATATCCGACAAACTTCCACAGAACTGACCTTGTCTCGAGCTTGTCCGGATCATGCTTTTATACATAGGCCGGACAACCCAAATCTCAACATACTTAAGACATGGGCTCTTCCCATTCCATATCACATATGGAGTGGTAGGCTACTAATTTGATTAGAACCCTATTCAATAGGTACGCAGCTTCTCAAGTGCATAACTCCAAAAAGAAAATAGGCAACTCAGCAGTACTCATCATAGAGCACACCATATCACATAGGTTGCGATTGCTCCGCCCCGATGCACCAACGTGCTGTGGTGTATACGGAGGAGTAACGCTGAGAGAGAATCTCATTCTCTTTTAGAATAGTCCAGGAATTCCGTGCACAGGAATTCTCCTCCTTGATCACATCAAAGGACATAATACTTATTCATGTTTCGGTTCTCTACTTCTGAAGTACAAAGAACTAGTCCTGGGATGTGTAGACATGGGACCTTACATGCATCATCATGTATCAATCTCAAGAGTTTACTAACCCTTTCTCTGTTTCCAATAAACGGAGCTATGATCATCTTATCTTTGTGACATGACTGACAAGTTTCACAAGATTTAAATTCAAACAGATTTAAATATGCATCTCAATGTAACTTAGCTAGTCGGGTCGCATTGATATGACCTAGTCTACAATACCTCAAGAAGGATTTGTTCATTTCTGAACTCTTCCTCTTGTGTGTGTTCTTTACGTTAAGAACTGTAGTTTGATTTAGAACGTCTATGCTTTTAGATAACGTGCCTGAACCGATCAACTCTTGATATAGGAAATGTTCAAAACATTATCCAACAATACAAAATTATATCCTTCTTTACTAAATAAAGAGACTGATATGATGTTGTATATCAGGTTCGGTATCTAATAACATTCGTTCAGAATCAATGTATTATGGTAATATAGGGTGATAAATGCCAACAGACTTGGCTGCAACACTTGCACCATTTCCAACTCTTGAAACTTATCACCCGTTCTCTACCTATCTGTAGCCCATGTAACAGATTACATATGCGTGATCCTGTTCCGGTATCTCATACCGAGGACATAAAGGATACTGAGAAACAGTTCTTTGTAATGAACATACCCGAAGATGATGCATCAACATGCTCATTCTTCGCTTGGGCGGAACGGGAATTCTAGTAATCCCCAATTTCCTGCTCTGTCTTATAACAATTATAAGTTGGAGCGAGACCAACGTTCCCTAGCGCAGTATAACAAGCGGGTTCGGTCAAAACATCCGTATTATTATCTTGATTAAAGCGTGACATAGTCGTAACCAGAAGAGAGAGAGAGAAGAAAACACTCAGTGTATGCTCTTGCAAGATTAGATTGGTTATTAATATATCTAATCAGGATGTCTCACACTGTTTTAGTCAAATCTTCCTTCAAACCCTAAAAGGAAAGACTAGCCGGGATTAATTACACCCCACAAGTTCGCCAATCTTTCAGTCAGGCTAGTGCCGGTACTTTGAGGGAGGTTGTAACGACCGCAAAATCTTTATACATTTGTATTATCCCTCTTCAATAATATACCGTATTTATTTGTACTTGGTATTTTTCGTTTTCTCCTAAATTTATTATTATTTTATTTCTCAATATATTATGTATATTTTTCTAGGTACAATTTCTTTTTCTTATATTTAAGTATTTAACTTCTCATTCTTATTTTTCCTTTCATAAATATTTAACCCAAATCCATTATTCTTATTCTCTACAGCCCATGTAAAAAGCCCACTTTGTTTTTAAGCAACATCATATATTTAATTCTAATTAAATATGTGCATGAACAACCTTATAGCTCATTGGTTAAGTCTTTGCATTGTTATTTCATAAGTCAAATGTTCAAATCTCCATTCTTGCAATTATTTTTTATCATTTTTTATTTTCTCATAACCTATAAATGTGACCTTTCATTTCCAAAATGAATGGTGACCTTTCATTTCTCTTTTAATTCTCATGTTGAATGCATATATTATTATACATAATTCACCATTACACCATCTTTATTGTCCTCCTCTATCTTTTCCTTCCTCACATTTTTCTATCTCTCACTTCTCTCTCTTCACCTAGAGTTCAAGAAGAAGAACATGAAGAAGTTTTCAAGAAGGTCTCGCTAGTAACGCGAGACTATCGGCGGATAGACAAGCCCGGTGACAATACCGGCTTGTGCATGTAAGTCACTTCTCTCTTTCCTTCCCTCCATCTCTTTCTTTTTCTCTTTATATTTCTCTTGTTTTATATTACCATGAAAAACTTCCCTTGACATATCATAGTTCCTAAATAATTAATTAAATGGATACATATATAAATAATGAACACACAAACATACACACATATATAGTTTGTAAAGTCTTTTTCATTACTCTCAATTCACATGTTAAGATTTCATAGTGACCAATTAGGATTGTATGTTTGTTGTTTTATTTTAAATCACTTTATTTAAAGTTTGTAAAAAAATGAAGTTACGAATAAATACCATGGTTTTCTCATTTCTCATATATGACATATCAATACCTTTAGTTTTAAAATAATTTTTATAAATTAATTTTTAATTCTAAAAATTTCAGGAAATTTACATATGATAGAATATATTTTTTTTTGTACACGCCGTGAAAATTTTAGATCGAACCGCATAACGGTTTAGGAATTACATCGTTTTTATTCACTGATCGTAAAACAGAAAACTGCAGTTATCGGTAAACTTCTAAGACACTTGGAAGCTTACAGAGCAAAAATGACGCGCTCATACGAGCGATTGACTAGGCCGAGAACATGCCGCCAAGGCGAACTCGTCCTAGTTGTAAAAAGACCTATGATCCCCAATCATGCCAAACCAGGGAAGTTTGAGCCAAACTATGAAGGCCCGTATATCATAAATAAGGTCTACCAGGGTAGGGCTTATTTGCTCATGGATATGGATGGCGAAAGACCCTTCAGGCCAATAAACGGCCGTTTCTTGAAGAAATACTACGCCTGACGAGTTACGGCCTAGATTAATGATAGATGACGGCGCCTATGTCTGCTCGCTATCTTCCCAAGCCCAAACTCTATAAGTGGTAGCCAACGAAATCGTTGCAACGATGGACCGAAACGTCCCTAAACTAACGATGGACTGAAATCTCCTAAAACTTGCAACTGACCGAGACGTCTATAAACTACTACGGACCGTAGCATCCCAAGGCTGACGCAAAAAAAAAGAAAAAAGGTATGTCCATAAGCGAGATGGGCACAGATGAAAACCCGAAAGGGCTCCGTGAGTAAAAATAGCAGGACTACCGACGAGTTTGTGAAAACCCGAAAGGGCGCAATCTCGTTAAAAGACACTTGCAAGGTCCTCTCTACCTTGTAAGGAGAAAATACCTGCGTGAGATCCTTACGACTCACAAGGGAGCAACACACTTAGGAATCCTCACGATTCCTAAGGAGAAAACACACTTACGAGATCCTCACGACACGTAAGGAGAATTCCTCTTATGAGACCCTCATGGCTCATAAGATTCAAAAGCCTTAAACTACAAGGATTTGAACCTGTTCTTAAGCCATCACATTTCCCAGACCGCTCTACAAGCGTTTCAACATTGACCCTTGTATACAATCCACGAGCATGAATAAAAATTTCCCTAACAGAGTCCCACCAACGACTAGGGATATGCTCACACGATGAACGACCCTTGTAAGTCCTCTCAACTCATAAGGAGAAAACATTCTTGTAAGATCCTTACGACTTATAAGAGAACATACACTTAAGAATCCCCACGACTTTTAAGGAGAAAATGCACTTACGAGATCCTCACGACTCGTAGGGAGAAATACCTTTATGAGACCCTTATGGCTCATGAAGTTAAAAGCCTTAGTCGACAGGATCCTAATCCTGTCTTCTAAGCCACCTTTGTTCAAACCGACAAGGGCAAATGATGATTCGCTCCTGGCAGTATCCCAGTTGTAGCGATGCCGATGCCTAAATCGGTATCAAATTCTAAGTTTAAACTCACAATAAGAATCAGCGAGCCAAAAATGCATATAAAAATAGCCGAAATGATAGGGCAACATGCAACAAAATCAGCTTGTAAAATATATGCATATAGAAATAGCCGAAATGATTGGGCAACTCGCAATAAAAAGCAGCGAGTAAAAACAAAAAATATCCGAAATGATTGGGCACCGCGAAAAATAGCCGAAATGATTGGGCAATCGCGACTTTCGCGATACAAAAAGCTGAAATGATAGAGCATCGCGAAAATAACAAAATCCTACAGATGAGATCACATCGATCCTTGTATACAATCCAGGGGCACAAGCAAAGAGAGAATTATATCATCTCATCAGGCTCCATCAGAAAGAGAGCCAAGTCTCGATGGCAACATCTATAGCCCGGAGACCAATAATAGCGTTCCTCCTTATTCCAGCAGGATTCAGACGCAACAATCGAACAACGGAGCCATGGAAAAGTCCCTAGTTCCACCAACAACCTAGAGACCACCTCGACGTTCGTCTCGATACAGCAGACGCGATGTCACCCCAGCGTTCTTCCCCCTGCAAGATTCAGACCCAACACAAACAACGGAGCCACGACAAAGTCCCTAGTTCCGGGTCCCGACGGTTCACCTACAATATAGAGACCTCCTCGACGTTCGTCTTGATATAGTAGATGCGATGTCACCGCAACGTTCTTCCTCCAACAGGATTCAGACGTGACACAAACAACGGAGCCACGGCAAAGTCCCTAGTTCCGGGTCCCGACGGTTCACCTACAACCTAAAGACCACCTCGACGTTCGTCTCGATACAGTAGACGCGATGTCACCGCAGCGTTCTTCCTCCAACAGGATTCAGACGCGACATAAACAACGGAGCCACGACAAAGTCCCTAGTTCCGGGTCCTGACGGTTCACCTACAACCTAGAGACCACATCGACGTTCGTCTCGATACAGTAGACGCGATGTCACCGCAGCGTTTTTCCTCCAACAGGATTCAGACGCGACACAAATAACGGAGCCACGAAAAAGTCCTTAGTTCCAGGTCCCGACGGTTCACCAACAACCTAGAGACTACCTCGACGTTCGTCTCGATACAGCAGACGCGATGTCACCGCAGCGTTCTTCCTCCAACAGAATTCAGACGCGACACAAACAACGGAGCCACGGCAAAGTCCCTATTTCCGGTTCCCGACGGTTCACCTACAACCTAGAGACCACCTCGACGTTCGTCTTGATACAGTAAACGCGATGTCACCCCATCATTCTTCTTCTAACAAGATGCATACGCGACAATAACAACGGAGCCACGGCAAATTCCTTAGTTCCAAGCCTCGACGGTTCATCAACAACCTAGAGAAAACCTCGACATTCGTCTCGATACAGCAGACGCAATGCCAGTAAACGAAGCGAAGGCAATATTCCCAGCTTCAGGGTCTTGACGGTAACTCATATAAAACCTGAAAGACTATCGGAGATCATCCCCACACCAATGAGGAGTGGTTATGACTCATCGGGGCTCCCCAAACTGAGCCTAACCTCAAGTAAAAAGTGGCATGGCAAAATTCCTAACGCTTGCTCTTCTGACGGTCAAACCGCCTAGGAAGATTGCATGAAGATGACTTGTCCAGCCCCGAAGCGATCACAGACACGATAGTTGCGAGGCTACTCGAACAGCAAGATTGCCTATCGAGGAATACATTAGCCGACGCGATGGTACGACGGACAAAAAACCTTAGTACTACAGACCCTAACGGACCTTTGTCGTAAAGAGCAGAGGTTAACTGTGACGTTAGGACATCCTTGCGAGAACTTCTCGATTCGTCTCGACTTGTGACGAAATTAATGTCCTTGTGAGAACTTCTCGATTCGACTCGACTCGTAGGGAAAAGCCTTAGGAAATGGGGATAAAGACTTATTTCTTAAGCACTGGGGCCTTACAAGTCGGTCCAAAATGGACTCTTGCATACTATTCACAGACCACACTCTCCAAAGTCGAATCTCGACAGGGAAGGAAACAACCACTTATGAGTCCTCTCAACTTGTAAGAGGGAAAATTCTCTTGTGAGATCCTTATAACTCTCAAGAGAAAACACACTTAGGAATTCTCACGATTCCTAAGGAGAAGATACACCTATGAGATCCTTTCGACTCATAGGGAGAAAAATCTTTATGAGATCCTCACGGCTCATAGAGTTGAAAAGACTTAAGCGGAAGATCTGAACCTGCTTCCTAAGCCATCGCTACCCTACAAGGAGGCTAAGATGAAATGTTCTTTACTATCTACAGGCCACGCTTGCCAGAGTAACATACCAACAACACGACAAAGAGAAGAAAGCAACAGTAGAACAAAAAATGTGTATCTTTTATTCATGAATTCAATTGAGTACAAGACGAATCTTATAAAAGATTAAAAATGGATACATGTTATTCAAAGAGTATAAGTGTTCAATCTATACAAAAATAGCTACTGAGAGGGAGGCGTCTTCAATAAATCAGCTAGCTGCTCGCGCACTCCTCTCAACTCCTTCTCATGATCGACAAGAGGCGGCCAGCCCCGCTTCAATTCGAGTCCGTTGCTGTAAGCAAGATGAAAGGTTTTTATTGATTTCCTATTGAGCAGCTTCCTAACTCTGCGTAACCTGCTCAATGAAGTCAAGCTTTTTCCTCAGCACCAGCCCGTCAGAAATGCATCGTTAAAGGTTTTCAAAGATGGAGTTCAGCTGCGCAGCATTCCCTTTGATCTGGGCACGCAATTGGACAGACTCAGCGGAAGTCGCCTCACGTTCCTTTTGCTTGAGGATCGCCTCTTGTTCGAAATGGCGAAGGAAAGGGGCACTTTGCTCAACCCATGCAGCCCACTGGGAGTTCAAAGCCAGAATCTCAGGAGCAGGACGCCTAAGCTCAAGCTCATGCAGGCAGGCCTCAATCTTCCTGCGGTGTTTAGCCCAAGACTCAACGACGCCTTCGTTATGGAAGTTCATAAGCGTCGCCAACATTTGATTAACCTCGGCAGAAAAATCAGCAGCGAATGTAGGGGCCTCCGTGTCAAGCTCCTCGATGTATTCGCTCAACATACGTAGGCTGGTCACAGCGTCTTTTGAAGATAGACATCTAGAAAAGGGCCTTGCCGGCATTATGATGCAAGATTCAAATAGAGCTGGAGTCGGTGCGACCACTGCAAAACAAATCATAGTCAGATTTCGTCTCAAGAAATAAAGAAAATACACGAACAATAGAGTCTACTATATCGGCTACAACAGGGGGCAGAGCTGGGAGTACTGGTGGCGCGACAATACCCTTGTCCCTTCCTTCAATTAGCAAGGCTATAAGTAATACAAAGAAGAATTAGCGATGGCATGGTTGCCCGTAGAATAAAGGAAAAGACGTCGTTTAAAAAAAGGGGGGGCTATACTCACCCGCACCGGTAGGCAAAACGACTTCCGGCTGGAAGGAGAAGTGCGGGTTCAGCACTTGATACTGATGATCAAAAAGAACTCCTGCAGGGTTACGATGATGCATGATCAGTACAAGGGAGATGACATCCACAATTTAAATTAGACAAATCGCAAATCCATACCTTCCAGCATTTGAGAGGACACGAGAGAAGACGAAGGGTCGGAAATCGTCAGAGCAGCAACCGGTGACGCTTCTTCGGGTGGCACGACCTCGACGCTCACCATACCTGCATTAGAAACAAAAGAAATGCCGTCAGAAGGAATTGAAAGGGATTGCGGAATAAAAAGGAAAACCATAACCCAAAATCTACCTGATGAGTCGCCAATCGAAACCGAGACAAAAGCATCACTAGGCCCAGCGACTGCTTTGCTCTCCCCTATTGGTCTCCACTTATAGCTTCATCCCCCGATTCTACGAGAGACGTCGTGACACTCGCAATTCCAGGCGATGGCAGAGAACCGCAGGGGGAAAGAGTGGAAATTGTAGCAGTCCCGGATTCCTGGGAGAGAGTAGCCACTTCAGGCTCGATGGTTGTCGTCATCTCACCTACCACCTCCTCATCAGGACTTGGCCCTGCAGGGTATGATATATGAGAATCTGAAGATCAAACTCAAATAAAATGACCCGATGTTATGTTACCTTGGGACGACTTTTCAATTGCTTCCCGAGCCGCACATACCGCCTGTCTATGAGCGGTAGACAGGGCAGCTGGAGCACCCTCCAAAGAAATAGGGACAAGGGAAGCAGTGCTCGAACTGGCACCTACAGCCAAGGCGGCATCACGTTCTTTCGCTGCACGCCTCTTGCGCATCCTTTCAGCCTGAGCCATGAGAGCTGACCTTCTCATGACTTCTGATAAAGATAGACCTTCATCTGAACCAAGTTCTGCCTCTGGCGCCATTACAACATCCATCATCGGCTGCTTCTGTGAGACCACTAGTGGTGACTTAGGGACAGACGTGGCTGCAGTGGCTGGAACTAACATTGCGGCTACGTCACCACTCGCGATCGGCACGGCACTTGGGATAACCTGAGTCGAGGTAGTCCCTGCAATAAGATGAAAAAGAAGAGTTAGTTTACTCATAAAAAAAAGATGAAGGCACAGTGAGCCGAAATATACCAATGCCCAAGGAAGCGCGGAGCTTTTTCTCTTCTTCAAAAGTCTTGAGAGAAGCCGCGAGAGCCTCTTTGGTGGAGATGTCTGTTGAAGAAGAAGTGTTAGTCAAAGCATGATAATAAAAAATGTAACAGCGAAAATATACGACTGAAGTCTACCTGACTGTGTAAGGGTGATCAGTCTTGCTTTGTTTCTAGCTAGTCGCTCGAAAGCTGCAATGGCAGCCTCCAGACCAGTATCATCCGGCGCCATGAATAAGCCTTCATTGGTCCCGTATTCGCTCAAACCCTCGCTATAAGGAGCATGGGGCTCTTGGCCAAATGCAACGGCTGCAGAGAGTATTGACTTCTTTCTCTTCTGTGAGCGAGTGCCGGTAGCCGCTAGCACAAGCTTACGCATGGTAGATACCTTAGGGCGACGAGTCCTGATCCCCGAACCCACGCCAGACTCGGGAGACGCCATAGCCACCGCTTTTTCAAGCACACTGGGTAGGGGCAGCTCACGTGTAACACATGGTACCATAGGCACAGCGGATTCTCTTAAGGGAGGACGGACGGTGGTCCGTCGCTTCAGAGGAACGTTCGGATTACCCGCTGGCGCGGTGCCCTTGCGATCAAGCAGCAATCATTTTTCTTCCCTAATAACGGAACCCATTGAATGTTGATACCACGCCACATACACGTTCAGGGCTTTTGGAACACAACTCGGCTCACTAATAAAGAAATTGGAGCCGGTGTTTAACCATATAAAATGATGCAACGCGCTCCGGATACCCTCTTCAGTAGCAGCCGGTTCTGCTAAGAAGGCTTCGAGCAGGACACCCTAATTATAGCTTAACTGCTGGGAGAAATGGTGCGGGTTGTATCTCATAAACAACGCCGAATTATTCTGCCTAAACACGAGAAAGCCCGGCCTGATGGAGTATAAATAAAGAATCTCCCGAGCTTTCAAGACAGCGGCCTCGTCTTTAAAGATGTCCTGCAATGGCTGCACCGTTTTTGCGGATTCTTGGCCTTCGATCAGAATTTTATCGGTGAAGGTCATTCTATCTCCAACCGTGCGCGGACGAAGGTGCAAACCCCTAGCTTCCCGTGGTGTCGGATTTACAATGGATGCGTCGACTAGCCGCATGATCCGAGGGAACTAATACTTGTCATAGAAGCAGGGCCTTTTATGGATACCGAAGACGCCAAGTACATGTAGCTCGATCCAGGACATGAAATAATGCATCGAGAAGTTCACGTACTGCACCCCTGGTTCAGTAGTGTTTGCTGCCAAGCTGAGGCCATAATACAAATGGGCTAACCCAGCGATCCCGACAGCCACTTGCATCCTAGCAACCATTCGGTGAGCTGGATAAAAAATGGATGGCCTCATATAGCGAGGGTGCATCGGAAGTGCAAACTAGCTTAGCCATAGCCTGAGGAACCCCAAAAAGAATGTTTCTTCATCAATTTCAGGAGTTGCAAGTTCTGTGAAAGAGACGACCGGGGTGTTGGGGAGAAAGAAATTTCTCTGATCTTCCTCTGCTGCCGGTTGGTTGTCCAAATCGAAACCAAAAGGATCGTCAAGTTTGGCAAATTTCGCGACTTCCTTCGACAGGATTTCCGAGCGGAGAAAACGGGTGATGAAATCTGTGAAATTAACCCTGCGACCTTCAGATTCGAGAAAGAGGCTCTCATAGATATTTAACACCTTTATCAAACTCGAGAATTGATGTTGAATGGCGTTCTCCGGGGTAAGACCCATTACTACTGATTTGGTGACGAAGATGTACTCATCCGGAGGAAGCAGCTCCTCATAATGTTCTCCTATAACTGGTAAGCCGGAAACCTCGGTAAACTCCTCTAAAGAAATTGAAACTTCTCGATCCAACAAAAAGAAGGTGTGGGTCGGAATGTTCCATTGCTCCAGAAAAGCCTTGACCTACCAGGTAGGAGGCGTGGAATACTGGAAGAGAGACGCATAAACTGCGGGATACAACCCAAGCTTCAGCAGTTGCGACTTCTTAGCCGACAAAATATAGCGGGCCCATTGCAGATATCCGACTGGGTGACGGGGAGTTAAGCCTATGTTATATGGCTGTCCCCAAGGACTGACTCACCCTGGCATATACGCCGTCCTAGAGTATCCAAAGCCGCCGCCGGCTGTACAGGTATTACAGCTATTGAAGGCTGAAGGAGACCCTCCGAAGTCTAATTGACCTCCTCCATGGCATAGTTTATCGGGGGTGCATCTGCATAAGGGATCGCCAAGATAGGCTCCGAAAGCGTCGCACAAGAAAAGCTCCGTCGGCCCCTGATAATTTGACTGTACCATCTGCCCCATAGATGATGATTCTTTCGCTCCGGGTCATGATCTTTGATCAACGCGAAGACTTCCCTATCCACGGGTGCTTCGGGAAATCCACCTTCTGAACGGACAAATGGAAACGAAGTACCGAAAGACATAGTACCTGCGCGGAAAAGAACAAAGTTAGCCGTCAATGCTACAAGTCAAGTTCAGTACTTGGTACATTAAATCCGTACCACACTGCAAAGCAGTAAAAAAGGACCAAAGGGGACCCACACAATCTAGATGATTCTCACTATTAATAAAACAGTCTCATCATTTGATGAGACTGTCATTAAACGAGGAAATCCTCAAAGGATTCTCATTTAATGAGGATCCCTCGGGCCAAGGAGTAAATCTCCCATTAAAAGCAGTGCTCTGCAACAGACAGACAACTGTTATAATTAATCATGAGGAGAATAAAATTCCCCCCAAAATTTCTAAAAGAGCAATGCTCTGTAAGGAAGGTGAAACAATCCATCAAGAAACCCTAAGAAGCAAAGCTTCTACAGAGTAAAAACTCCAAGATCTTCAAGAATCTGTGAATAAACCCTTAAGTTCTTCATGAACCATATTCCAGTTCATGGGTTAAAATCACCCTAAAAAAGATTACATCTTGGAAATGAGCATAGCTCTGTTAATGGGTAAAACTCTAAAGATTTTTTTAGATCTATGATCTAAGGAGAGCAAAGCTCTGCTAAAAAGTTCAATTTTTACCTAAATTAGACAGAGTTTTGACTCTTAAGAAATTTCTTAAAGGGAAGAGCTATGCTCTGAAAGAGAAATAATTCTCAGAAGAAAAAGTGAGAAGATGAACAGAGATCATCTAAAGGGTCAAGGGTCCTATTTATAGGCACTGAGAGCTGTTTCAACTCCTAAGTTGATCTAATGGCAGAGATGCTGCCACCGCTGCACTCACGTGTGGGCCACGTGAGCGCAACGGTGGGGGGCATTTGTTTCCCCAATTAGAGCAAAGCTTTGTTCAAATTTTAAATTTTGAAATGAAGCAGCGCTAGCGCTAAGAGCGCTAGCGCTAAGAGCGCTACATTCTAAGGAGCGCACCACGTGCAAAGCACGTGAGCGATAGCGCTAAGAGCGCTGCACTCTAAGTATCGCACCACGTGCAAAGCACGTAAGCGCTAGCGCTAAGTGCGCTGCACTCTAAGCAGTGCACCATGTGCAAAGCACGAGTGCTGGAACTGAATGTTCCCAACCGTTGGATCAAAGATCCAACGAACATGATTAAAAAATCATCAATTGACCAGAATAAAATTCTGTTAAGGAAACATTCTTCAGAATCTTTCCAAATATGAAAGATTATGCTCTGAAAATCAGAGCACCGTTGGATCAATGATCCAATGGTGATTAAAAATCACCAAAATACAGAATAAATTCTGTATGGAAAAGATTTCCCAATCATGTTAAAAACAAGGAAATTGCCTTCTGTAAATCAGAAGCCCTAGGATCAAAGATCCAACGGGGGAAACATCCCCAAATCAATTAGAGAAAAGATCTCTTCAACTGATTCAAAAAATCAGCTTGCCCTATATAAAGGCCCCAAGACTTCAAGTTTCATAGAGAGGAACCTCCCATAAACTTTGAGAAATTTCAAAGAGAGAAGAACAAGCTCTCGGCAGAAGAATAAAATTTTCTTCAAGGTAAAAAAGGACAGAGAGATGAAATCATCTCATATAAAAAGAAGAATTTACTTCTTTTTTTAAGATCATAGATCTATAAGACCAAGGTCTTTCACAACAGAGATCAAAGTATCTCATCATACAAAATAAAAGGAAGAACTTAATCTTCTTCAGATTATAGATCTATAAGACAAATTGTCTTTTATAGATTATAATATTTCATTATAAAAGGGGGGAGAATAATTCGATTCTCTTAGAATCATAGATCCATAAAGGCAGAGCCTTTCATCAAAAAATATAAGAGATTGAAACATCTTCTATAAAAAATAAGAACTTTGTTCTTAGATCCATGAGACAAAGTCTCTTATGAAAGAAAATTCAATTCTCAAAGCGCAAAGCTGCCTAAAAAAAGCCTTAGCGCTCCAATCAAAAGAAGCGCTTCAGTGCTCCAAAACTAACGCATAGCGTTGCAGAGTATTAGCGCTCCAAACTTCATAAGAAGCGCATTGCGCTCATTAAACTGGAGCACAACGCAAAGCGCACCACGTGCTCCTCACGTGTGTGCTACTTCACAAGAAGCGCATTGCGCTCATTAACTGGCGCACAGCGCCAAGCGCACCACGTGCTCCTCACGTGTGCGCTACTTCACAAGAAGCGCATTGCGCTCATTAACTGGCGCACAGCGCCAAGCGCACCACGTGCTCCTCACGTGTGCGCTACATCAAAAGAAGCGCATTGCGCTCATTAACTGGCGCACAGCGTCAAGCGCATCACGTGCTCCTCACGTGTGCGCTAAGTGAACATAAACTGTTCTTCAAAAAAAAAGCCCCAGAGCTATGATGAGTGTTCAGCACTCAATAAAAGACAAAAGAATTGTCAGAACCCAAACCAATGCTCAACATTGTTGAATGTTCAACATTTTA
The DNA here is from genome assembly GCA_030015575.1 of Agapanthus africanus. NCBI lineage: Eukaryota > Viridiplantae > Streptophyta > Magnoliopsida > Asparagales > Amaryllidaceae > Agapanthus > Agapanthus africanus. Next base: position 555,867,308 of record JASDDO010000022.1, on the reverse strand, counting down.
TTTAAATGGGACGAGCCCAAAGTGGCCACAGAACCTTACTTCAGATGAATTGAGCCCATATGCTCATAAATCTTTGATCTTAGTCCCAAATTGGACTATAGATCTCCCAACCAATATTGGTTCAAGGGTACATCTCTTTACTCCTTTGATATGTGTCGTTGTAATCCTTCAACGTCTTCAGAGAGGTGACAGGTCCCGACAACTAGACACTCCACGGACTGTGAGGTCCTTAAACCCATGGACTATGATGTCCTTAATCTTTACAGACTATGTTGTCTCTAAACTACCATGGACTGTGAGGTCCTTAAACTCATAGACTATGATGTCTTTAAACTTTACAGACTATGACGTCTTTAAACTGGACCGCAATGTCCCTAAACTAAAATAATCGAGCCCAAACGCTCTTTTGTTGGATCTAAATGATCCTGTTAAGTAGATCTTAGTCTAAAATGAGACTAACGTATCCTTAACAACCATTTAAGTTGATCTTAATCTCAAACGAGATTAACGATCCTTAAATCAATCCAACTACAGATCCCTCAGCTGACACTGGTTCATGGGTACATCTCCTCACACCTCTGATATATGTCGTTGTAATTCTTCAACGTCTTCAGAGAGGTGGTGGGTCCCGGCAACCAGACATTCAATAGACCGCAATGTCCCTAAACTAAAACAATTGAGTCCAAATACTCTTTTGTTGGATCTAAATGATCCTGTTAAGTTGATCTTAGTCTAAAATTAGACTAACGTATCCTTAACAAACGTTTGAATTGATCTTAGTCTCAAAGGAGATTAACGATCCTTAAACCCAACCGAAAACCCAAATCTAAGAAAATACGGATTTGGACTAATCCACGCCTTACGGGCGTGAACATAAATTAGTCTCCGTATACAATCCACGGGAAACCAAAAATAAAACAAGCATACACGACACGAAGTGACCATCTGGAGAAGGAGAAAGTGATTACCGCGTTGCGGTAGCGTAATTAACTGCAGGGGCTTCCGCCTGCAGGGAAGAGCGTCCCCACAATCAAAAACCGCCTCACAATGAGGGGGAATCTGATGAAGTCTGCTACATCGGCCGCATCCGTCTAAACCTCTGATACACGGTGCCATAAATCAACTTGGTATCTTCGGAGAGGTGGACGGATAAAACCAAATAGCATCTGCCTCCAAAATTCATGCAAGACGACCTTCGCGGTCCGTCTTGCGTCTTTCGGCGGTAAACAATAGTTAGATCCCGATTCCCACTGATGAGTAGGTGTTACTCCTCGGGTGATTTTCAAATGAACCCGACTAATTCTCCTTTTAGGGTTTGGAGAAGAATTTGAGGAAACAGTGGGAGCCATCCTGATTAGATAAAAAGATCAACCAATCTAATCTAGTTTAGAGTGCATGCTAAGTGTTTCTTTTCTCTCTCTCTTTGGCAGCCACCTTGATCTGATCTTAAACTAAAATTCATGAACCAAGTTAACCGAACCTTCGTAAACACTTTGGCTTTTGGATTGTCATTAAGTCCCATATATCCCTGCCGCTCCTACTTTCCCTTTGCATTTTTCCAGAACACTTTGTGTCAATACGAAGATCCATATTGCTTGGATATTCCATCATATAGTTACATAAGAACTCGAAGTAACTTGTTTCTGCTCGAGGATAGAGTCCGGTTCTGGAGAAATTGAATAAGATTATTCAGTTGTCTTTTCTTTTTCCCTTCACTCAGGTTGCGAGAGCTCCTAGTATTAGGAGAGTACACCTAGTACGCTTATTGGATAGTCTTCTTCCAAACTATAGGCAGGTGCCGAAAGGCAGGAAGAATGAAAACCAATTAGCCTAAGTGTGGTGTACAGAAGGTAATAAGTGAAGACATATAAAGGGATTAGAGTGAGGGCAAAGGAAATTGCGACTACTATCATTCACGATGAAGTCGCGTATATCCCTGCCACTCCTACTTCCCTTTTACATTTCTCCAGAACACTCGGTATCACTACGAAGATCCATATTGCTTGGATATTCCATATTATAGTTACATACGAACTCGAAGAAATTTGTTTCTGTTCGAGGATGATTTCCGGTTCTTGAGAAATTGAATAGGATTATTCGGTTATCTTTTCTCTTTACCTTCTCTAAGATTGTGAGGGCTCCTAGTATTAGGAGAGTATACCTATTACGTTTATTGGATAGTCTTCTTCCAAACCTTAGACTGGTGCTGAAAGGTAGGGAAGGAAGAAAACCAATTAGCCTAAGTATGGTGTACAGAAGGTAAGAAGTAAATATATATAAAGGAATTGGAGTGAGAGAAAGAAAATATACGGTTACTGTCATGAATCTGGATAGTGGAAGAGGCATTATTAGGAATACCCGGCCACCCCTTCGAAACATTTTCATGTTTCAGTTTTACTGTGCGGTGTTAATTGAAAACTGTTTTCCCAATTAGATTCTGACTCCAGGGTATGTATTTACCAGACTTGATTCTTACATTTGTATAGCGTTACAGATGCTGAGTAGGAGTAAGATATTAAGAATTGGGTAATTAGATCCTCTATATATCAGAATTCTTTGTAATTGGTGATATTTGAGGAAATCCCCTAGGTTTTGCCTAACGACAAATATTTGCTTTTGAATATCCATTGTTATGCACCAATTTCAAACTGATATATCTGTACATTTATTTTATAAAGTGAGATATAACCTTTTGAAATTATGTCTATGGCATTTACCTATATCTTTTGATGGTTAGGTAAGGTGCATTCAACAGAGGTGTAATTCTTCTTAACCATAGCACAATTTTCAACCTACGACGCACAGGGTTTGAGTTATTAAACTCAGAGGACTTATACAAAGTATTGTATGTTATCCGATATCCATTAGGACAAAGAGGTTGGTACTCGTACTATATTCCGTTTACTTATGACTTGTCTGGTTTTAGACAAGTATTTCGTTGAAATACAAGATCCAAATTTTGAGAAGTTATAGGTATAAGAATAAAGTAGAGAACTATATGTTGCAAGTATCAGGATCCTTCGGAGTGGTCGAAGGTGTAGATACTTATGCTAGGTATTCCGTCGTAAGTAATATATTTGAGAACTTGCTTCTCTTTCAGGTTACTCATCTGTGACTACGCTCCTTGATGAGTAATGATGTGTGGCTTTCTTCCATTTAGTTGATATACACTAGAAACAACTGCATATTTTTTGAATCTGATTCCAATTAAATTAGTGCCTTTATTTCCATATTAGATATAGAATGGATTCATATGTTAACGATGTTAAGGTATATGGAGTAGTCCGTCTTATGCTTAAAAACAGAATCTGGATAAACTCAAGTCACGTTTCAGTAATGACAGTTTGTGGGTTATCCCGGGCTTTGATGAGAGTTAACATTTTACCATTTGGAAGATCAATAGTTATATTGTTCTTGACTCTCCACCTCTTTAGTAAAATAAATTCTTTTCAGAAAAACATTACTGGGAGTATGATATAACTGGAAGTTATTCCAGAACCACAAACGATTACTGAAAATTTAGTAGAACTTAAACATTCAATTAGATTCAACAATCCATTAGCCACTCCGTAGATTTGGTGAGTAACCTCGGCCACCCGAGAGGTACTTAGGTCTCCTCAAAGACGGTGACAGGGAGGTTTTTGATTATCCAAACATTCCACTACTGCTGTTCTAGACTATGAGATCTGACAGGAGGATGAGTATAACGTCGTTCTAAATTAGCTTTAGAAGTGTACGTGTATATGACTCTGCCAGAGAGTTGTTGTAGTATGGGAGCAGCAGAAGCGTGGTGGGCAAGTAGCTTATATCTATTTATAGACTAAAGCAAGTACAGCGGAGATAGCTCATCTATTTTTGATGTGAAAGTCATAGAGTTTGACTTCATCAGAATAACAGATGGACCTGGTAAGAAGGTAGTAGGGAGTGATGTCCTAGTATTTGGATGACATGCTCTTGATAGGAAGTGATCTTCCTATACTACAATCGGTTATACTGTGGTTGTCACAAGTTGTTTCTCCATATAAGATCTGGATAAAATATTAGGGATTATGGATACTAGATCTATGATTTTAGATCTAGATTTGGAAGTGTCCCAATTTGGGTACTTTGATACTATTCTAAAGTGTTTTTAGAATGGACGACTCCTGGCGTGGTGGTGTACCCGCAGGTGATGGAGCCACCCTCTCCAAAGAGATGTCTTCAAGACTGATAATGAGAGAGATTTGCATGATTGACATATCACTTGTTTAGGCAATTGAGTTAATCATGAAATGTCAAGTACCACACTAGATATTGCTTTTGCACTGGCTGCAATAAGCGTATATATTAATCCAATCCTGGAGAAACATTGGGATGCAGTTATGAACATAAGTGGATGTTCTTGGTATATGGTAACGGCAGCCTCCTTATGGGGGCGGTTATCATTTTAGACTTCCAAGGTGACCTGGATGACAGAGTGAGTGTCAGTTATAGTTTTCCCTCTTTTTGAGGGGCAGTATGTTGGGCAGGTGGTCCAAGCAGATACTGATTAAATTCAGTGGAAGATACGGTCTAAAAAGTTTCTTGGATTTGGAGTTCATTTGTGAACTGGGTCCCATCAGATATCCAGACAAATTCTAAGACAGGTATCGCCCATTTTCGGGAGATAGTCCTTCTCCGCGAAGTTGAGATATAGAGATATAAAGATAGAAACATTTGAGTGGATTCACTCACTGAGGCTATTTCTCGAACACAATAGTTTCACAAATGTGTTTTGCGAGACTGATTAGTAGAGAAGTTGGGTGTTCGGTATCACACGGGCTATGAGTATGCGACATCGAAATAATTTGCCTTAAGTGCAAGTACGAGATTGTTGGATATATTGCCCTCAAGTCAATTATTGTAATCGCGGACACGCGATTGTGATGATTGAGGGAGGACCTATATGGGTAAAACAGTCTTATTCAATATGATAGTATGCTATCCGGTTTGTCTTTATCATCATGTACATGCATTATGTGGTATTACAGATCATTATTACGTGTTGATAGAGCCCATAGGATTCTTGCTTGACTACCAGCATTATGATGGCGATCATATACGTAGGAGCTGAGTAGTCTATAAGCACATCCTTAAATGTCCCTAGTCTAGAGAGTATCGAGACATGGCATCTATACACCGGAGTAGACTAGTGTATACTTTTCGAGACCCCGACAAGGGGCGGTGGCCGGTCTCACAAGCCATCGGTGTCAGTTAGTCACCGAAGATAGTATACAGGTGCTCATTAGGTTATGAGTTACACTGGACGGACTCGCCGGGAATATTCTAGATGGTATTATACCTATTGTCAGATAGCAGTTCTCAGGTGACATGAGTACAGGTTAGTCTGTCGACCTGAGATCATCATTTGTCTTATGTGAGTTCCCACTGTGCTTTGATTACTACCCTACCACGACACAAAGGAGTCGTGCAAACAGGTTTTAGTTGGGTACAGTCCCGAGCCACATGGAGCAGTGAGCGGATCGTCAGGGATTCGTCTCTCCTGGTATTGGGGGTTGATGACACACGGTGCACGGGTGGCCATCACCAGAAATCCTTGGCCAAGCTAGACGAGAATTACTGATTTGGATCAGTAGTTTCTCAGTTGGTGATGGGCTTCATACCGACACGGAATATCATGTTATTAGGGGTTTGACTTTATCCATCCCTCTAGACTCGATATACGACACTCTTAGACAAACATACCAGAATGTATGGAGATTGCCACTAACAGGCTCAGTAGGGGTTCAGATGAGTTTGCTCATCGGCCTTTCTTTCACTCAATACCTGAGTAGCCGTTACGTACAGCTAGTGCCGCTGTGCTTGTAATTAAATCCACTGCCGGCGTATTGACGAGTCTTTAGAATCCCACAAAAAGGGTTTCCCTAGTTCTGGCAAAATGATGTAGTAGCCGTATTGGATACGTGCAGGGTTCCGATCGAATGATTGTACTAGTTATCCGGACTTTCGATCGGACGGTTGATAATACTAGATGGCTCGGATTTGAGCTGGATTATTAAATCAGGTATTGATTTAATAATTTACGTATATGTATTTCGATATATATATTCTATTATTATGTTCTTTGTGTTATTATATCTCTTTAGGTATTTGTATTTCGGTACGAATACAGGTATGTATATACAGTAGAGTGTAATCCGTATTTATACGGAAAACATTCTAGAAGGTGAACATCTCATTTTAGATTTTATCCATTTACTTTATATGGAAAACGAGGTGTAAAAGAAGAGAGGGGAGTATGATGAGAGCCATGCTTCAATAATGTTGCACAAATGAATTAACAATTCATTTGTGCAAACTATTCAAGCATGGTTGGAATTGTTTTATTGAAAAATATGAGTTATACAAAACCATGCTTCATGGTTTGCTCTCTTGGATGGATGGTTCATTTTTTGAGATGGATTTTTATTCTCACCATTAGCTTCACCCTCCTCACTTCTTTTCTTGAGCTCCTCCACCTTCATCTTTAATCTCCTCTCTATAATCTCATGTGTTGAGAATTAAGAGAGGAGGTGAGATAGATACACACATAGAATACTTCACTACATCCTAAACATTTTAGATTAGCAATCTAATGTCTCTAGTTTCTCTATTAGACTCTTAGTGTGGAGCTAGAGCAATGAGCTATATCTCTCGGGTGGATCATCTTCGAAGGAGGAAGATCAGTGATCAAGCTCGATCCAAAGGACCTTTAGGAACCAAGGAAGATGGTTGAAGACCGAAGGACACGATTCATTCGGTATAACAACTTCTAACCTTTTAGCTAGAATATCTTTTGTTGCTTGCTACTTTCATATTTGGTTTCGATTCTAGGTAGTTGTTTCTAACGCCAAGTTTTTTAAACACCAAATTTTTTCGTTCCACAACGGCCGCGATCGATGGCCAGGGCGCTAGGAACCCCAACAATAACGACCATCCCGCGATCGATAAGGTGCGGTAATACATCGACGCTGTTGAACCAGTAGCGTAAAAAGATAAAAATTAAAGGCTGAAGTAGTCGAGGATAATTTTGTCCATACATAAGTTTTGGTGTAAATTTATGAACCAAAAAATATCTATTAAAACTCTTTTAATGTATTTATTATTAACAAAAATATTTATATGCGTTTCTTCTCAAATATATGTTGGAAGCAATTGAAGCATAAAAATACATATAAATTTACAAGATAATAAAACAAAGATAGAAAATTGAGGTAGTTGGTGAATCTCTCGATTGAGGCATGCATATTTCCTCTCTAAGGCAATTCGTGTCATCATTGTAAGAAATTAGTGGTTTTCTATTGATGCAGTGTGTCTCGACACGTTGCCAGGAACCAGAAAATATCTTTTCTAAGGGCCAAGTTAAAATAGACTGTATTAAAAATATATTAATAAATTAAAAATACGACATAGACTATGCTATGCTAAATAGGATTTGAAAAAATCCGATCAACTTGCAAGCCATTAGATCCACTTTAGAATTTGTGCAATTAATTATGAAAAAACCTTTCATTTATGTCAATCTTGATCTCATTGTTTGCACTAATCATAAATCATTTCTAATGGCTACAAAAACTTGATATGATTTATTTCTAAATCGTGGAGCAAAGTCTAACTCCTAAATACTACTACTTTTAAACGCTACCTATGCTTTACCCGCACTTCACCTTTTCAACTCTAATGATCTAAACATTGAGTATAACATTTAAGAAATTGAAGTTGTCGGGGCTTGAACTAAAGGTCTTTAGGCTCAAAAGCTTATGGCTTTCCCGCTGTGCTAGCTCTAAACTTGTTTACATCAAACCGATAAGTAGTTGATTTTTTTATGTCTGAAACATGTCTTGAACTTGTAACATTCTTACTTCTTAGCACAAGTACTATGTCAAACCATCCATTTCTTCTCACCATCTCTCCTCCCCTTGTCATCACTTTTATGCAAATAAACTTTTGTTATCGTTTGCGTCAAACTATATAGAGGGCATCTAGTTATTAGTTTTAATACTAGATTTTGACCCCAAGCGTACTGCGTGGGATAAAAAATAATCGCATATTTTATAGATGAATATTATTATTTGCTATATTTAAGAAAAATATACAAATATTATTTTTTATACATATGTTATCATTATATTTGAAAAAAGATAAATGATATCAGTTATTTTTTGTTATTTAGATACAAGTATTATTTTTTTGAGAAATAACTCAATCATGGACATTTTTTTGAAGGAAATCATGAACATTTTTCTTTGCAAAAAACTCAATATATGATGTCTCAAGGTTAAATCTTTGTAAAAAAACCCAATCATGAACATTTTCAAAAATTAAAATTAAAAAAAAAGGGAAAAATTACTTGATTATTTTTAGTTATGGGAAATTCTCAAGAAATAACTTTTTAGCCAAATAAATGAAAATAAAATAAAACCAAATTATTAAAAAAGAAATAGCCCACAAATTAATTTTCTTTTATTCTTGGGTCTCATATTAATGATCCCTTTAAAAATGAATAATGGAAAAAGATATGGAAATAAATATAGGTAAAGCGAAGGGCAAAAAGGGAAAGACCAAAATTAGTGCATTGACTTGCAAGAAATTCTTTCACCAATGCAACTTTGTATCAGAGTAATAATAATGGCTAAATGGCAGACAAATGCCTATTGTTTCACCTATTTGGCAGATAAATACCTAAGTTTCAAAATGTGACGGATAAAAAGCCAATGTTTACTTTAGCATCTTAGGGACTAACGAGGTTAATAGAAAAATGTGAAAAGACTTTTCTACCCTCTTAATAAATCTGACCCATTGACCCCATATTTTACCAATCAATTAAAATAAAATCCCCAAATTAACTAATCTCTGTATTAGAAACAAGTGCCCAAGACAGAAGCAGACGTCTGAAGAAAGCGTTGCAGACATCTGAAGAAGGCGTTGTAGACGTCTGCCAAAATAACAGAGCGGAGGCAAATTTCTGACCAAGACATGACAGATGTAAGCACAAGTCTGTCAAAACAACAGAGCAGAGCCAGACGTCTGATGGAGAAAATACAGACGTCTGGTCATGAGCCTTCAGCAAAAACAAAGAGCAGGCGGACGTCTGAAGGATACTCGTCAGGCGTCTGCCCATCGCGAGTGTAGCTGTTGCAGATCTAAATCAAGCAAATCAAATCTTACCAAATTTGTTATAGAAAGATTCTATTTTGATTTTAATTTCCATCATGTAATTGTATACATATACTGCAAGTTTCAATACAATATTCACCAAGTTGAAAAACCTAAAAACAATCTTCTTCAATATCTTATATGGTATCAGAGCCCTGCGATTAAAAGATCAATTTTTGATCCATGACTTCCTCTCCTAAATTCAATCGGCCTTAATCGGTTATGATCTCCTTGGTCACATCGACTGCTCCAAATTTCCTCATCCATGAACTATCACTGACGTCAACGATAATACCAAGCGTGTTGAAAATCTACACTACCATCAATGATACCGTCAGGATCACTTATTCTCAACACTATCTTCGGAAGTTGTGTCGAGACAATCCAGCCTCATATCTCCTCTGTTTTCTTATTCAACGAAGCATAAGGCTGACTTGTTATTCTCCTTGCGAACAATTCTTGCTCACAAGTTATGTCGCTCAAGAAATGCCTCATCAACAGTCAAAGCGGATCGCGATCTATAAGTGAATACCTACAAGAAATGCGATTTATATCCAACAATATTGCTCTTGCCGATAACCCTCTTCCCGAAGATGACCTTGCTCTCCACATCCTCGCTGGCCTAAGACCTGAATGAAAAAAAGTCGCAGCTTCTATCCAGTCAGTGATAACGCCATCATCTTCGACGAGCTCCATGACAAACTCATAAATTATGAACGCCATCTGAAAAAGGAAGATACAAGTGTGTCTCTTTCTCTCTCAACTGCCAATTATACCAACCAACCCAATCGATCTTCCGATCACCCTCCGCAACAACGTGGAAGTGCCTCCTACAATCGTAGCAACAACAACCACAACTTTGCTCGCAACAACAACAACCAGTACTCCGCCGCATGTAACAACAACTCTTCCCGCTCCAACTTCTACTGCAACTTCTACAAGCGTCCCGGTCACAACACAAAAGACTGTCGTCAAATCTCTCATTTCCTTTGTGGGAACGCAGTGCAAACCAATCCACCGCAACATCCGTCGTAGACGCTCTCTCTACCTGTGGCTAACATCATAAATTCCAACCGGCCAGCTCCCCCTTCTAGATATTGGAAACCGGTGCTTCTCATCATGTTACATCCGATATTGGGACTCTTCACAGCTACATCGATTACGGTGGTCCTGATGAGATCAACATAGATGATGATTCAGGTTTGAAAATTTCTCACATCGGTAAAACAATATTGTAGTCTCCCCCAAAACCCTTTCTTTTAGATAATATTCTATGTGTACCATCTATTACTCAAAACTTAATTTTTGTTGGCAAATTTTGCAAATCAAACACTGTCTAAGTTGAGTTTTTCTCTCTTATTTTTTGGTGAAGGATCTTCCGGGGGGGGAGGGTCTCTTCTTCGTGGGGATAGCCATAATGATGTCTACTACCTCCCACGTTCCATCCAACCTCAAATTCACGTTATCTCCAAATCAAAAATAAGTGAGTGACACTGTCATCTTGGTCATCCCTCCAGTTGAATTCTTCCGTCAGTCGTTAGGAGAAATAAATTATTGTCTAATATCTCTGTAGTTAATAATTTTTAATGTAACTCTTATGATTGCAATATGAATCATAAATTTACTTTTTCTGAAAATTCACTTCATACTTCTAAACCTTTGCAATTAATCTACACTGATGTTTAGGGACCCACTGAATTGTCGTATGATGATTTTCGTTATTACGTAATTTTTGTTGATCATTACACAAGATAAGTCTGGCTATACCTTATGAAATGTAAATATGATGTTGCCACCATCTTCCCCTAATTTAAAAAAAATTTGAAACATATTTTCAATTATCGTTCATATCAATATACTTTGATAATGGCGGTGAATATACATCTCTTGCCTCCATTTTCATCTCTAGTGTCTCTCATCTCATCACTCCTCCACACACTTCCGAACACAATAGCACATCAGAATGTCGCCATTGTCATGTTGTCGAAACCGGTCTTACACTTTTGTATACAGCCTCTCTTCTCATTAAGTATTGGAGTCATGCTTCTGAAACAGTTGTTTATCTCATAAATTTTCTTCCTATATCGGTTCTTAATTTCCAGTCCCCATGTGAGAAACTCTTTCAATGTCTACCTAATTATACACATTTCAAAATCTTTGGGTGTCTTTGCTATGCCTGGTTAAGGCCATACGTCTCCTTCAAAGTTCAACCTAAATCCACTCCCTACATTTTTCTAGGTTTAATCCATCATAAAAAATAGGATAGCGCCTCACGTTTTGGACACGTGATCGCCCTCAAAACACATGAATGCTTATTTCTGATAGGATTAAATCTTATGGCAGAGGCTCACGTGTTAGGCACGTAAGCGCCTGCGTGCAAAGCAAGTGAGCATCTATTTCAGTGAGAATTAAATCCATTGGTAATGCCTGCGTGCATAACACTTGAGCGTCAGCGCCTAAAGTTGAAGCAATTTTGCTTCGGATAGAATAAAATTCTATATGAAAAAATATTTCCCTAAATAAGAAAAATATTCTCTATTAAATAGAGAGCCTCTAGATCAGAGATCCAATCGTATAATTAAATTCCATAAAGGAAAAATATCTTCCTGATCTATTTAAATAAGAAAGATATTCTCTGATAAACAGAGAGCCGTTGGATCAAATATCCAATGGTAGAATTAAATTCTATCAAGGAAAAATATCTCCCCAATCTATTTAAATAAGAAAGATATTCTCTGATAAATAGAGAGCCGTTGGATCAAATATCCAATGGTAGAATTAAATTCTATTAGGGAAAAATATCTCCCTGATCTATTTAAATAAGAAAGATATTCTCTGTTAAACAGAGAGCTGTCGGATCAAAAATCCAACGGTGATTAAAAAATCATCAAAAGATAGAATTAAATTCTATATAGGAAAATATTCCCCTAACCTTTCTAAACGAGAAAGATTTGCTCTGTTAAAATAGAGAACCGTTGGATTAAAAGATCCAATGGTGATTAAAAATCACTGTTTGAATCAAAAGATATAATTAAATTCTATATGGGATAATATTTTCCTAATCTTGTTAAAAATAATAAAAATATATTCTGTTAAACAGAGAGCCTTGGATCTAAAATCCGACGGTGATTAAAAATTACCATCTGATTATAAAATCAGGTTGGGATCTCTTAAATAAGAGTCCTTCTCAACTAATCAATAGTTTTTCCTCACCTATATAAAGGACCTGAGACTTCAAGTCTCAGAGAGAGAATCAACCCCATAAGGTGATAAAAATCTACAATCGAGAATTTAATTCTCTTTCTGAAGAAAATCTTCTTGCTCCTCTCAAAGCCTAGGTAAAGAAAAAAAAACAGAGATCAAAATATCTCTTTTTCCTATCATATATAGATACAAGGGTTTAAATCTTTATAAAGAACTTAGCTTTTTCTCTGGATCTGAGATGCTCAAGACAAATCTCTCATAAGTTGAGAATTTAATTCTCTTCGAGAAGATCTTGTTCTTCAGACTCAAGATTTAGGGGGAAAATAAACATGAGAAAAGAAACATGAAAAAAAGAAATGGAATTTACATTCCAGGAATTTAATTTCTCTAAAAAGAGGGTTTAACCATGTAAAGAACTTAGTTCTCACAAAAAAAGGAACAGAAGAACCTAGTTCTCAAAAATCCGATCCCAGATCTACAAAATAGTGATCTTGGTGATCATTAATGGTCAAAATACCATTAATAGGAGTTTAACTTCTCTCAAAAAAATAAGAAGAGATTTAATCACTAAGGACACAACGTTTCACGTGATATCCACATGAGCGCTCAAAATATTCAATGAAGACAACGCCTCATGTGATACTCACGTAAGCGCACAGAAGACCCATGAAGACAGCGCCTCACGTGCCACACACGTGAGCGCCAATATGTAAGGACCTAGTGCCTCGTATGATATACGCGTGAGAGTTTAAAAAATGCCAAGCTTGAGCACCTCACGTGATATCTATGTGAGCTCTGTGTAAAGAAAATGCTTAGCACTGATAGGGCAATGTCCAAGCTTTAGCACCTCACATAACACCTACGTGAGCGCCAGATCGGAATTTGAATATTTTTTCCATAGACAAAAGACTGTAAGGTGTTTTTCGTCACCCCATTGAGATGGGAATACGTGCGTGCTTGTCAGGCATACTACAGATTCCCCCTGCCTAGGGTAGACGGGGGTTTATTAATTGTGGGGATCCGAATCTCCGGCAGCCGCGGACTAAGCTGCCGTTAATTACCCCTCGCACTTGGTGCGAGAGAACCTCCGATCGACAGGTTAAACTGGTCATGCGAACTCAATGTGCAGTGTTGTGTTTTGGAGGGGTTTTGGATATATCGGGGGCCCCGCAGAGTTTTTACGGGGGTCCCTCTACCCGGATAGCGGGCTGGGAGTCAAAGGGGCTAGCAGCCCCCTTGCGGGGTGCGGGGCAGCGCCCCGTTAGAAATTTTTTCTAGCGGAAGACAGTGTCGTGGAGTATGTGTGTGCGCGCATATATGTATACATATGTATATATATATGTATGTATGTATGTATATATATATATATATATATATAAGAGGAAAGGCATCCTATATATATATATATATATATATATATATATATATATATAAGAGGAAAGGCATCCAAAGGATGCGTGGGGCCAGCGCCAGCGCTTTGAGCGCTGTTCATATCAGATTTTTGCATTTTCATACCGCCCAATTTTTATCACATTGCATATCGGTAGATACTCTTGAGCCATGTTTGCTAGTTAATTGCAGGATACAGGTTCTCGGTTCTAAAACGGTGAAATTCATGGAAAACACGACAAAATCCGGGTTCCTGCCAACCACAGATAAAACACGGATCTCCGCTCTTTATCCGTCTGTTGCCACACACCAGTTTAAGAGACAAAATGTCAAATCAATGTCGTTTTCATGCACAAGGCTCAATGGCAGCACAAGATCCAAGAAATCTACGCGGAGCTCGAGAAAATCATGACAAAAAGTCCACATCAAATCACCTTTCTCTCAACAGAAATTCTGGAAAAATCGTGAAGCAATTCTGAGAAAAATCATGTACCAGACTAATGGGCATAGCAAACCAGGAAAAACCACCAAAAATGAAGGCACGATCCCTCTAAACGGCCGCGGTTCCGCGGCATTAGCATGCTTAGGCCGCGGAACCGCGGCCGTACGGCCTCCTCAGTTGACGAAATTTAGGGGGTATTTGGGTCTTTTCATTTGTATTCTGATGGTTGCCCTAGATTTTCAGTTTTCAGCCTATAAATAGCCCAGAACTTTTTGAAGGGAAGGGTGCATAATCTTGTATTTTTCTAGATTTAGAATACTTGTTTCTTCTTCCTCTTCTCATCTCTTCTCCATTAAAACTTGTAGTGAGCTTTGTGAGTGAAGAATGATGAATAAAGAAGATTCTTTTACTTATCATGCTTGTCTTGTTCTTTTATAATTGCTTGTAATTTTAATTTGTTAACTTAGTTGTTGTTATTTCTTGTTGTTTCTTTCTTTTCTCTTTTCCTTTATCATTAAAACAACCATGATGCTTACGCTTGATCCTTGCCAAGGTGAGGTCGCAAATAGCTAGTTGTTATCTTCTAATCTCCTTCTTTCTATCTTCCTCTTTGTTTTGTTTTCTTTTCATTATGATGTGTGAGTAGTTTCATACTTGTTATGGTAGGATAAGGGAAGTTTGAGAGAAGGAAATCTCTCTCACTCTTTCCTTGCCCAACAACTTAATTCGACTCCCGTTAATTGAACCACAATCCGCTCCTTACGGCACCCTATCCTACATGATAGCGGTGATTCCGTAGTGAGACCGGTTGCGGTTGAATTAACCGGAGGTTATGGCTAAGAGCCAAGAACGGACGGACAAGCACCAAAAGGAAGAACTTATGCGTTGGAAAGCCTAGCTTATACTCGCAAGTTCCTTCCTAGTCGTGCTAATCCCCGTTGTTGCCGATTACCGTAACACCGATATTAAGAGGGGCAACGAAAGATGTGGGAGACTCCTAACTCAAACTAACCTAATCCTAACCCTAACAAGCTCTCTTTACATATCACTTTAACACTTAATTAATCACAACAAAAATCTGGAAATCTGGAATTAACTCGTTAAAGCATATAGAAAAAGATTCCCATCTCCCTGCGGACGACCCGTACTCAATCGGCTAGCTACAAGCGAAACCGTCTTGATTGCGGTAATTAACTAAAACTTGAACACGCAGAATCCCTAACAATCAAATGGCGCTGTTGCCGGGGAGACGGTAGTTTATTTCTTTGTGTAATTTCGGGTTAACTTGTGAATATAAATATAACTGAAAAACAAAAAAAAATATATATACGTTGTAAAAAAATCATCTTGTTATTTTTGATTAGTTTTTGTGCAAGTGTGCAGGATAATACAGAGTTTGAGTTCAGTGCCAAAGACGTGGGATATTCGAAATTCAAGTTCAGTGCCAAAGACGTGGGAAGATAGACCCACATTTCACGGCTACACCGCGACGGATCAAAACGAAGCAAACGGTCTACTGTAAAAATCTGGAGCAGCTACAGTGAGAAAATCAAAATTCAGCAAATTCAGACAGGAAGAGGACAACCACTGCAACAGACCCCAAAATTTCAGAGCCCCAACTCCCCAGAACTGCCGCGGAACCGCGGCATAAGCAAGCTTAGGCCGCGGAACCGCGGCCACTTGGTGGAGTTAGTGTGCAAAATTCTCTGTAAGTCCTCCTTTCCTCTCTCCCACTCCTCTGGACTCCAATAAACTGTGTTTTCTGCAGCATTCTTTGCGCAAACTCTCTTCCCCCTTCCAATAAACTGTTCTTGTGCAGGATTCTTTGCGCCAAAATAAAAATTGTTCATAGTTGATTTGTTATCGCTTTGCATTCATTAATACGGACTTAAGGGGCTTGAAACCAATTCAGATTGGGTGGGGATTTCATCACCCTTCTCAGGACCCCAAAAATCACAAAAAGCATATGCATTGTCCATTGTTAATTAAAAAATACTAGACTCAGCCCTAAGGACTTCACGCTCATTAGGAGAAGTTAACCGTGTTTAGAACCTCGCTTAACGGTATATTGTTTACGGGGTGTCTAGGAAAGTGTTAACGGCGCAACCGCCAAAAGAGAAAGGGTTACTTAATTAAGGAACTTCGCGAAAGCGTTGGAAAACCTCCCCTTATCTCTGCACTTACCTGGCCTCGTGATCAGTGTATCTTAAGCCCGTTTCTCGACACAGTTTTACTTCGACAATCAAGTTCTGGAGCAGGTCTAGCAGACCTAGGTAACCCTAGATCTAGGTGTGATTGTGCATATCTTGTTTGTGATTACTTAAAACCGTAAGTCCGTACATATTTCTGTAAAGATCTCTCTAAAAAAAAAATAAAAAAATCAAAAACTTTTTATAAAAACTTGCCCTTTGTCGCCAAATCCATTTTTCACCCACCACCCATCGCCTTTCTCCATTGACGTTTTCTTACCCTCACCTTCTCCGCTTTGACTATACTAAACTCGTTTAGTGTATGTCCGCTTGGACTCGGGACACTAGCGCCCGTCTAGTCCGCGTTACGTTAGTCGCTACCGACTACGCGATCGACTCAGACGTCGATACTCCGTCGACTTCTCTTTCACCCCTTCCTTTGCCGGCCAACTCCGACGTTGACCGGAATTCTGTTCATACATCTTCACCTTCACCTTCACCAACCTCTTCTTCCGCGATGTCAGGATTTAATCCGAACATCTCTTTGACTACCCCTGGATTGGCTCCACCTCCTACGGAGACCAATAACCCACCACCACCGCCTGTTGTAGCGCCGCAGCGAATCGCGCTCCAGGATCGTTTCTATCCCACCCGTTCTGCACTTCCCACCTGCCTTTCTCTTCCACCGGCCAATGGGGATAATTTTGAAATTAAGCCCCACTTCATCAACATGCTTCTACGATTTCATGGGCTTGAATCTGAAGATGCCTATATCTTCATCAATAAATTTCAAAACGTTTGTGCCATGATGAAAACTACCCAACTGTCGGACGATGCTATACGTCTACGGGTCATTCCGTTCACTTTATGCGATCTTGCTGAAAAATGGCTGTATAGCACCGCTTCCCACTCCATAACCAGTTGGGACGAGTTTGTAAAAGCGTTTCTAAAGAAATTTTATCTGAATCATAAAACCGCAAGGATTCGAAATGAAATCAACCAATTCTCTCAGCTTCCTTCTGAACCCTTCTGGAAGTGCTTTGACCGGTACAAAGATCTTCTTGTTCAGTGTCCTCACCACGGTATAGAGAAATGGAAACTTTGCCAAACCTTATACGAGGGCCTGAACCCAGCAACGAAGCAGTTGTTGGAAACCATCTGTCAGGGCCACTTCCTATCGAAATCTGACGAGGAAGCGTGGCAGTTCTTTGACGACCTTGCGGAGCAAATGCTACAATGGGAGAGCACCAGACCGACTTCTTCTTCTTCTACCTCCACTTCTACCGGTCAGTCTAGGGTAGGAATTCACCAACTTGATGTCTCTATTGCGATGAAAGCTGAAATGGCTGCAATAACAAGAAAGCTTGAAGCGATAGAGAGCAAATTTTCTTCTTCTGCTCCTGCCCCTATTCTCCCCCTTCGTACCATTTGCGCTTGTTGTTCCGATTCTTCTCACTTGACCGAAGAGTGTCCTTACAATCCACCATCGCTAGGACAGGATCAGGTTAATGCTGCATTTTAGCAAAGACCAAGGAATGATCCATACTCTTCCACCTACAATCCCGGTTGGAGGAACCACCCCAATTTCGCCTGGAATCAGAATCAGAATCAATTCTAAGGCAACAATTTCCAAAGGGCCCCTCCGCCGCAACAACAAGCGCAACAACAAACTCAGTATCAGCAGCCCTTCCAACCCCAACCTTTTCAAAATCAGACGAACAACTTTGCACCCAACAATTCTTTTCCACCAAACAACTTTGTTCCGTCAAACAACGATAAGGTTTCCTCACTCGAACGAAGTCTGGAGGCGTTCGTTAAACAATCGACTCAGTCCACCGCCAACATCCAGTCTTCCATTCAGTCCTTAGTGCAACACACTACCGCTCACGGGCAAAGCATCAAGACCATCGAGGCCCAGATTGCACAGCTGAATGCGGCCTTAAGCGAGCGAGAAAAGGGGAAGCTCCCGTCCCAGCCACTCCCAAATCCCGGTCACCCACATAATGCACATTTTGCTCTTGAACAACAGAACCATAATGTGAGTGCCGTGAGCACACTGAGATCGGGAAGGATGCTGCAAAACAACATTGGCAAACGGATCAACGATGACACCCCGGCCGCTGCTTCTTCTTCTTCTTCTTCTTCTTCTTCTTCTTCGTCTTCTGAGCCTATTCTCCGTTCTTCACAAGGCTCTCCTTCTTCTTCTTCTGCTCTGAATGGACCCACTTCTCACTCCACGAAAACACCTGTTCTGGGATCCGTTCCAACTCCACAATCTCCTCCTCCAGTATTAGACTCAATCAATTTTCAAAATGTTCCATTTCCAAACCGGTTGAGGTCTAATAAACAAAATCCTCAAATGGAGAAGATTCTGGAGTTATTTAAGCAGGTTAACATTAACATTCCTCTTTTAGATGCTGTCCAACAAGTCCCGTCCTACACGAAAATCTTAAAAGACTTGTGCACGAAAAAGAGGAAGTCTCAGGTACCCAAGAAAGTTTTCTTGGCTAGTGCTGTGAGTGATGCCCTTACCCAATCTTTACCACAAAAACGGAAGGACCCTGGCTGTCCTACGATTTCTATTACCATTGGGGATAAGAACATTAACCGCGCACTATTAGATCTTGGTGCTAGTGTTAACCTGCTTCCGTACTCAGTATACGAGCAATTAGGCGTCGGAGAGCTGAAACCCACGCACTGCACTCTCCAATTGGCCGACCGATCGATCACCCATCCTAGGGGTGAGCTAGAAGATGTGTTAATAAAAGTCGGGGACTTCATATTCCCCGTTGACTTCATTGTATTAGACACACAGCCTGTAGCTAACCCCCGGAATCAAATTCCGGTGATACTCGGTCGCCCATTCCTTGCAATCTCAAATGTTGTGATCAATTGTCGCAATGGTTCGATGAACCTCTCTTTTGGAAACATGACGATTGAACTCAACATTTTTAGGTTGGGGAATCAGCCCGCCGAACCTAATGCTCATATACTGGATGTCTGCTCGATCCAGGAGATCACCCCAGAAGAGTGTGAATTCGAGGAGTTTCTGTTTGATCACGATAATCTTGACGCCACTAGTGCGTTTCTCTTCGAACCTGCTGCTGTTTCTGCGCCCGACAACGACTACGAGTGTTTCACATTTTCAAACGATCTTAGCCGCGCACAACCCGAGTTTGAATCTTTCGAATTTCCGGATGAGTTACCTGAACCATCCGACTCGGTCGCTTACACTCGTTTTGAACCTTTGCTGGAGTCCTTTAAGTTCGAGACCTTTGCACCAATCTTGCCTTCCATCGTTTTACCTCCAACGCTCGAACTCAAGCCTTTGCCGTCTCACCTTAAGTATGCTTACTTAGGTGAGAACGAGACCCTCCCTGTCATCATTTCGGCTTCTCTAGCTCCCGAGCAAGAGAAAGCCCTTCTCGCGGTCTTGCACAGCAACAGGCAAGCTTTTGGCTGGTCCATGGCGGACATCAAGGGGATTAGTCCCCTGATCGTTGAGCATCACATTGATCTGATGGATGATGCCAAACCAGCCCGGGATCCACAAAGACGTCTCAATCCAGTCATGAAAGAGGCTGTGAAGAAGGAGATCGTAAAATGTCTAGATAGTGGTATCATTTAACCTATCTCTGATAGCCAGTAGGTTAGCCCCATCCACGTTGTCCCCAAGAAGTCGGGCATCACGGTCATAACCAACGAGGCGAACGAGTTAATCCCTACTCGCACCCAAACCGGGTGGCGAGTGTGCATTGATTACAGAAAACTCAACGCCGCAATGTGGAAAGACCACTTTCCGCTACCTTTCATTGACCAGATGCTTGAACGATTGGCCGGACACGAGTACTACTGATTTCTTGATGGATACTCCGGCTATAATCAAATTCCCATCGCCGAAAAAGACCAGGACAAGACCACTTTCACTTGTCCTTTCGGCACGTTTGCATATCGTCGCAAGCCCTTTGGGTTATACAATGCGCCCGCTACCTTCCAGCGGGGTATGATGGGAATTTTCTCAGACATGGTGGAAAAATTTCTGGAGATCTTCATGGATGATTTCTCCATCTTCGGCGATTCCTTCAACGAGTGTTTGCTGCATCTTGACGCTGTCCTTACCCGATGTAAGGACAAGAATCTCACTTTGAATTGGGAGAAATGCCACTTCATGGTGCGCGAAGGTATTGTCTTAGGACATATCATCTCGCAAAATGGCATAGAGGTTGACAAAGCAAAGATTGAGGTCATTTCCAATCTACCTCCTCCCCGATGCGTCAGAGATATCCGAGCCTTCCTTGGCCATGCCGGTTTCTATAGACGTTTCATCAAGGACTTTAGCAAGATTGCTAGGCCCTTGACTCTTTTTCTGGCCAAGGATACGCCATTCGACTTCAACTCGAGCCGTGTGACTGCATTCGAGTCATTGAAAAGCTCACTCACTTCTGCTCCCGTTCTTTCTTCACCTGACTGGACGCACCCATTTGAGATTATGTGCGATGCATCGGACTTTGCCATTGGTGCTGTCCTTGGACAACACATCAACAAGATGCCGCACGTAATCTATTATGCGAGCCGAACCCTGAACGACGCACAACTCAATTATACAACAACTGAGAAGGAATTCTTAGCTGTTGTATTTGCTTTAGAAAAGTTCAGGCCCTACCTCATCGGCTCTCCAGTCATTGTCTACACCGACCATTCTGCTCTGCGCCATCTTTTTGCGAAGAAAGATGCAAAATCTCGGTTGATACGTTGGATCCTCTTGCTTCAAGAGTTTGACCTTGTCATTAAGGAAAAACGAGGATGTGAAAACGTAGTTGCCGACCATCTCTCACGACTTCCTTCTTCGCCTTCGCTTCCAATTCCGATCAACGACGTTTTCCCGGATGAACAGCTCTTGACAGTATCTTGCGAACCCTGGTTTGCAGATATTGTGAACTATTTGGCCACGGGATTACTACCGACTGAATGGTCAAGTCAGGAGAAACTTCGCTTCTTATCCCAAGTAAAACACTTTTACTGGGATGAACCCTATTTGTTCAAGTACTGTCCAGACCAGATTATTCGTCGGTGTGTCCCTGACGAGGAATTCAAGAGTGTGCTGTCATTTTGCCACGATCAAGCGTGTGGCGGGCATTTTGGCCCCAGAAAGACAGCTGAGAAGATCTTGCAATGTGGTTTCTACTGGCCACAACTCTTCAAAGACGCTCATGACTATTGCAAGACTTGCTCCCGGTGCCAACACTTGGGCCGGATATCTCGGAGGAACGAGATGCCGCTCCAACCGATCTTGGTTGTGGAGATTTTCGATGTTTGGGGGATAGATTTCATGGGGCCGTTTCCCAGCTCTTTTGGGAACTTGTACATCCTTCTCGCTGTTGATTACGTCTCTAAATGGGTCGAGGCTATGCCCAGCCAGACTAACGACAACAAGGTTGTCGTTCGGTTCCTTAAAGAAAACATTTTCTCCCGGTTTGGGCACCCCCGAGCGATCATTAGCGACAATGGAAGTCATTTCTGCAACAAAACTTTCGAAGCCTTGATGCGGAAATACTCCATTAATCATAAGCTCTCTACGCCCTACCACCCCCAAACCTGCGCGCAGGCCGAAGTTTCAAATCGGCAAATCAAGCAGATACTGGAGAAGACGGTTTCCAAGAACCGTAAGGATTGGTCGCTGAAACTCACTGATGCCCTTTGGGCATTTCGAACCGCTTATAAGACCGACCTTGGTATGTCTCCCTATCGGCTTGTGTACGGAAAAGCCTGCCACCTACCTGTCGAAATAGAGCATCGCGCATTTTGGGCAATAAAGGAGCTGAATCTGTCTCTTGAAGATGCGGGCAGCCATCGGAAGCTGTAGTTGAACGAACTGAACGAGCTTAGGGATGAAGCTTACGATAACGCGGTTGTCGTTAAGAATCGAACGAAGGTGTTTCACGATAAACACCTTTTGCGCAAAACTTTCATACCTGGTCAGCAGGTACTGCTTTACGACACCCGACTTCACTTCCATCCTGGAAAGCTCAGATCTCGCTGGAAAGGGCCGTATTTTGTGCGGAATGTATATCCGCAGGGCGCTGTGGATTTGGAAAATCCAAAGGACGGTTCATTTTTCAAAGTGAACGGACACCGACTAAAACCGTACCTTAGCGCCGAACCAACAGAGGAGCTCCTATTCTTACAGGAGCCGGTTTACCCTACATAATCTTCCTCCGCCTACCACCAAACTTCGGTTATCCAGCCAAGAACAGTGGACACTGTTCCAAATAAGTTTGGGGGTATGTACAAACCATTTTGTATATATTTGTGTATATTCTTTTTCTTTTCTTTAAAAACAAAAACAAATAAAAATTGTGTATCGCTAACCGACAATTTTGACCCTTCAAATGATCTCTTCATGCAATGACAGTGAGGACATTGTCCAATTTAAGTTTGGGGGTACGCTCGGTACGCATTTCTTACCTTCGCATTCATATGTATATTCTGCATCTGCATATTAAAATCCATAAAATCCATAAAAATCTGAAAATTTTCTAAAAATATAAAAACTTTTCTGTCAAGTTAGCTTGTGGAAGAACTCTGATTCAACATTTCGATGGTTTTGTTTGATAAAATAAGAATAACTAAATCTTATGTTTAGATTTTGAAAACCTGAAAAATAACTCTCCTTTAAAGTTAACTATAGCTGATATACGTCTTTACATCACACTACACGTGTCGTGAGTTTTTGGAAATTAGATGACAAGTCTTTTATGTTTAAAAACTTTTAACAGATAAATGATTTTATGAGGATCAAATAGGTTTGTTCTGAAATAAGTAATGTCAAGAATAGTTTATGAAGTAAAGCGAATATGAAGGAATGTTATTGATGCCGTAATTGGAACTAAGTCTGAAAAATAACCCATCTGGAACTTGATTGGAATGATTACACACCAAACCCACTAAACACGTCTTTTATCCAAAAAAATAACTGAACTGCCGGTTATATCTCCGTTCGTATTAAATCATCTGATTTTCACGCCAAACTATCTTTTGTTTTTGGACCTAGGTAACTTGAGTAATTAAGTCCGCTGGGGTGTTTCTACACCTAATGCCCTAAAACCAACTGGTTTGGGTGCATTGGCCCAAAGCTCACTAAGAAGCCTAGAAAGTCCAGATTAAAACAAAGTCATGCAAGTGTTCTCTCCGAGTTAAAATTCCTAACGGTTCTTTGTGTGAGAATAATCTTGATAAAAGACAGACTTTTATAAAAAAATTTTAGCAGAGATATGAAGGTTTTACTCTATGATAAAGACTATTGCACGTTCACAGAGGTGTGTATGAAATGAAAACAAGAAAAAGGTGGAGTGAAGAATAAGACCCAGTTTTCCTGTTAAGGAAGATAGAAATTCTAAAGTTGAAACTTTACTGGAAAACGAAACTTGAAAAATGCTTAACTCTTTATAAAACTTATGTGATCCTTTCAAAATTTTTATCTGGGCTTTATTGTGTGACATGAGGACTTTATTCGACCCTTCTGGAACTTAACGACACTATTTGCACTGCACGTAAAGACATATAAAAGCTGTAGTTAAATAAGAAGCGAGGCGTGAAAAATAAGGGTTTGATAGTCTAGATTTGGGACCATAGAATTGTTATTTTCTGAAACAAAACTTTAGGGTTTGAATCTTAGTTATTTTACAAAACCAACTTGACCGGATTTTATGGGTAGTATCCACTGAAAACCCTCAGGAGACAACACTTCTCCTACTAGGGACACCTAGAGGTTTAACGGCTTGTTGCACATGCTCAGTGCAATCGCGTTCCCTGCGAAAGTGAGGTTAGGAAATTTTTTGTGAATAAATTGGCTTTACTCGGGATGAGCAAATGATAAGTTTGGGGGTATTTGTTCATATCAGATTTTTTCATTTTCATACCGCATAATTTTTATCACATTGCATATCGGTAGATACTCTTGAGCCGTGTTTGCTAGTCAATTGCAGGATACAGGCTCTCGGTTCTAAAACGGTGAAATTCATGGAAAACACGACAAAATCCGGGTTCCTGCCAACCACAGATAAAACACGGATCTCCGCTCTTTATCCGTCTGTTGCCACACACCAGTTTAAGAGACAAAATGTCAAATCAATGTCGTTTTCATGCACAAGGCTCAATGGCAGCACAAGATCCAAGAAATCTACGCGGAGCTCGAGAAAATCATGACAAAAAGTCCACATCAAATCACCTTTCCCTCAACAGAAATTCTGGAAAAATCGTGAAGCAATTCTGAGAAGAATCATGTACCAGACTAATGGGTATAGCAAACCAGGAAAAACCACCAAAAATGAAGGCACGATCCCTCTAAACGGCCGCGGTTCCGCGGCATTAGCATGCTTAGGCCGCGGAACCGCGGCCGTACGGCCTCCTCAGTTGACGAAATTTGGGGGATATTTGGGTCTTTTCTTTTGTATTCTGATGGTTGCCCTAGATTTTCAGTTTTCAGCCTATAAATAGCTCAGAACTTTGTGAAGGGAAGGGTGCATAATCTTGTATTTTTCTAGGTTTAGAATACTTGTTTCTTCTTCCTCTTCTCATCTCTTCTCCATTAAAACTTGTAGTGAGCTTTGTGAGTGAAGAATGATGAATAAAGAAGATTCTTTTACTTATCATGCTTGTCTTGTTCTTTTATAATTGCTTGTAATTTTAATTTGTTAACTTAGTTGTTGTTATTTCTTGTTGTTTCTTTCTTTTCTCTTTTCCTTTATCATTAAAACAACCATGATGCTTACGCTTGATCCTTGCCAAGGTGAGGTCGTAAATAGTTAGTTGTTATCTTCTAATCTCCTTCTTTCTATCTTCCTCTTTGTTTTGTTTTCTTTTCATTATGATGTGTGAGTAGTTTCATACTTGTTAGGGTAGGATATAGGAAGTTTGAGAGAAAGAAATCTCTCTCACTCTTTCCTTGCCCAACAACTTAATTCGACTCCCGTTAATTGAACCACAA
Organism: Agapanthus africanus; assembly: GCA_030015575.1. Taxonomy (NCBI): domain Eukaryota; kingdom Viridiplantae; phylum Streptophyta; class Magnoliopsida; order Asparagales; family Amaryllidaceae; genus Agapanthus; species Agapanthus africanus. The sequence continues at coordinate 555,841,924 of JASDDO010000022.1, read as the reverse complement.
TTCGCTCCTTACGGCACCCTATCCTACATGATAGCGGTGATTCCGTAGTGAGACCGGTTGTGGTTGAATTAACCAGAGGTTATGGCTAAGAGCCAAGAACGGACGGACAAGCACCAAAAGGAAGAACTTATGCATTGGAAAGCCTAGCTTATACTCGCAAGTTCCTTCCTAGTCGTGCTAATCCCCGTTGTTGCCGATTACCGTAACACCGATATTAAGAGGGGCAACGGAAGATGTGGGAGACTCCTAACTCAAACTAACCTAATCCTAATCCTAACAAGCTCTCTTTACATATCACTTTAACACTTAATTAATCACAACAAAAATCTGGAAATCTGAACTTAACTCGTTAAAGCACATAGAAAAAGATTCCCATCTCCCTGCGGACGACCCGTACTCAACCGGCTAGCTACAAGAGAAACCGTCTTGATTGCGGTAATTAACTAAAACTTGAACACGCAGAATCCCTAACAATCAAGCGCAAGAGCGCTAGCGCATCACGTGTCAACACGTGGGCACTCTGGTGCTAGCGCAAGAGCGCTAGTGTCCCATGTGTCAGCACGTGGGCGCTAGCGCTTTGAGAGCTAGCGCCCCACGTGTCAGCACGTGGGCGCTAGCGTTTTGGGGCGCTAGCGCTCCACGTGTCAGCACATGGGCGCTCGGGCGCTAGCGCTTTGAGCGCTAGCGCCCCACGTGTCGAACACGTGGGCGTTCGGGCGCTAGCGCAAGAGCGCAATAGGGACCTGGTCCCTGCAATAGGAGTTGTACTCCCAGATGGGAACACTTGTTATTTTGTGTGTGTGTGTGTGTGTATGTGTGTATGTGTGTGTATAAGTGGAGTTAACCTCCTTGAATGTTTGAAGCTGTTGAAGGGCTTCTCCTTTTGAGCCATAGTTCTTCCCCAAAGTGGGGTTTCTGGAGACGGGTCTCCTTCTTCTTCCATTGTTGGCCAGATCTAGAAGATCAAGTGGTGTGAGATTTTAAAAATCTCTTCTTTCCGAGATCTGATGACAGATCTGACTTCCCCTTTATGGGTTTTGTGGTGAAAAATTATTTAGTTTTGGAAAAGGAAGAGTAAAACTCTTGATTTAATTGAAAAAGGGAAAGAAGGTTTAGAACCTTGATGAAGGAGCAGAAGGCACAAAGAACCCTAATTTTTAGGGGAATGAAAATTTGTATTGGATATTTTCATCATGTTGCCTTATATAGGCTTACATATTTACATATAGCCCCTTGGGCTTTTCAAAATGGAATTTTGCCTATCTCATGGCTCATGTGCCATTTCTTTTTGCACATAAGCCATGGGCTTACAAAAATTTGGCTTTATGCCCATTTTGCTTGCATTCATGTACAAAAAAAATACATCAAAATTATTTGTTACATGATTTTTTATGTTGGCATGGGGAGGCTGGCCGCGGGCTTGACTTGGGCATGAGCCCGCTTGACCTGGGCTTGGGCCCACCTGGTTTGGGGTTAGGTGACTTTAACTTGGTTAACCGGGGTGCAAATTTTGACCACAACAAAGTGCCCCCCATCAATAAATGCACACCGCGCATTTGATTTGTGTGCATGTAATTGATGGATGTTGGAGCTGAACTTCGAGGTGGAACATCATTCCGGGAGCGGAGCATCATCCCGGGGAGCATGATTCTCGGGAATCGGAGCATCATTCTGATCACGGAGTATAATTACAGGGTCGGAGTGTCCCTCGGGGAGCATGATTCCCGTGGATCGGAGCATCATTCCGATTTGCGGAGTATAATTCCAAGGATCGGAGCATTATTCCGAAGTGCGGAGCTTGATTCTAGGATTCGGAGCATCATTCCGAAGGGCGGAGCATGATTCCAAGGATCAGAGCATCATTCTGATTCACGGAGCATAATTCCAGGGATCGGAGCATCATTCCGAAGAGCGGAGCATGATTCCAAGGATCGGAGCATCATTCCGAAGCGCGGAGCATGATTCCAGGATTCGGAGCATCATTCCGAAGATCGGAGCATGATTCCAGGATTCGGAGCATCATTCCGAAGGGCGGCATACATTCTGACCGAAGCATAATTTCGATGCAGAGGTTGATTCCCAGGCGAAGCATAATTCCGATGGGGAAAGCAGATAATCCGAGGCGAAGCTTGATTTTGACACGGGGTGCACATTCTGAGATGAAGCATGATTCCGACGCAGAGCTTGCTGGTTGACTTGATTCCGAGGCGGAGCATAATTCCGACAGGGAAGGTAGATACGCCGAGGCGAAGAATGATTTCGACATGGTGTAGACTCTGAGACAAAGCATAATTGCGGCGCAGAGCTTGTTAGCAGACTTGATTCCGAGACGAATCATAATTTCGACGGGGAGGGCATACACACCGAGTAGAAGCTTGATTTCGAAGCGGGGGACACTCTGAGACGAAGCATGATTCCGACGCAGAGCTTGTTGGTTGACTTGATTCCGAGGTGGAGCATAATTCCGATGAGGAGGTTGTTGGTTGATTCCGAGCCGAAGCATAATTCCGACAGGGAAGGCAGATACACCGAGGCGAAGCTTGATTTCGACATGGGGTACACTTTGAGACGAAGTATGGTTCCGACGCAGAGCTGGTTGGTTGATTTGATTCCGAGGTGGAGCATAATTCTGGCAGGGAAGGTAGATATCCCGAGGCGAAGAATGATTTCGACACGGGGTAAATTCTGGGACGGAGCATGATTCCGCCACAGAGGTTGTTGGTTTGATTTGATTTGGGTTGACCTCAGCATCGCTACACTGGAATATGGTACTAAGAGCGAATCATCATTTGCCATGAGTGGATTTGAGGATTTCGGTTTTGGTTTGGCATCTGCATTGCTGCACTGGAATAATGCCAGGAGCAACTCATCATTTGCCCCGGGAGGACTTGGGAACTGGTTTTTTTTTGTTTGGCATCAGCATCGCTAACACTGGAATATGGTATCATGAGCGAATCATCATTTGCGGTTGCTTATCAGGAAGCGATGGCTTAGGAGACAGGTTTTAGGTCCCTATCACCTAAGACTTTTCAATTTTTTGAGCCGTAAGGGTCTCACAAAGCATTTTCTCCCTACGGGTCGTAAGGATCCCGCAGGTGTATTTTCTCCTTAGAAGTCGTAGGGACTCCTAAGCGTGTTGCTCCTTTGTGAGTCGTAAGGATCTCACGCGGGAATTTTCTCTTCACAAAATCGAGAGGACTTTGTGAGTGCATTTCATCTCTTTTTTACGAGTTTGCGCCCTTTCGGGTTTTCACAAACTCGCCGGCAGTCTTGCTGTTTTTACTCACGGAGCCCTTTCGGGTTTTCATCCGTGCCCATTTTGCTTGTGGACATACCTTCTTTTTTCTTCTCTTTTTATTGAATCTTCCCCGCCGGTGGGACTTTTAATGTGGTCTCGCCGGTAGGACTTGGGAGAGATTGGGATCGTTTTACGCCCGTGGATTGTATACGGTTTTGCAAGATGTATGATCCAGACCGTAGGGCCGGAAAAATTTCGAGATTTTTTTGGCGTCTGCATCGCTGCACTTGAATATGGTACCAGGAGTGACTCATCATTCGCCATTGGGGTATGGGATTTGGAATTTGGTTGGCGTCTGCATCGCTGCACTGGAATATGGTACCAGGAGCGACTCATCATTCGCCATTGGGGTATGGAATTTGGAATTTTGTTAGCGTCTGCATCGCTGCACTGGAATATGGTACCAGGAGCGACTCATCGTTCGCCACTTGGGGATTGGGGAGCGATGGCTTAGGAGACAGGTTTAGATCCCTATCGCCTAAGGCTTTTCAATTTTATGGGCCGTGAGGGTCCCATAAAAGCATTTTCTTCCTACGAGTCGTAAGGATCCCGCAGGTGTATTTCTCCTTAGGAGTCGTGAGGACTCCTAAGTGTGCTTTTCCTTTACGAGTCGTAAGGATCCCACAAAGGTTTGTTCTCCTCATGTATCGTGAGGACACATGAGTGGGTCTTCTCAATGGAGCATAATTCCAAAGTCGGAGACCAGCCGCGTAACTGGTGATTATGGTGGGGCATGGGTATGATGAGAATTATTTGAGCCCGTGGATTGTATACGGCAGTCAATTTGGGGACTGGCCGTAGGGTTGAAGAATTTTCAGAAATTCAATTTTGGGTTGGCGTCTGCATCGCTGCACTGGAATACGGTACCAGGAGCGACTCATCATTCACTACTTTTTTTGTTTTGTTTTTGATTTTGTCTTTGTTTTTTTTTACCGCAATTGCTCTATCATTTCATCTTTTCTTATCGCAAAGGTCGCGATTGCCCTGTCATTTCGACTATTTATTCGCGGTTGCCCTATCATTTCGGCTTTATTTTTCATCTTTATTTTACTCGCTGATTTTTATTGCGAGTTGCCCAATCATTTCGGCTTTCTTTTTTTTCTTTTTATTTACATATTTGACATTTCCAGTTTAACGACTTAGAGGTCGATTATTCCCAGTTTAATGACATGGTGGTCAATTTTTCCCAGTTTAATGACGTGGTGGTCGACTGCAGGCACATGAAAACCAATATCGCCTGCTATATCCAGTTTAATGACGTGGTGGTCGACTGTTTTCAGAGAAAGGCAGATGTCTGAGAGAATGAGTTTCACGAAGAATTTCGGTCTCCGTTTGTATGAAATTGGCGGTCGCGGCTGGACTGTTTGTTAACACGCCTTTAGACAGTTCTATCTCTCCTGCCTTGTATTGCTTTTCGACCCAATCTTTGAAGACGAAGCAGTCCTCAATGGCATGACCTATTACTCTGTGATAGGGGCAGTATTTGGGGTCGTCGGTCATATTCGCTTCCTGCGTTCTTTTTGACTCTGGCAGTTGTAGACCGTTCTTCAGGGCGTCTTTGAATATTTTACGGATTTGTCCCTTCTGAAGGAATAGACCTTATCTAGCTTCTCTTTGAGTGGAGATTCTCCTCCCTCTCCGAACACTGTTTTCCTTGGCTGGTTGGCGCTAGGCCCGCTCATCCCTTGCTTATTTCGGTTAGCCGAAGTGTTGAAAGATTCAGAATCATCTGAGTTTCCGCCTTTGCGATTATCGTCCTTTCGGTTTCTCCAGGATCTATTGTTATTTTGGTAATCCGAGGAGGACTCATGCTTTGAGCGCTCCAGCATCTGAACTTTCCTGGTCAGCTCTTGGAATGTTTTGAGATCCGCGGTGCATAGAAACATGGCCATCCAATTGTTGAGATTTCTGATGAGGAGACTGACAGATTGGTCCTGCTCTATTGGCGGTTCGCATTTGATGGAGAGATTGCGCCATCGGGTAATAATATCTGTGCTGCTTTCGTTGTTCTTTGGCTTGGTCCTTACGAGGTCGGCGATGGTGATCTTATCGCTGACGCTCATGAACCTCTGTCGAAACAGAGACTCCATTTGGATGAAAGTTGTGACGGAGCCATCCGGTATGCTCGCGTACCAGTCAAAAGCAACATCGACCAAGCTATTAACGAACTGGTGGAGGAGAAGCGCGTCATTGCCCCCAGTATTCCCGCATGAGGCTTTAAAGTGGGCGATGTGTTGATTCGCATTTCCCGTCTCATCGAATCTTCGGAATTTGGGGATGACATAGCCGCTAGAAAATTCTACCAGATCATACTGAGCAGGATATGGTCTCCCACCACTACTGATATCTTTTTGTGCTTCGGCTTCGGCCACCAATGTTTTGACTTTGCTGGCAACCAAATCCATGATTTGATCTTGAGTTAGCGGGCTACTGTCATCGGTAGCCAAGACATTTCCCGAGATAGGATGCGGCTGACTTTCGTGCGGTCCGCCCACCTTTGGATTTGAGCGAATAGGCGTCGGCTGCCCAGGGACACCGTTTCCCAGTTCACGAGCAGAGCCCTTGGCTTGATTGGACGGCTGAGAGGCGAGTCGGCCCGTTAGCTGCATCACGACATTCGTCAAGTCGTCAATTTTGGAGTAGAGTTTGGCCATCTCCTTTTGTCACGACCCGAGAATTCGACTCGTGACCGGCACTTAACCACGCAACGTCTACAGGCGCAACGCGGCTAAGTAAGCCGAACCCAGAAATCAAAACCAATAAATATAGAGTGATTTAAAACATTTTGTAAAAACAAATCGTACAGGTCTGAAAAACTTCCATTTATTTAGTAGAAATCCTTTTTAAGTTCAAAAGTTATAAGTTTTATAATTTTGGTAACATTTCCTTTTTAAAACATTAGCCCCGCGAGTCGGGTAGAAACAAGGTGTAACAGATATGACGAGTAAAATGAATGAAGCATCAAAATAAGATATACGACGCCGTAGCGAAGAATACACAGTAAAGCAAGGACAATATCATAAAAGATGAGACTGCAAAAGTAAAGTCGACTCACATGCGAGCTCGACACCAGAATATAAAACCATACATATCGTCCTCTCAACTGTCTCTAAGTCAATATAGAAAGGTAGATGGAGAGTACTAGATATATCAATATACAACTGAAAGATAACAGATAGCGTACAAAATCCACCTATCAGCAAGAAGCTATCTCTGCTCAAAAAGGGTATCTGTGCCAAAAGATGCGGTAACAGCCAGCCGTGACTACTCCCAAGGGCAACCTGCAAACACTGTGGCACAACGGGGGTGAGTTGCCAACTCGTGAATAGAGATAACATATAAAGGTGATCGCGAGCATGCACATATAGCGTGGCTCTACTAATGCCAGCAGATGCTATCAATGCATGTCAAATAGAGGATGCAATAGTAATGCAAATACTCTAACAGGTAAATGCTACAGGATGAGATATGTAGTAGTCAATGCTGAGTATGGGATAATAACATCTACATGGACTATGTCAACATGGAAAACCATAATCGGTGCCTCAGGCTGCACTCAAATCCCAAATACACTCAGGCGCCGGCACACCCATCGGCCCTCAAATCCTGTACATCTCTGAGAAATCACGGGTGCCCAACATCGGCACCCAAAACATCATAAATACTCGTGTCCAGCATCGACACGCAAATCCTCGTATATCGGGCTCCGTCAATCCGGATCAGCCCACGGGGTCCGTCTGCGGTGTCGGCCCTCGGCCCCGGCAGCACGGGTCGTCCCGCATCCATCACTCGACTCTGGTCAGTATCCTCCGGACAACTGCCAGGTCCAACCAATCACCGGTAGGTACTCGCCCGCCTCCAGGCTCAATCGGCAAATCCCATCGATCATCTCGCCGAGGGGAACCATACCGGGCCCACCACGAACCCGCAAACGGAACATCCACTCCTCGAATCGGGTTTCAAGCACACGTCTCAGCACCGAGAAAACGCGTGGTGGACACACCAAAATATCATATCACGAGGTACCGGGTTTTCAAAATAATGCATATTTTCTTAATTATTTCCACGGTCCTCAAAACCAGAAATCACATGAAAATCCATCATCAATAAGTTAATCCAATGCGAGGTACAATATAATCAATCCATGGCAGGTATATAAGGGAAAGCCGCTTTTTAAAATAGTTTCCGTTTTTAAAGATGTCATGCGGCTCCCAAATGTCCAGGAAATCATAATCAATCACATGTAAGATGAACTACAGCAATAATACAACAGTATAATCATGGCAGTTCTACAGTGAGTGTGGCATGGCAATTACTAACGGTGTGTGTGTAGCATGTAAATAGTGCCCGTGCAACATAAACCGTTAGTAATAGTGCGGTGTTCTATCAGTCCTAAGCAATATATATATCAACACAGCAGGGAATGCAATATGCGATGACAGTCTATGGGATGCATGCAACACATAATAATAAAGTCCTATCAGCCCTGACGCATAACGCCATGCGGGCGATATCCCCGTAGATGTGAAATCTACTCACCGTGTCTCGCGCTAAGTGTATCCAACCACTTGCTTGCCCTTCTTCGCAGCGTCCGTCTCACTGGCCTGCGAACCTAGAATCACATACACATATCACACATAAGCTTAAGTCACAAAACGCGACATTATAATCCAACAAGAAACCCGTGTCGCAAACCAATCGCGCGTGTGCGCGATACGCTAAAACGTGTACTCACGCGCCACGAAACTACCCCGACGCGCCGCGATACGCAGAACCCAAACCTACTCACGTATCACGCGAGTCGCGAAGGTTTAGAAAAACGGCAAAACAGGTATTTGGTCCCAGATTTTCCTACAGAAAAGATCTTAAAAATATATATATACCAAAACACTTCCCACAGTAGCAGACACCCACTGGACCAAACCCCAACCCAAACCCTACCCATCTGGCCGCAATTGGCGGCCAGAATGAGGAAATTGGCGGCCTACTGTAGCGGTATGGGGGTCGGGTTTCACCTGGTGCATTACCTCTACTCCACTACACTACAGTCTCCTCAATTTCATTCTGCACTCATCGGGTCAATAGCAGATCCAGAAAAGTTCACTTTTGCACAAAAACGACATTTTGCATCACATGGGAAACTGGTGGTATTTTAGTGTAATCGGGGTTCGACTAAGTTACAATGGCCTCAACAGACCACAATCATCCTACTGAAACCAAATCTCACCTCATTAGCACAAGGTTCTCACTAATCACCCCATATCGCACTAAAACACACTAATTTCTAATAACCGATGCAAAGCTACACTAACAAGGCAAACTAGTGAAGCAAACTAGGGATTATACCTCACTCTCGACCCTAGGGAGCTGGAGGAAGGAGAAGAAGTGAAGGGAAGTCGCTGCACAGGGATCTGGGGCTGCTGCTGCTGCTCACTGCCTCTGCTGCTGCTGTTTGTGCTTGCTACTGCTGCTGTTGCTGAATGTTGCTGCTGCTGCTTGTGCTTCTGCTGCTGCTTCTGTTGCTGAAGGTAAGTGTGTGTGTGAGTGTTGGTGTGTTGTGAGAGTATATGAGAGTGTGTGAGAAAAACCCAAAAAGAAATGAGAGGCTACCTCAATCATCACACACAAAAGTCACCCCTCACTCTCTCTCACCTCATTAATGGCAAGCATGGCTTGAGCCATGATGCCCTCTCTCTCTCTCTCACAAGTCAACACTTAACCCTAAAATTCAAATTAAAGTAACCCTTTAGTTTAACTAATAAAAACACAATTAAGAATCCATAAGACTTAATCCTAAAATTAACCCACCATGGTTAATAATTATTGTATTTACTTGATTTAAAAACCCTAGTTCACATGCACATGTGTGTGCAAGCCTAGGAAAATTTTGGAAAAATATTTATTAAGTTAGGAAAAATATTTAAAACACAGTTTGGTAAACTTTTTAATTAAAAATCATTATTTAATTATAATTATTCACTAACCCTTATCCTAAGGTGTTACAATCTCTCCCCCTTAAAGAAATTCGTCCCCGAATTTCAAAAATCTAACTAAGGTTACCTTCAAAAAGATGGGGATACGTCTTCATCATCTCGCTTTCGGTCTCCCAAGTGACCTCTTCACAGTTCTGACCACGCCAAAGCACTTTAACTGATGGAATCTCCTTCGATCTCAATTTCTTCACTTGTCGATCCAAGATCATCACCGGCTGCTCTGCATAGGAAAGATCACGCTCAAGCTGGATCGTCGGATGCTGAATCGCGTGCGAAGGATCATGTAGATATCTGCGGAGCATCGAAACATGGAATACGGGGTGCACGTCTGGAAAGCTGGGTGGAAGGGCTAACCGGTAAGCCACTGCACCGACACGCTCGAGGATCTCGAAGGGGCCCACATACCTGGGGCTAAGCTTCCCCTTCTTCCCGAACCTCATCACACCTTTCATTGGGGAGACCCTCAAGAAAACATGATCACCAACAGAAAACTCAAGTCTGCGTCGTCGGCGGTCCGCATAAGATCTCTGCCTACTCTGCGCTGCTCTCATCCTATCGCGAATCAACTGGATCTTCGCTGTCGTCTCCTCAACGATCTGTGGCCCTAAGATACTGCTCTCACTGAGCTCTGTCCAACAAGTAGGTGACCTGCATCTCCTCCCGTAAAGAGCCTCAAACGGTGCCATCTGAATAGTCTCCTGGTAGCTGTTATTGTAGGAGAACTCTACCAAGGGCAAATGATGATCCCAGCTACCTCCGAAATCTAGTACACAAGCTCTGAGCATGTCCTCGAGAGTCTGGATGGTCCGCTCTGACTGTCCGTCGGTCTGCGGATGAAAAGCCGTGCTGAAACTCAAACGAGTGCCCAAAGCCTCCTGAAGCCTCTGCCATAGTCTACTAGTAAACTGGGTGCCTCTGTCGGACACAATGCACGTCGGGACTCCGTGTAGTCGCACTATTTCGTCAATATAGATCTGGGCATACTGAGTAAATCCGAAAGTCGTCTTCACCGGTAGGAAGTGAGCCGCTTTCGTCAAACGATCCACGATCACCCAGATGGAGTCATACCCCCTACTAGTCCTGGGTAGACCCACCACGAAATCCATCGAAATCTGTTCCCATTTCCACTCCGGAATGGGTAACGGCTGGAGCTCTCCCGCGGGCCTCTGGTGCTCAGCCTTGACTTGCTGACAAGTCAGGCATCTCGATACAAAATCTGCAATGTCCCTCTTCATTCCGTCCTACCAGTAAACACCTCTCATATCATGATACATCTTGGTGGAACCGGGATGGACGCTAAATACCGATCGATGTGCCTCCTTAAGAATCTCACGCCTCAGTCCCTCAGCATCAGGTACGCACAGTCTGACTCCAAACCGTAGTATCCCCTGATCATCGATCACGAACTCGGAAAATCGGTCCTGTCCCATCTGTGCCATGATCTCTGAACATCGGTCATCACTGAGCTGTGCCTCTCGTATACGATCAATCAACTGTGGGCGTGCACGGACATGCGCTATCTGTCCTCCAATCGGCGTGAACTCGAACTGTACTCGACTGTCGCATAATATCTGCCAATCTGCGGATGACCGCTCCTGTACAGCGCTCAGACAAGATAAACTACTCCGGGCCTCCTGCTCAAAGCATCTGCCACCACATTTGCCTTGCCCGGGTGATATAAGATCTTGCAGTCGTAATCCTTCACTAACTCCATCCATCGACGCTGTCGAAGGTTCAGGTCCCGCTGCTGGAATATGTATTTCAGACTCTTGTGATCCGTAAATATCTGGCACGACTCACCGTATAAGTAATGTCGCCAGATCTTAAGTGCGAAGACCACTGCTGCCATCTCCAAATCATGAGTGGGGTAGTTCTGCTCGTGCTTCTTCAATTGTCGCGAGGCATACGCGATCACCCTATCATGCTGCATCAGAACGCATCCCAATCCCACTCGAGAAGCATCACAAAAGACCACAAATCCGCCCGATCCAGAAGGTAAAGATAACACCGGTGCCGTCGTCAGCCGTGTCCGTAACTGCTAAAAACTGTGCTCGCACTCCTCCGTCCAATCGAAGGGAACTCCCTTCCGGGTCAACCCGGTCAACGGTGTAGCAATACGTGAGAAGTCCTGCACAAAACGCCTGTAATAACCGGCCAATCCCAAAAAGCTGCGAATCTCCGTCACCGATGTGGGTCTGGGCCAACGCTGAACGGCCTCGATCTTCCTCGGGTCAACACATATACCGTCTCGTGAAATCACGTGACCCAAGAAGTCCACGCTGTCTAGCCAAAAAGCACACTTGGAGAATTTCGCATAAAGCTGGTGCTCCCTCAATGTCTACAATGTAACCCGCAGGTGCTGCTCGTGCTCCTCACTACTCCGGGAATACACCAAGATATCGTCGATGAAGACTATGATGAACAGATCCAAATAAGGCCGGAAAATACGGTTCATCAAATCCATGAAGGCTGCTGGCGCATTGGTGAGTCCGAACGACATCACCAAAAACTCGTAATGGCCATAGCGCGTACGGAAAGCTGTCCGGGGAATGTCCTCCTGTCGAACCCGCAGCTGATGATAGCCCGATCGTAAATCGATCCTCGAAAAGTACCCTGCCCCCTGGAGCTGGTCGAACAAATCGTCGATACGCGGCAAAGGATACCTGTTCCGCACTGTCACCCTGTTCAGCTGGCGGTAGTCGATACAAAGACGCAAACTGCCATCCTTCTTCTTGACGAACAGGACTGGAGCACCCCAAGGAGAAACACTGGGTCGAATAAGTCCCTTGTCCAGCAAATCCTGTAACTGACCCTTCAGCTCACGAAGTTCCGCCGGGGCCATCCGATAGGGCGGTATAGAAATAGGCCCCGAACCAGGAACCAAATCAATACAGAAAGAAATGTCGCGCTCGGGCGGCAACCCAGGAAGCTCGTCAGGGAACACATCAGGAAACTCGCTAACAACCGGAACCTGATCCAATGGAACCTCTGTAGCGCGAGCATCGCAAACATAGGCGAGAAATCCCTGACATCCCTTCCTCAAAAGCTGTCCAGCGCGAAAAGAAGAAATCACACTGTGAGGGGCGGCACCATGGTCCCCCAACACAACAAAAACCGACTCACCGGGGAAACAGAATCTAACTGTCTTCTCGCGGCAGTCCACAGAAGCATAGCACGTGGCTAACCAATCCATGCCCAAAAGAACGTCGAAGTCCAACATCTCCAGAAGGATCAAGTCGACAGGCAACTCTCTCTCGCCAATACAGACGATACAGGATCGGAACACGTGCCTAGCCACAAACGACTCTCCCACAGGAGTAGTCACCACAAGCGGCTGATCAAGTAAGCCGGACTCTCTACCCAAACTCGGCACAAAGTGTGTGGATACGTACGAGTGTGTGGATCCGGGATCGAACAGTACATGTGCATCAACTGAACATACAGGAAGGATACCTGAAACCACTGCATTGGACGCCTGCGCGTCCTGATGTGTCAAAGCAAAGACCCTCGCCTGTCCACCACCTGTAACTGACTGACCTCTGCCTCGGTCATCTCGTCCCATCTGAGCAACTCCTCCACGTCCACGACCTCTCTGTGCATAAGTCTGGCGTGGAGCAACGGTAGGCACAACGGGCAACGTCCTCTGGGGTGGTGAAGGTGGTAAGGTAACATGCGGTGCTGCCGCCTCCCTCCGGTGTGTCTCTGGACAATCTCGAACGAGGTGAAGTAGGCTGCCACACCTGTAGCAACCCCGCGACGACTGCTGACCGTCCTGGGGATACGAACTAAACATCCGACCCCGTCCCGAATCTCTGCTACCCCTCGTACCGGAACGATACCTGTCGCGGCGTCTGAATGACTGCCTCCGTGCGGAAATACTGGTACGAACTCTCTTCGGCTCTGGAAATACCGAAGTCTCAACAAGGTGCTCCTCGACCACTAGGGCTGCGTCCACAGCTGCTGCATAGGTCTCGTAGTGCTGCGCGCTGATCGCGAGGAACACTGGTGAAATCAAGCCTCGAACAAATCTCCGGACCCGCAACTCCTCGGTGGCCACTAAATGTGGGGCGTAGACTGCTAGCTCTGTAAACAGTACGTCATACTCTGCCACTGTCATCCCTGGCGTCTGGCGCAAAGACTCAAACCTGCGTGCTCGGGCATCTCTAACACTCCGGGGAAGGAAACGGGCTAGAAATATAGTCACGAACTCCGTCCAGGTCATAGGAGGAAGACCTGCTGCTCTGCCCTTCTCCACGGAATCACACCATTTCTGCGCAAGACCTTCCAGGCGAAAGCTCGCGAACTCAACCCATCTCGCATCTGCACATCTGAGGGAACGGCATATCCTGGCCATCCTGTCGATGAAAGACTGTGGGTCCTCGGCTGTATCGGTGCCTGTGAAAACCGAAGGCTTCAGCCTCATGAACTCTGATAGCGATACTGTAATCACCTCCGTGGCTGCAGGGGCAACTGGCTGTGCGGTAGGTACCATAGCGGTCTCTGGAACTGGTGGAGCTACCTCTGGTCGCTGCGCTCGAAGCGTCTCAACTAACGATCCTATCATCTGGCGCATCTCCTGCATACCAGCCCCTAACGAAGCGATCTGCTCTGTCACGGCAGGAACAGCCTGCTCGGGTACCACCGGCGTACTGCCCGGATCAGTCCTCGTCTCGGACGAGTCAACACGAATCTCGGCCCTCGCGGCCGCTCTCTGTGCCCTCGTAGTCTTAGGCGGCATATTGGCTGAAAGAAAATTTGGATTCGATAAGAACACGGAAATCGAATCACAAGAATATAAGGAGGAATCAAATCAACAAGTCCTAAGGTCGCGTAAGCGGAGTACCGTGTCGTGAGTATGCCGCGGAACATACGCACGCTACGCTACCCTGCCGCAGCTACCTACTCCATCATACCAGGGTCATCCTACACTCCGAAGGTAAAACCTACGCTCTGATACCAACTTTGTCACGACCCGAGAATTCGACTCGTGACCGGCACTTAACCACGCAACGTCTACAGGCGCAACGCGGCTAAGTAAGCCGAACCCAGAAATCAAAACCAATAAATATAGAGTGATTTAAAACATTTTGTAAAAACAAATCGTACAGGTCTGAAAAACTTCCATTTATTTAGTAGAAATCCTTTTTAAGTTCAAAAGTTATAAGTTTTATAATTTTGGTAACATTTCCTTTTTAAAACATTAGCCCCGCGAGTCGGGTAGAAACAAGGTGTAACAGATATGACGAGTAAAATGAATGAAGCATCAAAATAAGATATACGACGCCGTAGCGAAGAATACACAGTAAAGCAAGGACAATATCATAAAAGATGAGACTGCAAAAGTAAAGTCGACTCACATGCGAGCTCGACACCAGAATATAAAACCATACATATCGTCCTCTCAACTGTCTCTAAGTCAATATAGAAAGGTAGATGGAGAGTACTAGATATATCAATATACAACTGAAAGATAACAGATAGCGTACAAAATCCACCTATCAGCAAGAAGCTATCTCTGCTCAAAAAGGGTATCTGTGCCAAAAGATGCGGTAACAGCCAGCCGTGACTACTCCCAAGGGCAACCTGCAAACACTGTGGCACAACGGGGGTGAGTTGCCAACTCGTGAATAGAGATAACATATAAAGGTGATCGCGAGCATGCACATATAGCGTGGCTCTACTAATGCCAGCAGATGCTATCAATGCATGTCAAATAGAGGATGCAATAGTAATGCAAATACTCTAACAGGTAAATGCTACAGGATGAGATATGTAGTAGTCAATGCTGAGTATGGGATAATAACATCTACATGGACTATGTCAACATGGAAAACCATAATCGGTGCCTCAGGCTGCACTCAAATCCCAAATACACTCAGGCGCCGGCACACCCATCGGCCCTCAAATCCTGTACATCTCTGAGAAATCACGGGTGCCCAACATCGGCACCCAAAACATCATAAATACTCGTGTCCAGCATCGACACGCAAATCCTCGTATATCGGGCTCCGTCAATCCGGATCAGCCCACGGGGTCCGTCTGCGGTGTCGGCCCTCGGCCCCGGCAGCACGGGTCGTCCCGCATCCATCACTCGACTCTGGTCAGTATCCTCCGGACAACTGCCAGGTCCAACCAATCACCGGTAGGTACTCGCCCGCCTCCAGGCTCAATCGGCAAATCCCATCGATCATCTCGCCGAGGGGAACCATACCGGGCCCACCACGAACCCGCAAACGGAACATCCACTCCTCGAATCGGGTTTCAAGCACACGTCTCAGCACCGAGAAAACGCGTGGTGGACACACCAAAATATCATATCACGAGGTACCGGGTTTTCAAAATAATGCATATTTTCTTAATTATTTCCACGGTCCTCAAAACCAGAAATCACATGAAAATCCATCATCAATAAGTTAATCCAATGCGAGGTACAATATAATCAATCCATGGCAGGTATATAAGGGAAAGCCGCTTTTTAAAATAGTTTCCGTTTTTAAAGATGTCATGCGGCTCCCAAATGTCCAGGAAATCATAATCAATCACATGTAAGATGAACTACAGCAATAATACAACAGTATAATCATGGCAGTTCTACAGTGAGTGTGGCATGGCAATTACTAACGGTGTGTGTGTAGCATGTAAATAGTGCCCGTGCAACATAAACCGTTAGTAATAGTGCGGTGTTCTATCAGTCCTAAGCAATATATATATCAACACAGCAGGGAATGCAATATGCGATGACAGTCTATGGGATGCATGCAACACATAATAATAAAGTCCTATCAGCCCTGACGCATAACGCCATGCGGGCGATATCCCCGTAGATGTGAAATCTACTCACCGTGTCTCGCGCTAAGTGTATCCAACCACTTGCTTGCCCTTCTTCGCAGCGTCCGTCTCACTGGCCTGCGAACCTAGAATCACATACACATATCACACATAAGCTTAAGTCACAAAACGCGACATTATAATCCAACAAGAAACCCGTGTCGCAAACCAATCGCGCGTGTGCGCGATACGCTAAAACGTGTACTCACGCGCCACGAAACTACCCCGACGCGCCGCGATACGCAGAACCCAAACCTACTCACGTATCACGCGAGTCGCGAAGGTTTAGAAAAACGGCAAAACAGGTATTTGGTCCCAGATTTTCCTACAGAAAAGATCTTAAAAATATATATATACCAAAACACTTCCCACAGTAGCAGACACCCACTGGACCAAACCCCAACCCAAACCCTACCCATCTGGCCGCAATTGGCGGCCAGAATGAGGAAATTGGCGGCCTACTGTAGCGGTATGGGGGTCGGGTTTCACCTGGTGCATTACCTCTACTCCACTACACTACAGTCTCCTCAATTTCATTCTGCACTCATCGGGTCAATAGCAGATCCAGAAAAGTTCACTTTTGCACAAAAACGACATTTTGCATCACATGGGAAACTGGTGGTATTTTAGTGTAATCGGGGTTCGACTAAGTTACAATGGCCTCAACAGACCACAATCATCCTACTGAAACCAAATCTCACCTCATTAGCACAAGGTTCTCACTAATCACCCCATATCGCACTAAAACACACTAATTTCTAATAACCGATGCAAAGCTACACTAACAAGGCAAACTAGTGAAGCAAACTAGGGATTATACCTCACTCTCGACCCTAGGGAGCTGGAGGAAGGAGAAGAAGTGAAGGGAAGTCGCTGCACAGGGATCTGGGGCTGCTGCTGCTGCTCACTGCCTCTGCTGCTGCTGTTTGTGCTTGCTACTGCTGCTGTTGCTGAATGTTGCTGCTGCTGCTTGTGCTTCTGCTGCTGCTTCTGTTGCTGAAGGTAAGTGTGTGTGTGAGTGTTGGTGTGTTGTGAGAGTATATGAGAGTGTGTGAGAAAAACCCAAAAAGAAATGAGAGGCTACCTCAATCATCACACACAAAAGTCACCCCTCACTCTCTCTCACCTCATTAATGGCAAGCATGGCTTGAGCCATGATGCCCTCTCTCTCTCTCTCACAAGTCAACACTTAACCCTAAAATTCAAATTAAAGTAACCCTTTAGTTTAACTAATAAAAACACAATTAAGAATCCATAAGACTTAATCCTAAAATTAACCCACCATGGTTAATAATTATTGTATTTACTTGATTTAAAAACCCTAGTTCACATGCACATGTGTGTGCAAGCCTAGGAAAATTTTGGAAAAATGTTTATTAAATTAGGAAAAATATTTAAAACACAGTTTGGTAAACTTTTTAATTAAAAATCATTATTTAATTATAATTATTCACTAACCCTTATCCTAAGGTGTTACACCTTTTCTTTGTTCCTGAGCTGCTTTCGGAGCTCTTGGAGAAGTTGCTGCTCTGCGGTCTTAGGATGGAAGTTGGCTCATCTTCGCTTTCTGAGCCTGACTCTTCATGAACCGAGGGCTCTCTCTGCCTATCAGCCTCACTAAGAGGATTTTCATCACCCTCCGGAGGACGCTGGTCTTGAGAAGTGGCAGCTATATTCACACCAGTTTGGATTTGAGATGTGGTGGCCCCATCCTTGCTTTTACTGCGAAGGTTGTCGCTGGGACGCGTGCCCACCATGTAGACGGTGTGGATAACACATTTGGCCATCCTTTCATCTCCGGCAGCTGGTTTCGCGGAGCGGTCTGGACTTTGGAAATTCACAAATTTTAACATGGCCGGGGCCCTAGCATTTTTGTCGGCTCTATATCTGAGCCGCTTCTGCCTCAGCTTCTCTGCCTTGAGCGCTTGGCCGGTGATTGGTTCGAAAGAGTGTGTTTGTAGAATAACCGCAATCAGAATGGTGTCGCGCATAGCTAGACCGAGGTGAGTACGGGTCGTCCTCTGGGAAACGTGGAACCTTTTACTCTTACTTTAGATGTGTTGTAAAAGAGAGGAGGGATAAGAATGTTGAGGAATGGTTTCTAGATCTACATTAAACACTAATGAAAAATATAGATCTAGATTATTAATGGATGTAGTTAATATAAGAAGGGGCTTGTAGGGTTCGTTAGGATTTAGTAGTTATGGATGATTAATTAAAAATTACTCTTTTTATCCTTTAATAGATTTAAAACTAGAACGACAGTGATGCATGTAGATTAGGGTTTCTGGAGGGAAAAGGAATCCTACTCTTAACCCTTATCTCGACATGGAACTCCGTTCATATCTAGCCTTTACCAAAACAATCATTAATCTAATCTCTAATCGCGGTCGAGACTAACAATGAATTGGTAGCGCGCCCGATTAGTATGCTAATGATTCTTTTGATAAAGTTTATAAAATTTATAGGACGTAAAAAGAGTTTAAGTATTTTCATCATCCATTAACCTACCCTAATCCTACGAACCCTAACAAGCGGAGAATTACTCACGCATGTTGGGAGAAACAGAGATAGAGAGAAAATGCATAATTAAACTACGAAGAAATAGAATAAGAAAAAGAAAGCTACCTTTATTAATCAACAATATTCATTACACTTTGATTCCTTAGAAAATGATTACAAATCCTAGTTTTGCTTCTCGATCTCTTCTAAGGAGGTAGATGAACCGTTGATGATCAGCCTGGATGCGTGAGCCGTCTTGGACTTCGTGATCTCGTCTTGATGATTTTTCCAAGAGGCTCTCGGTCTTTATTTATAGTTCCAAAGCCAAAAATTTAGATGCCTAAATTGGGGAATGGTAGTTAAAATCCCACCAAAAAAATTCTAGACCCTAATTCCACTTCCACGCGGCAGATCCGCGGCATCAAGGGGCTCTGGCCGCGGATCCGCGGCCAGATGATCAGGTCCGTTGATCAAATTTCTGGGGTTGGCTCGTTGTGACATTTGGCGATCCTTGAAACCTTTGTAACATGAAAATCTTTTCGTGGTTGCTTCCAGACTTGGTTTCCAAGTTTTGCTTTCTTAATTAGGCAAGTTTTCTTCAACAACTTGATTTCCTTGATTTTAGTCTTGGAAAAATTCTGCACAACAACTTATTTAGTAGACTTAGTTCTACTAAAATTAGGTCAATAATATTATATACATTTTCCTACCAAATGCTAATTATAATATATCAACACATGGAAAATATTATTTTTACACATAAACCCTCATATGTATGATATATTATAATAAAAACCTTTTTTAAATATGGAAATGGTAGGAAAAATGTAATAAAAAATGTGCAGTTTTATCAACTGAACAAATACCCCCAAACTTATCTTTGATCGTCCCGGGCAAACTAGTTTATTCAAGAGAAGGAGAAAAAAGAAAGGAGAAAACTAAGCAATCTTTCATAGGCAAACACGATTGCACTGAGCACGTACAACAAGCCGTTAAACCTCTAGGTGTCCCTAGTAGAAGGAGTGTTATCTCCTGAGGGTTTTCAGCGGATTACACCCACAAAATCCTATAACAAAAGAGAGATGGTGAAATTTACATATAAAGATAAGAACCATAAAAGAAAGACTTTGAAAATAAGATTTTCCAGCTACACTAGCTTTTCAGTTGTCATGAGCCCTATCTTAATAGTCGTGAAAAAATGTTAGAAATCACATCATCCCTCAATAAAACATCGTCTTTATTCTTCATTCCTACCTTTCATCCAAATATCGATCATATAACCCTACGTGTGTGTAATGAACATCCCTACACTCTGAGAATTCAATTCAAGCTATCATACTCTTGTCCATCTACCTCGGTACTTTTTAATTTGATGAATATTTATGGATTTGCTCACACATTTTCATGCGACCATTAATACTTCTTGAGGTACTAACCGACCGATTACTCATGTGCTTGCTGATTAGGTGATAATATTTTCCTCGTCTTGCACCACCTAAGGCTTAGCAGTGACTCCCAAACCAGTTGGTTTAAGGCACTTGGTGATGAAGCACACTCGCTATATTTTTTTATTGCTGCCTTGGCGATAACAAAACCAGTGTTCATTTTTCTTTTCACCATTTTTTCATTTTTTTTATTTCCTTCATACTTTGGCTTTTAGACAAGAGCATTTCAAGGTATCCTCTACTATCCCGAGTTTCAAGACGTGTGTAAGTGCATAAAGTAGGGTATCAACATTCAAATGTTTGGCTTCTAGAATAGAAACTATTTTTCAGATTTATTTTTATCCTCAGATTAGTGACTTCCTTCATCTTACTAACCCTTGGGACAACAGCTCATAACTACTTATTACCAGTTTATTTAAGAAAACTTCTAATTTTCTTGGTTTTCTTAAACTATTCCTATCTTTCATATATAATTTTTTTACTTTCTATACTTTTGTTATAAAAGAAAAATTTTAAAATTTTTGAAAATGTTGTGCTTATGCAAAGTATGATGCAAATTGATGCGTAAATAAGCACAAACCTCCCCCAAACCTGTTTACAACAGTGTCATCACTGATGTCATCCGTTAAGCTAAAAAACCTGTAGACTTGGGAAAAAGGGGACAAGAAATAATGCAAGTGAAATCCTCCCCCAAACTTATTTTTGGGTCACAATTTTGTAAAAATCATTTTCTTTCAAGAGCCAAAATATACCCCCCCAAACTTGAGTTAAACAATGTTAATCTTTTAAAATCACACGAGGGGGTCAAGGTTATTGGTCAATGCCAAGCTTTGCAAAGACCGATTTTCAACACCAACCATTCAAAAATTTTATCGATGAAGAACCAAGGTTGGTGGAAGAACATGTCACCTTTCGACGTGAAGAAGTGGGGAGGTGATAAGAGGTGTAATGGAAAAGGATTGCATCTCAATTTGGAGAGACGACATAGTGATATTGATGATGGATTACTCGCATTATCCAGAAGAAGGGGTGGAGGTTCAATTTCTTTATCTTGGAGTGGATTCATCTCAACACCCGGATCTTTTAAAAATGCGAGTTCATCAGCGAAAATTTCCTCAAAGCTTTCATCGATTCCCCGAAGAATAATGTCATCAGAAAAAATAGGGTGATCGTCAGACTCTATAAAAAGTTCCTCATCAGCGTTATATGTTGACCCGGACAACTCAGTGGAAGAGTACATGGTTGGGTCAAACAACAACATATGAAAAGAGTCAGTATCATGAGGTTGATCAAATTCGCTGCTGTCGACATTTATTAATTTGACAAAACACACATGAGCATAGGGTTCGGAGGGTTCACTTCCCAACTTGTAAATGTTAAGCTCAATTGACTTCTTCTCAAAGGATAGGGTCATAGAGCCGTTTCTACAATTGATTACTGCGTTGGAAGTGGCCATAAAAGGTCGACCGAGTATCACCGGGATTTGATTGCGTGGGTTTGCTACAGGTTGTGTATCTATAACGATAAAGTCCACAGGGAATATGAATTCCCCGACTTTGATTAATACATCCTCTAGCTCACCCTTTGGTTGGGTGATAGATCGATCGGCCATCTGAAGAGTGCAATGCGCAGGTTTTAACTCTCTGATCCCTAATTGCTCATAAACAGAATACGGAAGCAAGTTAACACTAGCACCTAGATCGAGTAGAGCACGATTGATATTTTTACCCCCAATGGAAATAGAAATTGTAGGACTTCCGGGGTCCTTTCGTTTCTTGGGTAGTTGTTGTGTAAAAGCAGTGCTCACATTACTCTCAAGGAAAACTTTTTTAGGTACTTGAACTTTTCTCTTCCTAGTGCACAATTCCTTTAAGATTTTTGCATATGACGGAACTTGTTGAATAGCATCTAGGACAGGAATGTTTATGTTAACTTTCTTAAAAATTTCCACAATCTTCTCCATTTGTGGACTTGGTCTGTTGCCCCATGACCTGTTTGGATAAGGCGCTTTATCAATAAGGGTTTGGTCTAACATTGGAGAGGATTGTGGGGATGGAGTGGATCCCAGAATTGGAGTGGGGATCGTTTTAGGTAGATTTGAGGAAATGGGCGAAGGGTTCGAGCCTTGGGGAAAACGGAGAATAGGCTCGGGTGAAGGTGGGAGACTAGACGAATTAGGGGAAGAAGAAGAAGCTGGGGTATCATTGGTGTCACTATCATCACATTGCTCACCCACTCGGTTATTCAGCACTTTTCCCGATCTCAACGTAGTAACGACACTCACATTATAACTTTGTGAGTGGCCAGGATTAGGTATGGGTTGAGATGGGAGTTTCTCTTTCTCTTTCGCACTCATTGCGGCGTTCAATTGTGCAATTTGGTTTCTATTGATTTAATACTCTCGCCATGGGAGGCGGAGTCTTTCTGTATGGTATCAATAAAAGACTTCTTCTCAGCCAACAATTGCATGGAATGTTTCATGAACATATCCAAAGTTTGTGCGAGTGAAGAGTTGTCAGTACCGGCCACTTGTGGTGTAGAAGTGTTGGTCGGGTTTTGAAAATTTTATGACTGAAAGGGGAGCTGATTCTGTGGTTGTGGTTGCTGTGGAGGAGGTCTTTGATAATTGCTTTGTTGGTTTTGGTTCCAAGCAAAGTTAGGATGATTCCTCCATTCTTGATTGTACGTGGAAGAATAAGGATCGTTTCTAGGTCGCTGCTGAAAAGCAGCATTTGTTTGAAACGATGCATTCATAGGACATTCTTCCGTTAAGTGTGGAGGATCCGAACAGCAACCACAGACGGTCTTAGGAAGCGTGACCTGATTTAGGGAGAATGATGAGAACTTGTTCTCAATAGCGTCGAGTTTCTTCTGTATCGCTTCCATTTCGGCTTTTACTGCGATGGAAACATCGAGCTGGTGAATACCTCCCCTAGACGAAGGTGGTCTTACGCTTTCCCACTGCAAAGTATTTTCTGCGAGATCTTCCAGATATTTCCATGCTTCACCGTCATCTTTAGACATGAAATTGCATTGACACATTGTTTGAAGCATCTGCTTTGTCGCTGGATTAATGCCCTCATATATAATCCGACATAAATCCCATCTTTGTATTCCAAGATGAGGACATTGGACAAGCAGATCCTTGAAATGTTCAAAGCACTTCCAAAATGGTTCATTGGGAAGCTGGGTGAACTGGTTGATCTCGCTCCTAATATGGGCAGTCTTATGGTTTGGGTAAAACTTCTTAAGAAATGCTATGACGAATTCATCCCAATTAGTGATAGAGTGTGCAGCAGTATTGTAAAGCCATTTTTCTGCTAAGTCGCACAGTGTGAATGGGAGAAGACGCAAACGCATATCATCGACAGTCAACTGTGAACTACCCATCATTGCGCATACGTTTTCGAATTTGGTGATGAAAACGTACGCGTCTTCCGACTCAAGCCCGTGAAATTTGGGCAGCAGATTGATGTAGTAGGATTTAATTTCGAAATTATCCCCGTTAGCTGGTGGAAGAGATAGACAAGTGGTAAGAGGA
The DNA here is from genome assembly GCA_030015575.1 of Agapanthus africanus. Classification (NCBI taxonomy): domain Eukaryota; kingdom Viridiplantae; phylum Streptophyta; class Magnoliopsida; order Asparagales; family Amaryllidaceae; genus Agapanthus; species Agapanthus africanus. The sequence continues at coordinate 555,818,317 of JASDDO010000022.1, read as the reverse complement.
CCACGGATAGGATAACATCTCTCTTGGAGAGAGATGCGCGGTGGATTCTGCGCACCTACGGGCGGTGGCAGCAAGGTGTTATAATCTGATGGAGTACCGTCTATCTCGGTTGATGTGGTGTGTGGTGGGGGAAAAGAAGATGAAGAAGTACCGACTTCGGCATCGATAGCAGGAACGCGGACAAGACGGGCACTAGAATCCCGTGTCCAGCCAAGCATGCACTAAGCGGGTTTAGTGCAAGTGGCAGCGTGTGTGTGATTTAAAATTGGTTTGTTTTGAAAAAAGTGGGACTCAAGACAAATCACTCTAAAATGCACAAGCAACCCTAGAACTAAGGTTACCTAGGTCCAGTCTCTAGACCGCTCCTAGACTTCCAAAGGACAAGCCGCAAGATCAATCCTCTACCGCCTCTTTACTACTCTTATGGCCAGGTAAGTGCCAGGTAAGTGGGAGGTATCCGCTATACGAATCACCAAAAATAGTGGGCCTAATTAAGTAAACCACTTGCCTTAGACACACTTGCCTAGGCACCACAAAAGTAATGCGGATAAGCGATAAATTACCCACGACCTTCCTCTGTCCTTAATGAGCGCGACAGTCCTTAGAGTCTGGTCTAGATATTTTTTAAATTAATGTAGGGTTGATGCAGATGCTTGGTTTGTGATTTGTGGGGCTTAGGAAGGGTGTTGAAATCCTCACCTAATCTGGATTTGGTCTTTTCCCCTTAAAGTCCGTATTAAAATATGCAAAACAAAACCAATCACAAAACTTTTGCAAAAAGATTTTTGAGCGGCGCTATTTTGCAAAGAATCCTGCAGAAAATAGATTTTATTGGATTTGAGAGGAGAGAGAAAGAGTTGAGAAAGATACCAGAGAAGTTTGGAACCCTAGATCTCCTAGCCCACCGCGCTTCCGCCGCGGATATGCCTCCTTTGCCGCGGATCCGCCGCTGGAAGGAAAGATCTGTTGATGAAATTTTCTCTGTTCCCTTCTGTGCTCCTCTGCATCTCTAAGAATGTCTCTGTTTCCTGTTTCCTTAAATCTGTGACTCCAGATTCCCTCGCAAAATTCATACAATAATCGTTAAATATACAATTTGCAGTTTTGTTTATTTTTATGATATAGATCGAATAAGAATTCAACACAAATAGTAAGAATAAAAAAATTACACACGTATCCCCGGCAACGGCGCTATTTGATTGGTTCGAAAGAGTGTGTTTGTAGAATAACCGCAATCAGAACGGTGTCGTGTGTAGCTAGACCGAGGTGAGTACGGGTCATCCTCTGGGAAACGTAGAACCTTTTACTCTTACTTTAGATGTGTTGAAAAAGAGAGGAGGGATAAGAATGTTGAGGAATGGTTTCTAGATCTACGTTAAACACTAATGCAAAATATAGATCTAGATTATTAATGGATGTAGTTAATATAAGAAGGGGCTTGTAGGGTTCATTAGGATTTAGTAGTTATGGATGATTAATTAAAAATTACCCTTTTTATCCTTTAATAGATTTAAAACTAGAACGACAGTGATGCATGTAGATTAGGGTTTCTGGAGGGAAAAGGAATCCCACTCTTAACCCTTATCTCGACACGGAACTCCGTTCATATCTAGCCTTTACCAAAACAATCAATAATCTAATCTCTAATCGTGGTCGAGACTAACAATGAATTGGTAGCGCGCCCGATTAGGATGTTAATGATTCTTTTGATAAATTTTATAAACTTTATAGGACATAAAAAGAGTTTAAGTATTTTCATTATCCATTAACCTACCCTAATCCTACGAATCCTAACAAGCGGAGAATTACTCGCGCATGTTGGGAGAAAAAGAGATGGAGAGAAAATGCATAATTAAACTACGAAGAAATAGAATAAGAAAAAGAAAGCTACCTTTATTAATCAACAATATTCATTACACTTTGATTCCTTAGAAAATGATTACAAATCCTAGTTTTGCTTCTCGATCTTTTCTAAGGAGGTAGATGAACCGTTGATGATCAGCCCGGATGCGTGAGCCGTCTTGGGCTTCGTGATCTCGTCGACTTGATGATTTTTCCAAGAAGCTCTCGGTCATTATTTATAGTCACAAAGCCAGAAATTTAGATGCCCAAATTGGGGAATGGTAGTTAAAATCCCACCAGAAAAATTCTAGCCCCTAATTCCACTTCCACGCGGCGGATCCGCGGCATCAAGGGGCTCTGGCCGCGGATCCGCGGCCAGATGATCAGGTCCGTTGATCAAATTTCTAGGGTTGGCTCGTTGTGACATTTGGCGATCCTTGGAACCTTTGTAACATGAAAATCTTTTCGTGGTTGCTGCCAGACTTGGTTTCCAAGTTTTGCTTTCTTAATTAGGCAAGTTTTCTTCGACAACCTGATTTCCTTGATTTTAGTCTTGGAAAAATTCTGCACAACAACTTATTTAGTAGACTTAGTTCTACTAGGATTAGGTCAATAATATTATATACATTTTCCTACCAAATGCTAATTATAATATATCAACACATGGAAAATATTATTTTTACACATAAACCCTCATATGTATGATATATTATAATAAAGACCTTTTTTTAATATGGAAATGGTAGGAAAAATGTAATAAAAAATGTGCAGTTTTATCAACTGAACAGCCGGCTTCTGCTCTCCGGGAAGCTGCCATAGGCTGAGTGATGGGGAGGCTTGAGAAAACATCCGCCTGCATGTCCGTCGAAGGTATCACCTGGGCTTGCCCGTGACGTCTGGAAACAGTAGGGTTACTAGGCACACTAACAAGGCTCTACAAGGCATCGACCATGCCAAAGTTAAATTTTTGTGTGCCGAACAACCTTAAGCTAGATCGTACACTAGAGATTAGGTGAATAAATCAGCAAGTAAACAACTTTACTCTAAGGGGATGCGATATACAACCTTTGTAGATCGTTCCTTCACTTCTTTAGCTCCTTAATGAAGTCCCTTCGCTGTGATCGTGGTTCTCCCGGACCGTTGCATGGCTTCACGAGGCGAAAGGTGCGACTTTGCTTGAAGTCTCCGAGGCCGAAGATGATCTACGTCGAGGGAATTCCGACACAAGCTCCTAATTCACTAACTAGAGAATTAGTGAAGTAAACACCCTAAACTAAAGTTCTAATCTAGTAGAGGATGAAGAAATAGGAAGTGGGTTCTCTTTGGAATTTTATATCTCACAATCTTTTTCTCTCTTTTCAAAACCCTAGTTTTCTTTCTCTTTTGTTCAATGAAGAAGATGAACAAAAGAAAGAGGAAAGGATAATGATCAAGTGAGAATTCTAACTATGGTGAGTGAGTATCATATACTAACTCATGGTGGGACATAACCATGGCTAAGTCAAGTTGGTTAGGTTAATAAAAATCTAAAGAAAAACAAATAAAGCGGACTTTGTCAAAGTATCCAAAAGCTTCTACAAGCTTCATGCTTATGACATAAGCTTCACTAATTTGTAATTACTTTAAATAAATATTAGCCACCATCCAAAATAGTATGGTGTATGTCTTGCACACCCATGTATAGTGTATCATCAACCATGATACATAAGAAAACACTTTTAATATATATATATATATATATATATATATATATATATATATAATCAAGTGTTCTTATGAGAAAAAACCTAAAGTGAACAAGTGTTAGTAAATGTAAATTAATATATCTAATATACAATTATATACTTAATTATTAAATCAACACTTGACTTAATAATCCGGTCATATCTCATATAACCGACTAACATTCATCGTATCGACTTATCGAATCAACACTTGATTCGATAACCCGGTCATATCATATATAACCGACCGATACAAAAAGTCGCGAGAATAGAATACGGTATCACATACACACATTTATTCTCGATCTTGCACATATCACATACGTGCTCCTATTTCGTTTTGCCTGAGCCAGTAAAACCTATATGTAGGACTCTAAAGACTCGTCAATACGCCGGCAGTAGGTGATGATCACATCACACACCCACAAGCCGTCAGTGGTACTAGCTGGATGTAACAGCTACCCGGGTATTGAGCGATCAGAAGATCAGCAAGCAAGCCCGCTCCAACTCCTGTAAAAGCCTGCCGGTAACACTTCCCGTACAGTCCGGTCTCCTCGTCTGATATGTCGCATATCAAGTCTAGGGGTGGTAAACGTCAGACCCCAATAACCGATAAGTCATGCTCATGTGAGGCTCATAACGGGTTCAGAAACTACTGGTAACACTTACCAGTAAATCTCTAATCAGCCCTGGCCAGGGACTTCCCTGTTATCGCCAATCGAGCACAGCGCAACATCAACCCCTAATACCAGGAGAGACGAAACCCTCATTTTGCTCATTGCCTCCATGTGACTCGGGACTGTACCCAAAAACCACCATTTTGCACGCCATCATGGACATGGTAAGGTGGAAATCAAAGCACAGTGGGAATCACACAAGACTCTATGACGATCTCGGGTCTATAGACTAACCTGCACAAGTGTCACCAGAGAACTGCCATCTGACGTAAGGTATAATACCATCTGGGAGTTCTCGGCGAGTCCGTCCAGTGTACCCAGTCTCCACTGAGCACCCGTATACCATCTCTGATGTCAAACACCAATGGATATGGGATCATCCATCGCCCATCTCATGGGTCGAGATGCGTATACGCTAGTCTACACTGGTATATCGATGCCCCGTATCGATACACCCACGACTAGGGACCTTGAAGGATGTACTTATGAACTACCATGTCCCCACTAGTATGATCCGCATCATACTCCAGGTAGTCAAGTACACATCCTAAGGGCTTTACCAACCTGTAACGATAAGATAGTATAAAGAGACAAGTATACATGTTAAAGTAAAGTGCAACCAGATAGCATACTATCATATCGAGTAAGAAAGTCCTCTCTATATATGTCCAAGCATCCAATATAATATACATCATCTGTACAATACTGGCCTCTAGGGCATATATACAACTAACAATCTCCTACTTGTACTAGGGCCAGCTGCTGTAGTATCGCATACCGAGCATCCCGAAGAGTCTCTCAAACTGTATCTGGGGAATGGCCTTCGTGAGTGGATCCGCAGTGTTGTTCTTCCTGTCAACCCTCCTGACCTCGATCTCCCGGCGATCAACTATCTCCCGGATAAGGTGATACCGCCTCAGAATATGCCTGGATCGCTGATGGGATCTGGGTTCCTTGGCCAAAGCCACTGCTCCATTGTTATCGCAATACAAAGGTATTGGATGCTCAATGGATGGAACCACTCCAAGTTCAGTAATGAACTTCTTGATCCAGACAGCCTCTTTGGCTGCATCGTTGGCAGCGATGTATACAGTCTCCATCGTCGAGTCTGCCACGGTTTCCTGCTTGGAACTCTTCCAGCTAACCGCCCCTCCGTAAAGGGTAAAGACAAATCCCGACTGCGACTTAGAGTCATTCTTATCACTCTGGAAGCTTGAATCGGTAAAGGACTCCACTTGGAGTTCTCCGTTACCATACACCAAGAGCATCTCTTTAGTCCTTCGCAAGTACTTGAGAATGCTCTTCACAGCTGTCCAGTGACTCTATCCAGGATCAGCTTGATACCTACTCACTACACTTAGTGAGTATGCTACACCGGGTCTGGTACATAGCATCGCGTACATGATAGAGCCTACTGCCGAAGCATAGGGTATTCCTTGCATTCGAGCTCTCTCCAAATCAGTCTTGGGAGACATCTCTTTGGAGAGAGTGAGCCATGAGATCGTGGGTAAAAACCCACGTTTGGACTCTTCCATACTAAACCTCTTTAGTATGGTGTCAATGTACCTGGATTGGGACAATCCCAATATCCGTTTAGATCTATCTCTATAGATCATTATTCCCAATATGCAGGAGGCATCACCAAGATCTTTCATTGAGAATCTTTGTGATAAGAAGAGCTTGACCGATTGCAGCATAGGAATATCATTTCCTATCAAGAGTATGTCGTCCACGTACAATACGAGGAAGACAACCTTACTCTCTGCCACCTTCTTGTAGATACAAGGTTCATCTACATTTTTGACGAAATCAAACTCTTTGATAACGTCATCAAAGCAGATGTTCCAACTCCGCGATGCTTGCTTTAATCCATTAATGGATTTAAGCAGCTTGCACACCTTTCCGCTGCTCCCACTATCTACGAAGCCCTCTGGCTGAGTCATGTACACGCACTCTTCTAAATCACCGTTTAGAAAGGCGGTCTTAACAGCCATTTGCCAGATTTTGTAGTCATGATATGTAGCGATGGCAAGCATGATCTGGATGGATTTAAGCATAGCCACTGGAGAAAAGGTTTCGTCATAGTCCACACCTGGTCTTTGACGAAAACCTTTTGCAACAAGTCTAGCTTTGAAAGTCTCTACATTCCCATCTACACCAAGTTTTTTTCTTGAAGATCCACTTGCTCCCAATGGGTTTTACCCCTTCAGGAGCAACTTTCAAAGTCCATACTTTGTTGGTGTACATGGATTCCATCTCGGACCGCATTGCATCCAGCCATTTTACTGAGTCCCCACTCGTGATGGCCTGCTCGAAGCTAGTTGGGTCATCATCAACCATGATGCAATCCTCGTTCCCACCATCCATGAGAAAACCGTAGTATCTCTCAGGTGGGTGAGGAACCCTACTAGATCTGCGGAGTGGCTGGGGTTCATCGGGAACTACCGAATCCTCTGGTTCAACCAAATCTTCTGTTGTAGTCTTTATTGCCGGAACCTCTTCCAGTTCTACCTCCATGCCACTAATCTCTTTATCAAGAAATTCCTTTTCTAAAAAGGTGGCATGTCGAGAAACAAACACTTTTTGTTCCTTGGTTTGGTAGAAGATATACCCGCGCGAATGTTTGGGATATCCAATAAACTTACATAGAATGGATCTTGCCGCGAATTTTTCCGGATTTTTGTTTTTACATAGGCCGGACAACCCCATATCTTAACATAATTAAGACATGGTCTCTTTCCTTTCCATATCTCATATGGAGTGGTTGGCACAGATTTGGTGGGAACCATATTCAATAGGTCTGCAGCTGTTTCCAGTGCATATCCCCAGAAGGAAATAGGTAACTCAGCTATGCTCATCATTTAGCGCACCATATCTAATAGGGTGAGGTTCCTTCGTTCAGATACACCGTTGTGCTGTGGTGTATAAGGAGGAGTCAGCTGAGAGAGAATCCCATTCTCTTTTAGGAAGTCCAGGAATTCATTGCTCAAGTATTCACCTCCTCGATCAGATCGAAGGATTTTAATACTTTTCCCGGTTTGGTTCTCGACTTCTTGTTTATATTCTCTAAATTTCTCAAAAGCTTCTGATTTGTGTTTCATCAAGAACACATATCCGAATCTAGAGAGATCGTCAGTGAATGTAATGAAGTAAGCAGAACCATTCCTGGCATGTGTAGACATGGGGCCGCATACATCACTATGTACCAGTCCCAAGAGTTCCGTAACTCTTTCTCCGTGTCCCGTAAACGGAGTTTTGGTCATCTTGCCTTTGAGACATGACTGGCAAGTGTCATAAGATGAAAATTCAAACGGATTTAAATATCCATCCTTATGCAACTTAGCTAGTCGTGTCGTATTGATGTGACCCAGTCTACAATCCCACAAGAAGGATTCGTTCATTTCTGAACTCTTCCTCTTGTGTGTGTTTGTTATGCTCAGAACTGTTGATTGATTTAGAACATAAATGTCATTGCACATCGTGCCTGATCCAACCAACTTTTGGTTTAGAAAAATGTTCATAACATTATCCTGTAATACAAAATTATATCCCTCTTTACTCAACAAAGAAACCGATATAATGTTGCATATCAGGTTCGGCATGTAATAACATTCGTTTAGAACCAATGTATTACCAGTTGGTAATACAAGGTGATATTCCCCGACGGTTTTAGCTGCAACAATTGCACCATTTCCAACCCTTATGTTTTTATCACCTTCTCCAAGTTCTCTACCTTTCTCTGTAACGAACACACCTGAAGAAAATGTATCAACATGTACTTTCTTCATTCGGGTGGCATGAAAATCCTGCTATTCCCCTATATCCTGTTCAGTCTTATAACTCTTATAAAAAAGAACGGAACCAACGTTCCCCAGCATAGTATAACATGCGGGTTCGGTCAATACATCCATATTATTATCTTGATTAAGGCATGATATGGTCGCTACCTGGAGAGAGAGAGAAGAAAATACTTTAGCGTATGCTCTTGCAAGATCAGATTGGTTATTATTTTATCTAATCAGGATGGCTCCCACTGTTTTTATCAAATCTTCCTTCAAACCCTAAAAGGAAAGACTAGCCGGGATTAATTACACCCTACAACTTCGCCAATCTTTCAACTAGGCCAGTGTCGGTATTTTGAGGGAGGTTCCTCGTGCTTTCGCACGGACCTAATTAAACTAAACCTCGTTTTCCCAGAAGCGTAACCCCGTTGACACCTTTCTAGACACCTACTTGATCGGCTAATTGTCCTGTATAAAACTCTCCCGGGAGTTACAATTACTCGCAGTGGGTATCGGGATCCAACTATCTCACAGATCTCAACACTTGAAATTTCCGATAATATTTTGCCCCTAGCGTTCCATGACCTTGACGCAGGCCAACAAACCATAGTGTGCTAGTCAAGTTTAACCCGTCATTTCTTGATTGAATTAAACCCACCCGTACGACCCTAGACGCAGGCCAACAAAGTCGCACGACTACCCTAATCCAATCTGCATCATATGCATAAGCAGATAAATACTAGTTAGCTACCGCACACTACGCCTTGACGCAGGCCAACAAACGTAGCACGAATACTAAGTAGGACTTATCTGAAATGACGGAGGGCTACATCAGGTTTTTCTGAAAACCTATTGCGTAATGAACTTGATATCGTTGTAGAATCATGTGAATTTTGAAATGGAGCGATTTTGAGGCTTTTATTAGTTTTTCTAAAGAGGTCACTCCCGGTGAAGGGATCTCGGCTCTTTCCTTATGGAATAAGGTGCGGGATATATCATATACATCACTATGCAAAGCAAAACTCCAAAACCAATAAAAAGCAAACCGAGTTTTGTAGCATCTGCCAGTTTTGCTAAAGAGGCACTCCCGGTGAAGGGATCTCGGCTCTTTCTCCATCGAATTAGGTGCTGGATATATCATATATACCACTATGTAAAGAAAAACTGTAGCTACCCTTTTTATTTGAAAATTTGATTCTACAACATCTTTTAGGTTTCTTTTCTTTTATTAATCACATTAATGAAGTCCCATCATTTAAGTCACCTAAACATCACAGATAAATACGACGTACACTTATGCCATCCGCATTCGCCTCGATGTCCCCTCGTGCACCGTTAGGTTAGGTAACTAACGGCAGAGCGGGGCAGGGCTAGCGCGGGTGTAAAACATAAGTATCGCCTATATAATATATCATATATACTATATACAGTATTTATCACAGAACATCACATGATCACATCACAGATATCGCAGCAGAAGAAACATATGAAACATTGTATATACTAGGACGTTCGTGTTTTATTTTGAGCCTCTATAAAACACGGATTCCACGGTCGCGATGAATAGCCAAACCCACACCCCTAGACCCCTACGAGAGCGGCAAGCAACCCTACCAATTCTAGAGTTAGGAGACCCAGACTCGACTCCTCGAGTTGGTCTCCCACTGGACTCCAGAACCCGGTTACTTGTGCTCTCCTCCTTGGGTCTATCTTAGTGCGGAAAAGTAAATAATATACAAAAGGTGACATCAACCTCATCCCGGAAGTGCCCTAATAAAAGAATATTACATACATTGAAATTTACATGAATGAAAATGAAAACTCTCATCTCACATAAAATCCCCCGGCTATTCAAAACGCGACGATCCAATATAACATATCCAGCAACACATAACATCACATGTCATCAACGTAAGTAAATATGCGTATCCCAATTGTCGTTGACATATAGCAACGAAACCGGCGATTTCACATATTACACTTACGGTCACAGAAAAGAAAGTGTAAAACTACAATATTTGGAATCCACAATCTCTTTAGACATCGAAAATCCGAAATATCACATATTCCTCATTTCATGCCTAATTGTATGAATTCCACATATTGTATCACATTCCAGAGAAATAGACAGTATTAAACTTTCCGATCGAATAATCAAATACCCAAGATTTCCTTAATAGCTCAACACTTGAGCGGAGTTCAAAAATTCCAGAATACGTCACAGTAGCAACGGTCCAGCCGTAGAAGGGTCAAGCCAACGCCTCACATGTGGCACGCCGTACTGCCCCAAACCCTAAGGTTCAAAGGGTAGTTCAAGACGGTCACATAATCGAGTTAAGGTTTGTTGTCTTCTAGAGGGTCCGTCACATCACATGCACGTTTTTCCGAAAGATTTTAAAACCCGATAAAAATTCAACAAAACTTGAATGTTTTTCGTGCCGGGAAAAAAATTGAGTTAATGATATCCGTTCGAACATTTTAATACTTTCTAAATTATCCGGAATAACATAACAAAATTAAATTCTCCGATCGAATCGACGATTTCAAAATAAACCCCATAATACTCAACACTTGAGTCAGTTTTAAAAATACCCAGAAAAACTAAATCACAGAAATAAGAATTACTGTGCAAACTAGAATCCAGAATGCTTCTTAACTTCCGCGGATCCGCGGCCCAAGAGAGGTACGGCCGCGGTTCCGCGGCGGTGTAGACTGTTCATCATCTCGTTTTACACTACAATTCTTATATTTACCTGCTGATTTTTTAGGCATTTTTAATTCAGAAAAATCACAGATTTGAAAAAATGTCCAGAGAGGGGTTGATTTTCACATGTACGGGTTCGTTCGGAGTTTTAACTTCGTTAACACATCGCCTAATACTCTAGCTAGGCTCTGATACCACTGTAGGGTTACTAGGCACACTAACAAGGCTCTACAAGGCATTGACCATGCCAAAATTAAATTTTTGTGTGCCGAACAACCTTAAGCTAGATCGTATACTAGAGATTAGGCGAATAAATTAGCAAGTAAACAACTTTACTCTAAGGGGATGCGATATACAAGCTTTGTAGATCGGTCCTTCACTTCTTTAGCTCCTTGATGAAGTCCCTTCGTTGCGATCGTGGTTTTCCCGGACCCTTGCATGTCTTCACGAGGCGAAAGGTGCGACCTTGCTTGAAGTCTCCGAGGCCGAAGATGATCTACGTCGAGGGAATTCCGACTCAAGCTCCTACTTCACTAACTAGAGAATTACTGAAGTAAACACCCTAAACTAAAGTGCTAGTCTAGTAGAGGATGAAGAAATAGGAAGTGGGTTCTCTTTGGAATTTTATATCTCACAATCTTTTTCTCTCTTTTCAAAACCCTAGTTTTCTTTCTCTTTTGTTCAATGAAGAAGATGAACAAAAGAAAGAGGAAAGGATAATGATCAAGTGAGAATTCTAACCATGGTGAGTGAGTATCATATACTAACTCATGGTGGGACATAACCATGGCTAAGTCAAGTTGGTTAGGTTAATAAAAATCTAAAGAAAAACAAATTAAGTGGACTTTGTTAAAGCATCCAAAAGCTTCTACAAGCTTCATGCTTATGACATAAGCTTCACTAATTTGTAATTACTTTAAATAAATATTAACCACCATCCAAAATAGTATGGTGTATGTCTTGCACACTCATGTATAGTTTATCATCAACCATGATACATAAGAAAACACTTTTAATATATATATCACACACATATATATATTCAAGTGTTCTTGTGAGAAAAACCCTAAAGTGAACAAGTGTTAGTAAATGTAAATTAGTATATCTAATATACAATTATACACTTAATTATTAAATCAACACTTGACTTAATAATCCGGTCATATCTCATATAACCGACTAACATTCATCGTATCGACTTATCGAATCAACACTTGATTCGATAACTCGGTCATATCATATATAACCGACCGATAAAAAAAGTCGCGAGAATAGAATACGATATCACATACACGCATTTATTCTCGGTCTTGCACATATCACATACGTGCTCCTATTTCGTTTTTCCTGAGCCAGTAAAACCTCTATGTAGGACTCTAAAGACTCGTCAATACGCCGGCATTAGGTGATGATCACATCACACACCCACAAGTCGTCAGCGGTACTAGCTGGATGTAACGGCTACCCGGATATTAAGCGATCAGAAGATCAGCAAGCAAGCCCGCTCCAACTCCTGTAAAAGCCTGCCGGTAACACTTCCCGTACAGTCCGGTCTCCTCGTCTGATATGTCGCATATCAAGTCTAGGGGTGGTAAACGTCAGACCCCAATAACCGATAAGTCGTGCCGATGTGAGGCTCATAACGGGTCAAGAAACTACTGGTAACAATTACCAGTAAATCTGTAATCAGCGCTGGCCAGGGACTTCCCTGTTATAGCCAATCGAGCACAGCGCAACATCAACCCCCAATACCGGGAGAGACGAAACCCCTCCTATCGCTCATTGCCTCCATGTGACTCGGGACTGTACCCAAAAACCACCATTTTGCACGCCCTCATGGATGTGGTAATGTGGAAATCAAAGCACAGTGGGAATCACACAAGACTCTATGACGATCTCGGGTCTATAGACTAACCTGCACAAGTGTCACCAGAGAACTGCCATCTGACATAAGGTATAATACCATCCGGGAGTTCTCGGCGAGTCCGTCCAGTGTACCCAGTCTCCACTGAGCACCCGTATACCATCTCTGATGTCAAATACCAATGGATATGGGATCATCCATCGCCCATCTCATGGGTCGAGATGCGTATACGCTAGTCTACACTAGTATATCGATGCCCTGTATCGATACACCCACGACTAGGGACCTTGAAGGATGTACTTATGAACTACCATGTCCCCACTAGTATGATCCATATCATAGTCCAGGTAGTCAAGTACACATCCTAAGGGCTTTACCAACATGTAACGATAAGACAGTATAAAGAGACAAGTATACATGTTAAAGTAAAGTGCAACCAGATAGCATACTATCATATCGAGCAAGAAAGTCCTCTCTATATATGTCCAAGCATCCAATATAATATACATCATCTGTACAATACTGGCCTCTAGGGCATACATACAACTAACAGAAACTTCTTTTGTTCTAACGGCTTTGCCCCCAGCTGGGGCCATGGAGAGTCGTTTGAACACCGACTTGCGTCTGGGTTGGGGCGCCCTTGAGACCACCACATTTGGCATCTTGCCTTTCGAGACCGGTTTGTCTGTTACCGAAGCTTGGAGAACAGGGATGGTGTTAGCTGACACGAACATAATAGAGCCAAATGGTAGCGGCGGCTCCTCCCATTGTCGCCCGAGACTGGCCGGAAGGACCATCCTGGAGTCTATCTTCATCGTGTAGGAGACGGGAGCCGTGCTGAGAGCTGAGTTCATCTTTGGAGACATTGTTGAAAAGTGATTGCTTGAAACCTTCATGAAAAAGCATTATTTTAGTATAGATATGGGTATGCATATTGATTGAGTTCGCATGAACGTTTAACCCGAGATATGGGAGGAGAGATAGATCCCACCGGGCGTGCCAGAATCCGTAGGGTGTTTTTCGTCACCCTATTGAGATGAGAATACGTGCGCGCTTGTCAGGCGTACTACAGATTCGCCCTGCTTAGGATAGGCGGGGGTTTATTAATTGTCGGGATCCGAATCTCCGGCAGCCGCGGACTAAGCTGTCGTTAATTACCCCTCGCACTTGGAGCGAGAGAACCTTCGATTGACGGGTTAAACTGGTCATGAGAACTCAATGTGCAGTGTTGTGTTTTGGATATATTGGGGGCCCCGCAGAGTTTTTACGGGGGTCTCTCTACTCGGATAGCGGGCTGGGGGTCAAGGGGGCTAGCAGCCCCCTTGCGGGGTGCGGGGCAGCCCCGTTAGAAATTTTTTCTAGCGGAGGACAGTGTCGTGGAGTATGTGTGTGTGCATATATGTATACATATGTATATATATGTATATATGTGTATGTATGTATGTATATGTATGTATGTATGTATGTATGTATATATATGTATGTATATATATATATATATGTATGTATCTATCTATATGTATGTATGTATGTATGTATATATATATGTATGTATGTATATATATGTATGTATGTATATATATATATATATATATATATATATGTATTTATGTGTGTGTGTGTGTATAAGGGGAAAGGCATCCAAAGGATGCGTGGGGCCAGCGCCAGCGCTTTGAGCGCAAGAGAGCTAGCGCACCATGTGTCAACACATGGACGCTTGGGCGCTAGCGCTTTGGGCTCTAGTGCAAGAGCGCTAGCGCTTTGAGCGCTAGCGCCCCACGTGTCAGCACGTGGGCGCTCGGGCGCTAGCGCTCCACGTGTCAGCACGTGGGCGCTAGTGCTTTGGGACGCTAGCGCAAGAGCGCTAGCGTTCCACGTGTCAGCACATGGGCGCTCGGGCGCTAGTGCTTTGGACGCTAGCGCCCCACGTATGGAACCCGTGGGCGCTCGGGCGCTAGCTCTTTGGGCGCTAGCGCAAGAGCGCAATAGGGACTTGGTCCCTGCAATGAGAGTTGTACTCCCAGAAGGGAACACTTGTTATTATATATATATATATATATATATATATATATATATAAGAGGAGTTAAACTCCTAGAATGTTTGAAGCTGGTGAAGGGCTTCTCCCTTTGAGCCCTAGTTCTTCCCCAAAGTGGGGTTTCTGGAGATGGGTCTTCTTCTTCTTCCTTTGTTGTCCGGATCTTGAAGATCAAGTGGTGTGAGATTTTAAAAATCACTTCTTTCCGAGATCTGATAACAAATCTGAGTTCCCCTTTATGGGTTTTGTGGTGAAAAACAATTTAGTTTTGGAAAAGGAAGAGTAAAACTCTTGATTTAATTGAAAAAGGGGAAGAAGGTTTAGAACCTTGATGAAGGAGCAGGAGGCACAAAGAACCCTAATTTTTGGGGGAATGAAAAGTTGTATTAGATATTTTCATCATGTTGTCTTATATAGGCTTACATATTTACAAAATGGCATTTTGCCTATCCCATGGCTCATGTGCCATTTTTTTTGCACATAAGCTATGGGCTTACAAAAATTTGGCTTTATGCCCAATTTTTTTACATTCATGTACAAAATAAATACATCAAAATTATTTGTTACATGATTTTTTATGTTGGCATGGAGAGGCTGGCCGCGGGCTTAACTTGGGCATGGGCCCGCTTGACCTGGGCTTGGGCCCACCTGGTTTGGGGTTGACCTTGACTTTGACTTAGTCAACCGGGGTGCAAATTTTGACCCCAACAAAGACTAAGTGGTTAGCACTGCTGGATGATGAAAAAAACCAAGACTGAGCCCCAATATAGGATGGGCCCGTGAAGCTTCATACTCCTTGAGCCCATATTGCTCATCATAACCGAGCCCATATGGTCACCTCTGTTAATGGCTCTTAATAAGATTTAATGATCCTTAACCATACTTCTAAGTTGATCTTAGTCTTATATAAGACTAGCGTATCCTTAGCTAAAATAAATTGAGCTCATATGCTCATATATTTAAGTCGATCTTAATCGAAAACCGGATTAACGGTCCTTAAATAAAATAAAATATCTCCTAAACTGATAGAACATATGTCCTATGTTCAAATCCAAATTTAATATGTATGAATTTGGACTAATCCGCGTCCTACGGACGGCGACATAAACTAGTCTCCGTATACAATCCACATGCAATCATAATAAACAATATATATAATATGATACGAAATGATCTGCCTGAAGCAGGAGAAAGTTGTTATCGCTACACGATAACGTAATTAACCGCAGGGACTTAGGCCTGCAGAGAAGAGCGTTTCCACAATAAAAAAAAACCCCTCACAAATGAGGGGGAATCTGATAAAAGTCACGCTACATCGGTTGCACCTGTCTAAACCTCCGATATAGTGCCATAAATCAACTTGGCATCTTCAGAGAGGTGGACGGATATGTTCCAAATAACATCTTCCTCCATATTCAGGCAAGCCGATCTATCCCAATTCGTCTCTGTTTTTGGCGGTAAACAGATTTTGGCACGCCCAGTAGGACTTCTTCCTCTTTCCACTCCACACTTCGTGTGTCGTGTTTCGCGAACAAAATCGTAGTTCACTATGTCATGGTTGCCCTTGGATTCGGGATACTAAAACTTTGTATTTCACTTCTGTGTAGAATCAATGGCCTCCCATTGCACTTCCTGCAACAACAATTTCCTCTCCATCCCATCTGGAGGAGTCACTTATGGGCCCAA
Source organism: Agapanthus africanus (assembly GCA_030015575.1). NCBI lineage: Eukaryota > Viridiplantae > Streptophyta > Magnoliopsida > Asparagales > Amaryllidaceae > Agapanthus > Agapanthus africanus. The sequence goes on along the minus strand of JASDDO010000022.1, from coordinate 555,802,002 downwards.
TGCAGCCTTCATCTTCTCTATGACAGTGGGGCAGGTCACTCAAGCGACTACCAGACTATTCTATGGGACCATGCTCCCATCCTTGAGCTTCTGTACCTCAATGCCCATGAAAAAAGCTCCCCGAAAGTCGGTCTTTGATTGGCTAGCTACCACGGCGGTCCCAGTTAGCAAGCCGTCTAACTCTAAGGTTTCAGTCTTCAATAGGCTGAAGAAAAGCTCGAAGGGCTCTAAAAAAAGCCTTTGATTCCAGAGGGGGTTGCCCCAAAATGGATAGCCCTCTTCGCTCCTACAGGCTGCTCCGGCTCCACCAAGAATGTATGTCTTCTATAGGCTGGCACCAGGAGAAGTACCTAAGCAACACCCGGGGCATGAAGAAGGCACCTTTAATACTGAGGCGGTTCCTACTGCCAGGCATGCTCTACATCGCCATTGGCATCGAGTGAGAGAAGATGGGGGAAAATCCAATTCCGGACTTACCCTACCAGCTTCTGTGGAGGCTATTGACGCTGCTGTTCCAACTGGGAATCAGCTTTGATCTGCTTAGGAGGATGCACAAAAACTCTCCCATGGTGATATTGAAGAGATCACCTCCTCGCGTAAATGCTCTAACGCAGCCACAGCCGGAGCAGTCTTATTAGCGACTTTCCTGACAAATCCACAGAGTCTGGCGGAAAGTTTAGGACTCGGTGCTCGACAAAAGTTATTCTCATCAACCGAAGAAATCTAAGGTTCGACAAGAAAACGATTGCTCTTCCGTCATACAACGGGGGACTTCTCGTAAAGAGGTGCCTATCATGACGGTTCTTCCTACCGCGGCTTCTCATAAAATATCGAGGCCAGAGAAAATTCTATCGCTCGAGGCAAAACCCAAAGACGAGAGCACCAAACGCCCCAAGTTTGGAGGAATAACTATACACACGGTCTATATGACTAATGGTAAAGAGAAGAATGGTGCTTCTATGAGTCACAGACCATATACTCGGTCGCTGACGAAAGCGCAGGAGCAACAACAGAAGCTCCAAGATATGCTTGCTAAAATGGCAGCGCTTACTGGACCTAAAGAAAGCCCGGACAAAGAAACTGAACAACACCAAGAGCAGGAAACCGATATAGAGTTCTTGCGACAGGTGCTCAAAAAGAAAGATAGAGAAGCTGTAGAGCAGGCTGCTAATATAAAACAGGTGGCTCTTCTATTTCAAGATATGGTTGGGATGATGATCCAACCAGAGCCACTGGCTGAAGATCCTTCGGTGATTATCGAAGATGATAAAGAGGAAACGTCAAATCCTCCCCAGACCCTATCAACGGCCAAGGAGGATATGATCTCCAAGGCAGCATTAGATGATTATATTGCATAGCAAATCAGAGCTCATTAGGCCAATGAAGCCGCAAACCAACTCGTCAAAACTGAGCGACCATATCCGTCCTGGTACGACCAGATGAAATACCCACCGGAATATACGATCCTGAAGTTCCATGTATATAAATGAACGTGTAATCCCCATCATCACGTCGCACAGTTTAGAGCTCTGCGTGGCAATACTGAAAGCGCTGACAAATTGCAGCTTCACCAATTCGTCGGAAGCTTATCAGAGACAGCTTTCAAATGGTACTCGGAGCTCCCAAATGACTCCGTAAAAACTTTCTCTGAGATGGGGCTGTTATTCAAGAAAAGGTTCACTAGTGCAAGTGAGCGTACTCCAATCATGACGCAGATCAATTCCAGGGTCAAGCCAGGGGAAACATGGGTCCAATATGTGATCCGATGGCGGAACCTATGGTCCAAATGCAAACAATGCATTGAAGAGTCTCGGGTTGTGGGAATGTTCATGAGGACTCTCGATCCACTGTCGACCGTATCCCAATTCACGACATTCTTCAAGCCCACCACGTTTCAAGCACTGATTGATAAGTTAACCCAGATGGATCAGATGGGTCATGGTCTTTCCTCCTCAAGCAAGGACCCCTGAAATAATAAGGGTTGTTCACCGCCGAAAGATACAGACCGAGACGTTGGGACGTCTGGTCAGAATTTTGGGGGAAGATGCAATTTGGACATCTCCATCCACCTCTTCGAAAATACCAAGTTGGTTTATGGTACCATATATCGGAGGTTTGGACAGATACGACCGTTGTAGCAGACTATAACAGATTCCGCATCATTTTACAAGGGGTTTTTGATTGTGGGTGTTGGGGTAAAAATTTACACCCCGGTTGACTGATTCGTCAAAAATATTTCTAAACCGCAATCAAGAACGGCGTCGCTTGGTAGCTAGCCGGTGAGTATGGATCGGTCCACAGGGATTTTGTGAATTTCCTAATTGTTCTTACGAGTTAATTCCGAACGGTGTGAACGGATTGATTAAATCTAAAAACTAAATTAATCTAGATCTAAATCTTGCTAGGGTTAGGCTCATTAGGAAATTGAAGAACATTTCTAAACTATCTATCTAGGGCAAGGAATTAAAGATCTAACTAGGGCAGATAAGAAATTACCTAGGGCAGATAATAAAATTAACTAGGGCAAATAAAAAGAACTACTTAATTTATAGATGGCTCTCTCCAAACATTTACACAAGACTTGTCAGATCTGAATAGATGAAATGAAAAGAGGCATCGATGCTCTCCAAAAGAAATCTGAATTTTATTAATGAAGGGAGGCATAACCTAATACAATATTTAGGGTTCCTATTTATAGAGGATAGAAACCCTAGGGTTACAATTGGCTCGCACATCTGCTATTACAAAAATACCCCTTAAGAAAAAGAACTAGTCAAAGCTCCACGCACCGCCACACTTATGGTAAATTTTTAGCCAATACGGGTTCAACACGGCCGCGGAACCCCGGCCGCAGTCCAGGTTTGGCCGCGGTTCCACGGCCAAAATAAGGGCTTGCTGGCTCATCTTTCTGGTGATTGGTCGGTTGCATTTTTCTTTGGTTTTTCTTCAGTCTGTTTCTCAGGTTGGCTTCTGGTTCTCTTCCAGATCTCCACAGTGAATAATTGTAGTGGACTTTTACCGTTGCTTTGTGACGAAGTCTTGAACCTTGCGCTGCCTTTGTACTCTGTGAAATCGTCCATTGATCTTCGTTTATTCTCCAAAATATAGGCTTGATCAAGATTCTTCCATTCGTTGGTCGTAGTCTCACTTTTGTACCGTCTTTTAATCTTTTTCACTGTTTTTATTCCAAGAACCTGTAACCTGCAACTATGTAGCAGACATGGGTCAAAAGCACCTGTTTATTTGTAAAATGACTAGGAATGGGGAATATAATAATGCAATATTATGATATAAACAAATACCCCCAAACTTATCTTTTGCTCGTCCTCGAGCAAACCTAGTTTTATTCTCAACAAAAACCTAACCTCACTTTCACAGGGAATCGGGATTGCACCGAGCTCGTGGAACAAGCCGTTAAACCTCTAGGTGTCCCTAGTAGGAGGAGTGTTGTCTCCAGAGGGTTTTCACCGGATACTACCCACAAAATCCTATCAATTAGGCCCATTGACTTTTATCCTCCAATTAGGTTTTCCAACAAGGAATTCTATTATCTTCGACTCGTAAATTATCCACCCGTATTCTTCATGCTTCCTTATCATTTAACTTAAGATTATATATATTCTTGTGAATTTACTTAGCTTTTGGCATCTCTTAAGTTTTCCTTCTAGGGTTCTATCTCAACTTAGGAATTTTTATCATCACTATTAAAGATACAAGTCCTATTCTTCATTCCTATCTCTTATCTAAATCCCAATCACATACCCCTACGTGTGTGTATATATCACCCCTACACTTAGAAATTCAAATCAAGCAATCATACTTTTGTCCGTTGTCCAAAATACTTCTTAATTGGTGAATTTTTAGATGAATTTCGCTCACACATCCTTCATGCGATCGTTAATACTTCTTGAGGTACTAACAAACGATTACAAAATGTGTATGAGCATTAAAGCGTAATTCCTAGTCTTGTAACACCTAAGGCTTTAGCAGTGACTCCCAAACTAGTTGGTCTAAGGAACTAGGTGATGAAGCACCCTCGCTAAATATTTTTCTATTTTTGCAGCCTTAAGTAATTACAAAAACAGTGTTCAATTTTTTTTCTTCATTCACACTTTTTTATTTTTCTTCGTACTAAGAAATTTAGACAAGAGAATTTCAAGGTCTCTCTTACTATTCCAAGCTTCAAGGTTCGTGGTTGTGCAATTTTGTAGGGTATATATTTTCAGAATTTAGACTTAAGCTAGGAATTATTTTTCAAACCTATACTCTAATAGAAATATCAATACTTTTCCTTTGTTTTAACTTAGCCCAAGATGTCAACTCGAAATTTGCCTATTTCTAAATAAACTACAAAGACATATACTTTCTACCGTTAAATTTTAAGAAAGGTTATATTTAGGGTTTTTAATTTACTAAGTCTAAGATTTAGTTGTTCCTAGCTAGTTAACCTATTTGTCAAACTTAAGTCAAATATGGCCAAAATTGAATACTTTAATTTTTATAATATTTTCAAATTTTCAGTTTTTATGGGTTTTTCTTTTTTTTTTTTTATTTTTTTCTTCAAATTTTTCAATTTTTATATAAGGATGCAAATGCAAAAATATACATATGAATGCGAAGGAAGAAGGCTTACCGAGCATACCCCCAAACTTAAACTTGACAGTGTCCTCGCTGTCATGCTACACCAAGAGGGTTGAAAATGTCGGCACTCCCCTGTTTATTTATTTACAATATATATATATATATTATTGTTAAAAGAAAAACAAAAATTAATATACAACAAGGTTCCTCCCAAACTTAAGTGAGACAGTATTTCCACTGTTTAAACGTTAACGTTCAGAGTTAGGGAGGAGAAAAAATCAAACTATACAAGGCCTTACACAGACCAAAGGTTAGCACCAACCGTTCAAAAATTCTATCGTGATAATGGTGGGGTTGGTGAAAGAATGGAGTTTAAAGAAAAGAAATGAGACGCACACGAGACCGTGTGGAGATAGAAACGGTGTATGGTCTCGGTGGAGGATATGAATGGCGGAAGAGAGAAAGAAGTGTGGTACGATCTTGAGGGTGTAAATCGAGTGAATAAATTAGCGCAATTTGTGATGACCGATGTGTTAAAAGCGATTGTGCTAATCCATTAACCCGTCGAGAAATGGGGTCAAATTCCTCAAGATTCACAAGAAAACATGGGTACATCGAACTTGGTAAACCCTCCATTGAAAAAAGAAACACGACGGATTCTTACTCGATCGGCACGGTAGGAAGGACGAAAGGGAGTGATTTAGGGATAGTCTTAATCTCACCTAAGTAATCTGTCTCGAACTTGAAGGATTCCATCAATGGTTCGAAATGACTGTAAGCAACCGAGTCTGATGGTTCAACTAACTCATCTGAAAATGTAAAGGACTCAAACTCGGGAGGTGAGTTTTCAATATCGTCCAAAAAGGTGAAACACTCGTAATCGTTATCGTCTGTGAGAACTGTGTCAGGTTAAAAGAGAAAATTTTCAAGCTCACAGTCTTCAAGCGTGATCTTTTGCGTGGTCGGAACGATGGATATGAGGGAGGGTGATTTAGGAAGTATAACAGTTAAAAGTTCAGGAGGATGAATTGGAAAATCCGACACATCAAACAAAAATGGTTCACCCTCAATATTATCCTCAATACTCCCCTCAATACTATCCTCATAATTCTCCTCAAAAGTTAACTCATCCATGCAATTATCATCAAAATCAAGATGCATATGAGGTTCGGGAGAAACAATTAATGACTCGGGATGATGAATTGGAGATAAAATTTCAGTCAAATTTACGGGTTCATCATCCAAAATATTCCCGGCGTCTATATCCTCAATCAAGTGAAAATCTATTTTTTCAGACACCTCATCAAAAGCATGGATATTTATCAATTCAGGTTCTAGAGTGGAGGTGTAAAGTTCAAAAGGATTAAGGGTGGTTTCACTCGAAAGGGACCCTTCACAATCTGGCAAATCAAGCACTACAAAGTCACACAACTCATCATTTTGGACACTTGTTTGAAAACTGGAGTTGTTGAATTCAATTGGTAATGGATAGGTTTGATTTGGAAGGGTGTACAACTCACTCTCACCACTCAAATTCTCACTCTGTCCAACCGTCCCATCATACATTAGAAAATTTGGAGCTAGTTGGAAACTAGCTACCGGTTCATTATGTTTCATAAGGGCGACAATGGACGCATCCACATTCCTAATCATTTTGTTTGTTGCTAAAATATAAGCTTCCAACGACTGTTCTATACTAGACATGGGTTGTGAAGGGGTTTCGGTAAAAGATTCAAAATTGTTTGGATACTTGAAACTCCCAAATGGCTGTGTAGAAGCAATGTCTAGTGAAGGTGGGAAAGTCGGGTAGGACTGGTAGGATTTGGATGGTTGGACATGATTATAATCAACATTTGGATAAAAAGGTGAATGGACTTGTTGATCCCTAGAACTGGATATATGGAGAGGAGTGAAAGATCGGCTACGAGATTGTTCAATATGCTCAGCAATAGACATGGGTTTAGGAGTTACAACAGGACTCGAAAAAGAAGTATCAACGTACGAAGGTGGTGAAGGTTGAGATGGTTGATACAAAGTGGATTGCAAAGTCAAACTGTTTCTCCTAGACGCTTCTATTCGATCTTTCAAAGAAATTTTGGGTATGGAGGGGTCGTCCTTAAATCGACTGAAACAATTCGCGTATGAGGCAAAGTTTGGTTCAGGGTACCAAAGTTCGGAAAGAGATTTGTGAGGTGGGGTAACCATGATGTAAAAAGGAGAAGAGAAAGAAGGTGGGTGGTGCAAGGAGTTCTTAGCGACAAAAGTTGCAAGTCTTTTTTTTATTATAAAAAAATTTCCCTTTTTTTATTTGGAACTTTTTGCAAAAATGATTTTCGATAAAGTGCTTAAACACACTTTCAATCAACCACAAATGCACAATCAGGCCTAGATCTAGGGTCACCTAGGTCAGCTAGACAACTTGTAAGAACTCCATTTTTAATGTACAAAGAATTGATTTAAATTCAATGTATATTTGGAGTATTTATTGTTGCTGATATCTCTTTAAGTATTTAATTCACTCCATAATTACAAGAAGGGGCTTGTAGCCCATTGGTAATACCTTGCACTGCTGAACCAAGCCACCAGAGTTCAAATCCCATACCCTACATTATTTTTAATATTATTTTGTTTTTGATGTTTTAGAATACCAACAGTTACACGTGCATTTCTCACAAATTTCCTTCTGCACATAAAAAGTTGGATGCACCAAAAATCCCCCTAGGAGACCCCCCACCCTTCGGCACTCCGACTCGGTCCGGAGCCGCCGGCCGGACTTGGCCGGACGGCCGAGTCGTCAACATAGGAAACGTGCATTTTGACCTAGTCTACCCCCCTGCACATACTAAATTTCTTGATCGGTTACAGAGAGCACATTAAACCTTTTTTACTCCAAATTTTAATGTTTTTTATTTAATTTTTACATTTTGTTTAATTAAAAACCCTAACCCTATAAATACACCCCTTACCCTCTATCCTCTCATCCTAAATTTCTGAGTCCACTCTCTCAAAATTCCAAGAGAACTTTGGTACGTTGGAAACGAGCGAAAGGCGAAGCGCTGACGAAATCGACAGCGAATTTCCGGTGATCGTGCTAGGAGCTCTCAACGACAATTCGACGTACCGGCAAACCCTCTACTTCCCTCTCACTCTCTAGTGTTTTGCAAACCCGTAAGTCCCCCTTTTTCTAGCTTTCTTTTCTTCCATAAAATACGAATTTACAAACCCGACGGAATCGGAACAAAACTGATTTCCGATTCGGTTTTCTATAAAATCTCACTTATCACTAATTCCATAATGCTTAAACACTTTATGTTGACTATTAATCACTTAACAACTAATTTGAACAAGTTTTCTCACATGAAATGATAGCTTTTGCAATATATCATATTCTTTCACTTAAATACCACAGTGTTTAGTTTTCGCATTTAACCCTTTAACATTGCTATACCTTAAAGTAGATCACGAGGTAATGACCTACCTCCACACATATGCAAATACAACCCTAAATGATATCATCAAAACTTAGAATACGATAATACAAGATTTTACATTTGAATACCATTTTCTAAATAAAACCTTTTCTAAAAGTTTTAGGTTGATACACTTTCAAAACAAATATCTTTTAATAGGAAAATACGATAAGTTGTGGACATCGATCGTTTATCTAAACCTGACTTTGTGGTGTCTAGGCTAGGCAAGTGAGCAAATGTAACTTTAAAAGGCCCGTCTCACGATTCGTGAGCGGATCCCTCCTTTCTCACTTGTACTTACCTGGCCACAATTGGCAGTCAAGAGGCGGTTTGAGGCTTCTAACAACTTGTTGTTTAGATCATTTAAAATTAGTCTAGTTGAAATAGAAAACCCTAAAACCTAAAATATGGAAAAATCGACTTTTGCAAATAAATACCTTTTACTTTAATAAAACAGTATTCTAAGGATTAGTATTTATAAAATCTTTGCAAAGCGCCACTACAACCCACTTTTGGGGAACCCGTTAGGGATAGTACGGTTTATCGTGCACCCTCGGCTTAGTAGTGCGAGATTTAGACCTCCGCAAGGAGCATTCGGTCTCGAAAGGTTTAAAATACGACATCTTAAGAAAATGAGAATTTTAAAATATAAAATATAAAATATTTATTGAAATTATTTTTGTATAAATATATGTATATTATCATTAAAAGATCTATTTTTGTTATAATATAAACATTACACCTTTTCTAAAAATCACCAGAATAAATTTTACATTAAAATACCATGAATTTCAAATAAATCAATAATACAGATAAATACCTTTATTTATGTAATTAGGATATTTTCACTAGAAATATCACAAACTAAAATTACACTCATTATAACTATAAAGACGAATAATAAATACTTGGGGTGTATCTTGAAAACTATACAAAGGTATTTTTACATAAAACCCCCTCAAGTTTTATAAATTACCCTAAGGACCATAGCAATTATAGAACTTCGATTTACATTTCTTTTGTCTGACTCGGGTTTGAGTCTGATCATAATTTGACTTGAATATGATTCAAGTACTATATAAATCTATAATATTCCAACTCAATATGAACACATGAATCCTAGAATCCAGTTATCAATCTATACAACTTGACTGAATCAAACCATGGATATACATCCATTATTCCGTTATTCCATTTACCTGATTATGCAGTTACACTCTGTTTACTGATATCATGGTTTTGGTCAGTCATCCAACTTATACATTACAATATAACAATACAATCAAAAAACTACGGGGTTTAAGGGGTAGATTGGTGCGGAAAGTGTTAGAAGTGGCACGAGATGGTAAGATTAAGAAACCTAAACTATATTCCGTTACTGTTGTACCGTGGCTTAACGGTTCCTTGTACATTCCGTTTGCCCTAGTCTCTAGCATACTGAGACCCCTCTCGTATACACTGGCATCCTTCCGTACCAAGCTACAAACAACAGCGTAAACACAATATTCTACAATATTATACAACTTTTTAGAATATACCTCTTTTTCTGTCTTTTCTAATTCTTCCTTATCTTTGGGACTTACTGAGCGACCTGTTCGCTGACGACATTCTATTTCTTTCTTCTTTGAATGTCGTTGGGTGTTTTGGACCCGTCAGAGATCGAGCCCACCGGTGAAGACTTGGATCAGTTCCACGAAGACCCCGAGCTCTAGACATTGTACCTTGTTCTATTCAGTATTTTCATTTCCTGTTATTCCATTGTTTAGGCATCGCTTTTATTTCGGATGTATTTATTTTCATGCATTGTACAAAAGAATGTTATTAATAAAGTTGCGGTTATTTTTATATCTCTTGTCTCTTGTGATTTACCTTTATATTGCTTAGATACGCTTAGCGTATTTACTTCACAGTAAATACGTAGCGGACCTCGTCGCGTCCCCTTCGCCGTATACCGGGAAGCGGGGCGTGACACAGCTCCTAACTGTTCCAAAGGGCTAGAAATAGGACCTCAAACCGCCTCTTCACCACCAATTGCGGCCAGGTAAGTGACAGGTGAGTGGGAGGCTCTCCACTATAAGTAGTGGCCCTAATTAAGTAACCACTCGCCTTAGACACACTTGCCTAGACACCGCAAAGTAAGATTAGGATCAACGGCCGATACCTACAACTAGTCCTCTGTCCTATTGAGCGCGACGTCCTTAGGGCCGAGTCTAGTATTTTTTAATTAAAAATGGTCAATTCATATGCCTTATGTGATTTCTGGGGTCCTGTGAAGGGTGATGAAATCCCCATCCAATCTAGATTGGTCTCAAGCCCCTTAAAGTCCGATTAAAGATATGCAAAACAGAAAAAATTCACTTGCAATCAATTTTTTTATTTTAAGCGCGGCGCAAAGAATCCTGCACAAGATTTGTTATTGGAAGGGGGAAGATTTTTAAGCGCAAAGAATCCTGCAGGAGATTTTTCAGAGGAGATATCAGAGATTTGCAGAGGAGGAGATCAGAAGACTTACAGATTTTTTTTTTGACCTGATCCGTCGCCTTTACCGCGGAACCGCCGCGAATTGCCCCCTCCGACCGTGGATTCGCAGCGGGTTGGTCGCTTCGGCACGGTTTTTTTTCATATGTCACCAGATCGCCGCGGTTCTTCTTGTTGACTCGGTCCTCCAAATTTCTTCTATTGTCTGTTGTGATATTCCTCTATTTTTTCGGATTTGATATTTGTTGTTTTGATCTTTGGAGATTTCCAGATCTGAACTTGATTGTAGATCCTGCAAAATTCAAACAAAGATACCCTTCATAAAATAACAAAATGATAAATTTTTATATTTTTTTTTGATTTTTCAGTTTTTATGATTTTTAAATTTTAGATTAACCAGAAATTGCAAAAAGAAAATAACACGCCATCCCCGGTAACGGCGCAATTTGATTCGTCAAAAATATTTCTAAACCGCAATCAAGAACGACGTCGCTTGGTAGCTAGCCGGTGAGTACGGGTCGGTCCACAGGGATTTTGTGAATTTCCTAATTGTTCTTACGAGTTAATTCCGAACGGTGTGAACGGATTGATTAAATCTAAAAACTAAATTAATCTAGATTTAAATCTTGCTAGGGTTAGGCTCATTAGGAAATTGAAGAACATTTCTAAACTATCTATCTAGGGCAAGGAATTAAAGATCTAACTAGGGCAGATAAGAAATTACCTAGGGCAGATAATAAAATTAACTAGGGCAAATAAAAAGAACTACTTACTTTATAGATGGCTCTCTCCAAACATTTACACAATACTTGTCAGATCTGAATAGATGAAATGAAAAGAGGCATCGATGCTCTCCAAAAGAAATCTAAATTTTATTAATGAAGGGAGGCATAACCTAATACAAGATTTAGGGTTCCTATTTATAGAGGATAGAAACCCTAGAGTTGCAATTGACTCGCACATCTGCTATTACAAAAATACCCCCTAAGAAAAAGACCTAGTCAAAGCTCCACGCACCGCCACACTTATGGTAAATTTTTAGCCAATACGGGTTCAATACGGCCGCGGAACCGCGGCCGCAGGCCAGGTTTGGCCGCGGTTCCGTGGCCAAAATAAGGGCTTACTGGCTCATCTTTCTGGTGATTGGTCGGTTGCATTTTTCCTTGGTTTTTCTTCAGTCTGTTTCTCAGGTTGGCTTCTGGTTCTTTTCCAGATCTCCACAGTGAATAATTGTAGTGGACTTTTACCGTTGCTTTGTGACGAAGTCTTGAACCTTGCGCTGCCTTTGTACTCTGTGAAATCGTCCATTGATCTTTGTTTATTCTCCAAAATGTAGGCTTGATCAAGATTCTTCCATTCGTTGGTCGTAGTCTCACTTTTGTACTGTCTTTTAATCTTTTTCTTTGTTTTTATTTCAAGAACTTGTAACCTGCAACTATGTAGCAGACATGGGTCAAAAGCACCTGTTTATTTGTAAAATGACTAGGAATGGAGAATATAATAATGTAATATTAAGATATGAACATCGACCAAGTCAAAATCAAAGTCAACCCCAAGCCAAGTGGGCCTAAGCCCAGACCCAGTGGGCCCATGCCTAGGTCGAGCCCGAACAAGAAGCGGCCACCCCCCCATGCCAAGATAAAAATTTTGTAATAAATAATTTTGTTGTATTTCTTTTATTTTGTTTTATGGATAAATGTAAGAAAAATAGGCATAAAGCCAAATTTTTGTAAAGCCCATGGCTTATGTGCAAAAAGAAATGGCACATGAGCTATGGGATAGGCAAAATGCCATTTTGTGAAGCCCAAGGGGATGTGTGTAAAGTGTATAGCCTATAAAGGCAAGGATAATGAAAATACCTCACAACTTTTTCTCTCTCCAAAAAATCCAGATCTGTGATCTTCTTCTTCCTCAAGGTTCTAAAACCTTCTTTTTTCTTTTGAATTAAATCAAGAGTTTTACTCTTCCTTTTAAAAAACAAAATAGTTTTTCACTACAAAACCCACAAAGGGGAATTCAGATCTGCCATCAGATCTCAAAAAGAAGAGATTTTTAACATCTCACACTTCTTGATCTTCAAGATCTGGCCAACAAAGGAAGAAGAAGAAGACCCGTCTCCAGAAACCCCACTTTGGGGAAGAACTAGGGCTCAAGGGAAGAAGCCCTTCATCAGCTTCAAAACATTTTAGGAGTTTCACTCCACTCTAATTTCTCTTTCGAGAGTTTCTGGGGCCAAAAGCCCCTTTTTCTCGCCGGCGCCTAAGCGCCCGAGTGCCTTGCGCCCGAGTGCCCAGCGCCCACGTGCCGACACGTGGCGCGCTAGTGCTCGAGCGCTCAGCGCTCAAGCGCCAAGCGCCAAGCTCCCAGCGCCCACGTGCCGACACGTGGCGCGCTAGCACTCGAGCGCTTAGCGCTCAAGCTCCCAGCGTTCAAGCGTCCGGTGCCCACGTGCCGACACGTGGCGCGCTAGCGCTCGAGCGCTTAGCGCTCAAGTGCCAAGCGCTCACGTGCCGACACGTGGCGCACTCGCGCTCGAGCGCCCAGCGCCCATGTGCCGACACGTGGCACGCTAGAGCTCGAGCGCTTAGCTCTTAAGCGCCTAGCGCCCACGTGCCGACGCGTGGTGCGCCAGCGCTCGAGCGCCCAACGCCCGAGAGCCCAGCGCCCACATGTCGGATACGTGGCGCGCTAGCGCCTGAGCGCACAGCACCTAAGCGCACAGCGCTCAAGACGCTGGCCCCACGCGTCCTTTGGGCGCTTTTTCCCTTTTTTATATGTATACATGCATATATATGTATAGATACACACACTCCATAACACTGTCCCCCTCAAAAAAATTTTGGGCCGGGGCGTTGCCCCGCACCCCGTAAGGGGGTTGCTAGCCCCCTTGACCCCCAGCCTCTATCCGGGTAGCGGGACCCCGTAAAACTCTGCGTGGCTCCCGATATATCCAAAACCCCCTCCAAAGAAAAACACATGTACACTGCACATTGAGTTCGCATGACCAGTTTAACTCGTTAATCGGAGGTTCCCTCGTCCCAAAGGCGAGGGGTAATTAACGGCAGCTTAGTCCGCGGCTGCCGGAGATTCGGATCCCTACAATAAATAAACCCCCGCCTACCCTAGGCAAGGGGAATCTGTAGTACGCCTGACAAGCGTGCGCGTATTCCCATCTCAATGGGGTTACGAAAAACACCCTACAGATTTTAGCACGCCCGGTGGGACATTTCTCTTCTCCCATATTTTGGGTTAAACGTTCATGCGAACTCAATCAATATACATATCAATTGTCTATACTGAAATGATGTTTTTTTTTCGTGCAGCAATCAACTTTCGACAACAATGTCTCCCAAGATGAATTCAGCTTCCAACGCGACCCGATCCCGTGTGTGGTCAAGTTCAATGCTCGTGTGGTTCTCCCACAAGCCTCAGTTGACAGTGGGAGGAACTGCCCCGCCAGTTTGGCTCCGTCATCATCTACCCTGCCGGAAGCGCTCATCTGGCAGAAATCCCGGCAGAACAGGTGGCCAAGCCAGTCTCAAGGGGCAAGAGGCCGAATGTCATGATCGCCAAGGCACCACAACCGAAACTTAAGACGGTATCTGAAAGATTCTCTGGTGCTCCAGCGGGGGGAAGACCTCCGGTACAAAGGGCGACATCAAATGTTGCGGACGAGCTCAGGTGATGACTCCAACAAATGCACAATCAAGCGTGTCTCCAAAATCCTCCATCGCCCAGTCTACGGCATCTTCCCAAAGAGCCGAAGTCTGCCAGGTGCTTAGAACAAAAAAGTTAAGGCAGAGAACGGCTCAGGTATCGAGCCAACAAGAGGGCCAGGGCATCGGCCAAATGGAATCTTGTGAAGTTCCAAGAGCAGGGTCGCCCCGCGACGACGGCTGAGTCGGACATAAGAATCAGCAATTCCTTCGAGCCTCTGAAGTGGGTTCAGAAAAATTCCATGACCACCAGAATAAAGAAGACAGCGGTCCGAACAATGCTACAAAGAGACGTATCCCAGCCCCAACAGAAAAAGTATGACACCGTCTCTTCAAGAGTCAATCAGACGCTCTGTGCCGCACGAAAGCAGTAGGGCAAATCAGAAAAGAAGCGCCAACACCATTCAAGAATCCGGCCAGGCCATCTGCCTTCAATCGACTGCCCGCTACTGAAACTGGGGGGGTCAAGACAGCGATCTGTGAAATCAGCCACCGATAATAAAAAGACGGCTGGATATATTATCCATACGGTCTATATGGCGGGCGGACGCCCCAGCGACAACCTTCACAGCAGAAGCAAGGATAGGGCCACCACATCCCAAGACCAATCTGGCTTGAATGTGGTTGTCGCTTCCCAAGAACAGCCGCCTCCGCCGGATGCTGAAAACCTTCTCGAAGAGGACGATAGGCAAAAAGACCCTTCGGTCAAGGAAGAGTCAAGCTCAGACAGCGAGGAAGAGCTGACTTTCCTCCCCAGGACCGCGGAGCAAAAGCTGCTCCAAGTGCTTCGAAAATAGCTCAAGAGCAAGGATAAAAAGATAGCCAAGCTCTATTCGAAAATTGACGACCTAACGAATGTTGTGATGCAGCTTACGGCTCAAATTGCTCGAGCGCCTCCCAATCAAGCTCAAGTCGCTACTCATCAGCCGGGTGATGACAATCTGAAGCAGCCAATGCCTGTTCCTTTAGGTCCAAGACTGGTCGAGCCACACGAAAGCCGGCTACATTCCTCTTCTGGGGACGCCTTGGCCCCAGATTGCACTATCCTGCTAACAAAAGACCGGATAATAGATTTGGTCACCAGCAAAGTTAAAACATTGGTGGCTGAAGCTGAGGCTCAGAAAGAAATTGGCAGTAGTGGGAGGCCATATCCCGCACAATACGATCTGATTGAGTTCCCGAGCGGCTACGTCATTCCTAAGTTCGGAAGATTTGATGGAACAGAGAATGTAAATCAGCACGTCGCCCACTTCAAAGCCTCGTGGGGAAATACAGGGGGCAATGACGCGCTCCTTCTTCGTCAGTTTGTCAACAGCCTGACCGGTGTTGCTTTCGACTGGTACGCGAGTATACCAGACGGGTCCATCATTACCTTTGCCCAAATGGAGTCTCTGTTTCGGCAAAGGTTCATGAGTGTCAGTGATAAAATCTCCATTGCTGACCTTGTGAGGACCAAGACGGGGAAGAATGAAAGCAACACCGACTTTATTGCCCGATGGCGTAATCTCACGGTCAAGTACGAACAGCCGCTGGAGCAGGACCAGTCCGTCAGCCTTCTCATTGGGAACCTCAGCAATTGGATGGTCCCATTCTTATGTACAACAGTCCTCAAGACGTTTCAAGAGCTAACCAAGAAAGTCCAAATGCTGGAATGCTCGAAGCAAGAGTCTACCCCGTACTCTCAGAGAGACAAGACTTGGAAAAGCAAGAGGGACGACAACCGTAGAAGCAGAAGTTCCAGCAGTACCAATGTCTTCAATGCGTCCGACAATGAAGAAAAGCGATGGGCGGGCGAATCCAAAACCAACCGGTCTCGAAAGCCATTGCTGGGAGGAGATGGGCCTTCCCTAGAGGAGAAGAAGAACAAGGTTTACTCTTTTAGGAGGGACAAGGTCCGAAAGATATTTAAAGATGCCTGTTTACCCCAATCAGAGCAAAGCTCTGTTCAAATTCCAAGGCGGGAGATGAAGTAACGCTTCATCTTCCCCCAATCAGAAACAATGCTTTGCTTTGAAAATTTAAACTTTAATAAATGAAGTAACGCTTCAGATCCTTTGCGCTGCGCGCCACGTGTCTGGCGCAGATACATTAGCGCAGCGTCCAAGAAGGCGCGCCCAATTAGAGCAAAGCTCTGTTGAAGGAAGCGTCGCGCTGCGCTCTACGCTGGGCGTCACGTGGCAGCGCAGTTGCGCTAGTGCAGTTGCGCTGCACTGTGCGCTGCGATGTGCGCTGCGCGACACGTGTTAGCGCAGATGCGCTAGCGCAGAAGAAGGGGCTAAGTGCCAAAGGCAATTTATCCATGCAAAATTACATGCACTTGATAATAACAAATTAAAATCATACGATGCACAAGCACAACAAAGAACTAAAATAAAAGAACCCTTAACAGACAATGAAGTACTTGATTAAAAAGAAAAATGCTTATTCATTCTTATTGTTATTACATTTAAAAAAGATCACCGAATACGGGATCAGAGAGACAAGGATTCACAAAAGAAAAAGAAGATTATTCAGCTCCCTCTCCGTCTTCTCCATCACATCGAAGCGGCGATCTTCCCGAGGGTAGCCATCCAACGATCGACGCCGCACTCCTGGGAAAAAGTGGCGATGACGACCCAACGAGCCCGTATCTGGCTCAGCAAGTAGAAGGAGAAGTCCCTTAGGGCTTTGGTGATCAAGAGCGCTTCGAAAAAGCTCTCGATCTTATCCTCGGCCACATCAAGCATTGCCGAGGACATCTCCGCCGGAGGAGGGGGAATGTTGGCGAGCACTGAGGCAAGGATCATCCGAAGCCAAATGGAACCCGGGGGAAGAGGAGACCCCACACGAGTCAAAAGCTCGTACATTGCAGCATCGCACTGCTCGTCCGAAAGAGAGGAGTCCACCAAGCGCGCAGCAAAACGGGGAACGATATCCCAGATCGGCACTTCCCACATTTGTCGACGGGCGTGAGGACGGTTGAAAGCAATGATCGAAGAAGTTCTCTAAAGGTGAGAAAAGAAAAGGCTCGGCCTTGAGTTATTTATAGACCCAAACAAAGAAAATTCTGTGCGCAGTGGAATTATTTCCAAGACCCGGGAAATCGAAATTTCGAAGAAATACAAGTTTGACTTGAAAAGAGGAGATGAAAAGATATCTCAGGGGAAGCAACGCTTCCGATTCCCCCAAACAGAGCAAAGCTCTATCTTGAAAATCTAAATTTTAATAAATAAAGCAACGCTTCAGATCCTTTGCGCTGCGCGCGACGCGCCACGTGTCTGGCGCAGATACGTCAGCGCAGCGCCCAAGGCAGTGCACCCAATCAGAGCAAAGCTCTATGTTAAATGAAGCAACGCTTCAGATCCTCTGCGCTGAGCTCAAGGGCGACACGTGTCAGCGCGGTAGCGCAAGCACTGCGCTGCGCGACACGTGTCTGCGCAGATGTGCTAGCGCAGTTGCGCTGCGCTGTGCGCTGCACGACACGTGTCAGCACAGATGCGCTAGCGCAGTTGCACTGCGCGACATGTGTCACGCGCTGGGGCATTTGCGCCAAACAGAAATAAGATTTTAAAGAAATCTTTCTGTTCTTGTTAAAACAAGAAGATTTTCTTCTGTAAAACAGAAGCCCTTGGATCAAAGATCCAACGGTGGGGAAAATTCCCCAAATCACTCAGAGAAAGATCTCTTTAACAAATTTAACTAATTTATGGGCACTATAAAAAGGACCCCAGACCTCAATTCAAAGGCATCAACATCTTTCTAAAAAAAAAGAGAAGACAATTCTCGAGAACTCCTAAAGAACAACAGAAGGTAAAAACCTTTGAGAGAAGAGAAAATTCTCTTATGAAGAGATCAGTGATGTAAAAACAAGATCATTGATCTTTAAAACATAACTAAATAAAGGGATAAATTAAAATAGTACTTTGCACTTTTTCATGAACCTTTGGTTCTTTAAGATAAGAAAAAACATATCTTTTTTTATTTGATCTAAATTAGATCAAAAAATCTAACAGTGCTTTGCACTTCTGTTCATTGAATCTAAAAGATTCCTAAATCATAGTGCCTTGCACTTGCAATACTGCACTGTTGCGCTCCTGGATTGGCGCAAGCCACCAGAGAACGCTACGTGTCAGCATCTAAACCAATTGCGCTATGCGCTTTTGAAATAGAGCTTTGCTCTATGTGATTGGCGCAACTCACCAGAGGGCGCCACGTGTCAGCAGCGCACTAGCGCAGCGCACTGCGCTTGCATGACACGTGTCGTCGTCACAAGCGTTTGCGCTCTCTGATTGGCACAAAGCGCCTGATAAATGCAATGCATTTCCTAAAAGGGCCAGGCCCAAATCAAAAAGACCAAGCAGGTCAAAATAAATTGCAAAGCAATAAAAGGGCAGAGCCCAAATAAAATTGATGCTCTGCATCATTTATAAAGGGCAGAGCCAAAATAAAATTGATGCTCTGCATCATTTATAAAGGGCAGAGCCCAAAACAAATTGATGCTCTGCATCCTTTCTGGGCAAAGCCCAAATAAAAATAAGATGAAATGCGATGCAAAAGCAAATAAAATGTTGAACATTTTCAACTGGACTTAGCCCAATTTTGGCCGTAAGTCCTTAAATTAAATTGACTGAGCAAGATTGCTCTCTTAAATCAATTTACTACCGGTTCGAGGGTACATCTCCGAACTCCTCTGACACCTGTCGTTGTAATCCTTCAACGACGTCAGAGAGGTGACGGGTCCCAACGACCACACGTATATGGACTGCGGGGTCCTTAAACTCGTGGACCGAAACATCCCTAAACTAATGTCGGACCGAAACGTCCTTAAACTAATGTCGGACCGAAACGTCCTTAAACTAATGATAGACCACCACGTCCCTAAACTGGCGATGGACCGAAACGTCCCTAAACTAATATTGGACCGAAACGTACTTAAACTAATATCGGACCGAAACGTCCCTAAACTAATATTAGACCACCACGTCCCTAAACTGGCGGTGGACCACCACGTCCCTAAACTGGAACAATAGAGCATCCAAATGCTCTTTTTCGGATCTAAACGGTCCCGTTTAAGTCGATCTTAGCCCCAAACACGGCTAACGTATCCTTAAGCATTTAAATGAACGATAAAACTTCAAATCGACTTTGGTTCAAGGGTACATCTCTGAACTCCTCCGACACCTGTCGTTGTAATCCTTCAACGATGTCAGAGAGGTGACGAGTCCTGATGGCCATATATCACTACGTTAAGTCGATCTTAGTCCCAAACAAGATTAATGTATCCTTAACGAACGTTTAAGTCGATCTTAGCCTAAACATGGCTAACGTATCCTTAAACTAAAACACCAAACCCAAATCTAAGTAAATACGGATTTGGACTAATCCACGTCCTACGGGCGACGGCATTACTCCGTCTCTGTATACAATCTACGGGCAACCACAAACAAAATAAACACACACGACGTGAAGTGAAATTCTGGAGAAGGAGAAAGTTGTTACCGCGATGCGGTAGCGTAATTAACTGTAGGGGCTTGCACCTGCAGGGAAGAGCGTCCCCACAATCAAAAACCCCTCAAGCGAGGGGGAATCTGATGAAATCTGCTACATCGGCCGCATCCGCCTAAACCTCCGATACACGGTGCCATAAATCAATTTGGCATCTTCGGAGAGGTGGACGGATAAAACCAAATAGCATCTGCCCCGAATCGCCAGCGTTCAGGACATCGCGGTCCTGATGCGCCGCCTTTCGGAAGGGAACAGATTCAGAATCTGTTCCCCTCTGAATCGCCAGCGTTCAGGACATCGCGGTCC
The DNA here is from genome assembly GCA_030015575.1 of Agapanthus africanus. Classification (NCBI taxonomy): domain Eukaryota; kingdom Viridiplantae; phylum Streptophyta; class Magnoliopsida; order Asparagales; family Amaryllidaceae; genus Agapanthus; species Agapanthus africanus. The sequence goes on along the minus strand of JASDDO010000022.1, from coordinate 555,781,967 downwards.
TGATGCGCCGCCTTTCGGAGGGGAATAGATTCTGGAACGCCCGGTGGGAACTTTTCCTCTTTCCACTCCACACTTCGTGTGTCGTCTTCGCGAACCAATCGCGGTTTGTTAAATGGTTGCCTTCGGATTTCAAGTTACTAAGATTTGGTCTCTTGCCTGGGGCAGAACTCAAGATTCAATGGCCTCTAACTGCACCAACTGCTCGAAGTGCCACTGCAACGGACGCTCCACCTCACCAGGAGGTGTAGCATATGGGCCCCATGCAGCTTCCTTCCTCGCTCTGCCGGTAGACCAGGTGACCCAAGCCACCACTGGCCTGTTCTTCGGGACCATGATCCCACCTACAAGCTTCTCTATGCCAATACCTGCATCGGAAGTGAACAAAAAGTCGGTCTTCGACCGGCTCACTACTACGACGACCCCTGTTAACGGGTCGCCTACTGCCAAACCAATAGCTTCGGTTTTTGCCAGGCTGGATCAGAATTCTAAACTGGCTGTCCCAAGGAAGGAAATGACTACTGCTCCAGAAGTTGTCAAGGTGGCTTTCCCTGTCAGAGAGTCAGTCTTTTCAAGACTGACGATTCCTGCTCCTGTCCCTGCTCGAGGATCCTTCTTCGACAGGTTGAATATCACCCCTCAAAGGGCAACCTCAGTCTTTAAGAGGTTAACAGTGACGGCGCCCCATTCATACAGGGGGCAAAAAGAAGCTATCTCTATCTCTGAGCCAGTCCCAACGGCTCGTCGTGCTCGACGTCGCCATTGGCGACGAGTGAGGAAGGCAGGGGGAAACTCTCCCTCAGGGCTAACTCCACCGGCTCCAGTGGTGGAAGTCAACGCTGCTGTTCCAACTGGGAACAGCTTCGAATTGCTGAGGAGGGTACGGAAGAACTCTCCAACCGCTACATTGAAAAGATCTCCTCCACCCGCGGAGAGAGTTCCGGAAACAAAACAAGAAAAGCCCTCTCAACGGCTGTCCTCAAGAATTCATAAAGTTTGGCGGAGGGTTCAAGACTCTGTGATCAACCAAGATCACTCTCGTCAACGAAATAAGACGAAGGTGCAAAAAGGAAAAGATCGTTCTATTGAACAACAAGGAATAACAATCGCTAGGGTGCCCACTGCAACGGCCCCTTCAACTTCAACGGCCAACAAAAGAAGAAGGCCGGAGAAAACCCCCGCATCGGCGACAGATATCAGAGGTGATGAACCCAAACGCCCTAAGTCAGGGGGCATGATAGTTCATACCGTCTACGTGGCATCTGGTAAAGAAGATAGCCACATATCAACAGGTCATAGACCACACACGAGGTCAGTGACCAAGGCTCAGGAGCAGCAGCAGAAGCTCCAAGAAATGATGAACGCTATGGCCGCACTTACAAGGACAAAAGAAAACCTCGAAACGTCCTCGGATGAACGCCAAGAGGAAGAAACCGACGCCGAATTCCTTCATCGGATATTGGAGAAGAAGGAAAAAGAGGCTGCTGAACAAGCAGCCAACATACAGCGTATGTGCCTCCTCTTCCAAGACATGATAGGGATGATGATACAACAAGATCCCCCGACCGAAGAGCCCCCGATCGTCCTTGGAGACGATAGGGGAGAGACATCAAATCCTCCACCAGCTCTGTCGACGGCTAAAGAGGATACAATCTCCAAAGCTGATTTGGATGATTACATCGCCCAACGAATACGGGTTCATCATGCGACCGAAGCAGCTGGCCAGGTCGGAAAAATAGGGCGGCCATATCCAAGTTGGTACGATCAAATCAAGTACCCACCCGGTTACACAATTCCCAAGTTCCATGTCTACAAAGGAACGGGCAATCCTCATCAGCATGTTGCCCAGTTCAGGGCACTCTACGGCAATACCGGCGGTGATGACAAGCTGTTGCTTCGCCAGTTTGTTGTGAGCTTATCAGATACGGCGTTCGAATGGTACTCTGAGCTCCCGAACGACTCTATTAAAACCTTCACGGAGATGGAGCTGCTGTTTACTCAGCGTTTTGCAAGCGCCAGTAAACGTACCCCGATGACAGCACTGATTAACGCCAGGGTAAAGCCAGGCGAGACGTGGGTTCAGTATGCTATACGGTGGCGGAACTTATGGTCGAAGTGCGAGCAGCGCATTGAAGTAGCTCCCGCGGTGGGTATGTTTGTGGGGACCCTTGATCCGCAAGCGACCATTTCACAATTTATGATGTTTTTCAAGCCAACTGCCTTCCAGGCCTTGATCGACAAACTAGCGCAAATGGATCAAATGGGCCATAAACCCCCTCTTCCAAGGCCGGACTCCCGAAATGACAAAGGGAAGGGAAAAGCGATCGTCGTCGCTAATACTCAACAACAACCGAGCGACTCGAAGCCGGTTGCTTGTCAAAATAATATGCGCCCGTACGTACCCCTTGAGGATAGGATGGGACGTCCTTATTCCTTTCCCCGCGATAAAACGAGGAGGCTATTCGAGCTGGCGTTGCGCAACAGACTCATAAATCTGCCGGATCCAAAACATCCGTTGCAACCAAGTGACGTCAACGAGCCCAACTACTGTCCTTTTCATCGAGTACTAGGCCATCCGATCGAAGACTGCTACGTTTTCAAAAATTGGCTTGAAAACTAGTACCGACAGGGAAAGTTCGCGTTATCTGACAAATGGAAGGTGAATCCCCCGCAGCCCCACACCTCTAAGGGGACGAATACGCCGGGGGCAACATGCTCCGTCATTGAAGAAGCTCCTTGGGAGGTTGTATTATCAGCCAAGACAAAGAGGATGCTAAACGATCTTCAGACATGTCCAGCGATCAAGTGGAAGAACCCGTTGGAACCGCAGGTCATTGAGGGGATGTTGAAGCCACGTCCAACTCCAAAGACCGATGGTGGTGGTTCAAGCACTTGCAGCCAGCCGTCAAAATCTTCGAAAAAGAAGAAGAAATCTAAGAAGCCCGTGAAGCCTGGCGACAAGCGCACGGACTTACAAAAGCAAATTGACGCTCTGGATGAATACAACCAAAAGGCACAGACTCCCATTACGCTCCAAGAGTTCCTCAATCACGTCTTTCAAGAAGAAGATGAGGGAGAAAGTTCATCGGATGAATCCGAGGAATATGTGGCGAACTGTCATATGATTTCCCATTCGATCACGAACGACGAGGAAACTCCTTGTGTTAGTTATATGTATGCCCTAGAGGCCATTACTGTACATTGGATGTATATTGTAGTGGATGCTGGGACATATATAGGGAGGACTTTCTTGCTCGACATGATAGTATGCTATCTGGTTACTCTTTACCTTAACGTGTACATTGATTGTCTCTCTGTTACATGTTGGTAAAGCCCTTAGGATGTGTGCTTGACTATCTGGACTATGATGCGGATCATACTAGTGGTGACATGGTAGTCCATAAGTACATCCTTCAAAGTCCCTAGTCGTGGGTGTATCGAGACGGGGCATCGATATACCAGAGTAGACTAGCGTATACCTTCTCGACCCATACAGATGGGCGATGGATGATCCCATATCCATTGGTGTTTGACATCAGAGATGATATACGGGTGCTCAGTAGAGACTGGGTACACTGGACGGACTCGCCGAGAACTCCCAGATGGTATTATACCTTACGTCAGATGGCAGTTCTCTGGTGACACTGGTACAGAGTAGTCTGTTGACCCGAGATCGTCATAGAGTCTTGTGTGGTTCCCACTGTGCTTTGATTTCCACCTTACCACGTCCAAGAGGGCGTGCAAAACGGTGGTTTTTGGGTACAGTCCCGAATCACATGGAGGCAATGAGCGATAGGAGGGGATTCGTCTCTCCCGGTATAGGGAGTTGATGTTGCGCTGTGTTCGATTGGCTATAACCGGAAATCCTTGGCCAGGGTTGCTGAGATTTACTGGTAAGTGTTACCAGTAGTTTCTCGAATTGTTATAGACCTCATATCGACACGACTTATCGAGCTATTGGGGTCTGACGTTTACCACCCCTAGGTAAGATATGCGACATATCAGACGACGAGACCGGACTGTACGGTAAGTGTTACTGGTTGGATTCACAGGAGTGTGAGAGGGCTTGCTCGTCGATCTTCTGATCGCTCAATACCCGAGTGGCCGTTACGTTTAGCAGACCGCTTGCGGCTTGTCGGTGTTTGATATGATCATCACCTGCTGCCGGCGTATTGACGAGTCTTTAGAGTCCTACACAGAGGTTTCCTGGCTCAAGCAAAACGAAATAGGAGCGCATATGAGATATGTGCGGGACCGAGAATATTACCAGTATGTGATACTGTATTTGATTCTCGCGATATGTAACATTGATCGGTTATATGCGATATAGCCGGGTTATCGGATCAAGTGTTGATTCGATAAGTTGTTACTATTGATATTAGTCGGTTATATGCGATATGACCGGATCGTTAAATCAAGTGTTGATTTAATGATTTAATGCATAATTATATATTTGATATATTACTTTTCATTAACTAGTATCGGTTCACTTAAGATGGATTTTCTCACTCGCATGTGCACATCGTATATGTGATATATTTTTTGTGCACTTGATTGTATCATGTTTGATGATACATGATAGCTAAGGTTTGTGTAAAGACTTATACCATTGTTATGTTAATGGTTAGGGTTTTGGTTTTATTCATTTATTTATTTATCTATTCATTTTTGAGAAATAGATAAAAGAAAAACAAAAATGGTTTCTTTCATTCTTTCATGAAGCTTGTTGAAGCTTCATGAAGCTTTGACCAAAGCAACCATTCTTGTCTTCTTCTCTAACCCTAACCATTCAACCTAACTCAAGTTAACTCTCTACACTTGACCTTGGTTAAGATATGATAAGTGTGGATTTTATTTTGTTTTTACAAAAAATAACTTATCATAATATTCTTTCTTCTTCTTCTTCATCTTCTTCAATGAAGAAAGCTTGACTTCATCAATGGTGACTTGATGAAATGAGTGAGAAATTCAATTCTAAAGTGAACCCACTTCCTATTTCTTCATCCTCTACCTCTTGCAAAGTAGTATAGGGTGTTTTCTTCACAAGTTTCATGACTTGGTGAAGTGGGAGCTTGATCTTGTGATGCTTCGACGTAGATCATCTTCGGCATCGTAGTCGACGACCTAGCCCGTCCATTTCTCCGATGAAGCCGACACTAGAGTCCAAGATCCGATTTGTACAGCGGAGAAGACTTCATCGCGGAGCTATGGAGGTGGAGAACCGGATCTACAAAGGTTATATTTCCGTTCTTATAGTTTAGTTATTAACTAGTTGCATTGCTTCGCCTCATTATCTAGTTAACGATCCGTATTAGGGTTTGTAGGCACCCGTAAACTTTGAAATTGGCATGGTTGATGCCTTGTGAGACCTCATTAGTGTGCCTAGGAACCCTACACCTTGTACCGAAGCGCTGGGGGCAAATCTTGAACCAAAATTCCCGAAACTATCAGATGAAATGATTGACGCGTTCCTTAACGAAGCTCGACTCAAAAGTAAAGCTGATCGAGAACGCGAGACGGCTATATTTGAAAGGGCCAAACGCCAGTGACTTGATGAAAGAGCTGAGATAATCCCGCTAGAGCAAAATGCCTCCACCGTTGACAAAAGCCAATTCAAGATGGGGAAAAAGTTTGCTAAGGCCATATCAATGGGCATGAAGCTACCATCCTCTGAAGGAAGCATCACCAATGAAATAGAAATGCACCCATCCTATTGCTTATATCATCAAAAGGTTTCGCACCCCACCCAAGAGTGCAAAGCTTTCGATAGATGGTGGCAAGGATATGTTGCTCATCGACAATGCTTTAAGCGGGAAAAGCGTAAATCTCATCGGGAGCAAAGAAATACGACCGAAGAGCTTGAAAGAACTACCGACGATTGTCGCATGGTTAACACTGGCGGGTCACCAGTGCCTACATTCGGAAGCGATTCTGATGAGGAGCTAGAACTTGCCCCTCTCTTTAAAGAATTCACTTCGGAAAAAGAAGAAGAGCCGAAGGTCTGCGAAAATATTCGGCTGCGGAATCGGACGCTGCCTGAAAAGAACCTCGGACCCTGAAGCAGAAAAGATAAAGGGAAAGAAAAGGTCTCTGAAGATATCATCTTAGATGACTAAGTTCTGGAAGAGCTAAACGCCAATAAGCCGCCGAAGAAGAATAAGGTGGATTACAACGTCTTAGCACATCTGAGAAAGCTGCCCTCACAACTCAGCATTTTTGACGCCCTTTTGCTATCAAAAGAGGCGAGAGATTCGTTGATTAAGGCATTACAAGATCCTGAACAATTCCAAGCATGCCTGGCCGAGGAAAAGATGAAGGATGAATTGAAGGAAGTGCATACGGCCGATGTTACTTTTGGCAATGAAGACCTTCTACTTGGGACGTGCGAACACAATCGTCCTCTCTATGTCTTGAGATACTGCCATGATATAAAGATAGGCAAAATCCTGATCGATAACGGGTCGTCTGTTAACCTACTCAACGTGCGGGTGTTGAAGGAAATCAGCATGAGCGTCCAGCACCTTGCTCGGGACAAGATCACCATCTCCGGGTTCGACTCCTAATCGTCAAAGACTCTTGGATCTGTGATACTGACGCTATGCCTCGGGCTACTCGTCTCGGACATTAAGTTCCACGTCATAGACGCCAAGACATGCTACAACGCTTTGCTCGGCCGACCATGGTTACACGAGTACAACATCATCCCTTCTACACAACATCAGTGTATGAAGTATTTTAAGGATGGTTTCGAGTATACCGTGATGGGAGAACTGAACCCGTTCTCTGTGAACGAGGTCCGCAAATATGAAGACGCCAAATACTTCTTACCAGATTTCGAAGACACAGAGAAGTGTCACAAGCCGGAGAATAAAACTAACGCTACCATCCCTGTCTTCGGCAGTGATACTGAGGAGGAAGAGGAGATAGTTTATTCGGATCCGCCCCAACACAACAAGCCGGGACCATCGGCTCCTACATTGATCTTTGGCAGCGACTCGGAAGATGAAGTCCATGCTGTATTCTCTGCTCGACCTTTAATACAAACGTCCGCTGACGAAGAGCAAAGTCTACAAGTCGCCATGGTGCCGCCTGAACATCATAAAGAACTGGATGCACTTAATATCTACAGTGTAGAAGAGTTGCAGACATTCTATATCCCTCCCGGGCGAGAAAGCGAGAAAGCAATTCTGTTCTACCGCTCTAAAGAAACCCAGGTAGAAAAAGAAATCTGGCATGGCGCGGATCCTACGCTCGATAGGCTTCAGCCTATCCGTCTTCCCAGATATTATAAGGAGGGTTTAAAAAAGCTGCTGAAACGCCAGGGGATACCCTTTAAACAGACCGTTAGAAAGGCCAAGTTCTATGACAAAGTCTGTAACGTTCCCGGGACTCAACGCAAGCTGCCTAATGGGAGAATGAAAATAAAAGGGCTTGGATACATCAGGTCAAAGGAACGAGAGTTACTACCCGGCTGCTACGTCATGTATGACCTTGATGAAGAAGCGGATGCTCAATGGGAGGACGCTAATCCTAAGCCAGTGAAAGTTCCAGATGCAAAGGAGCCCAGTCCGTCGTTCGAGGAACGAATGGACAAACTTATAAAGAAAGCTGGTCAAAAAGTACGGGATGATCACAACCGCGAGACGACCATCTACAAGAAAGCCAAAATGCAACGCCTCCTTCAACAGACCATAAAGGATGAAAATGCCGCTCCTTGTCAACCTGTTATAAAGAAGGCTCGGCGTAAAAGCAGAAATAAGTCGAAAGACCAAAAAGGCGCTCAACAGCAACAAAGCAGGGCTAAGAAGCCACGCAAACGGGAGTCGAGCGTTATTGATCTATCCCTCATGAAGAAAATGGGTCGAGCGTACTCGTTTCCTCGGGACAAGACGAAGAAGATACTTGATCTTTCTCTAAAACATCAGATGCTTACACTGCCGGAGTCCAAGCACCCCGAACAAGCAAGCGAAGTCTCTGGCCCAAACTATTGCTCTTACCATCGAGTAATAGGGCACTCGCTCGAAGACTGCTTCACCTTCAAGAATTGGGTCGAAGATCAATATCAGCTTGGTAAGTTCGCTCTGTCCGACAACTGGAGGGTAACGCCGCCACAGAAGCACGAGCCCAAGGCCACGAAAGAAGAACCGGTTCCACATTGGGATTGGAAGCGAATTCGCACCTGTCACATGATTACGACATTAAAAGAAGAGCCCGAGGACATAGATGAGCTCCCTTGGTGCTTCGAAAACAGCAGCGACGAGATAATCTCAGAATTCCCACCAGCGCCAAAAGAGCTGGAAGATGGAATCCATACCACTGTAGATAACCTCAAGAATATTGAGTTGGGGACGGCAGACGATCTACGACCAACATTCATCAGCGAGCTGCTATCTGAAGAAAGGGTGGCTGCGTTAAAAGACGTGCTTCTACAGCATAGAGATTGCTTCGCGTGGAACTATTCCGAAATGCCGGGATTAGATCCAGAAATCGCTGTGCATAGATTGGCGATATCCCCGGACATCAAGCCAGTCAAACAGGCGCCGAGAAGAATGCGGCTTGATCTTGAGATGAGCATCAATGCTGAGGTCAAGAAGCTGATCGACTCTGACTTCATCCAGGAAGTTCAATACCCTGAATGGATCGCCAACATCGTCCCGGTGATGAAGAAAAATGGGACGGTACGCATATACGTGGACTTTCGGGATCTCAATAAAGCTTGCCCGAAGGATGATTTTCCAGTGCCAGTCACCGAACTGATGATAGACAATACGTCCACTCATGAGGTTTTCTCCTTCATGGACGGCTCATCAGGGTATAACCAGATAAAGATGCATCCAGAAGACCAGAAGCATACCGCCTTCAGGACTCCTTTAGGTATATTCTGCTACAAGGTGATGCCCTTCGGTTTAAAGAACGCCGGTGCCACTTATCAAAGGGCCATGACAAAGATCTTCGATGACCTTATACACGAAATCGTCGAATGTTATATCGACGATCTCATGGTTAAAAGAAAATCATACGAGGAACACCTCGAGCATTTGAAGACCGTATTTCAACGCCTTCGGCAATACAACTTGAAGATGAACCCGCTCAAGTGTGCATTCGGAGTTTCCTCAGGCAAATTCCTGGGATTCATCGTCCGACACCGGGGTATCGAAATAGATCCGTCAAAGATCAAGGTGATCATGGAAATGCCTCCGCCAAGGACTCTCAAGCAGTTGCGGTCTCTCCAAGGAAAGCTCGCATATATTCGGCGATTTATAGCCAACCTTTCAGGAAAGTACCGTCCTTACAGCCACCTGATGAAGAAGGGAACCCCGTTCGTCTGGGACCAAAAATGCCAAAGCGCACCGGATGAAATTAAACAATACCTACAGAACCCGCCGGTGTTGGCTGCTCCGGTCAAAGGAAAGCCCCTCATTCTTTACAAAACCGCCCTCGAAGGTTCTTTAGGCGCGTAATAGGCACAAGAGAACGATCAAGGGAAGGAAAGAACACTCTACTACTTAAGTCGAGTCCTGCTGGGGGCAGAAAGCAACTACTCCCCTATTGAAAAACACTGCCTGGTGTTGATCTTCACGATAACAAAGTTCAGACACTATGCATTGGCGCACGAAGTCCGTCTCACTTCAAAGGTGGACCCCCTTAAATACTTGATGTCGAAGGCTATGTTGACGGGACGACTCGCTAAATGGACCCTGCTCTTGATGGAGTTCTCGATAACGTATCAACCTCTCAAGGCAGTGAAAGGCCAGGCCATCGCCGATTTCCTCGCTGAGCACCCGATACCGGCAGACTCTCCTTTAAACTGCAATCTTCCAGACGAACATGCGTTTGATGCGATCGACGGTGATAATACCCGATGGGAGCTTTATTTCGACGGAGCATCTTCCGTGAAGAAGCGCAAACAAAGTACCCCTATAATCAAATCGGGGGTGGGACTCATCTTTGTAACTCCACAAGGTGGGATAATGCGCTTCGCTTTCTCCTTAACAGAGCCGAGGACGAATAACGAAGCCGAATATGAAGCCTTGATAGCAGGTCTTGAGATCGCCATCGACATGGGAGTTGAAAACCTCCTCATCTACGGAGATTCTCAACTGGTCGTTAGTCAAGTAAACGGCGACTACCAAACGTGCAAACCGGAGTTGGTAAAGTACGGGGAAAAGGTGCAACAATTGTCGACCCAAATTCCCTCCTATACTTTGGAGAACATACCGCGCGCGGAAAATAGAAAAGCAGACGCGTTGGCCAAGCTTGCTAAAGAACTGGCCGACGAGAACCTCGATGACGTCAGAATCATGGTACAAAGCCGTCGGGTGCTTGCCCCGGCAGAAATATCTCCGGAATCATCCGAAGAAAAAGAAGCGAACGAGCAGACAACCCTGCAAGTAAAAGATTGGGAAAATACCGAGGATTGGAGGGAAGTCTTCATAAATTACTTCAAGTCCCACCGAATGCCTGAAGAAGCGTCCACAAGACATCAGCTCATGAAACGAGCTCTGTCTTTCACCTTCGTCAACGATACTCTGTACAAGAGGTCATTTGATTCTTTGTGGCTGAGATGCTTAGGACCTGACGAAGCGAAAAGGGTCGTCCAGGAAGTTCACGACGGACTCTGCGGTTCTCACCAAGCAGGCCCAAAGATGAAGTTGAAGATCAAACGGATGGGCTACTACTGGCCCACGATGATTCAGGACTGCCTCGAATATGCGAAGCAATGCCACTCATGCCAAATTCATGGGGACTTCATCCACCAGCATCCAAATCCACTACATCCAACGGTGTCTAGCTGGCCATTCGAAATGTGGGGGACTGATATAGTCGGCCCCATTGAACCAGCGTTGTCTAGGGGACATCGTTTCATCCTGGCAACGACTGACTACTTCTCCAAATGGGCAGAAGCAGTACCGCTGAGGGAAGTAAAGACGGAAAATATCCTCCACTTCTTCAAGACGCACGTCATATATCGGTTTGGAACTCCGAGACGGATCATCTCCGATAACGGGCCAGCTTACAGAAGTCACAAGATCAGTCGCTTTGCACAACAGCATAATATAGACTGGAGATATTCCTCGATTTATAATCCGCGAGCTAACGGTCTAGCCGAGGCCTTCAACAAGACCTTGACGAAAATCATGAAAAAGACGGTGTCTCGAAATAAGAAAGACTGGCATGAGAGACTGCAAGAGGCCCTTTGGGCGTATCGAACTACATTTAAAACGGCCACAAACACGACGCCGTACGCGTTGGTATTTGGGACGGAAGCAGTACTCCCCCTCGAGATAGAGTTACCCTCTCTACGAGTGGCAGTCCACTACGAGCTGACGGACGAAGAAAATGCTCACCTTCGGCTTGAGGAGCTTGACGCCCTTGACGAAACCCGGCTCACAGCACAGCAAAATCTGGAAGCTTATAAAGCAAAGATGACGCGCTCATACGAAAGACTGACCCGACCGAGGACATTTCGCCAGGGCGAACTCGTGCTAGTGGTCAAAAGGCCTATGATCCCCAATCGCGCCAAGCGAGGAAAATTCGAGCCAAACTATGAAGGCCCGTACATCATAGATAAGGTCTACCAGGGTGGGGCCTATCTACTCATGGACATGCACGGTGAAAGGCCTTCAGGCCGATAAACGGTCGCTTCTTAAAGAAATACTACGCTTAATGAGCCACAGCCTAGGTCAACGATAGATGACGACGACTATGTCCGCTCGCTATCTTCCTAAGCTTAAGCTTTCTAAGCAGTAGCCAGCCTTCTCCATGACGGACCGAGACGTCCTTAAACTAGTGACGGACCGAGACATCCTTAAACTAGTGACGGACCGAAATGTCCTTAAACTAACAACAGACCGAAACGTCTTTAAACTAATACCGCAGGATCTTTTAGGCTGATGAGATATAAAAAAAATATATAAAAATAAAATAAAAAAAAACGGTATGTCCATAAGCAAAAAGGGCACGGATGAAAACCTGAAAGGACTCCGTGAGTAAAAACAGCAGGGCTACCGGCGAGTGTTCGTGAAAACCCGAAAGGGCGCGACCTCCTAAAAAAAAAAGAAAAAGAAAATAAAAAGAATAAAAAAAAACGGTATGTCCATAAGCAAAATGGGCACGGATGAAAACCCGAAAGGGCTCCGTGAGTAAAAACAGCAGGACTACCGGCGAGTGTTTGTGAAAACCCGAAAGGGCGCAACCTCGTCAAAAGACACTTACAGGGTCCCCTCGACCTTGTAAGGAGAAACCACCCGCGTGAGATCCTTACGACTCATAAGGGAGCAGCACGCTTAGGGATCCCCACGATTCCTAAGGAGAAAATACACTTACAAGATCCTCACGACTCGTAAGGAGAACTCTCTTATGGGACCCTCACGGCTTATAAGATTTGAAAGTCTTAAGTTACAGAGACCTAAACCTGTGCTTAAGCAACCCCCACAACTTCCGATATTGCCCTAAAATGGCTCAATACTGACCCTTGTATACAATCCACGGGCGCGAATAAAACATTTCCCAAACCAAGTCCCATCCATGACTGGGGATATGTTCGCATGGTACACAACCCTTGTAAATCCTCTCGATTTACAAGGAGAAAACCCTCCTGTAGGATCCTTACGACTTACAGAGGAAACGAACACTTAGGAATCCTCACGAGTCCTAAGGAGAAAATACCCCTATGAGATCCTCACGACTTGTAGGGAGAAATAACTTCGTGAGATCCTTACGGCTCATGAAGTCAAATGCCTTAGTCGACAGGACCTTAACCCGGGTTGCTAAGCCACCTTTGTTCGACATCGACAGAGGCAAATGATGATTCGCTCCTGGTAATATCCCAGTTGTAGCGGTGCTGATGCCGAAATCGGTTTACAGCGAAAAGCCAATAGGCCGCACATGCATACGAAATAGCCGAAATGATTGGGCAACTTGCAATAAAAAGCAGCAAGTAAAAATGTATGCATGCAAAATAGCCGAAATGATTAGGCAACTCGCAATAAAAAGCAGTGAGTAAAAATAAAATAAATAGCCGAAATGATTGGGCACCACGAAAAATAGCCGAAATGATTGGACAATCGTGACCTTCGCGATATAAAAGCTGAAATGATAGAGCATCGCGGAGATAAAACAAAAAAAATGATGATAAAACTTTGGCCCTACAGTTAAGATCACATCGATCCCTGTATACAATCCAAGGGCGTAAACAAAGAGGGAACCATACTTTCCCAACAGGATCCGCCAGAAAATGAAGCCAAATTCCGACGGTTCATCCCAACGCTTGGGAAACAAATAATCCCTCGCAAATTCTTCGACTCACGGATACAAACACTCCTTGACGAGAGCCTCCTGATCCGCGTCGACTCGCAGAGCCACCAGTGCCTCCGTGGGAAATTCTCGACTCGTTTCAAACCCCAAGGAAACAAATAATCCCTAGTAAATTCCTCGACTCACGGATACAAACACTCCTTGACGAGAGCCCCCTGATCCGCGTCGACTCGCAGAGCCACCAGTGCCTCCGTGGGAAATTCTCGACTCGTTTCAAACCCCAAGGAAACAAATAATCCTTGGCGCTTGGGCATTAAATAATCCCTAGCAAATTCCTCGACTCATGGATACAAACACTCTTTGACGAGAGCCTCCTGATCCGCGTCGACTCGCAGAGCCACCAGTGCCTCCGTGGGAAATTCTCGACTCATTTCAAACCCCAAGGAAACAAATAATCCTTGGCGCTTGGGAAACAAATAATCCCTAGCAAATTCCTTGACTCACGGAAACAAACACTCCATGACGAGAGCCTCCTGATCCGCGTCGACCCGCAGAGCCACCAGTGCCTCCGTGGGAAATCCTCGACTCATTTCAAACCCCAAGGAAACAAATAATCCTTGGCGCTTGGGAAACAAATAATCCCTAGCAAATTCCTCGACTCACGGATACAAACACTCCTTGACGAGAGCCTCCTGATCCGCGTCAACTCGTAGAGACACCAGTGCCTCCATGGGAAATTCTCGACTCGTTTCAAACCCCAAGGAAACAAATAATCCTTGGCGCTTGGGAAACAAATAATCCCTAGCAAATTCCTCGACTCACGGATACAAACACTCCTTGACGAAAGCCTCCTGATCCGCGTCGACTCGCAGAGCTACCAGTGCCTTCGTGGGAAATCCTCGACTCGTTTCAAACCCCAAGGAAACAAATAATCCTTGGCGCTTGGGAAACAAATAATCCCTAGCAAATTCCTCGACTCACGGATACAAACACTCCTTGACGAGAGCCTCCTGATCCGCGTCGACTCGCAGAGCCACCAGTGCCTCCGTGGGAATTCTCGACTCGTTTCAAACCCCAAGGAAACAAATAATCCTTGGCGCTTGGGAAACAAATAATCCCTAGCAAATTCCTCGACTCACGGAAACAAACACTCCTTGACGATAACCTCCTGATCCGCGTCGACTCGCAGAGCCACCAGTGCCTCCGTGGGAAATCCTCGATTCGTTTCAAACCCCAAGGGAACAAATAATCCTTGGCGCTTGGGAAACAAATAATCCCTAGCGAATTCCTCGACTCACAGATGCAAACACTCCTTGACGAGAACCTCCTGATTCGCGTCGACTCACAGAGAAACCAGTGTCTCCGCGGGAAATTCCCGATTCGTCTCAACTTGCAAATGAAGCCTCGGGCAGCAGGGACTAAAAAACTTGCTTCCTGAACAATGGGACCCTGCAAGTCAATCAAAAATGTTCTCTTGCATACTATTCACGGGTCTCACTCTCCAAGGTCGAGTTTCGACATGGAGGGAAACAACCGGTTACGAGTCCTCTCGACTCGTAAGAGGGAAAATTCTCTTATAGGATCCTTATGACTTATAAGAGAAAACCACACTTAGGAATCCTCACGATTCCTAAGGAGAAAAACCCATCTACGAGATCCTCTTGATCCGTAGGGAGAAAAGTCTCTATGAGACCCTCACGGCTCATGGAGTTGAAAAGTCTTATGTAGCAGATCTGAACCTGCGGCCTAAGCCATCGCTATTTCTTAAGAAAGTCAAGATGCGTGCTCTATTATCCGTCGTCTATTAAGATAGCATGCCGATAATAAGAGAAAGAAGAAAGCTACAGAAGGAACATCCAATTTATGTTTGATCAAGCGTTCGAGACACACTCGTTCATGCACAAGCAAAAGACTCAAAACGAAAAATAAAGAAAAGCTGGGATAAATTTTTTCCATTAATATGGCCAATAGTTCTTACATTCATAAAAGCAATAAATGAAAAACATTATTACAAGGGAATAACCTCGAACCCAGGACATGGATTGAGGAACTCGAAAGCAACCCTATCTATGACTTTCCAGGCCTTACGGACCATCCCAGTATGCTTCCTTTCGCGAGCACAAGCGTCAGGGTCCCCCCTGATGTCTTCCAACCCCCGATAAGCAGCAAGTAAGGCGAACTGTTGAAAGACCTCGTGCAAAAGATCGATAAGACTATCTCGCCGTCTCTTCGAGATAAAGTTCAACAGGTACACCTAGTGCACCTTGTCCTCAGCAGCATCCAACGCCCTAAGCGGCACGCCGGAACAGAAGAGGGGAAGCGCTTCCCAGATGGCTCCCACGATAAGCTTAAGAAGGGAGGAACGTCGGGGGAGCAGTGGACTATTGTACGCGTCGAAGCGACTCATTATTTCAGCGCACTCCCCGTTTGTGAACTCCCGATTTTGAGAACGGCCAAGTCGGCGGATGTCCCCATACGAGATGATCTCGTTAAGGGCATACATGTGGGCGTTCATGGTTCCTGTGAAAGAAGATCAACAGAATTAGCAGACCGACTGATTAAGAGAATTCTTGTTAAAAAACGAGCACAGACAGTTAAACTCCTCGAGAGCAATGCTCTACGAATAGGAGTGACTATCAAAATCCTAATAAGGGAAATTTAAAGAAGTCCCCCAAGATTCTGAGATCACTATTATTAAAAGATGATATAGTCCATTAAAATAAAAAACTTCATTTTTAATTTTCATTATTCATATTCAAACTCTTAAAAGTTCATCGTTTTTAGATCAAAGAGATCTATGTTTTGACAAAGATGCAAGGTTCTGTTCATGGGTCAAGAAACCTTGGAACAGATTCTTGAGAGCAAGGCTCTATTGGTGAAACACCAGAAGGGTTTCTTTAGATCAAAGATCTATAAGAGCAAAGCTCAATTAAATGAAATTGATTTAACTCAAGACTAATTCTTACCAAAATAGTTCCTTTTAAAGAAAATCTAAGAGTTCTTAAAAACAAGAGCAGGGCTCTGAGGTTCTGAAAATAAAATTTTTGGAGATGATAATCATCTGTGAAGGACCAAAAGTCCTATTTATAGGCTCCAAGTGCCTCTTCAACTTCCAAAAGGTGCCACGACGGTTGGGATTCTGCCACCGTTGCGCTTGCGTTTGGAGGCCACATAAGCGCAGCGGTGGGGGGGCATTTGTTTACCCCAATCAGAGCAAAGCTCTGTTCAAATTCCAAGGCGGGAGATGAAGCAACGCTTCATCTTCCCCCAATCAGAAACAAAGCTTTGCTTTGAAAATTTAAACTTTAATAAATGAAGCAACGCTTCAGATCCTTTACGCTGTGCGTGACGCGCCACGTGTCTTGCGCAGATACATTAGCGCAGCGTCCAAGAAGGTATGCCCAATTAGAGCAAAGCTCTGTTGAAGGAAGCGCCGCTCTGTGCTGTGCGACACGTGGCAGCGCAGTTGCGCTGCGCGACACGTGTCAGCACAGATGCGCTAGCGCAGAAGAAGGGGCTAAGTGCCAAAGGCAATTTATCCATGCAAAATTACATGCACTTGAAAATAACAAATTAAAATCATACGATGCACAAGCATAACAGAGAACTAAAATAAAAGAACCCTTAACAGACAATGAAGTACTTGATTAAAAAGAAAAATACTTATTCATTCTTATTGTTATTACATTTAAAAAAGATCACCGAATACGGGATCAGAGAGACAAGGATTCACAAAAAGAAAAAGAAGTATTCAGCTCCCTCTCCGTCTTCTCCATCACGTCGAAGCGGCGATCTTCCCGAGGGGTAGCCATCCAACGGTTGACGCCGCACTCCTGGGAAAAAGTGGCGATAACGACCCGACGAGCCCGTATCTGGTTCAGCAAGTAGAAGCAGAAGTCTCTTAGGGCTTTAGTGATCAAGAGCGCTTCGAAAAAGCTCTCGATCTTATCCTCGGCCACATCAAGCATTACCGAGGACATCTCCGCCGGAGTAGGGGGAATGTCGGCGAGCACTGAGGCAAGGATCATCCGAAGCCAAATGGAACCCGGGGGAAGAGGAGACCCCACACGAGTCGAAAGCTCGTACATTGCATCATCACACTGCTCGTCCGAAAGAGAGGAGTCCACCAAGCGCGCAGCAAAACGGGGAACGATGTCCCGGATCGGCACTTCCCACGGTTGTCGACGGGCGTGAGGACGGTTGCAAGCCATGATCGAAGAAGTTCTCTAAAGGTGAGAAAAGAAAAGGCTCAGCCTTGAGTTATTTATAGACCCAAACACAGAAAATTCTGTGCGCAGTGGAATTATTTCCAAGACCCGGGAAATCAAAATTTCGAAGAAATACAAGTTTGACTTGAAAAGAGGAGATGAAAAGATATCTCAGGGGAAGCAACGCTTCCGATTCCCCCAATCAGAGAAAAGCTCTATCTTGAAAATCTAAATTTTAATAAATAAAGCAACGCTTCAGATCCTTTCCGCTGCGCGCGACGCGCCACGTGTCTGGCGCAGATACGTAAGCGCAGCGCCCAAGGCAGTGCACCCGATCAGAGCAAAGCTCTGTGTTAAATGAAGCAACGCTTCAGATCCTCTGCGCTGAGCGCAAGGGCGACACGTGTCAGCGCGGTAGCGCAAGCACTGCGCTGCGCGACACGTGTCTGCGCAGATGTGCTAGTGCAGTTGCGCTGCGCTGTGCGCTGCAGGACACGTGTCAGCACAGAAGCGCTAGCGCAGTTATGCTGCGCTGTGCGCTGCGCGACATGTGTCACGCGCTGGGGCATTTGCGCCAAACAGAATTAAGATTTTAAAGAAATCTTTCTGTTCTTCTTAAAACAAGAAGATTTTCTTCTGTAAAACAGAAGCCCTTGGATCAAAGATCCAACGGTGGGGAAAATTCCCCAAATCACTCAGAGAAAGATCTTTTTAACAAATTTAACAAATTTATGGGCACTATAAAAAGGACCCCAGACCTCAATTCAAAGGCATCAATATCTTTCTAAAAAAAAGAGAGGAGAATTCTCGAGAACTTCTCAAGAACAACAGAAGGTAAAAACCTTTGAGAGAAGAGAAAATTCTCTTATGAACAGATCAATGATCTAAAAACAAGATCATTGATCTTTAAAACATAACTAAATAAAAGGATAAATTAAAATAGTGCTTTGCACTTTTTCATGAACCTTTGGTTCTTTAAGATAAGAAAAAACTTATCTTTTTTTTTATTTGATCTAAATTAGATCAAAAAATCTAACAGTGCTTTGCACTTCTGTTCATTGAATCTAAAAGATTCCTAAATCATAGTGCCTTGCACTTGCAATACTGCACTGTTGCGCTCCTGGATTGGCGCAAGCCACCAGAGAGCGCTACGTGTCAGCATCTGAACCAATTGCGCTATGCGCTTTTGAAATAGAGTTTTGCTCTCTGTGATTGGCGCAACTCACAAGAGGGCGCCATGTGTCAGCAGCGCAAGTGCAGCGCACTAGCGCAACGCACTGCGCTTGCATGGCACGTGTTGTCGTCATAAGCGCTTGCGCTCTCTGATTGGCACATAGCGCCTGATAAATGCAATGCATTTCCTAAAAGGGCTAGGCCCAAATCAAAAAGACCAAGCAGGTCAAAATAAATTGCAAAGCAATAAAAGGGCAGAGCCCAAATAAAATTGATGCTCTGCATCATTTATAAAGGGCAGAGCCCAAAACAAATTGATGCTCTGCATCCTTTCTGGGTAAAGCCCAAATAAAAATAAGAAGAAATGCGATGCAAATGCAAATAAAATGTTGAACATTTTCAACTGGACTTAGCCCAATTTTGGCCGTAAGTCCTTAAATTAAATTGAATGAGCAAGATTGCTCTCTTAAATCAATTTACTACCGGTTCGAGGGTACATCTCCGAACTCCTCTGACACCTGTCGTTGTAATCCTTCAACGACGTCAGAGAGGTGACGGGTCCCAACGACCACACGTATATGGACTGCAGGGTCCTTAAACTCGTGGACCGAAACATCCCTAAACTAATGTCGGACCGAAACGTCCTTAAACTAATGTCGGACCGAAACGTCCTTAAACTAATGATAGACCACCACGTCCCTTAACTGGCGATGGACCGAAATGTCCCTAAACTAATATTGGACCGAAACGTCCTTAAACTAATATCGGACCGAAACGTCCCTAAACTAATATTAGACCACCACGTCCCTAAACTGGCGGTGGACCACCACGTCCCTAAACTGGAACAATAGAGCATCCAAATGCTCTTTTTCGGATCTAAACGGTCCCGTTTAAGTCGATCTTAGCCCCAAACACGGCTAACGTATCCTTAAGCATTTAAATGAACGATAAAACTTCAAATCGACTTTGGTTCAAGGGTGCATCTCTGAACTCCTCCGACACCTGTCGTTGTAATCCTTCGACGACGTCAGAGAGGTGACGAGTCCTGATGGCCATATATCACTACGTTAAGTCGATCTTAGTCCCAAACAAGATTAATGTATCCTTAACGAACGTTTAAGTCAATCATAGCCTAAACATGGCTAACGTATCCTTAAACTAAAACACCAAACCCAAATCTAAGTAAATATGGATTTGGACTAATCCACGTCCTACGGGCGACGGCATTACTCAGTCTCCGTATACAATCCACGGGCAACCACAAACAAAATAAACACACACGACGCGAAGTGAAATTCTGGAGAAGGAGAAAGTTGTTACCACGATGCGGTAGCGTAATTAACTGCAGGGGCTTGCGCCTGCAGGGAAGAGCGTCCCCACAATCAAAAACCCCTCAAGCGAGGGTGAATCTGATGAAATCTGCTACATCGGCCGCATCCGCCTAAACCTCCGATACACGGTGCCATAAATCAATTTGGCATCTTCGGAGAGGTGGACGGATAAAACCAAATAGCATCTGCCCCGAATCGCCAGCGTTCAGGACATCGCGGTCCTGATGCGCCGCCTTTCGGAGGGGAACAATGCCTTGAACAACGGTCTACAATTGCCAGAGTCAAAAAGACCTCAAGAAGCAAAAATGACCGACAATCCCCTGTATTGCCCATACCACCGAGTAGTAATCCATGCGATCGAGGATTGCTATATTTTCAAAGACTGGGTTGAGAAGCAGTACAAGGCTGGAGAGATCGAGCTGTCCAAAAGCGTGTTGGTGAACAATCAAGTTGCAACCACCAAATTTATACAGACAGAAGCTGAAACCTTCTGGGAAAAGACAATCGAACCCGCCGCCCTGAGAAATGAGACCGACTCACCGCAACCTCCGTAGAGTACGCACATATCCAATAAGACGAAGAAGATGATAAATCTACTTCGGAAAGAGCCCGGGACGGAATGGGAAGGGCAGAAGAAGCCTACCAGTCCATCTGCCAATGCGGCTCCATCAGGCTCAAAATCCAAGAAGCTCAAGAAGAAGAAAAGAGCAACTCGGCGCGAAAAAGTGTCTGCAGGAGATCGACCATTCAAAAATATATCGATTCCCTCGAAGACTATGAACAAAAGGAAAGAACTTTGGTTCAATTGAAGGAGTTCCTCCCTGTACAAGCGGCTAAAATTCTGGAGGAGTTAGAAGAAGACTCCAATAAAGAAATCCTAGTAGTGACCTGCTACGCCATCCATCTTGACAGAGACTCTGAGGAGGAGCTCTGTTTTCCCAAAGAGGATGAGGACCTCGCCACAAAGGCCAACCAAATCCAGCTTAGAAGCGGCAGGGCTCTACCGCCAAATCAGGGAAATGCCCCAAAAGGGAAGGAAAAACAAGCCGCTAATGAAGAAGATGGCAGAGAACTTGCTCCTGAAGATTCGAGTCCTTCCCTAGTAGACTATAATGTCTTGGCTCACCTCCGAAAGCTTCCGTCTCTCCTTAGCATCTGCGATTCCTTGGTTCTATCTCAAGAGCTTAGAGATGTTCTCATTCATGCTCTACAAAACCTTGAGCGGTATCAGGCTCGCTTTGCGGAAATTAATATGAAAGAAGCTCAGTACACTTTACAAGCCGCCGCAGTCACGTTTAAGGATGAAGACTTGCTACTGGGAACATCTGAGCATAATCGGCCGCTTTACGTGACCGGGGACAGCGACGGAGATCGGATTAATCGCATATTGATTGATCCGGGGTCCTCAGTGAACATCATGAACTTGCCGACACTGAAGAGTTTGTCAATGGACGTCCGACATCTGTCAAGGGAAAGGATTGTCATTCAAGACTTCAATAAAAAATGCCAGCAAGTTCTGGGGTCTATAGCTTTGCCAATTAAATTCGAGGATCTGCAAACTGAAGCTAAGATATACGTGATTGACGCGGACACATCTTATAAGATTCCCTTGGGACGGCCGTGGCTCCACGATTACGGCATCTTTCCGTCATCAATGCATGAAGTATACTAAAAATGGCGAAGAAAGATGCATTGACGGAGACATCCAGCCATTCGGTTTGCCTGAAGTCCGATATGAAGATTCTCGGTACTTTATGAACCACCAAAATGCTAAGCCACAACTGACTGAGGATAGAGCAGCCCTAAGACTCAAAAGCAAATCTGAGCTGGCTGTCACTTTCAAAAGCAAAAATGCCCAAGTGCGCCCTCGTTTCGGTAACGACACTGATGAGTCCGATGCTGGAAGTCCGTCCTTCCATAAAACTCGACCTCGTTTCGGTAGCGATACGGACGAATCCGATACTGAAGTCCCATCTATCAACAAAGTCCGCCCTCATCTTGGCAGCGACACTGAAGAGTCGGAGGAAGAGGACCTGCCGTGCAACAGCGGTGCAGATTGGACTCCCATGCAACAAGCGAAACTACAAGAGACCTTCGAAATTGCGGAAGGTTCCCTAGCCGTCACAAGGGTACCGGAGTAAATGTACAAAGAGCTCGATGCATTGTCAGTTTCCACCGTGGACCAGCTGAAAACTTTCTATGTCTCCGGAAGGAAATGTGGGCAGAAAAGCATCCTGTTTTATGGGCCAAACCCCGTTGTGCACCCGGACGATTTTTCTGTCGCGTGCCTTCCATATGAGAGAGGCATAAGAGCCATCCTCAATCCCAAATACTATGCGCCTGAGATGAGGGAATACTTTAAAAATTGTGGATGCCGGTTATATCAAACGGAGTTCTCAGCAAAGTTTTATGAAGGGCTATGGCATCCGCCTCAGGTCCGAGCACTCATCAATGGACGAATTCCAGATAGACGGGGCATAGGCTACATTCAACTTGATTCCAAAGCGTGCTACATGATCCATATTGGTGAGGCTAGCGAAGAGTCAAATGATGAAGACGAGCTAGCCGAGCCGGAAGAAGCTCCTCAAGAGCTCGAAGATGGCGGACAAGCAACCTTTGACGAGCTAACCGAGATTGACTTAGGAACGCCCAATAATACAAGACCGACCTACATCAGCTCACTCTTGTCAGAGGAAATGAAAGGGCAGATAATCGCCCTGCTGCATGAGTTCATCGACTGCTTCGCGTGGATGTACAAAGAAATGCCTGGCCTTTCCCCCGAAGTGGCCATGCATAAGCTGGCTATGTCTCCTGATGCTAAGCCAGTCAAACAAGCTCCTCGAAGAATGAGAAGGGAATTGGAAGAAAAGGTCATCGAGGAAACCAAGAAACTCATCGATGCCGGCTTCGTCAGGGAGGAGAAATATGCGGACTGGGTTGCATGCATAGTCCTAGTGAAGAAGAAAAATGGGCAGATCCGAATTTGTGTCGATTTCAGGGACCTCCACAAGGCATGTCCTAAAGACGACTTCCCGCTACCGGTCATGGAAATGATGGTCGATGACACCTCAAATTACGAACTGTTCACCTTTATGGATGGTTCGTCTGGATATAATCAGATCAAGATGTCGCCTGAGGATGAGAAGCACACATCATTTCGAACCCCGATCAGAATATACTGCTACAAAGTGACGCCGTTTGGACTGAAGAACGCAGGTGCAACATATCAAAGGGCAATGACCAATATCTTTGATGACTTAATCCATATGGTCGTCGAATGTTACGTTGATGATCTGGTCGTCAAGACTAAAGCCAAGGCCAATCATATCCAAGATCTTAGGACCGTTCTCACCAGACTGAGAGAATATGATCTGAAGATGAATCCTCTGAAGTGCGCTTTTGGCGTGTCATCGGGAAAATTCCTGGGTTTTATAGTCCGGCATCGAGGGATCGAAGTTGACCCATCAAAGATAAAGGCTATCATGGAGATGCCCCTCCAAAGAGTCTGACGTAGCTGAGATCATTTCAAGGCAAGCTCGCTTATATACGGAGGTTTATCTCAAATTTATCGGGAAGATGTAGGCCCTTCTCAAAGCTCATGAAGAAATGAGCTCCTTTTATCTGGGATGCCGAATGTCAAGCAGCGTTCGAAAGCATCAAACAGTACTTGTTGCACCCTCCAGTGTTAGCCGCTCCCATTCCAAATAAACTACTGATTCTCTACACTGCCGCGCTAAATGAGTCAGTCGGTGCGCTCCTTGCCCAGAATAACGAGGAGGGAAAAGAAAATGCCCTCTACTACCTCAGTCGAACTCTAGTCGGGGCGGAACACAACTATTCCCCAATCGAAAAGCAATGCCTGGCTCTGATATTTGCTGTGAAGAAGATGAGGCACTATCTGCTCGCTCACCGGGTTATGCTGATCTCCAAGGTCGACCTGCTCAAACACTTGATGACCAAAGCAAGCCTAGCCGGCAGAATGGCAAGATGAGCTGTCATGCTACTTGAGTTTGACATAGTTTATACCCCGCAGAAAGCAGTAAAAGGGAAAGCTCTTGCAGCCTTTCTCGCTGCCCATCCCATACCAGAAGGGTCACCACTCAATTACGAGTTACCCGACGAACAAGTGCTGCACCTAGAGAATGATGAGCCATGTTGGGAGCTCTACTTCGATGGGGCCTCATCGATAAGGACCTTCAGTAAATCAAGTGTCCCGGAGATAAAAGCAGGGATAGGATTGGTGTTCATCACGCCATCAATGGGAACCCTACAGCGTTCTTTTTCTCTCACCGAGCCTCGCACAAACAATGAGGCCGAGTATGAAGCTCCGATAGCTAGTTTGGAGCTCGCCATAGAAATGGAAATCCTTCGGCTACGGGTTTACGGTAACTCCCAGCTTGTCGTCAACCAAGTAAGCGGCGACTATAAGATACATAAACCCGAGTTAGCTCGGTACAGAAACCGGGTGGTGGAACTCATGAAACGGTTCACTCATATGGAACTAACGAGAGTCTCTAGAGCGTTGAACGGAAAGGCTGACGTACTCGCTCGCTTAGCCAAGGAGCTGGCTGATCTTGACATGGAAGAAATTCTGATCACAGTCAGGAGCCGGCAAATTCTACCCCCAGTCTCTCTACGAGACGAGGAAAGCGCGGAACAGAAGAGCAGTCCTGCCGAAGAAGCTTCGATCATCCAAGATGAGCCCGATTGGAGAGAACCCTTCATAGAGTACCTCTGATACGATAAGCTGCCCGAAAAAAAATCTGTGAGGATTCAGCTGAAGAAAAGAGCTCTCCGATACGTGTTTGTAAATGACACGTTATACCGCAGGTCATATGACCAGCTCTGGCTCAGGTGTCTGTCATTGGCCGAAGCCCAAAAGGTCATGAAAGATGTTCACTCGGGCGTTTGCGGTGCTCACCAATCTGGCCCCAAGATGCGACTTCAAATCAAACGGCTTAGGTATTACTGGCCCACCATTATATGGGATTGCGGAGAGCATGCAAAGAAATGTTATATCTGCCAAATTCGTGGTGATTTCATTCACAAACACCCCAATCTGTTGCATCCTACGGTGGCGTCGTGGCCCTTCGAAGTCTGTGGAACCGACATAGTTGGTCTAATTGATCCTCCATCATCCAAAGGCTACCGGTTCATACTGGCTGCAACAGACTACTTCTCTAGATGGGCTGAAGCTGTCCCGCTAAAAGAAGTCAAGACAAAAGATATTCTGACATTCTTCCAGCATAATATTCTATACCGCTTCGGTACACCAAGACGAATCATTTCTGATAACAGGCCTTCTTTCAAGAGCTTCAAAGTCTCAAGGTTCGCTACTCAACACAAGATAGATTGGAGATATTCCTTCATCTATAATCCAAGAGCCAATGGGCTAGCCGAAGCCTTCAATAAGACTCTATGCAAGCTCCTGAGGAAAAATGCTTCAGCCAACAAGAAAGACTGGAATCTCAAGCTTCACGAGGCGTTGTAGGCATATCGTACCATGCACCGTAGTCCAACTCAGTCCACTCCATATTCATTGCTCTTCGGAGTGGAGGCGGTCCTCTCCCTCGAAGTCGAAGTTCCAAGCTTAAGAATGGCCGTTCAGAATGAATTGACGGAGGAGGAAAACATGCTCCTTCGGCTTGAAGAGCTCGACGCCCTCAAAGAAAAGAGGCTCGCGGTGCAGCAAAATCTGGAGCTATACCGAGCCCAAATGTCACGGGCCTATGACAAGATAACCTGTCTCCGCGCTTTCAAGAAATGTGAGTTGATGTTGGTGCTCAAAAGACCGATCATCCCCAATCGACATGCCAAGAGAAAATTCGAGCCAAACTGGGAAGGACCATACGTCATCGAGAAAGTGTTCGACGGAGGATCCTACCAACCAATATGTGCCGAGGGAGAAAGGCCCATGCCACCCATCAATGGACGATATCTCAAGAAATACTACGTGTGAATGCTCCAAGTCGCAGGAGAATTGACCACACCAGCCCAACGGTCTGGATTATACATCCTGCAAAACCATATACAATCCACGGGCGTAAACGACTCTATCTCTCCCAAATCCTGCCGGTGAGACTACTTTTAAAGTCCCACCAGTGGCAAAAAAAAAACGGTATGTCCACAAGCAAAACGGCCACGGATGAAAAACCGAAAGGGCTCCGTGAGTAAAAACAGCAGGGCTACCAGCGAGTTTATGAAAACCCGAAAGGGCGCAAACTCGTGAAAAGAGATGAAATATACTCGCAAAGTCCTCTCGACCTTGTGAGGAGAAAATCCCTGCGTGAGATCCTTAGGACTCACAAAAGAGTGACACACTTAGGAATCCTCACGATTCCTAAGGAGAACATACACCTACGAGATTCTCTCGAATCGTAGGGAGAAAATGCTTTTATGAGACCCTTACGGCTCATAAAATTAAAAAGTCTTAGGTGACAGGGACCTAAACCTGTCTCCTAAGCCACCGCTCCCCAACGGGAAATGGCAAATGATGAGTCGCTCCTGGCATTACGCTTCAGTGTTAGCGGTGCTGATGCCGACCCAGAATCCAAATCCCAAGTCCCCAAACGGGGAATGATGAGTCGCTCCCGGTACCATATTCCAGTGTAGCGATGCAGACGCCAAAAAAAATCCAATTTCTCAAAATTCTCCCGGCCCTACGGTTAGTCCCCAAATTGGCTGTCGTATACAATCCACGGGCTTAAATAATTCTCATCATACCCATATCCCACCGCAATCACCAGTCCAGCGGCCGATCTTCGCCCTTGGACTTATGCTCCATTTTGGAAGACCCACTCATGTGTCCTCATGATACATGAGGAGAACCAACTTACAGGATCCTCACGACTCGTAAGAAAACACCTTCGTGGGATCCTTATGACTTATAAAGGAAAAACACACTTGGGAGTCCCCACAACTCCTAAGGATAAAGTGCACCTACGAGATCCTTTCGACTCGTAGGGAGAAAATGCTTTTATGGGACCCTTACGGCTCATAAAATTGAAAAGTCTTAGGTGATAGGGACCTAAACCTGTCTCCTAAGCCACCTCTTCCCAACAGGAAAAGGCAAATGATGAATTGCTCCTGGCATATGTGCTTCAGTGTTAGCAATGCTGATGCCTACCCTAACCTCAAAATTCCAAACTCAAATCCAATAGACCCCTAAGTCTTTAAACTGGGAACAGATGACCTCTAAATCGTTAAACTGGGAACAGATGACCCCTAAGTCGTTAAACTGGGAACGGGGGAAATTCCCTCACGGCAAATGATGATTCTCTCCTGGTACCATATTCCAGTAGCGATGCTGATGCCAAACCAAAACCAAAATCCCCAAATCCTATCATGACAAATGATGATTCGCTCCTGGTACCATATTCCAGCGTAGCGATACTGATGTCAACCCAAATCACATCAAGTCAGCAAAACAACCAATGACCTCCCTGGCAGAATCAGATTCCACTTAGGAAACAAGTCAACTTCATCCCTGACGCCGCAAGAAGCGGGGAAAGTCAAATCCAGAATCGACCATCCACGTCGCAAAAAGGGCAACACCGACCGTCCACGTCGCTTAAAGGGCAGCATCGACCGTCCACGTCGCTAAAAGGGCGGCAACGACCGTCCAAGTCGCAAAAAGGGCAGAACCGACCTTCCATGTCGCAAAAAGGGCAGCATCGACCGTCCACGTCGCTAAAAGGGCAGCATCAACCGTCCACGTCGTTAAAAGGGCAACACCGACCGTCCAAGTCGCAAAATGGGCTGCATCGACCGTCCACGTCGCTAAAAGGGCGGCAACGACCGTCCAAGTCACAAAAAAGGTAGAACCGACCCTCCAAGTCGCAAAAAGGGCAGCATCGATCGTCCACGTTGCTAAAAGGGAAGCACCGACCGTCCACGTCGCTAAAAGGGCATCACCGACCGTCCACGTCGCTAAAAGTGCATCAACGACTATCCAAGTCGCAAAAAGGGCAGAACCGACCGTCCAAGTGGCAAAAAGGGCAGCATCAACCGTCCACGTCGCTAAAATGGCAGCATCGACCGTCCACGTGGCTAAAATGGCAGCATCGACCGTCCACATCGCTAAAAGGGCAGCACCGACCGTCCACGTCGCTAAAAGGGCAGCAACGACCGTCCAAGTCGCAAAAAGGGCAGAACCGACCGTCCAAGTCGCAAAAAGGGTAGCATCGACCGTCCACGTCGCTAAAAGGGCAGCATCGACCGTCCACGTCGCTAAAATGGCAGCATCGACCGTCCACGTCGCTAAAAGGGCAGCACCGACCGTCCAAGTCGCAAAAAGGGCAGCATCGACCGTCCACGTTGCTAAAAGGGCAGCAACGACCGTCCAAGTCACAAAAAGGGCAGAACCGACCGTCCAAGTCGCAAAAAGAGCAGCATCAACCGTGCATGTCGTAAAAAGGGCAGTGCCAGCTTCCCAAAAGGTTGGAACTGAATCAAGTCACCTCCATGTGAAAGACGATCCATCAATTTCATGCACACGACCCACATATGTGGTGTGCATTTATTGATGGGGGGAAATTTGTTGGGGTAAAAATTTACACCCCGGTTGACCAAGTCAAAATCAAAGTCAACCCCATGCCAAGTGGGCCTAAGCCCAAACCCAGTGGGCCAATGCCCGGGTCGAGCCCGAAGATGAAGCGGCCAGCCTCCCCCCATGTCAAGATAAAAATTTTGCAATAAATAATTTTGTTGTATTTCTTTTATTTTGTTTTATGGATAAATGTAAGAAAAATAGGCATAAAGCCAAATTTTTGTAATGCCCATGGCTTATGTGCAAAAAGAAATGGCACATGAGCCATGGGATAGGCAAAATGCAATTTTGTGAAGCCCAAGGGGCTGTGTGTAAAGTGTATAGCCTATAAAGGCAAGGATAATGAAAATATCTCACAACTTTTTCTCTCTCCATAAAATCCAGATATGTGATCTTCTTGTTCCTCAAGGTTCTAAAACCTTCTTTTTTTCTTTTGAATTAAATCAAGAGTTTTACTCTTCCTTTTAAAAAACAAAATAGTTTTTCACCACAAAACCCACAAATGGGAA
This sequence comes from Agapanthus africanus, assembly GCA_030015575.1. Classification (NCBI taxonomy): domain Eukaryota; kingdom Viridiplantae; phylum Streptophyta; class Magnoliopsida; order Asparagales; family Amaryllidaceae; genus Agapanthus; species Agapanthus africanus. The sequence goes on along the minus strand of JASDDO010000022.1, from coordinate 555,752,944 downwards.
TTCAGATCTGGCATCAGATATCAAAAAGAAGAGATTTTTAACATCTCACACTTCTTGATCTTCAAGATCTGGCCAACAAAGGAAGAAGAAGAAGACCCATCTCCAGAAACCCCACTTTGGGGAAGAACTAGGGCTCAAGGGGAGAACCCCTTCATCAGCTTCAAAACATTTTAGGAGTTTCACTCCACTCTAACTTCTCTTTCGAGAGTTTCTGGGGCCAAAAGCCCCTTTTCTTGCCGGCGCCCGAGTGCCCAGCGCCTACGTGCCGACACGTGGCGCGCAGCACTCAAGCGCCAAACGCCCACATGGAGACACGTGGCGCGCTCGCGCTCGAGCGCCCAGCGCCCACGTGCCGACACATGGCGCACTGGCGCTCGAGTGCTTAGCGCTCAAGTGCCATGCGCTCAAGCGCCCAACGCCTACGTGCTGACACATGGTGCGCTAGCGTTTGAGCGCCCAGCGCCCACGTGCTGACATGTGGTGCGCTAGCGCTCGAGTGCCCAGCGCCCACGTGTTGGATACATGGCGCGCTAGCGCCTGAGCGCACAGCACCTAAGCACACAGCGCTGGCCCCACGCGTCCTTTGGGCGCTTTTTCCCTTTTTTTTTATATGTATACATGCATATATATGTATAGATACACACACTCCACAACACTGTCCCCCGTACAAACTCTGTGTGGCTCCCGATATATCCAAATCCCCCTCCAAAACAAAACACACGTACACTGCACATTGAGTTCGCATGACCGGTTTAACCCGTTAATCAGAGGTTCCCTCGCCCCAAAGCCGAGGGGTAATTAATGGCAGCTTAGTCCGCGGCTGCCGGAGATTTGGATCCCCACAATCAATAAACCCCCGCCTACTCTAGGCAGGGGGAATCTATAGTACGTCTGACAAGCGCACGTGTATTCCCATCTCAATGGGGTGACGAAAAACACCCTACAGTGGGGACGCTCTTCCCTGCAGGCGCAAGCCTCTGCAGTTAATTACGTTACCGCATTGCGATAACCACATTCTCCTGCTCCAGCAGTTCATTTCGTGTCGTGTTATTTTTGTTTTATTTTGGGTTGCCCATGGATTGTATACGGAGACTATTTTATGTCGTTGCCCATAGGGCGCGGATTAGTCTAAATCCGTATATTTTAGATTCAGGCTTGGGTCAAGGATTTGCTTGACGGGGTTTTGAACTTAGGTTATATATTCCTTTGGTTCAAAAATATTTTGTTTTATTTAAGGACCGTTAATCTAGTTTGAGATTGAGATCAACTTAAATGTATGAGCATTTGGGCTCAATCTATTTTAATCTAAGGATACATTAGTCCTGTTTGAGACTAAGATCAATTTAGCAATATTTTTAAGAATCATTAAATTTATTAAGATCCAGAGAATTTAAGCTCAGTTGCAAGAGAGACCTAACCAATTTGGGCTTACTTCGCCTTCTTTTGTTCTGTTCAGAAATGCTAACCACTTATTTGGGCTCTGTTTGTTCAGCACCCTTTTTATGCAAAAGTGCTAAGCACTTATTTGACGTTCTGACACTCATATGGATATCATGTGAAGCATTCAATTATGGGCGCTGTCCAATCAGTGCTAAGTACTCAGCCATTTCGGCTGTATATGAAGTGCTAAGCACTTTTTATATGGCGCACGCGTGAGGAGAACATGCGGAACTGGGCGCTGCCCAATCAGTGCTAAGCACTCAGCCGTTTTGGCTGTATATGAAATGCTAAGCACTTTTTTGTGTGGCGCCCACGTGAGGAACACGTGAAGCACTGGGCGCTGCCCAATCAGTGCTAAGCACTTAGCCATTATGGCTATATATGGAATGCTTAACATTTTTATTCAGTGCCCACGTGTGTTTCACATGAGTCGTCGTTCATCTGCTTTGGGGGCCCACATGTTTTTCATGTGAGGCGCTAGGCGCTGTTAAAAGGGCGCCTACGTGGGAAACACGTGAGGAGCTAAACTTTTTTCCTTTTTTAGAGATTAAATATCTGTTAGTGGCATTTTGACCATTAATGATCACCAAGATCTTCGTTTTTGAAGATCTTGGATCAGGTTTTTCTTTAAGAAGTAAGTTCTTTTATAAGTTTTTTTTCTTTTTCTTTTTCTTTTGGACCTAATTCTTTTCTGAATTTATGATTCTCAAGAACAAGATCTTCCTGATGAGAATTAAATTCTCTCACTTGCGGGAGACTTATCTTGTGGAACTCTGATCCAGAGAAAGAACTAAGTTCTTTGAGAAGGGTTAAACCCTTACAATAGATCAAAAAGATATTTTGATCTCTGCGTTTTCTTTACCTAGGTTTTTTTTTGAAAGGCAAGTCTTCTTTGAGAATTAAATTCTTTATTGTGTTGAAAGCTTTATGTATTTTTTCAGAAGCTTATGGTGGGTTCCTCCGTTTGAGACTTGAAGTCTCGGGTCCTTTATAAAGTGGAGACAAATTGTTAATTTGTTTTGAGAAAATCTCTCATCGAGAGATTCTAATTGATTTAATTGGTCTCAAAATTGAGTTGGGGAATTTTATCCACCGTTAGATCTTTGATCCAAGGGTTTCTTTTTTACAGAATATGTTTTCTTGTTTTTAACAAGATTGGACAAATATTTTCCCATATACATAATTTATTCTGTAAAATGGTGATTTTTTAATCACCATTGGATTTTTAATTTAAGAGTTCTCTGTTTTATAGAATATGTTTTCTTATTTTTAACAAAATTGGGGAAATATTTTCCCATATACAAAATTTATTCTGTAAAATGGTGATTTTTAATCACCACTGGATTTTTAATCCAAGAGTTCTCTGTTTTACAGATAGCAATCTTTTTTTGTTTAGAAAGATTGAGAGAAGATATTCCCAAAATAGAATTTTATTCTATTATTGGATAATTGATTCAATCGAGAGTATCTTTCTTATTTAGAAAGATTTGGGAGATAGTTTCTCCTAATAGAATTTAATTCCATATTTTGATGATTTATTATCTCCATTGGATCTTTGATCCAACGGTTCTGTTTAACAGAGAGTATCCCAAATTCTCATGTAAAATTTAATTCTATTGATCTTGACTTGGGCGCTGGCGCTCACGTGTTGTGCACGTAGGCATCACTTAAGAATTTAATTCTTATGATGGGTACTCCCGTGCTTTGCACATTGGCGAATTTAATTCTTATTTAGAAAGCGTTTTTGTGCTTCGCACATTAGCGTCGGCCTGAGGAGCACTTGCGGAACCACCACAAAATTGATTCTGGCGCTGGCGCCCTCGTGAGAAACACGTAAGGAACTGTCCCATTAGCTTTCAACAGAGTTTTTCACTTTCTATATATATTATCTTTTAGGGGGTCAAATGCCCCCCACCTTGCACGTGGCTCACACATGGGTGCAACAGTGTCACTTTTCCCCTCGTTTGATTTTCTAGGGAGTTGAATCGTCCTTTCACATCCTATAAATAGGGCCTTTGGCCCTTGAGATGACCGCTGTCTCTTCATCTTCTTTCTTGAGTTTCATTTCTTATGAGAATTTAATTCTCGTTTCCCAGAGCTTAGATCTCTGTCTTCCAGAACTCTTTTGAACAGAGTATATTCTGCCAGATTTCTTGGTAAGAATCATGAACAGAGCTTAGCTCTTAACTCCTTTTGAGCGTATATATTTTCTTAGTTATGGATTTTAAGTCCATTATCAGTTTTGACAAAGCTTAGCTTTTTTCTTTTTGAATCGATCTCTTGGAGATCTAAAAAAAACTTTCTTTTTATAGATCATGGATCTTAATGTTTTTATCCAGGATATGAGAATCTTTAATTCTCTTGGGGTTTTATCCTATTGTAAGCCTTGACACTTGTTCTGGAATTTGTTTCCATCAATTAACCCATGGGGATTGTTCTGGGATTCGATCCCACTGTTTAGGGAAAACTAATTCCATTTTTTCTGCAGAGCTTGGCAATGATTTGCATCTTAAGAATTTTCGGAATTTTATTCGCTTTGCTGTTCTTGTATATGTTTTTTCTTCTTCTTATTTTTTATTTTTTGGGTTTTAATCTTTTTTCTGCATATTTTAATCTGTTGTTTGTTTTAAAGAGCCTGCCTTTTAGGGGAATATTGAGAGTTTTTAACTCCACTGTTTAATGGGCACTATTTCTTTAATGAGAATCCTTTCAGATTCTCACAATGGGCACAAGTTTCATCATTGATGAGCCATCACCCTGATTTCGTGGGGCCCACTGTAGTTATTGTCATGCCCCACTTCTCAGAGTGCGCTGAGATCGGCACGTGACTGAGCCAACCATGCTACCTGTTGGTAGGAAAAATCCGTCCACAGTCACATTACGGCTGTCTAGAAGATATCAAGAACAGGAAATAAAATAAACTATCTAGTACATGTCCATGAGCCAGAATAAATGAGTCAAGAAATAATATGCGGAAGCAATAGATCCAAGTAACAATAATAATCTAGAAAGTAAAACAAAACTAAACTGGATACTAACTGGATCCTCACTGCTCGGCCTGTCGGCAGAAGTACTCCTGATCAGCCTGCGACAAAGGTAGAGGATCTGGGCCATGCAAAACCCAGACGTCAGTGCGTCATAATATCAACAATAATACAATCAGGAGGTAACAAGACATGCAGGCATGCGTATGAACAGTAATAAGAGTATAACCGTATCATGAATAAGGAATATTGAAGGGTATAAGCACACGTGACGTGCGGTTAGTAATCTGAACTAAACTGCTGGGTTAACTACTCTCAAGTCTTTGAAATCAATTTAATGAATCGTCGATGTAACTCAATAGTATCCCGTGCGTACCCGGGACCACGGTCCAGACTCTTGGGGCTGAATCCGAGACGTGCCGCTAAACATAAAAAGGAAATAAGTACAGACGGATGATGTCAGCAACATCATCCCGGGACTGGCCTAGCCCCTAAAACTGATCAGTGTAAGCGTCGAACTGTTAAGTTACAAGTCAGGTTTCATCATTGATTTTCCCATACCCCCAAGTTGTGTGTTCAAGTCAAGTATTGATAAATTTAAAGCTAATGCCAACACAGGATCAAGCAGGAACAGCTTTGTATATACAGACAACAGGATATGTCCATCGGGACAACATGTCAGGATTGTCTGTATTAGAAACAGGATTAGGTAACATGTCAAGTAGTGATATATCAGGTCATGTCAGGTAGTTTACATATATCAAGTCATGTTAAGTAGTGGTGTATCAGGTCATGTCAAGTAGTGCACAGGTATCAAACGGATACTCATAATCAAACTGTAGCAAGTATTGAATCAGGGTGAAAGTACGGATGTACAATAAAAGCATGGATGCAAAAATATCGATCAGGGCTTACATCATGACTATGTAGGGTGTACAATATCAAGCATGGGGTGTCGATATAACAACAATATGTTATAATGTGCCATGGTATGCAAATTGATATATAATTAATGGTATGGATGCACAATAAAACATGGATGCATAATTAACTATTAGGGTTATATTTACAGTTCCAAGACTAAATGAGATGCATATTATTAAGTATGGGGTGTTACTACAATAATAATATGAATTAATGTTATCTATAAATGCAGTTATATATATTTTAAATGATATGGATGCAAACGGGTATCCGAAAACAATAAACTTTTAGTATTGAAGTACAATGTGATAAACGGGTAACATTTTACTCATATAGATGCATAATAATATACCTAGCATGTAGCAAGATGAATTAGCATGCGACTAGATATGTAAATAGTGATATAATAATGTTAACATGGATAACATATTCATACCGATTAATAACTATAAAAGTGGTATTGATTAACCATGCAGAAGAAAATTCCGTTCAGAAATTTAGCGTTACCCTGATTAGTAAAATAGCTTAAAAATAACAAACGTTCTCCAAAAGGGACGTGTCTTATACCAAACCAAACATAATTCAATAAGGTTTTCATTTTTATAAGTTGAAATATCTTAGGTTGTTCCTACAAAAAGCTATAAACATTCGAAATTGAAAGTTTGCTGCTGGAATTTCCCTGGACAGCAGTTTAGAGATATTTTCATTTGAATTTTACGTTATTTAAACAATTTATTTTGCAAGTAAATATTTCATAGAGTTATAGTATTCTGAGTTAGATTCATAACGAACTAAAGAACGTATACTAATGATTTTTTTTTGATTTATAATGAATTTTATAAGTTAAGGTGTACAGTAAATTTCAGATTTGTCGTATCCGCTTTGCAACGACGTTTCATGTGTAAACTATAATATTTTCAAACTATATTTTGTATAATATTATAAGATATAGATTATAAACTAATTAAAGATAATAATAAGAAATATTACGACGATATAAATTTTATAGATATAATTATAGTATGTCGCAAGTTGTAAACTTGCCTCGATCGAATCACGCGACGGATACGCACGGCACGTCCGACGTCAGTAAATCGTCGCAACGCACACGCGGCATGCGGGAAGGGTCCAGTCAAGGCAAGAGGGTGATCACACAGGCAAGGTACGTTTACTGGATCACTCGGATCGTCTGCGACGAGCACGGCTCCGGCGGTGATCACCGGAATCAAGAAACAAGATCAAGAAAAAGAAAGAAGAAGAAGAAGAAGAAGAAGAAGAAGAGGCTGTGTATTAAATAAGGAAAGAAAAAATAAATAAATAAAATATATATAAATATATATATATATATATATATATATATGCAGAGGGGTGAGAGAGAGAGAGAAAGGGGTTGTTATTAAGGTTTAGATTTTAATTTAAAAAGATTTTCTAAGTTATAAATATTTTAAACTGTTAAATTTTAATAAAGATATTAAATGAAATAAAATTGGATTTTCTGGTATATACAAATTTAGTCTAAAATACGTCCGGGTCGGGTCTAAAATTCATTTTCAAAAATATAAAAAATGTACATGGGGGAAACAATACATGTCGACCAAAACTCAATTTGGATGTCCGGGTAACGAAAATGCATACCCCAAGAACGGATGCACGTGCGTGCACATAGCCATCCAAATAAGTCCGTATCACTGACCGGGATGAGAACAAGATGCGCGGATGCTACGACAGGGTCAGGGGTATCATGCAGGCCATGCTAGATATTTTTAAAATATTTTACCTGACTATAAATGTTATATTAAAAAAATGCAGATGCCAAATAAAATGCCAGTATGCAGTAAAAAATGAAAATGCACGAATCCATGTAACAGGTCAGGATAAATCATAAACATGAATCAAGAAAGATTTTAAGCAAGCGGGTCGGGTAAAATGCGAATACAAATGTCAAAATACTATTCGCACCCAAAACACAGTAAACCAAGAAACTACCATAGATAAGTAAATACTTGAACTGGAATTGGTATAAATGAACTAGGGTGTTACATTATACCCAACTACAAAAAGAATTTCGTCCTCAAAATTCCCAAGACAAGAAAAGATAAACAATCATGAAACTACAGGAAGAGATCTGAAAACTTCTGTCGAATCTCGTCTTCTCGTTCCTAAGTCGATTCTCCGTGCGAGCGATTCCCCCAAGAAACAAGTACGAGAAGGATAACCTTGTTCTTAAAGACCTTTTCCTTTCGATCAACAATCGATATCGGTCGTTCCTCAAAGGTCATGTGCTCTCTTACAGTCAGCTCCAAATGATCCAGCACGTGTGTTTCATCTCGAACATACTTACGGAGTTGAGATACATGAAACACGTCACGAACATTCGCCAAAGATTGTGGTAACGCTAATCGATAAGCCACTTCTCCAACACGCTCCAAAATCTCGAAAGGCCCCACGAATCGAGGACTAAGCTTGCCTCGACTCCCAAAACAAATCACTCCTCTAGTCGGTGATATCTTTAAGAACACAAGATCACCAACAGCGAACTATAGAGGTCTTCTCGATGTGTCGGCCCAACTCTTCTGCCGATCTTGTGCTGTCTTCATATGATTTTGGATAGTATTAAATTTCTCAACTGTTTGCACGATCAAATCCGGTCCCAATAATTTTCGTTCACCAACGTCGTCCCAACAAATAGGTGAACGACACTGGCGACCATACAACGCTTTGAAAGAAGCCATCTGAATAGTCTCCTGAAAGCTGTTATTGTAAGAAAACTCCACCAAGTGTAGATGATCCTCCCATGAACCTTTGAAGTCCAACATGCAGGCTCTCAACATATCTTCAAGAGTTTGGATCGTTCTCTCCGACTGGCCATCTTTCTGAGGATGATAAGCTGTGCTAAACTTCAATCGCGTCCCTAAACTTTCCTGTAAGCTCCTCCAGAAGTACGATAAGAATCGGGTATCACGATCGAAAACGATGCTCACGGGTACTCCATACAATCTCACAATCTTCTGCATGTACCATTCTACCAAAATTTCCGTTGACTGACCAACTCGAAATGGTATGAAATGAGCTGCCTTTGTCAATCGATCAACAATCACCCAAACTGCATTATTTCCCTTTGGACTCCGCGGTAAAGCTGTTACGAAATCCATGGTTATATGTTCCCACTTCCATTGAGGAATCGGAAAGGGTTGTAATAAACCAGCAACCCTTTGTTGTTCAGCCTTAACTTGCTGACACACCAAACACTTTGCTACAAAACGGGCAATCTCCCTTTTCACGCCTTCCCACCAGAAATGTTGTCGTACATCACGATACATCTTCGTGCCTCCTGGATGTACGGAATACGCAGAACTGTATGCCTCCTTCATAACCCCTTTGCGAATGTCCCCTTTCGGCACACAAAAACGGCTACCATATCGCAACGAACCATCTTCATGAATCAACAAGTCCGTTCGAAGTCCTGCTTCAACCTGTTCTCGAAACCTTTGCAATCTTGGGTCCTGCGACTGCGCTGCTTTAATATTATCGATCAACGACGACTGTACTTGCAGCTACATCAACTATCCCGAAGAATACGGTAGCACAATCTCCAACTCGAATTTCCGAAAATCTTCGATAAGCTCCTTCTGTGCAGTCAACATCCGAATTGCTGGCAACCGACTAAGTGCATACGACACTACATTAACTTTCCCCAGATGGTACTTAAGATCAACATCGTAGTCAGCCATCAGCTCCAACCATCTACGTTGCCTCATGTTAAGCTCTTTCTGTGTGAACATGTACTTTAGGCTTTTGTGATCGGTGAATACTTCGACCCTTTCGCCTAATAAGTAGTGTCTCCAAATCTTCAAAGCGAAAATCACAGCTGCTAGCTCCAAATCATGAGTTGGGTAATTCTTCTCATGGATCTTCAACTGTCTCTGATGCGTAAGCTATAACCTTCTCATGCTGCATCAAAACACATCCCAAACCTTTCCCAGATTCGTCGCTGTGAATCACCAATCCTCCGGAACCGTCTGGTACGGTCAAAATAGAAGCGGTTATCAACCTCTGTTTCAACGCCTCAAAAGCTAACGCACATCTATCCGTCCATACGAACGGTACTTCCTTACGCGTAAGCTTGGTCAAAGGCTCAGCCAAACGAGCAAAATTCTCAACGAATCTTTTGTAATATCCGGCAAGTCCAAGAAAACTTTTGATCTCTGCTACGTTCTTCGGAATCGGCCAATCTTGAACTGCTGCAATATTCTCAGGGTCAACGGCGATTCCATCTCCGGATACAACATGCCCAAAAAACTTCACTTCTTCAAGCCAAAACTCACACTTGCTCATCTTTGCATATAATTTTTCTTTCCTCAATATCTGCAGTGCGATCTTCAAGTATTCTGCATGCCCTTCTAGGCTCCTCGAGTAGACTAGAATATCACCGATGAACACTACTATAAACTGGTGCAAGAACGGTGAAAAGATTCGGTTCATCAAGTCCATAAATATCGCCGGTGCATTCGTGACTCCGAATGGCGTCACTAAATACTCGTAATGTCCATACCGAGTTCGTAACGCAGTCTTGCAAATATCCTCTAATTTAACTCGGACCTGATGATATCCGGATCACAAATCCAGCTTCGAGAATACCCTCACGCCATAGAGTTGTTCGAACAATTCGCCAATGTGAGGGATCGGGTACTTGTTCTTAATAGTCACCCGGTTTAATTCTCGATAATCGATGCACATCCTCCTTGTGCCATCTTTCTTCTTGACTAGAAGAACTGGAGCTCCCCAAGGTGAATTACTGCCGTGAATCCAAACCTTCTCTAATAATTCAGTAAACTGCTTCTTGACTTCTTCCAATTCCACTGGTGCCATTGGATAATACGCCTTTGAGATTGGCGCTGCACCAGGAACAAGATCAATCGCGAAATCCACATCTCGTTTTGGCGGTAAACCCGAGATTTCCTCGAACACGTCCATAAAATCTCGAACTACAGCTGGCGCTTCCTCTTTATCAACTTCCATCGACGAAAGAACACTGTTTGTCGGCCTAGCCCTAAACTCAACTGGCCCGACAGAACTGCTTCCTCCAGCAAAAACGAACTCCGGATGCTCGGGAATCTGGAAAATCACTTTCTTTGCCCTACAATCAATGTGAGCATGGAAAGTGCCAAGAAATTCCATTCCCAATACAACATCATAACTGCCGGTATCGATCACCAAGAGATCTGCAAAACATGAAATGGTAAGCAATGAAACTGAGAGAACCAAGGTAATAAAACGACCATGGAACGAGGAAATGAATCAAGACCAGGACTCCAAGTTACTTAAATAAAGTACCGCATTGTAACCATGCTGCAGTTCATAGTTACAATCACATAACTCCGTTCAAGTCGCCCAAATCCTAGTATCAGAATCAAAGGAACATGGAGAAACAATAGGGAACCAAAGGTTCTAAGCCGAGATGCAAAGTTGTTTGCATATCGTCAAGACAAGGGTCAAGAGAAAGATATGATTCAAGAATCACGATAACAATGTGGCAGGACATGTTCCTAATTACGGGTTTTCCGATTTGTGTATTGGGTCCAGTACCCAACTACAAAAAGAATCAAACCCGATTAATCCAAATCCTATGTCTCTGATACCAAACAAACCCTGTCACGCCCCGCTTCCCAGAGTGTGCTGAGATCGGCACGTGACAGAGCCAACCATGCTACCTGTGGCTAGGAAAAATCCCTCCACAGTCACATTACGGCTGTCTAGAAGATAGCAAGAACAGGAAATAAAATAAACTATCTAGTACATGTCCATGAGCCAGAATAAACGAGTCAAGAAATAATATGCGGAAGCAATAGATCCAAGTAACAAAAATAATCTAGAAAGTAAAACATAACTAAACTGGATACTAACTGGATCCTCACTGCTCGGCCTGTCGGCAGAAGTACTCCTGATCAGCCTGCGACAAAGGTAGAGGATCTGGGCCATGCAAAATCCAGACGTCAGTGCGTCATAATATCAACAATAATACAATCAGGAGGTAACAAGACATGCAAGCATGCGTATGAACAGTAATAAGAGTATAACCGTATCACAAATAAGAAATAGTGAAGGGTATAAGCACACGTGACGTGCGGTGAGTAATCTGAACTAAACTACTGGGTTAACTACTCTCAAGTCTTTGAAATCAATTTAATGAATCGTCGATGTAACTCAATAGTATCCCGTGCGTACCCGGGACCACGGTCCAGACTCTCGGGGCTGAATCCGAGACGTGCCGCTAAACACAAACAGGAAATAAGTACAGACGGATGATGTCAGCAACATCATCCTGGGACTGGCCTAGCCCCCAAAACTGATCAGTATAAGCGTCGAACTGTTGAGTTACAAGTCAGGTTTCATCATTGATTTCCCCATACCCCCAAGTTATGTGTTCAAGTCAGGTATTGATAAATCTGAAGCTAATGTCAACACAGGATCAAGCAGGAACAGCTTTGTCTATACAGACAACAGGATATGTCCATCGGGACAACATGTCAATATTGTCGGTATTAGAAACAGGATCAGGTAACATGTCAAGTAGTGATATATCAGGTCATTTCAGGTAGTGTACATGTATCAAGTCATGTCAAGTAGTGGTGTATAGGTCATGTCAAGTAGTGCACAGGTATCAAACGGGTGCTCATAATCAAACTGTAGCAAGTATTGAATCAGGGTGAAAGTATAGATGTACAATAAAAGCATGGATGCACAAATATCGATCAGGGGTTATATCATGACTATGTAGGGTGTACAGTATCAAGCATGGGGTGTCGATATAACAACAATATATAATAATGTGCCATGGTATGCAAATTGATATATAATTAATGGTATGGATGCACAATAAAACATGGATGCATAATTAACTATTAGGGTTATATTTACAGTTCCAAGACTAAATGGGATGCACATTATTAAGTATGGGGTGTTACTATAATAATAATATGAATTAATGTGATCTATAAATGCAGTTATATATATTTTAAATGATATGGATGCAAACGGGTATCCGAAAATAGTAAACATTTAGTATGGATGTACAATGTGATAAACGGGTAACATTTTACTCATATGGATGCATAATAATATACCTAGCATGTAGCAAGATGAATTAGCATGCGACTAGATATGTAAATAGTGATATAATAATATTAACATGGATAACATATTCAAACTGATTAATAACTATAAAAGTGGTATTGATTAACCTTGCACAAGAAAGTTCCGTTCAGAAATTTAGCGTTACCCTGATTAGTAAAATAGCTTAAAAATAACAAACGTTCTCCAAAAGGGACATGTCTTATACCAAAACAAAGATAATTCAATAAGGTTTTCATTTTTATAAGTTGAAGTATCTCAGGTTGTTCCTACAAAAATTATGAACATTCGAAATTGAAAGTTTGTTGCTGGAATTTCCCTGGACAGCAGTTTAGAGATATTTTCATTTGCATTTTACGTTATTTAAAAAATTTATTTTGCAATTAAATATTTCATAGAGTTATATTATTCTGAGTTAGCTTCGTAATGAAGTAAAGAACGTATACTAATTATTTTTCTATGATTTATAATGAATTTTATATGGTAAGGTGTACAGTAAATTTCAGATTTGTCGTATCCGCTTTGCAACGACGTTTCATGTATAAACTATAATATTTTCAAACTATATTTTGTATAACATTATAAAATACAGATTATAAACTAATTAAAGATAATAATAAGAAATATTACGATGATATAAATTTTATAGATATAATTATAGCTTGTCACAAGTTGTAAACTTGTCTCGATCGAATCACGCGACGGATACGCACGACACGTCCGACGTCTGTAAATCGTTGCAACGCACACGCGGCACGTGGGACGGGTCTAGGCAAGGCAAGAGAGTGATCACACAAGCAAGGTACGTTCACTGGATCACTCGGATCGTCAGCGACGAGCACGGCTTCGACGGTGATCACCGGAATTAAGAAACAAGATCAAGAAAAAGAAAGAAGAAAGAAGAAGAAGAAGAGGCCGTGTATTAAATAAGGAAAGAAAAAATAAATAAATAAAATATATATAAATATATATATGCAGAGGAGAGAGAGAGAGAGAGAAAGGTGTTGTTATTAAGATTTAGATTTTAATTTAAGAGGATTTTGTAAGTTATAAATATTTTAAACTGTTAAATTTTAATAAAGAAATTAAATAAAATAAAATTGGATTTTCTGGTAAATACAAATTTAGTCCAAAATACGCCCGGGTCGGGTCTAAAATTCAGTTTCAAAAATATAAAAAATATACATGTCGACCAAAACTCAATTTGGATGTCCGGGTAACGAAAATGCATACCCCCAAGAACGGATGCACGTACGTGCGCATAGCTATCCAAACAAGTCCATTTCACTGAACGGGAAGAGAACAAGATGCGCGTATGCTACGACAGGGTCAGGAGTATCATGTAGGCCATGCTAGATATTTTTAAAATATTTTACTTGACTTTAAATGTTATATTAAAAAATGCAGATGCCAAATAAAATGCCAGTATGCAGTAAAAAATGAAAATGCACGAATCCATGTAACAGGTCAGGATAAATTATAAACATGAATCAAGACAGGTTTTAAGCAAGCGGGTCGGGTAAAATGCAAATACAAATGTCAAAATACTATTCGCACCCAAAACACAGTAAACCAAGAAACTACCATAAATAAGTAAATACTTGAACTGGAATTGGTATAAATGAACTAAGGTGTTACAGTGATTTTAATATATTAATCGCTAACTCTCCACTTTTTTTTCTTTTCTTTTTAAGGTACTATGGCTGGTCGTCTATATGATCTTAAAGAGATTGTCTCTTACAAGGAGATTCACATCCAAGGCCGCTGCCAAGGCCAAGAGTTCACCGATGTTCAATGCGACGCGGTGATGCGCTGCTTCGACGATTACAACGGTCGATTGCTCCCCCGCCATTCTGCCCTTTTGAAGATCGTCATTGGGTCGATCTGGGAAGTTATACCTGGGCGCCTTGAGGTTATGCTGCTTCAAGCACTCGATGATGCTGAAGACAAGGTGCATTTGGTGTATATGATGGGGTTGATATCGAAGAAACGGCAAGATAATCTTGTCGCCATGTTACACCGTGCCTTTCAACAAAAGGCGATAGTATCAGCATACCAGAGGGTGGAGGACATTAGTGGTGACCCTGACGCTTGCATCCGAGAGAAGAAGCACAAAAAAGTTGGTCGACGAAGCTAAAGGCGTACTGCTCAAACTTGCTTTTGAGTTTGAGAATCCGTGTCCGGAGTTTAGTGTCTAGCCGTTGTAGACCTCTGATGATGTAGTAATGTTTTTTTTTGTTTTTTCCTTTTTAGTCGTTCTTACCATCACTGTGTAATCTTTTCTGAAGTATGAATGATAAGCCCTTTTTTTCTTTCATATCTGCACTTTCCTTTTCTTGATTGTCTTGATTCAGCGCGAAGTAGTTTATGTACCCATTTTCGGAGTTTGTAGTTTATTCACTCATTTCGGAGTCTCTAGTTTACGTATCCATTTCGGAGTTTGTAGTTTATTCACTCATTTCGGAGTCTCTAGTTTACATACTCATTTCGGAGTTTGTAGTTTAGTCACTCATTTCGGAGTCTCTAGTTTACGTACTCATTTCGGAGTATGTAATTTATTCACTCATTTCCGAGTCTGTAGTTTATGTACTCATTTCAGAGTATGTAGTTTATTCACTCATTTCGGAGTCTCTAGTTTATATACTTATTTTGGAGTATTTTTAGTTTACCTCCCTTGGCTTTATAGGAAAACTTGTCCTAACGTTGTATGTAGATAACCCCCATTCTTTTTACGATAAAGGTCCGTTAGGTTTATGGTATTAGGGTTTTAGTCCGAGGCACCGTCACGTTGGTTGATGTATTCCTCGATATGCAATCTTTAAGCTGCTGTTCGAGTAGCCCCGCGACTGTCATATCTCTGATCCCTTTGGGGGCTGGACAAGACGTCTTCAAGTAATCTCCTTAGGTCATATTACCGTTGGAAAAGCAAGCGTTAGGAATTTACCACGACACTTTTTATCTGAGGTTAGGCTCAATTTAAAGCCCCGATGAGCCATAACCGCACCCTTCTGGGGTGGGATGATCTCCAATAGTCTTTTAGGCTTTATATGAGTTGCCGTCAAGACCCGAAGCTGGGAATATACCGTCACATTGTTTTTTCCTTTGACGATGTCGCGCCGATTCTTTGCTGAAATAGGGTAGACATCTGTAGGATCTTTATGCTGTATGTATTGCAATTGAAGTCCGGAGCTAGGAATATGTCATTGCTTGAATTTCAATTAATAGCTGCGTTCGCATCCTGTGGAATGAGGGGAAACGCTGGGATAGTCTCAAGGTTGTATATGTACCGTCAAGTCTTGGAGCTAGGATTTCGCCATGGCTTTATTTTTGCTTTGACCCTTGGGTCTTTTGTTGGCATTGCGTCTGCATCCGGATGGAATGAGAAGAACGTCGGGGTGATCTCTAGGCTTTAGATGTTTCCATCAAGATCTGACTCTCCCTTTGACGGAGCCTGGTGGGAAATTATGGTTCCCTTTCTTTCATTTGTGCCCATGGATTATATACAGGAGTCGTTGCGGTCCTACCTGCTGGGCAGAAAAGTTTCTTTTTTTTTCTTTCCGCGATGCTCTATCTTTTCAGCTTTTATGTCGCAAAAGTCGCGATTGCCTAATCATTTCGGCTATTTATCGCGGTGCTCAATTATTTCGGCTGTTTTTGTTTTTACTCGCTGCTTTTTATTGCGAGTTGCCCTATCATTTTGGCTCTTTTTTTAAGGGATTTTGAATATGATACCAATCTTGGTATCAGCATCGCTACCACTGGAATATTTCCAGAAGCGAATCATCATTTGCCTTGAGAGAACTTGGGGTTTGACACCTATTTAGGCATCAGCATTGCTACAACTGGAATGTTGTCAGGAGAGAATCATCATTTTCCTTTGTTGGTTTGAACAAAGATGGCTTAGCAAACAGGGTTAGGATCCTGTCGATTAAGGCTTTTTTACTTTATGGGCCGTAAGGGTCACATAAAGGTATTTCTTCCTACAAGTCGTAAGGATCTCGTTGGTGTGTTTTCTCCTTAGGAATCGTGGGGATTCCTAAGTGATATTTTCTCTTATAAGTCGTAAGGATCTTCCAATAGTTTTTTCTCCTTATAAGTCGAGATGACTTACAAGTGTCGTTCACTATGTGGGGAAATTTCTGGTGGTTGGTGGAACTTGGTGGGGGATATATTTATTTATACCCGTGGATTGTATACAAGGGTCAATACAGGACCTCCTGTAGGGCAACATTAGGGGAATATGAGGTCTTAAGAATAAGTTCAGATCTCTGTAGCTTAAGGTTTTTGAATCTTATGAGCAGTGGGGGTCTCATAAATGGATTTTTTTTATGAGTCGTGAGGATCTCGCAAGTGTAGTTTCTTCTTAGGAATCGTAGGGATTCCTAAGTGTGTTTCTCTTTTGTGAGTCGTAAGGATCTCACACAAGGTTTTTTTTTATGAGATTGCGCACTTCCGGGTTTTCACAAGCTCGCCGGTAGCCCTGCTGTTTTACTCATGGCGCCCTTTCGGGTTTTCATCCGTGCCCATTTCACTTGTGGACATACCTTTTTTTTCGAATGGGGAAACTCTCGAAAGTAGCTTCGTCGCATATGACCCATCTGTTTGCCAGTGGTATTTAGGGGTGGCTTCATTGCTGGAGTATCTGTATAGCCAGTGGAACTTGAGTTGCAACCTTTGCCGTTAGGACTTCGATTGCAATATAGATCTCAAGGGAGCATATCACCGTATTTGGGGGCGATGTACTAGTTTAGGGACATCTCGGTCCGTTGTCGCCATGTTTGAGGCAAAGTTCTAGTTTAAGGACATCGCGGCCCGTTGTTAGTTTAGGGACATCTCGGTCCGTTGTTAGTTTAGGGACATCTCGGTCCGTTGTCGCCATGTTTAAGGTGGATAGTTAGTTTAAGGACTTCTCGGTCCGTTGTTAGTTTAGGGACATCTCGGTCCGTTGTTGCCTTGTTTGAGGCGGATAATTAGTTTAAGGACTTCTCGGTTCGTTGTCGCCGTTTTTGAAGCGACAGAGCTTTTTGGATACTACTCTCAGAGTCCTGACTCAGGAAGATAGTGAGCGGACACAAGCGTCGTCATCTATCATTGACTTAAGTCGTGATTCATCAAGCGTAGTATTTTTTGAGGAATTGTCCGTTTATTGGCCGGAAGGTCTTTCGCCATCCATATCCATGAGCAGCTAGGCTCCACCTTGGTAGACTTTGTCTGTAATATACGGGCCTTCATAGTTCGGCTCGAACTTCTCCCGTTTTGCACGATTGGAAATCATTGGTCTTTTGACGACTAGCACGAGTTCACCTTGGCGGAACGTTCTCGGCCTGGTCAGTCTTTCGTATGACCGTGTCATCCTTGCCTTATAAGCCTCCAGATTTTGCTATGCCATAAGACGAGTTTCGTCGAGGGCGTCGAGCTCCTCAATCCGAAGATGAGCATTTTCTTTATTTGTCAGCTTGTATCGAACCGCTACTCGTAGAGAGGGGAGTTCTATTTCCAGTGGGAGCACTGCTTCCGTGCCGAACACCAATGCGTACGGTGTCATATTCATGGCTATCTTGAACGTTGTTCTGTATGCCAAGAGCGATTCATGCGGCCTTTCGTGCCAATCTTTTTTGTTTCTGGACACTGTTTTCTTTATGGTCTTTATTAAGGTCTTGTTGAAAGTTTCAGCTAGACCGTTGGCCCGAGAATTATAGACTGAAGAGTATCTCCAATCTATTTTATGTTGTTGTGCGAAGCGGCTGATTTTATGACTTCTATAAGCTGGCCCATTATCCGAGATAATTCGTCGCGGAGTGCCGAACCGAAAGATAACATGTGTTCTGAAGAAATGGAGGATATTCTCCGTCTTCACCTCCCTTAGTGGTACTGCTTCTGCCCACTTGGAGAAGTAGTCGGTCATTGTCAGTATGAACCGATGTCCTTTGGACAATGCCGGTTCAATGAGGCCAATTATATCGGTTTCCCACATTTCGAACGGCCAGCTAGCTACTGTTGGGTGTAGCCGATTTGGATGTTGGTGGATGAATTCCCTGTGAATTTGGCACGAGTGATACTGCTTCGCATATTCGAGGCAGTCCTGACTCATTGTGGGCCAATAGTAACCCATTCTTTTTATCTTCAGCTTCATCTTTAGCCTGGCTTGATGAGAACCACAAAGTCCATCGTGAGTTACTTGAACGAATCTCTTCACTTCTTCTGGTCCCAGGAATCTTAGCAACAGACAGTCGAACGATCTTTTATATAGAGTATCATTGACGAAAGTGAAGGACAATGCTCGTTTCATGAGCTGATGTCTAAACGACGCATTTTTGGGCGTTCGTTGGGATTTGAAGCAGTCAATGAAAACTTCCCTCCAGTCCTTGACCTTTTTTTCATCCTCTATTTGAAGGGCTACATTTTAGGTTGTTTCTTTTCTTTTGAATGGCTCTATCAGGTCTTCCGAAGATATATTTTTTTGCGCGAGAATCCTGTGGCTTTGCATAATGATTCTTACGTCATCGAGGTCTTCATCGGCCAGTTCCTTAACCAATTTGGCCAATGCATCCGCCTTGCTGTTTTCTGTACGCAGTATACTCTCCAGGATGTAGGAGGGGATTTGTGTCAGCAGTTGCTGTACACTTTAGCCATACTTTATCAGCTCTGGCTTGCATGTCTGATAGTCGCCATTTACTTGGCTGATGATCAGCTAGGACTCTTCATATATGAGGAGGTTTTTGATTCCCATGTTGATATCAATCTCGAGGCCTTCTATTAAAGCTTCATATTCAGCTTCGTTGTTAGTCCTTGGCTCCGTTAAGGAAAGGGCGTAACGCAATATCCCTCTTTGCGGGGTCACGAAGATAAGGCCTACCCCGGCTTTGATTATGGGGGTGTTTCACTTTCGTTTCTTCACGGAGGATGCTCCATCGAAATAGAGTTCGCATTGGGAATCATTTTCTTCTTTCTCTTCTTCGATTGCGTCGAACGCATGTTCATCTAGCAATTCGCAATTTAAGGGAGAGTCAGCCGGTATCGGATGCTCCATAAGAAAGTCGGCAATGGCTTGCCCTTTCATTGCTTTGAGGGGACGATACGTTATCGAGAACACCATCAGAAGGAGGGTCCATTTGACAAGCCTTCCTGTTAGTATGTCCCTCGACATTAGAAACTTGAAAGGATCCACCTTTGATATGAGATGGACCTCATTTGCCAAGGCATAATGTCTGAGCTTCGTTATTTGCGAAGATCAGTGCCAGGCAATGCTTTTCGATAGGGGGTAGTTGTTTTCTTCCCCAAGGAGAACTCGGCTTAAATTGTATAGAGCTCTCTCCTTTTCCTGATCGTTCTCTTGTGCCCATAGCATGCCTAGTGAACTCTTAAGGGTCGTTGTGTATAGGATAAGGGGTTTTCCCTTAATCGGAGCGATCAATTCCGGCTAATGTTGTACATATTGCTTTATTTCATCCAATGCGTTTTGGCATTTTTGATCCCAAACAAACGGGGTCCCCTTCATCAAATGACTGTAGGGACGGCATTTTCCGGAGAGGTTGGTTATGAACAGCCGTATATATGCGAGTTTTTCTTGAAGTGATCGCAACTGTTTGAGAGTTCTTGGCATGGGCATTTCCATAATCGCCTTAATCTTTGAGGGATCGATTTTGATACCCCGGTGTCGTATGATGAATCCTACGAATTTTCCTGAGGAGACTCCAAATGTGCATTTTAGAGAATTTATCTTCAGATTATACTTCCGAAGACGTCAGAACACTATTTTTAGATGTTCCCAATGTTCCTCGTGAGATATTCTCTTTACCATAAGGTCGTCAATGTAGCATTCGACGATCTCGTGTATGAGGTCATTGAAGATCTTTTTCATAGCTCTTTGGTATGTAGCGTCAGCGTTCTTTAAACCTAAGGGCATCACCTTATAGCAGAATATGTCCAGCGGGGTCCGGAAGGCGGTATGCTTTTGGTCTTCAGAATGCATTTTTATTTGATTGTATCCTGAAGATCCATTCATGAAGGAGAAGACCTCATGGGTAGATGTGTTATCAATCATCAGCTCAGTAATAGGTACTGGAAAATCATCCTTTGGGCAAGCTTTGTTGAGGTCCCGAAAGTCCACGCAGATGCACACTATCCCATTTTTCTTCATCACTGAAATGATGTTAATGATCCATTCAGGATATTGAACTTCTTGGATGAAGCCGGAGTGGATTAGTTTCTTGACTTTAGCGTTGATACTCATCTTATGTTCGAGCCGCATTCTTCTTTGCGCCTGTTTGACTGACTTTATGTCTGGAGATATGGCCAGTTTATGTACTGCTATCTTTGAATCTAGACCTGATATTTCAGAATAGTTCCACGCGAAGCAGTCTTTATATTACATGAGCACGTCTTTTAACATGGCTACCTGTTTTTCAGATAATAGCTTACTGACGAATATCGGCCTCGGATCATTTTCTGTCCCCAAGTCAATTTTTCTTAGGTTGTCCGCCGTGGTGTGTACCCATCTGCCAGCTCTTTTGGTGCTGGTGGAAACTCTGAGATCACCCCTTCCTCGTCTTCATTTGCAAAGCACATGTGGAGGTCATCTATAGTCCCGTACCCTCTCTCTTTTAAGAGTGTTATCATATGGCAGGTACGAGTTCGCTTCCATTCCTAATGTTGAGATGGTCATATCCTCACGGTATAGGTCCTATATTGCTCATGCTTTTGTGGCGGGGTTACCCTCTAGCTGTCGGATAAAGTGAACCTGCCTTATTGATATTGGTCTTCTACTCAGTCTTTAAAAGTAAAGCAGTCTTCAAGGGGATGACCTATTGCTCGGTGGTAGGAGCAATAATTCGGATGATGGACCTCGTTTATTTGTTCGGGATGCCGAGACTCCGGAAGTGTCATCATTTAGTGCTTCATGGCAAGGTTGAATATTTTCCTTGTCTTGTCTTGGGGGAAAGAGTATCCCGACTCATCTTCTTTATAAAGGACGGGCTCCAACGGGGTTTTTCTCGATCGCATGGCCTTTTGGATCCACTTTGATGTTTTCGAACATTGTTTGCATTCTTTACTTTGTTTTTGCCTCTACTTCGGAATTTTCCCCTTTCGCAGGAACATACAGTTGGCCGGGGATAAAGAGCATTATAGTATTCCTTCTCTGCAAATTGCTGATTGAGACGCTGTATCCTGACCTTTTCATAAATGGCTATATCGCGGCTGTGATTGTCCCAGCTCTTTTGACACGCTTCTTTTATTAGCTTGTCAATTTGTTCTTCGAGTGACGAACATAATGTTCTTAGAGAGAGATTTCGCTCCGTTTCAACATCATAGCTATTAGGCAGAGCCTTTTCCCTTTCACTGGAGTTGTTTATGACGCGGTAACTGTGGAGCCACTCTCGTTTCTTGGACCGAGCGTATCCGAGCCCGTTTGTCTCCATCTTTCCGTTGGGTATCTTTCGCTGAGTCCCGGGATTATCCTAAATCATTTTGTAGAATTGGTCTTGCCGAACAGTTTGTTCGAAAGGTACACTTTAGCATCTTAACAGCCTCTTTAATCCCTCCGTGTAATATCTTGGCAGACAGATTGGTTGAAGCCTGCCGAGTGCAAAATCGGCACCATGCCAAACTTCCTTTTATACTTTGGTTTCCATAGATTGGTAGAAGATGATCGTTTTTTCACCTCTTCGTCTAGGATGCACATAGAAAGTTTGCAGTTCTTGTACGCTGTATGTATGGAGCGCATCAAGTTCCTTGCAGTATCGAGGCGGAGCTATTGTTTTTTGCAGACTCTGATCTTCTCCGGCAAAAGTTTGGATTGACGGATGGACGGAGAACACTGTGTTGGCCTCATCTTCTGAGTCGCTGCCCAAGACCAAAATAGGAGTAGATGGTCCGGGCTTTTTATTTTCTTTTTACGGTTGTCCCGAGTAGACTATTTCTTCATCTTCCCCGGTATCACTCCCAAAGATCGGGATAGTGGCGACGGACTTTTGTTTATTCTCCAGCTTGTGGCGCCTTTCTGTGTCCTCGAAGTCTAGTAGGAAATACTTTGTGTCTTCATATTTTTGGACCTCATTTACGGAGAACGGATTTAGCTCCCCTATGACGGTATACTCCGAGCCATCCTTGAAATACTTCATACAGTGATATTTTGTAGAAGGGATGACGTTGTACTCATGTAACCAAGGCCTGCCGAGCAAAGCATTATAGAAAGTTTTGGCGTCAATGACATGGAATTTGATGTCAGTGACGAGCAACCCGAAGCGTAACGTCAGTATTAAGGACCCAAGCATTCATGATGACTGTGAGTCGAACCGGAGATGGTAATTTTATCTCGGGCAAGGTGCTGAACGTCCATGCAAATCTCCTTCAGCACTCTCATGTTGAGAAGGTTAACAGAGGATCCATTGTCAACAAGGATTTTCCCTATCTTGATGTCATAGCAATATCCTGTGACGTATAATGGACGATTGTGCTTGCACGTACCAAGGAGGAGATCTTCATCACTGAATGTAATATCAGCTGTGTGAACCTCTGCCAGTTCATCCTTCATCTTCTCTTCTGCGAGGAAAGTTTGGAACTGATCGGGCTCTTGTAATGCTTTGATCAGAGAATCTCGTGCCTCTTTGGACAGGAGGAGAGCATCCAATATGCTCAGTTGTGAGGGTATTTTCCTCAGATGCGCTAGGACATTGTAATCCACCTTATTTTTCTTAGACGGGTCCTTTGCGGTGAGCTCTTTGACTGCTGTTCCATCAAGGACGATTTCTTCGGGAATTTTCCCCGTCCCTTTGTCTTTTTTGTTCGATCCTTTGTTCGCAGGTCCGAGGTTCTTCTTAGGCAGCATACGGTTACGCAGCTGAACGTTTCACATTTCTTCTCCTCCTCATCTTTTTCCGAGGTGAAGTCTTCGAAGAGAGTGCTGAGAGGTATTTCGTCCTCAGAATCGCTCCCGAAGGTAAGAACTTGGGGGTTTTCCCTTTCCGAACTGGTACCAACCATATGACAGTTGCCATTCATTTCTTTATACATGTTTGTAGCACTATTTTGCGGTCGACGAGCATGAGCTTCGTACTTCATCCTCTTGAAGTGTTTTTTATGGGCAACGTATCCTTACCACCACTTCTTGAAGGCACTGCATTCCTCAGTGGAGTAGATAACCCTCCGATGATATAGGTAGTAGTTTGGATGCGAATCCTCTTCGTCGAGGCATATGACCACGGGAGTGTTTCCTACGAGAGGTGGCAGCTTCATTCCCATTGACAGGGCTTTGGTGAACCGCTTCTCTGTTTTGATCCTGCTCTTATTTGTCGAAGGTATGCTTTGGTTTGGTTGGAATGCTTTATGACTCATCCTTGCTGTGTCTTCTTTATCCTGAAGCCGACGCTTGTATATGGCTATTTCGCATTCTCGGTCAACTTTGCTTTTTTGAAAGGCTTTGTTCAACAACCTATCGATCGGGTCTTCTGGAAGTTCTAGGGATTTTAGCGCTGATTTTGCACCCAGTTCCTCCGCGTTTTTTCCGATGCCGGGAGAGTTTCTTTGTCATTTAACGACGAATGGGAGACCATGTGGCATCTTACTACACGGTCCCCGATATCTCCTGATGAGTCATTTTCCTCATCGTTGTCACTATCTTCATTCTCAAGAATATGCTTGAGGAACTCTTCGATCATGACCGGTGTCTACTCCTTTTGGTTGTACTCCTCAAGCGCGTCAATGTACTTTTGTAGGTCTGTGCGCTTGTCGTTATACTCGGCAGGCCGCACAGGCTTCTTGGTCTTCTTCTTTTTCTTCGAAGAATTTGAAAGCTCGACTTGGGGGTTTTGCCTTATGTCAACAACTTTCGGTGCGAGACGTAGTTTCAGCATCTCTTCGATGATTTTGGGTGGGGTTCAAGTGAGATTTTCCACCTGACTGCTGGACATACCTGTAGACCCTTCAGCATTTTTTTGGTTTTTGCTGAAAGAATGACTTCCTATGGAGTTTCTTCCATGAGTGAGCATGTTGCCCCCAGCGCATCCACCTTTTTAGGAGTGTGCTTCTGGGGTGGGTTTACCCTTCAGTTATCAGACATCGCGAATTTCCCCAGTTGATACTGTCTTTGACCCAGTTTTTGAAAATGTAGCAATTCTCAATTAGGTGGCTCACCATTCTGTGATAGGAGCAGTAATTAGGGTTATTGACTTCGCTGGGTTGCGGTGGACGCTGTGGGTTTGGTAATATGATAACTTTATTACGCATTGCCAATTCGAACAGTCTCCTCATCTTATCGTGGGAAACGAGTAAGCGCGTCCTAGTTTTTCCTCCAAGGATGGGAGCAGACGCGCGTTGTTTTGGCAAGCAGCCGGTTTTGGGTACTCGGTTGTTATTGCGTGTTGGCAACGAAGGCCGCTTTCCCTTTACCCTTGTTATTTCGAAGGTCCTTATTTGAGAAGGAAGGCCCATGGCCCATCTGGTCCATTTTATCGATGAGAGCCTGGAAGGTGGTTGGTTTGAAGAATGCTATGAATTAGGACACAGTTGTTTGAGGATCAAGAGTCTCGATAAAAATGCCCACGGCAGGGGATTCTTCAATGCGCTATTCGCACTTAGACCATAGGTTTCGCCACCGGATCGCATATTGGACCCAGGTTTCTCTCGGCTTTACCCTGGCATTGATTAACGCCGTAATTGTAGTCTGATCGCTCGCACTGGCGAACCGATGTGTGAACATCAGTTCCATATCTGCGAATGTTTTTACGGATTCATTTGGGAGTTTTGAGAACCATTCAAAGGCCATTTCTGACAGGCTGCCAACGAACTGACAAAGTAACAGTTTGTCTTCACCTCCCGTGTTTCCGCACAGAGCTTTGAATTGTGCAACATGCTGATGAGGGTTTCCTATCCCTTTGTATACATGGAATTTGGGGATCGTATACCCTGACGAGTACTTGATTTGATCATACCAGCCTGGATACGGTCGTCCAGTTCTGACGATTTGGACAGCCGTTTCATTAGCTTGATGAGCTCTTATTTGTTAAGCAATATAATCATCAAGAGCAGCCTTGGAGATCGTTTCCTCCTTGGCTGTTGATAAGGCCGGAAGAGGGTTCGATGTTTCCTCTCTATCAGCCTCGATGATTATCTGCGGATCCTCGGCTGGGGGTATCTGGCTGGATCATCATTCCAACCATGTCTTGGAACAAGAGAACCATCTGCTTTATGTTGGCAGCTTGTTCAGGGGCTTCTTTGTATTTTCTCTCAGGCACCCTTCGTAGGAACTCTATATCGGTCTCCTGCTCTTGGCGCTGTTCGGCGGCTGGATCCGGACTTTCTTTCTGTCCGATAAGTGCTGCTATTTTGGTCAGCATTTCATGGAGCTTTGTTGTTGCTCCTGAGCCTTTGTTAGCGACCGATTTTGCGGTCGGTGACTCACGGAGGCACGGCTTTCTTCTTTTCCCGAAGCCATGTAGACTGTATATACGATCATGCCTCCAGACTAGGGGTGTTTGGGTCCATCGCCTTTGGAATTTGCCGCAGGCGGTGGGATTTTCTCCAACCTGGTTCTTTTATGAGAGGTTGAAGTTGAAGGGGCCACTATAATAGGCACCTGTATAGAAAGAGTCCCCCGTTGTATGACGGACGAGTGATCTTTCTCTTGCCGAGCCTTCAAGTTTTTTGGTCGGTGAGAGTGATTTTCATCAATCACGGAGACTTGGACTTTCCATTAGACTCTATGAATTTGTGAGGAGAGCCGCTGATGGGGCCGCTCCGGCTTGGCCTGTATAGGGACTTTTACAAGTGGGGGTGATTTCTTTAACATTGCCGTCAGGGAGTTCTTGCGCACCCTTCTGAGCAGATCAAAGTTGTTCCCGGTTGGAACCGCAGCGTTAACTTCCACCATTAGAGCTGGTAGGATAAGTCCAGAGGGGGAGTTGCCCCCAGCTTTTCTCACTTGGCGCCAGTGGAGAAGTCGAGCGTATCTTGTTGAAGGGACCGCCTCAATTTTGGAAGCGGCTTCTTCTTGCCCCCGACTTTGCTGAGGGGCTTCAGTCGGCGTCAGCCTGGTGAAAACCGACGTCCTTGGTAGAGTTTGAGGAGCATTGGTCAGTCTTTCAAAGACCAACCGCGTGATGGGGGAAGCACCTTTGACGGCTTCACTGGTAGCAGGAGTTGGGAGGGCTATCAGTTTTGGGATAGCCCCTTCAGGTATCACGAGTTTCTTCGCGGGTCCGTTTGAGCTTTTGCTCAGCCTGTTGAAGACCGAGAAGCTAGATTTGGACGGCCCGTTGAGAAGGGCCGTTGTGGTTGCCAGTCGCTCGAATACAAGCCTTTTTGGAGCTTCTCCTTGCTGCACGGAGGCACGGAAACTCATAGGTGGGAGCATGGTCCCGAAGAACAATTCAGTAGTGGCATATGAGACTTGCCCCACTAGCATTGAGAAAATTGAGGCCGTGTTGTGCCCATAGGTCACTCCTCCAGTCGGGGTAGAGCGGGAGTTGCTGCTGCATGAGGTGCTGTTGAAAGCTATTAATTTTCTGCATAGGAGCAAGACATCAAGCTTTAGTACCTCGAATACAAGGGCAACCATAGAAAACCGTGATTTTGTTCGCGCAAAATGACACATGATGTGTGGAATGGAAAGTGGAAAAGGTCCCACCGGGCGTGCCATAATCTGTTCACCGCAGATAAACACGGACCAAGATGTTGGGACGTATGGCCTGAATTTTAGGGGTAGATGCTATTTGGACTTCACCATCCACCTCCCCGAAAATACCAAGTTGATTTATGGCACCATATATCGGAGGTTTGGAAAGATTCGACAGTTGTAGCAGACTATATCAGATTCCCCCTCATTTTATGAGGGGTTTTTGATTTTTGGGACGCTCTTCCCTACAGGCGCAAGCCCCTGCAGTTAATTACGTTACTGCGTTATGATAACCACTTTCTCCTGCTCCAGCAGTTCATTTCGTGTCATGTTATTTTTGTTTTATTTTGGGTTGCCCGTGGATTGTATACGGAGACTATTTTATGTCGTCGCCCGTAGGGCGCGGATTAGTACAAATCCGTATATTTTAGATTCGGGCTTGGGTCAAGGATTTGCTTGACGGGGTTTTGAGTTTAGGTTATATATTCCTTTGGTTCAAAAATATTTTGTTTTATTTAAGAACCGTTAATTTAGTTTGAGATTAAGATCAATTTAAATGTATGAGCATTTGGGCTCAATCTATTTTAAACTAAGGATACATTAGTCCTCTTTGAGACTAATATCAACTTAGCAATATTTTTAAGGATCATTAAATTTATTAAGATCCAGAGCATTTTGGCTCAGTTGCAAGAGAGACTTAGTCAATTTGGGCTTAATCAGTCTTCTTTTATTCTATTCAGAAGTGCTAAGCACTTATTTAGGATCTGTTTGTTCAGCCCTGTTTTTATGCAAAAGTTCTAAGCACTTATTTGATGTACTGACACTCACATGGATATCATGTGAAGCATTCAATTATGGGCCTTGCCCAATCAGTGTTAAGCACTCAGCCGTTTCGGCTGTATATGAAATGCTAAGGATTTTTTATATGGTGCCCACGTAAGGAGAATGTGCGGTGTTGGGCGCTGCTCAATTGGTGCTAAGAACTCAACCGTTTTGGATGTATATGAAGTGCTAAGCACTTTTTGTGCGGACCCACGTGAGGAGCACATGAGGCGCTGCCCAATCAGTGTTAAGCACTTAGCCGTTTTGGCTATATATGGAGTGCTAAGCACTTTTATTCAGTGCCCATGTGTATTTCACGTAAGGCATCGGCCTTCTGCTTTGGGCGCTCGCGTGTTTTTAACGTGAGGCACTAGGCGCTGTTAAAAGGGCGCCCACGTGGGAAACATATGAGGCGCTAGTTTTTTTTCATCCTTTTTTAGAGATTAAATCTCTGTTAATGGCATTTTGACCATTAATGATCACCAAGATCTTCGTTTTTGAAGATCCGGGATCAAGTTTTTTTTTAAGAACTAAGTTCTTTTATAAGTTATTTTTCCTTTTGTTTTTCTTTTGGACCTAATTCTTTTCCGAATCTTTGATTCTTAAGAACAAGATCTTCCCGATGAGAATTAAATTCTCAACTTGTGCGAGACTTGTTTTGTGGATCTCTGATCCAGAGAAAGAACTAAGTTCTTTGAGAAGGGTTAAACCCTAAAAATAGGTAAAAGAGATATTTTGATCTCTGTGTTTTCTTTACGTAGGTTTTTTTTGAAAGGAAAGTCTTCCTCTTTGAGAATTAAATTCTTTGTTATTTTGAAAGCTTTATATAATTTTTTAGAAGTTTATAGGGGGTTCCTCCTTTTGAGACTTGAAGTCTCGGGTCCTTTATATAGTGGAGGCAAATTGTTAATTGGTTTTGAGAAAATCTCTCATCGAGAGATTCCAATTGATTTAATTGGTATCAAAATTGAGTTGGGGAATTTTACCCACCGTTGGATCTTTGAACCAACGGTTTCTGTTTTACAGAATATGTTTTCTTGTCTTTAACAAGAATGGGGAAATATTTTCTCATATACAGAATTTATTCTGTAAAATAGTGATTTTTTAATCACCATTGGATTTTTAATCTAAGAGTTCTCTATTTTACAGAATATATTTTCTTTCTTTTAACAAGATTGGGGAAATATTTTCCCATATACATAATTTATTCTGTAAAATGGTGATTTTTAATCACCATTGGATTTTTAATTTAAGAGTTCTCTGTTTTATAGAGAGCAGTCTTTTTTTGTTTAGAAAGATTGAGGGGATATATTCCCAAAATAGAATTTTATTCTATTATTGGATCATTGATCCAACCGAGAGTATCTTTCTTATTTAGAAAGATTTGGGAGATATTTTCTCCTAAAAGAATTTAATTCTATATTTTGATGATTTATCATCTCCATTGGATCTTTGATCCAACGGCTCTGTTTAACAGAGAGTATCCTAAATTCTCATGTAGAATTTAATCCTATTGATCTTGACTTGGGCGCTAGCGCTCACTTGTTGTGCACGTGTGCGCTAATTAAGAATTTAAAACTTATGATGGGTACTCCTGTGCTCTGCACATTGGCGCCCGTATGATGAGCACGTGCGGCGCCATATAAGAATTTAATTGTTATTCAGAAGCATTTCTAAGCTTCGCACATTGGCGTCGGCGTGAGGAGTACGTGCGGCACCATCACAAAATTGGTGCTGGCGCTAGCTCATTAGCTTTCAATAGAGCTTTGCTCTTTCTATATATATTATCTTTTTTTTATTTTTGGGGGAACAGGGGAAAAGAAAAGCAGCCTTTGTCGCCAATACGCAGCAACAACCGAGTGGGCTGAAAGTAGTTGTCCGCCAAAACAACAGTCGTACGTGCCTATCCTTCGAAGAAAGGCTGGGGCGTCCATATTCTTTCCCTCACAATAAGATGAGGAGATTGTTTGATCTAGTGATACAAAATAATCTTATCACATTGCCAGACCCGTGGCGACCCGCACAAGCTGGTGACGTCAATAACCCCAACTACTGCCCCTATCACCGGATAGTAAGCCATCCAATTGAGGACTGCTACGTCTTCAAAAGCTGAGTCGAGGACCAGTATCAACATGGAAAATTCACATTGTCAGATAACTGGAGGATAGATCCGCCCCACAAGCACGCTCCTAAGAAAGTGGATGCGCAGGGGGCATCCTGCTCGCTCATGGAAGAAACTCCATGGTAAGTATTTCTTTTAGCAAAAACCAAAAGAATACTGAAAAATCTACAAGCATGTGTGGCAATCAAGTGGAAAATCCCGCTTGAAACCGAGATTATAGAAGGGATGTTGAAACCGCGCTTACGCCGAAAATTGCTGACAAGGGGAAAAGCCCCCAAGTCAAGCCTTCGAAGTCTTTTAAGAAAAAGAAGAAGACTAAGAAGCTTGTGCAGCCCGCTGAATATGTTGAAAAGCGCACAGACCTCCAAAAATATATAGACATGCTGAAAGAGTACAATCAGTAAGTGCAAACACCATTCATGCATGAAGAATTCCTTAATAATATTCTTGAGAACGAGAACAGTGACGATAATGAGGAAAATTACTCATCGGAGGAAGCATGAGAACGTGTGGAAAGCTTCTATATGGTCTCCTATTCATCCATATATGATGAAGGAGCTTCGCCAGCGTTAGAAAGCAATGTGGATGAACTGGTGGCAGAATCGGCTTTAAAAATCCCTGAACTGCCAGAAGAAGACTCGATTGAAAACTGCTCAAAGAAGCCTTTCAAAAGAGCTAGGACGATCCGTAACGCGAGACGACCATATATGAAAAGGCCAAACAACAGGGTTTGAATAAAGAAGCTGCGGCGATGACGAGTCATAAAGTTCTCCGACCAAACCAAAGCATGCTTGCAGCAAATAAGAACAGGGCCAAAGCTGAGAAGTGGTTTTCCAAGGCCCTATCAATAAGGATAAGGCTACCACCCCTCATGATGTACACTCATGAGGTCCCATATTTTGACGGTGGTGAAGGACATCCAAAATCCTGCGTATATTACCGAAGAATCGACCATCCCATCTAGAAATGCAACGCCTTGAAGAAGTGGTGGCAAGAATATGTTGCTCATAGAAAACACTTCAAGAAGGAGAAGGGCGAGGCTTGCGCTCGTCGATATGAGAGCGGTGAGACGACAATGCACAAATAAGTAACTGGAAGCTGTCATATAGCTGGTACCAGTTTATAAGGGGAAAAAAACTTGGGTTCTCATGTTCAGGAGTGGTTCGGAAGATGAAATGCCCCTTAACCCTCATTTTGAAAACTCTGCCTTGGAGAAAGAAGAGGAGGGAAAGGACTGCGAGAACATCCAGTTGCGCAGTCGCATGCTGCCTGAAAAGATCCTCGGATCGGTAAACAAGGGTTCAAATAGAAAGGATAAAGAAAGGGGAAATGCCCGACAAGATTGCCCTTAATGAAGAGATGGCCAAAAAGCTCTCCGCAAGGGACCCGTCTAAGAAAACCAAGGTGGACTATAATGTTCTTTCACATCTGAGAAAAATACCCTCACAATTAAGAATATTGGATGCTCTACTCTTTTCCAAAGAGGCACGAGACTCCTTGATCAAGGCATTACAAGAGTCTGATTAGTTTCACGCCTTCCTCACAAAAGAAAAAATGAAAAATGTATTAGCAAAGGTCCACATGGCTGATATTACATTCGGCAATGGAGATCTACTCCTCGGTACATGCAAGCATAATCGATCTCTATATGTCATACGGAACTTCCACGATGTCAAGATAGGGAAAATTCTTGTCAACAATGGATCCTCCGTCAATCTTCTCAACGTGAGAGTGCTGAAGGAAATATGTATGAATGTTCAGCAACTTGCCCAAGACAAAATTACCATCTCCGGGTTCGACTCGCAATCTTCACGGACGCTTGGGTCCGTAATATTGACGCTCTGCTTCGGGTTGCTCGTCACTGACATCAAATTTCATGTCATTGACGTCAAGACCTATTATAATGCTCTACTCGGAAGGCCTTGACTACATGAGTACAACGTCATCCCTTCTACACAACTTCAGTATATGAAGTATTTCAAAGATGGCCTGAAGTAAACCATCACAGGAGAACTCAATCCTTTCTTGGTGAACGAAGTGTGAAAGTATGAAGACGCAAAGTACTTTCAGCCGGATTTCGAAGACACTGATAGGTGCCATAAGCCGGAGAATAAGCAAAAATCCATAGCTACCATCTCGGTCTTCGGAAGCGATACCGAAGAAGACAAACAAATAGTCTAATCGAGACAGGCTTAGAGGGAGAACAATAAGCCCGGACCATCTACCCCTATCCTGGTCTTTGGCAGCGACTCCGAAGATAAGACAAACACGGTGTTCTCTATTCTCTCATCAATACAAACTCTTGCCGAAGCGGATCAGAGTCTACATATTATGATGGCTCCATCCCGACATTATAAGGAACTTGACGCGCTCAATACATATAGCGTGCAGGAGCTGGAGTCTTTCTACATGCCTCTAGGACGAAGAGGTGAAAAAGCAATTCTTTTCTACAAATTTATGGAAACTAAGATGGAAAAAGAAGTCTTGTATGGTACCGATCCCCCTCTTGATAAGTTCCAACCCATCCGTATGCCAAGATATTATGTGGAGGGATTAAAAGAGCTGTTAAAACGCCAAGGCGTGCTTCTCGAACAAACTGTTCGACAACCCCAATTCTATAAAAAGATTTAGGATATTCTCGGGCTCAACAAAAGAAGCCCAACAGGAAGATGGAAACAACTGGGCTGGGATATGTTCGGTCCAAGAAATGAGAGCAAATCTACAGATGCCACGCCATAAACAACTCGGATGGAGAAAATGATGTTTCTCCAAGCAGCCGTATTTCCGAACGAGAGAAAAGTTTCGCTCGAAGAACCTTAAGTCTGTCGCTCAAAGAAAAAATTGACAAGTTAATAAAAGAATCTTTTCAAGCGACCTGAGACAAGCACAGTCACGATATGGCCATATATAAAAATGCCAAAGAGTAGCGTCTCAGTGAGAAATCAGTGGAAGAAGTAGATTATGATACTCTCCACCCACAGCCCGTTATGTACTCTCTCAAAGAAAGAAAATCCCGTAGCGGGGACAAGAATAAGGAGACAATCGCAGGAGACGCTCAAGGACAACAAAGTAGGTCTAAGATGTCGTTTAATCGAGAAAAGTTCGGTTGGAGCCCGTCCTTTATAAAGAAGATGGGTCAGAAATATTCGTTCCCTTAAGACAAGACAGGGAAGATCTTCAGCCTCGTCATAAAGCACCAAATATTGACGCTTCCGGAGTCTCGGCATCCCGAACAGTTAAATGAAGTCCACCATCCGGATTATTGTTCTTATCACCGAGCAATAGGTCACCCCCTTGAATACAGTTTCACGTTCAAGGACTGGGTAGAGGATCGGTATCTACAGGGCAGGTTCATGTTATCTGATAGCTGGAAGATAACCCCGCCACAAAAGCATGAGCCGAAGAAGACCTATATCATCAAGTTAGGACCAGCTCGACCGCGAAATGGAAGAGGACCCCATACCTGTCATATGATAATACTCTCAAGAGAGGGGTGCATGAGAATATGATTGACATTTTCAGATGCTTCACAAACGAAGACGATGATGAAAAGATCTCAGAATTTCCACAGACACCAAAAGAGTTGAAGGATGGGATACATACCACAGCAGCCAACCTAAGAAAAATTGACTTAGGAACGGAGGATGATCCGAGGCCGACGTTTGTCAGTGAGCTGCTATCCGAAAAATAGGTAGCCACATTAAAAGATGTGCTCATGCGGTAAAATGACCGCTTCGCTTGGAACTACTCCAAAATGCTAGGTTTAGATCCAGAGGCAGCGGTACACAAATTGGCCATATCGCCATACATAAAGCCAGTCAAGCAGGCACCGAGAAGGATGTGGCTTGAACTCGAAATGAGTATCAATGCCGAAGTCATGAAATTAACTGACTCTGACTTCATCCAAGAAGTTCAATATCCTGACTGGATCGCTAACACCGTTATGATCATGAAGAAGAATGGGAAGGTTCAGATCTACGTGGACTTTCGGGATCTCAACAAAGCATGCTTGAAAGATGGCTTCTCAGTGCCCGTTACTGTGCTAATGATCGATAACACATCCACCCATGAAGTCTTCTCCTTTATGGATGGATCTTTAGGATACAACCGAATAAAGATGGATCATGAAGACCAAAAGCATACCGCCTTCTGGACACCGTTGGGCGTATTCTATTATAAGGTGATGCCTTTCGGTTTGAAGAACGCCGGAGCTACCTACCAAAGGGCCATGACAAAGATATTCGGTGACCTCATACATAAGATCATCGATTTCTATATCGACGACCTTGTGGTCAAATGAAAATCTCATAAGGAACACCGAGAGCATCTAAAGATCATGTTGGAACGTCATTGGAGGTATAACCTGAAGATGAACTCTCTAAAATGCGCGTTTGGAGTCTTCTCAGGAAAATTCCTAGGTTTCATCATTCGCCACCAAGGTATCGAAATTGATCCTTCAAAAATCAAGGCGGTTATGGAAATTCCCTCACCAAGAAACCTCAAACAACTACGATCCCTCTAAGGAAAGCTCACGTATATCCGGCGGTTCATAGCCAGCCTCTCTGAAAAATGTCGTCCCTATCGCCATCTGATGAAAAAGGGGACCCCGTTTGTTTGGGATTAGAAATGCCAAAATGCATTGGATGAAATTAAACAATATCTGCAAAATCCGCCAGTATTACCTATTCCGATTAAGGAAAATCCCCTTATCCTATATACAACAGCCCTTGAGGGTTCTTTAGGCGCACTATGGGCACAAGAGAACGATTAAGGAAAAAAGAGAGCTCTTTACTATCTAAGTCGAATTCTCCTGAGGGCATAAAGCAACTACTCCCCCATCGAAAAGTACTTCTTGGCGCTGATCTTCGCGATAACGAAGTTTAGACAATATGCCTTGGTGCATGAAGTCTATCTCATAGTAAAAGTGGATCCTCTTAAGTATCTGATGTCAAAAGCCATCCTAACAGGAAGGCTTGCCAAATAGGCCTTACTGTTGATGGAATTCTCGGTAACGTATCGGCCCTTCAAAGCAGTGAGAAGACAAGCCATCGCTGACTTTCTTGCGGAACAACCGATACCAGTTGATTCTCTCCTAAATTGCTAGTTACCGGATGAACATGCGTTCGACGCAGTTGGGAAGGAGAAAGAAGAAAATAATTCTCAATGGGAGCTCTACTTCGATGGAGCGTCTTCCATGAAGCGGCGAACGAAGAACACTTATATAATCAAATCTGGGGTAGGTCTCATCTTCATGACCCTGCAAGGAGGAATATTGCGTTACGCCCTCTCCTTTACGGAATCTAGGACTAATAATGAAGTGGAATATGAAACTTTGATAGCCGGTCTGGAGATCTTTATCGACATGAGAATTAAGGACGTCCTCATATATGGAGATTCTCAGCTGATCGTCAGTCAAGAAAATGGTGACTATCAGATATGCAAGTCAGAACTAATAAGGTATGGCGAAAGAGTGTAGCAGCTGTTGACCCAAATCCTTTCCTATACCCTAGAAAGCGTACCGCAAGCGGAAAACAGTAAAGCAGATGCGTTAGCTAAGTTGGCTAAAGAATTAGCCGACGAAGACTTCGATGACGTAAGGATCATTGTATAAAGCCACAGGATCCTGGCGCCAGCAGATATACCTTCGGAAGACCTGATAAAACTGTCCGATGAAAAATAAGCAACCGAACGATAAGTTCTCCAAATAGGGAACAAAGAAAAGGTCAGGGACTGGAGAGAAGTCTTCATAGGCTACTTTAAGTCCCAACGCACACCTGAAGATGCGTCACCTATACATCAGCTTATGAAATGAGCTCTGTCATTCACCTTCGTCAATGATACTCTATACAAGTGATCCCTCGACTTTGTTTGGTTCAGATGCCTAGGGCCGAAGGAAGCAAAGAAAGTCGTCCAAGAAGTACATAACAGACTTTGCGGCTCTCATCAAGCAGGACCAAAAATGAAGCCAAAGATAAAAAAGATAGGCTATTATTGGCCCACGATGATTCAGGACTATCGCGAATATATGAAGCAGTGCCACTCATGCCAAATACTGTAAGTCCACGTTGCGACCCCCGGTTCTTGCGGGGAGGCGGAAACTGTATAAAAATCAAATTTTTAGCGCATGGGGCAACATGGACTAACAAAGTCGGGATCTTTTCTAAACTAAACTAGCAAGAATGCTAAAGAGAGTTAGCTACTCGGAAAAGAAGTTATACCTAACTTGAACTCCTTCTTCTTGAAACCTTTGTAGGGGTTGATGGTGCTTTCCTCGTTGCCTTCTTCCGTCAAAGATGGATCCACCTGAGGGTTCAACCTTCGGGCTCTTTCTCGAACTTTGAGTGAACTAGGATCTTCGGCTTGCTAAACCTCTAACCCTAGAGTGAGTAGAGAGTGTTTTTGGGGTGTTTTTATCTTAAGGAGAGGGATTCTCAACACATGAGAATGATTCTCCTTGAACTAGAGGAGGAAGAAGAAGAAGTGAGGAGAGAGAAGTGTTATGATAGAATGAGCTATCTTTTTTCATTCTACATCCATATCACAAAAAGAAAAGAATTATCAAATTAACAATAATAATAAAATGAAATAGTTGATCGATGGTTTGGAATGACCATTATCATTACAATCTTTAAATGGTTTTGCTAGAATCAAAAAGCATCTTTCTTATGTAATGATGATGGTCAAACCTTCAACCATGGTCAACAGGTCAACCATGGTCAACAAGTCAACAAAACCCAACCATGACACAATTTCATTTAATTAATATTATTAATTGATATATCATAATTCCATTAGGGTTTGGAAAAAGACGACTGTCAACTGTGCATACGCACCCGTTCCGAAACCCTAATGAAAATCCTCTTCCTCCGCCTCAATCAACTGTGCATACACACCCGCATTCTTGTTCCGAGGAACATGAATAGCAAGAGATAAAATCAACCCCAAAACATATACCAGTTTCTGGCTCAAACCAGAGCCTACTAGTAATATCTGTCCGGACTCCAAACGTGCACAAGTGCGCGGATGAGAACGAACCCTGTCGCAAAACCATGCGACCTCTACTCTGTTTTGCCCAGAGGTGAATAGCCCTCTGTGTGGGACTCTAAAGACTCGACACTACGCTGGCAGTGGGTTTAACCACAGACCGTAAGGGGCACTAGCTGTGCGTAACGGTCCCCAGGTAGATGTCGACAAGAAGACTGATGAGGTGAACCCTATCTGAACTCCTACCGAGTCTGAATGTGACAGTCTCCGTATAGTCCGGTCTGTTCGTCTAATACATCGCATGTCGGGCCTAGGGGGCGGTAAACGTCAGTCCCTTAATAGCGGTACAAGTCGTGTCGGAGTGAAGCCCAAAACACCCTGAGATAACACTGGAAGCCTACCAGTATATCTCGCTTGCCCTGGCCAGGGACTACTCGTGTAATGGCTCTCCTAGACACAGCGCGATGTCAACCCCCAATACCGGGAGAGACGAATCCTGTCTAACCGTCACTGCCTCCAAGTGCTTCGGGACTGTACCCAACTACTACCTGTTTGCACGACTCCTTTGAGCCGTGGGAGGGTAGTAATCAAAGTACAGTGGGAACACACTCGAGGCGAAGTACCAGTATCAAGTCAGCGGACTAAGCTGTACTCATGTCACCTGGGAACTGATAACTGACGATAGGTATAATACCAACCTGTCAGTTCCCGACGAGTCCTGTCCAGTGTACTCGTAACCCAATGAGCACCCGTATACTATCTCCAGTACGACGTACTGATGGCTGTGGGACAGACCATCTCCCACACTGGGATGAGAAGCGCGTACGCTAGTCTACTCCGGAGTATCGATGCCCTGTCTCGGTAGTCCTGCGACTAGGGACCTGTATAAGGATGTGCTTATAGATTACCCAGCCCCCACTAGTGTGACTGCCATCACAACGCTGGTAATCAAGCAAAGATCCTAAGAGCTCCACTAATGCGTATAGGTGATATACTAAAATAAACACATGTACACATTGAAGTAGAAACAAACCAAGTAGCATACTACTATATTGAGCAAGATTGTTTATACAAGGTGAATATCCCAAGCTTCCATTAAGTAATATACAAACTAGTATGATACAGTAATGGCCTCTAGGGCATATACACTAACAATCTCCCACTTGCACTAAGGCCATGTACTGGCGTATCGAAGACCTATCATCTCGATCAGCCGCTCGAACTGAGTCTGGGGCAGGGCCTTGGTGAATGGATCTGCAGTGTTTTCTTCTGAAGAAACCCTCCGAACCTCGATATCCTTGCGATCCACGATCTCCCTGATCAGGTGATACCGCCTCAAGATGTGCCTGGATCTCTGATGGGACCTGGGTTCCTTCGCTAAAGCTATAGCCCCGTTGTTGTCGCAATACAGAGGTATTGGGTCAACAATGGACGGAACCACCTGAAGTTCTTTCAAGAACTTCCTCATCCAGACAGCTTCTTTTGCGGCATCAGATGCAGCGATGTATTCCGCTTCCATCGTCGAGTCTGCAACGGTTTCCTGTTTGGAACTCTTCCAACACACCGCCCCTCCATTGAGGGTAAAGACAAAACCCGACATGGACTTGGAATCATCCTTGTCACTCTGGAAGCTGGAGTCAGCAAAGGCCTCGATCTGGAGGTCTTTTCCGCCATACACCAAGAACATCTCCTTAGTCCTTCTTAGGTACTTGAGAATGTTTTTTACCGCTATCCAGTGTTTCTCCCCAGGGTTTGACTGATACCGGCTTACCACACTCAGTGCATAAGCTACATCCGGTCTGGTACACAACATTGCATACATTATAGAGCCTACCGCAGAAGCGTAGGGTATAATAGACATGCGATCCCTCTCCAAATCAGTCTTGGGGGACATCTCTTTAGAGAGGGTGATCCCGTGACAAGCCGGTAGGTTACCGCGCTTGGAATCTTCCATACTGAATCTTTTCAGTATGGTGTCGATGTACCTGGATTGAGAAAGTACTAATATCTTCTTGGATCTATCACGATGGATCCGGATCCCCAGGATGTATGAGGCATCACCCAGGTCTTTCATGGAGAGCCTGTGTGACAAGAACCCCTTGACAGATTGTAGCATAGGAATATCATTTCCTATTAAGAGAATGTCATCCACGTATAAAACAAGGAATACTACAGTTCTCGCTACAAATCTACTATAGATGCATGGTTCATCTGGATTTTTGATAAAGCCAAATTCCTTGACCGTCTCATCAAAACAGATGTTCCAACTCCGCGATGCCTGCTTTAGTCCATAGATGGACTTAAGCAACTTGCACACCTTTCTGCTGCTCCCACTCTGAATGAAACCCTCTGGCTGGTCCATATAGACACACTCTTCTAAATTTCCATTTAGAAAAGCGGTTTTTACGTCCATTTGCCAAATCTCATAATCGTGGAAGGCAGCAATGGCAAGAAGGATCCGAATGGATTTCAGCATAGCCACTGGAGAAAAGGTTTCGTCATAGTCCAAACCAGGTCTTTGACGGAAACCCTTTGCTACAAGTCTAGCTTTATAGGTCTCAACCTGTCCATCTACACCAATCTTCCTATTGAAGATCCACTTGCATCCTACGGGTTTTACCCCGTCTGGAGCAATGTCCAACGTCCATACTTTGTGTTAGTTATATGTATGCCCTAGAGGCCATTACTGTACATTGGATGTATATTGTAGTGGATGCTGGGACATATATAGGTAGGACTTTCTTGCTCGACATGATAGTACGCTATCTGGTTGCTCTTTATCTTAACATGTATACTTTCTGTCTCTCTGATTACATGTTGATAAAGCCCTTAGGATGTGTACTCGACTTCCAGGACTGTGATGCAGATCATACTAGTGGGGCCTGGATAGTCCATGAGTACATCCTTGAAATGTTCCTAGTCGAGAGAATATCGAGACGGGGCATCGATATTCCAGAGTAGACTAGCGTATATCTTCTCGACCCATGCGATGGGCGATGGATGATCCCATATCCATTGGTGTTTGACATCGAAGATGGTATGCGGGTGCTCAGTGCAGACTGGGTACACTGAACGGACTCGCCGAGAACTCCCAGATGGTATTATACCTCACGTCAGATGGCAGTTCTCTGATGACACTGGTACAGCTTAGTCTGTTGACCCGAGATCGTCATAGAGTCTTGTGTGTCTCCCACTGTGCTTTGATTTCCACCCTACCACGGCTCTACTGAGTTGTGCAAACAGGTGGTTTTTGGGTACAGTCCCGATTCACATGGAGGCAATGAGCGATAGGAGGGGATTCGTCTCTCCCGGTATTGGGGGTTGATGTTGTGCTATGCTCGACTGGCCATAACAGGAAATCCCTGGCCAGGGTTGTAGTGATATACTGGTAAGAGTTATCAGTAGTTTCACGAATGTTATGGACCTCAAGTCGGCATGACTTATCGAGCTATTGGGGTCTGACGTTTACCACCCCTAGGCGAGATATGCGACATATCAGACGAACAGACCGGACTATACGGTAAGTGTTACTGGTTGGATTCGCAGGAGTGTGAGCGGGCTTGCTCGTCGATCTTCCGATCGCTCAATACCCGGGTGGCCGTTACGTTTAGCAGACCGCTTGCGGCTTGTGGGTGTTTGATATGATCATCATCCGCTGCCGGCATATTGACGAGTCTTTAGAGTCCTACACAGAGGTTTCCTGGCTCAAGCGAAACGAAATGGGAGTGCATATGAGATATGTGCAGGACCGAGAATAATGCGTGTATGTGATACCGTATTTCATTCTCGCGATCAATGTGTCGAATGGTTGTATGCGATATAACCTAGTTATCGATTCAAGCGTTGATTCGATAAGCCGATACACTGGATACTAGTCGGTTATATGCGATATGACCGGATCGTTAAATCAAGTGTTGATTTAATGATTTAATGTATAATTATATATATTTGATATATTACTTTGCATTAACTGGTATTGGTTCACTTTAGATGGATTTACTCACTTGTTGTGCACATTGCATATGTGATATATTTTGTGCACATGATTGTATCATGTTTGATGATACATTCTTTCTTGGTTTTGTGTAAAGTATTGAACCATGGTTAGTTAGTGGTTAGGGTATCATATCATTTCATTTGCTTATTTATTTATCTTTTATTTATTTCATTTGAAAAGAAAAAGAGAAATGAATGGTGGCTATATTTGTCTTTAGTTGAAGATTCATGATGCATTGACTTAGTCACCATTCTTGTCTCATGCCTTACCCTAACCACTCATCTAACCTAAGTTAAGTCTCTACACTAAACCATGGTTGAAGATATGATAAGTATTGTATTTTCTTTTCTATTTTAAAAATTAACATATCATATCTTCTTCTTCTTCTTCATCTTCTTCAACATGAAGAAAAACTTTCTACTTCAATGGCAATTAGCCAAATCAAGTGAGAAATCCAAAACTAAAGTCTACCCACTTCCTATTTCTTCATCCTCTACCTCTTGCCAAGTAGTAGAGTGTGTTTCCTTCACTAGTTCTCATGGCAAGGTGAAGGTGGAGCTTGATTTAGCGATGCCTCGACGTAGATCATCTTCGGCATGGACATCGACGACCTAGCTCGCTTATTCTTCGACGAAGCCGACGTTGGAGTCCGGATTCTTTTTGGACAGTGGAGGGGACTTCGTTGCGGAGCCGTGGAGGTGGTGGACCGGATCTACAAAGGTTGTATGTCCGTTCCCTTAGTTAAAATATTAACTAGTTTATGTTTTCGCCTATGTATATCTAGCAAACGATCCGTTCTAGGGTTTGTAGGCACCGTATTTTTTAGAAATTTGCGTGTTTGATCACTTGTGAGACATCACTAGGGTGCCTAGGAACCTTTCACTTTGTTGGTGTACATGGAATCCATTTCGGTCCGCATTGCATCCAGCCATTTTACCGAGTCAACGCTCTGAACGGCCTGCTGGAAGCTAGTAGGCTCATCATAATCTATGATGCAATCCTCTCTATCCCCGTCTATGAGAAAACCGAAGTATCTCTCGGGCGGATGAGACTGCCTACTACTCCTGCGGAGCGGCGTAGGAATGCCCTGTTCTTTTGAACCCTCTGGTTCCACTAAGCGTTCAGTAAT
This sequence comes from Agapanthus africanus, assembly GCA_030015575.1. Lineage (NCBI taxonomy): Eukaryota > Viridiplantae > Streptophyta > Magnoliopsida > Asparagales > Amaryllidaceae > Agapanthus > Agapanthus africanus. The sequence goes on along the minus strand of JASDDO010000022.1, from coordinate 555,710,800 downwards.
AGTCTGTGGTTCTGGAATTTCTTCCAGTTTTACTGCGCTCCCACTTAATTCTTTTTCTAAGAACTGGTGTTCTAGAAAGTGGGCATGACGAGAAATAAGAACTTTTTGTTCCTCTTCGTAGTAGAAGAGATATCCCTTGGAATTCTTTGGATATCCCACAAACTTACACTGTACTGAGCGCGCCTCGAGCTTGTCCGCATGCTGCTTTTTAACAAAAGCTGGACTTCCCTAAGTCTTAATGTGACTGAGATGGGGCCTCTTCCCACACCACATCTCATATGGTGTAGTAGGCACAGTCTTAGTAGGAACTCGGTTCAAAAGGTACGCAGCTGATTCTAGTGCATACCCCCAGAATGATCGCGGTAACTCAGCGTTACTCATCATGGACCGTACCATATCCAATAGGGTTCGATTCCGTCTCTCCGATACACCGTTATGTTGCGGAGTGTATGGAGGAGTAAGCTGAGAGAGAATTCCGTTCTCTTTTAAATAATTCAGGAACTCGGCACTTAAGTATTCTCCACCTCGATCCGATCTTAGAATCTTGATACTTTTGCCGGTTTGTTTTTCTACTTCATTCTTATATTCCTGGAACTTTTCAAAGGCTTCGGATTTATGTTTCATTAAGAAGACATAACCGTACCTTGAAAAATCATCCGTAAAAGTAATGAAGTAAGAGTAACCGCTTCGCGCATGTGTAGACATTGGACCGCACACGTCGCTGTGTACGAGTCCCAAGAGCTCGCTCGCTCTTACTTCGTGTCCAGTGAACGGAGTCTTTGTCATCTTTACTTTGAGACAGGATTGACAAGTGGCATACGATTGATATTCGAACGGATCCAAATATCCTTCTGTATGTAACTTAGTCAACCTTCTCTCATTGATGTGACCCAGTCTACAATGCCATAAGAAAGTCTGATTGATTTCCGGAGACTTTCTTTTGTGTGTATTCTGGACATTGAAAATCTGTGGTTGGTTTAACACGTATATACCATTGCTCAGTGTACCTGACCCAATCAGAACTTGATTAAGGTGAATGTTTACAACATTACTTACAAACGCAAATTCATAACCTTCTTTAGAAACCAAAGATACAGAAATGATATTACAAGTTGCGTTGGGTACAAAAAAGCAATTGCGTAAAACCAAAACATGTCCATCTGACATTCCTAGGTGATAGTCCCCCACGGCTTTAGCATCCATGCTAGCTCCGTTCGCAACTCTGAGGGTCATGTCACCTGCCTTCAAAACCCTACGGTTTCTCAACGCCTGCAAAGAATTACAGATATGAGATCCTGATCCGGTATCCAATACCCAGGAAGTAGAGTTTATAGAAAGACAGTTTTCAATAACATACACACCTGAAGCTGAAGCCGCAACCTGCTTCAGTTCCTGTGTCCTGGCCTTCCAAGCCCTGCAATCTTTCTTACAGTGTCCACTCTTATGACAATAGAAGCATTCTTCCTTTCCCACAAGCTTCCCCGCTATCTTTGTTGCCTTTTCCTTTCCCTTCGTACCCACTTTACTAACACCGCCCCTTGGTTTGGCTGGGGCTTTCTTCCTCTTTTCCTTGGCTTTCGCCTTGGACCTAGAAGAAGAAGTTCCTCCTACAAACAAAGCGGGTGTTTCCCTACCTTTCTGTAGGGTGCCCTCTGCGCTCCTCAGCATGTTGAGGAGTTCTGAAAGTTCAACTTCTTTTTCTTGTAAGTTGAAGTTCAGTATAAACTGGGCGTAAGTGGATGGAAGGGACTGGAGAACTAAGTCCGTATAGAGCTCACTTTCCAACGTGGTCCCAAGTTCCGCGAGCTCCTCAATATAGCCAATCATCTTAAGCACGTGGTCCGCTACTGATAATCCGATGGCCAATTTTGCCGAAAATAACTTCTTCGACACTTCGTATCTTGCGATACGAGACTGCTCTCCATACAGTTCTTTTGTATGAAGAAATATAGATTCCAGGTCCATATTCTCGTGCCTCCTCTGATGTTCGTTGTCCATAGAGGCAAGCACGAGGCACTTGGCCTTCGCGCAATCAATCTCCCAAGTCTTACGGATTTCCTTATCCGCGACGCTGGAGGTGGGACCTGGAACGGGGGGAGCTTTGGTGGTAAGAGGATACCCCAGCTTGTCGTAAGTGATTGCCATTTTGACATTCCTGAGCCAATCTTTGTAGTTTGGCCCTGTCAGTATGTTTTTATCTAGAAGTAACTTAAGTCCAGTCATGTCGATTGGTCGCTGCAATTAGGAGAAAGAAGAAGAAACACTCAGCACGATGCTCTTGCAAGTTTAGAATGGTTTTTAATTTGTCTAAACAGGATGGCTCCCACTGTCTCTCGAATCCCTCCTCAAACCATAAAGGAAGAATTAGTCGGGATCAATCCCACCGCACAATACTTGCTTAACCATTCAGCCAGGCCAGTGTCGGTACTTCAAGGGAGGTTTTCCAACGCTTTCGCGAAGTTCCTTAATTAAATAACCTCTTTTCCCTGGGGCCGTAGCCCCGCTAACACCTTTCTAGACACCTACTTGGTTTATAGCATTGATCGTTTAGTGAGAAATTTCCCGAGGAGTAGCATATACTCACAGTAGGATCGGGATCCAAATATCATCGCATGACGAAACTGAAGGAATCCTACCAGAATCACCACACTCCAAATGGTATGAAAATCTAGCAAGTTTCAGTACTTATGAAACTCCCGATGTGGATCTTTGCCCCATGCTCTTATGACCTTGACTTTGGCCAAAATATCATAAGTCACATGTCAAGTTCTACCCGTCACTATCCAGGTTAATTTGGATCCACCCGTACCTACCCTTGACTTTGGCCAAAATGGCAGTACGACTGTCCCAAACCAACGCATCTATCTATGCTACACATGAACACCCAATAGCTACCAATAACTATGCCTTGACTTTGGCCAACATACATAGCTTGAATACTATTGCATATTCATGCGAAACGACGGAGGGCTACGAATGGTTTTGGTAAAACCGTGAACGTAGTGAACTTGATATAATCGATGGAACGAGATAGCTTTTAGAAGGAGTGGCTCAAGCTCCGCATTTAAAAGTTAGTTTTGAAAAGAACCGAGTGGTTTTTCGAAAGTGTTCCAACGACTTTAGCTTGGTTTATTATCTTGCATTAGTTCTTTTAATGCGTGATATTCTTGCATTAGTTCTTTTAATGCGTCCCATCATTTAATCCTACCATTGCAGAAAACAACCAAAATATGACGTACGCTTATGCCATTCGCATTCGCCACGGCGCCCCGTCATTACCCGTTAGGTTACTTAACTAACGACAGAGCGAGGGCTGGGCTAGCGCGGCTGTAAAACATAAGCAACGCCTAAATAGTTATAAATATATAGCAATGATAGACATTACAGATCACAGATGAATACACTGGATATAGTAGGAACCCGCAATCCGTTCGAGCCTGCAACGAAAAGCGGATAACACGGTCGCGGTGAATAGCCAATACCCCACCCAAGACCCCTACGGGTGCGGCAAACTACCCGCCAAGTACCCGGTAGTTTGTGCACCCCTCCATGGGTCTATCCTAGGAGCAAAAACAGTAAAAAGAATTATACAATGACGGCTACAACCCCGACCCGGTTGTGCGGCCATACAAATAATAATATTACATCAATTTACATATTACAAATGAATGAAAGAAAAACAACACTCATCTCACATCCATCCCGGCTATTCACCCACGACAATCCATTCCATTCATATACACATACCATCAACAAACACAGATCACAGATATGTATAACCCCGACTAATCGACATATAGCGATTAGCCGACGTTCAATACATGTAAACATCACAGATATAACCATTGTAGTCAAAGTGTAATGAAGTTCGACAAAAAATACAGATTTATAGGCCACCAAAAACAAATTTCTTTTCTGGAAAATCTGGGCACAAATAACATATCTGAAAAATCCCAAAACCCTACCAGAAGAACACTGCACAAAACCCGATCACGAGAGGAGCCTAAACGGCGGCGGTTCCGCGGTGAATGCATACCTATTGCCGCGGAACCGTGGCGGTTTGAGGGAATCAGGGGATCGTTTTTCGTGGGTGTTCTCACAAAACCCTGAGCCGATTTTAGGAGTAAAACTTTTTCACTTTCGAGCACAAAAAATTTCAACAGAAAAGTTAGGGTTTTGTTTCTCCGGTTTTTTGCGATTTTTCCGTTCGAACTTCTATACACTTTACTACTAAGCTAGTTTAAGTTTAGTTAGGCTCTGATACCACTGTAAGTCCACGTTGCGACCCCCGGTTCTTGCGGGGAGGCGGAAACGGTATAAAAATCAAATTTTTAGCGCATGGGGCAACATGGACTAACAAAGTCGGGATCTTTTCTAAACTAAACTAGCAAGAATGCTAAAGAGAGTTAGCTACTCGGAAAAGAAGTTATACCTAACTTGAACTCCTTCTTCTTGAAACCTTTGTAGGGGTTGATGGTGCTTTCCTCGTTGCCTTCTTCCGTCAAAGATGGATCCACTTGAGGGTTCAACTTCGGGCTCTTTCTCGAACTTTGAGTGAACTAGGATCTTCGGCTTGCTAAACCTCTAACCCTAGAGTGAGTAGAGAGTGTCTTTGGGGTGTTTTTATCTTAAGGAGAGGGATTCTCAACACATGAGAAGGATTCTCCTTGAACTAGAGGAGGAAGAAGAAGAAGTGAGGAGAGAGAAGTGTTATGATAGAATGAGCTATCTTTT